>CM027125.1:43888662-45088662 GCA_015476505.1 Urochloa ruziziensis
GGCCTGCTGTTAGCCCTTACCACCCATCAGGAGCCATCCATTGAAGAGGCCCATGATATCAGAGATAGGCGGCCTGTTATGTCAATGCCAGATAGAGCTAGGCGTTTGCCTCCTCCAGAGAGATCTTATGACAGGAGGCCCCAGGTTTGCAGGCTTCATGTGCATTCGTTTTGTTTCTGTTGCAATGAATGGATTGTCCCCATCTCAATTTTCCCATATTTGTTTGTGGACAGCTCCAGTTTACCCAAAGAGAAGTCCGAGGAGAGAATACGGTAGGCGTGATGAACTTCCTCCTCCAAGGAGCAGGGCTGCGCTTGACTACAGTCCAAGAGTTCCAGTTGATAGACGTCCCTCTTTCAGGGATGATTATTCACCCCGGGGATCAGGTTATTCGGACCTGGGTCCACGTAGCGCTCCCCGTATTTCTGATAGAAGAGCATATCCTGATGATGGTTATGGAGGGAAGTATGACCGGCCTTTACCGGCCTATAGGGAGAGTCGTGGTCGTGATTATGATACCATTTCTTCTGGATCAAAGCGTCCATATGCGGATATGGTGAGTGTGATTTTATTTGCTTAAATGGCCAGAACTTGCAGTGTGGTCCTGAATCAACCTAATCATGTTAATGTTCTGTCAAGGATGATAGTGCCTCGGTATCAAGACATTACTGTTCGTCAGTCCAAGGCACGCCTAGACTATGATGTTGGTGGCAGCAGTGCTCGATATGGAGATACATATAGTGAGAGGTTGGTTGACATCCAAAGGTTGCAGTCTCTTTTGCCTTTGATTTCTTGTATTCAACATGCTACATATTTTTGCCCTTATAGGCCTGGACGATCACAAATGGGTTATAGTGGTAGCCGATCCATATCTGGTCATGATTCAGCATATGGCAGCAGCCGTCATGGCATGAGTTATGGAGGTATAGTCTTGATGGCTCTATTATTCGTTGTATGGGACACCTTTGGTTATGCACTTATTTTAATTTGCGTGTCAATTTGCATTCAACTCTAGCAGGTTCTGCTAGCGGTGGTGATGCTGGTGGAATGTACTCATCAAGTTATAGTGGTGGCTATGCGTCTCGTGGATCTGATGTTAGTATATTTGAAATTGCAACACCTTTCTTGCTACATTTTTTGTTTTCTCAGTTCATTCACATTTTCCATTTGGGCAGGTTGGTGGGAGTTCATATTCATCACTTTATTCAGGCCGTAATTTGGGTAGCAGCAGTGGTGGCTACTATGGGGGTAGCGGTTCCAGTTCATATTACTAAGGTGCAAATCTCAATTCTGTTTATTTTTTTTTCACCAAGTTTGTTTCATTGTGCATAATTATTTCCACCTCTCCCCCTCTCTCACACACACATCATGGTGCTAATTCTAATGTTGGGGATGACAAATGTTTCCCCGTGTGTCAAAGATGTGGGAAGTCTGGATCAACTATGAATTACTTTAATGACACAGATTTGGCATCGCATCGTCTTTGTGGAACAGATTTGGCATCATAGGAGTTGGTGTAGGACTGTAGGCCTGCATTGTATGGAGCTTCTGAATTTTGAGGCCTACATACCTGGAAAAGAAGTGCCAAGTACTCAAGTGTGGGCAATGTTTTCCAAATAAGACATGTTCAAAGAAGCCAAGAGGCATCAAGTTGGATGAAGCAATAGTCCGGAGGATGTTCTGGCTTGTTTATGTAATGTAAGGATTTGCTTTATTTGGTCAAGAGTTATGAACATAAGAGCCAGCTATGGTGTTTTTAAGTGTTTCGACATGTTTACTTCCAGTGTTTCTATAACCTTATCGAGACAGATATGGAGTGTACTTTGAGGTAGTTTCTGCAATTCAAGGTTTTTGGAGATTCCATCTTGTGATGGCCAAAGATCAGACATACAAATGAAGCCTTACAGGCAGTGCTTCTTGTAAGGCTGCTAGTTTCTTAAAACCTTCTCTTCCTAGCATACTTCACATGTTCTCTAGAGGATCAATATTTGGACAGAATGTTGACTGGTCAGACTTAAAATTCTGGACCCCCCCTTCTGTGTTGGATTCCATGGGATCAGTTGCCAAAATTTGAGAGACCGCTTGTGTGGCTGATGTAGTCTTTCATCAAGCAGTAATTTTGGCTTCTCCAAAGTTTAAGATAACAGAATTTGCAGCAAAGGGTCATTTGAAATTTGAGTATAGCCCTGCAATACTTTGACTATATAGAACACATTACACAAGGCACCTGGTAAAAAACAAGCAGTGCCAGTACTGGCCAGCCACCAACCTATGAAATTTCTTTGAACTGCTATATGGAGCATGGTTTAATAACATTTTTGAGCTTAATGGGCATTGGATGATTGCAAGCTTCAAGAATCTTACTGGAGGCATAACACACTAACTTACCCAAGTTACAGAAAAAGTTTGGTTTATCTGACACCATTAATTTTGATGGTGTATGTTTTAACCATGGGTTATGACGTAACATTTAGCTCATTCTAGGGGCACTTAGGCTTTTAGCCCATCATGATGGGTCAATGTTTTTTATACCTCCATGATCATTTTGCATAGATCATTTTTATCAGCTGATGTCTATAACTTTGCTAAGAATCTACTTTTACAAGCTAAGAAACTAGGTATGCTGTGTTTCAACAGAAACTAGGTATCAAATGAAAGGTACCAGTACTATAGTGCATGGAGCTTAAACCTAAGCAAACTTGTGACTGCTGGCTCCATCCTTAAACAAACCATCATACCAAGGAAACAACATGCACTAACTTTGGGTTTGATCGATTGAACTAGGGACAATAACATTATTGGATCCCGAGGTTGATATTTTTGGCCTTGAATTGATTTTAGGGAAGTTAGATTTTTCTAATGGTGATGCTGAGTAGGAAGAGAGGCTGGTATATAGTTTTGTTGAAGAGGCAGCTCTCAGATGGCATTTTGTATTATTCAGAAACAACATTTTGTGTGCTTACCAATGTTCTTGCCAGCCATCATTTATTGCTTATCTTAAGTAGTTGTTGGAATATGACTTAATAGAGGAAATTGGTCATAGTGCTATGAGGGAGCAGAACTATGTTTGATCGCCAATTTATGGAAGGAATAAACTGTCCAGCTATATGCAATGACATCGTTGAATTTGGATATTGAGGGCCAGTATGTGGGAATCACTAATCAGCACCACGGAATTGGTTGAATTACTGCCCATTTGAAAAACAAGGGGTAGATGGACATTGTTGTTTATTTACGGGGAGGATGAGAAATCTGAAAGCATCATGTGAAGCAGTTTTTTCTCTCTTTAAAACAGTACATTCAAGTTCTGAACTGAAGGATCTTGATTTTTTGGAGCAAACAAAGAGAAAGTAACTTAGTCTATAACTATTTAAATGAAATACTCAACATAAACATGCTTTGGAATCAGAACAAGCTGACAAATATATCATTTATCTGTTTCAGAATTTTTACCCTGTGCCATTGGCAACCAATCTGACCATTTGAGTGCCCGAGCACAATTCTGTTGCTTTTATATAACATTATCAAAGGAGCTGTTGTTTGCTGTCTTCCCTAGCATGCTAGCATTCAAATCTTTCAACTCTGTACTGGTTTTCATGCTAACCCAGCTTAAATTGTCCTGTTTTTCTGAGCGCTTTGAGAATTGTAGAGAGCAGAACTCTTCCTGAAGACAAGCATCCAGCTTTGAATAGGTAATGTAATTTTTGTGTTGCATAGCTTCCAGGTAGGTTTGTTTCTTCGAACTGCTTCACTCATGTGGTAGCTGTGATGTATTTTTTTTTCATAGTTTCATGTTCCTGACTTTGAGATTGTATAAGAACACACTAACCATGGAACGGGCTAAATGTATACAAACAATAATTTTCTTATAAGAAAGATCATACAGAAGTATTATGATTCTGTCACGTTCACGTGACTGATTGTCCACGCGGTGTATGCTTGTGTTGACGAGATGTAGTTGATGAGTTCCACGCATTGACAGTCTTGTGTTGCCCTTGTATATGCCTTCTGCAAGTTTTTCGTCAACTGGAGATGTAGCTGATGAGCTCAACGTATCGACAGCCCTGTGCTGCTGTGGTCTGTTGCGTTATTTCTGCAGCTCTCGCGTGCATCTGGTTACTAGAGCTCGCTCTCACGAGACCTGGGTTGGAGCCCTGCATCTTCTCTTAAATCAAAGCGAGCATCAAGTCTTTTTCTTTCTTCTGTTTTATTTGAACGAAATTTCTTCTGTTTTTAAATGTACAGGAGAAACACGTTCTCGCTTTGTTCGCTTGGTTTATCAGCCCAGTCGTTCAGATTATATTAGCTCAGAATCAATCAAAATCAATTGACTTCTCAGCACAGTCCGCGTGTCGCAGATACCAAATTCGCTCTGTTGGGCTATTGGCATCGCAGATGTTCCAAGTCGTCGGTGTTTCTTTTTCTTGACGCTGCCGGCGAGCGGCACGTTACGCGCCGGACAGCCGGAGTCGTCGTACGCGGCAGGCAGCCGCTTTCCCCGTCTCGAACGCGCGCGACGTTCCACGCAGCAGCCGGCGGCCGGGCCCCCCGCCGCGGCACGCGACCACACACGCAAAGCGGCGGGGCGGCCGCCGCGCACGCCGTGCCGCCCCCCGCGTCAACCGAACCCATGCGCGCGGCCGCCGCAGCCGCCGCCGGCCTTCCACCGGGTGCCAACCGTGTGCCGCCAACCGCACCGCGCGGACGTCTCGATCGAGCCTCCGTCGCGCCGCTCCACCCGGCCGGCCGCTTCGACCCCCCGCGAAACACGCGGACGCGGCACGTTACGTCGCCCGGTGCCGTGGCCACGCCGCGTCGGCGTCGGCGCTCCCCCCGTCGGTTGGTCGCACACGTCCCCTCCGCGCACGCCAAGCCACCGAGGCCGCGCGCCCCCGCCGAGTCGCCTTGCCGCTGCCGCACGCTACCACCACCCCTCGCGCCCCCAGGTCGTACGGCGCCGCATGCCGCCGCGCGCGGCCATTCGCACGACGTGACCACCGCTCACCCCAGAGGACAAATTCCACTTCGCCCCCCCGTTTTTTTTTTTGAAAGGTGCCCCCGGAAAATTTTCAAACGAAAAGGAGGAGGCTGTGGCAACTGGCAAGGCAGCCATGGAGAAGAGAGTAGAGCATATCCCCTTGATCCGACGGCTGTCGCGCCCGCTGGCGACGCATCCCAGCCGCCGCAAAGTGGGGACAGGAGCCCACCGCGAAGTTTTACGAGTCGCACGGCGGGCGCGGCGCGGGGGGGTGGTGTCGGTCAAGGAAGGTGCCCCCACGCCCCGCGGTTGGCGCCGCCGCCGCTGCCGCCCACCGCCGCCCGCGTGCGCCCACCGCCACCTGTTGGCCGCCTAAGCCGAACGCCTCCGACCCTCCGTTATAACCCCACCGCACCGCACCATGCCGTCCTCCGCCACCACCGCATCGCCATCCGCATCACGGCACCAGGTCCACCCCCATCGACCCCCCACCGCACCACCACCATCGCCATGGCCGCCGCCTCCTCCCCATCTCCCCCCGCCCCGGGCTCCGCCGCCGCCGGGGGACGCCGCGTGCCACCGCCGTGCTGGACGCCCGACGAGACCGTCGCCGTAGCGCGGGCCTACACGGCGCGCCGCCTCACCGTCGGCCGGGAGCACCTCACCTCCGCCGACTGGGCCGCCGTCGCCGCCGCCGCCCCGTCCAAGACCGCAAGGCAGTGCCGCCACAAGGTCGAGAAGCTCCGCCGCCGCCTCCGCTCCAGCCGCCGCCGCCCCTGCCCGCTACTCGACGCCATCGATCTCCTCGACGGTCCGTCCCCCCCGCCGCCCTTCTTCTCCAAGTCGCAGTCCCGCTCCCCGTCCCTGTCCCCGTCGCCACCGCCGGCGGTCTCTCCGCCGTCCCCACCTTCCCCTCCCGCCTCCCCGCCCAGGAAGAGGCGACGGGACGACGCCGGGGACGAGGACGGGCTCAGCGACGTGGTGGGGGCGCTGAGGGCCATCGGGGAAGGGTTCCTGCGGGCGGAGGAGAGGAGGATGGAGGCTGCCAGGGAGGCGCAGAGGATGCGGATGGACATGGCGCTCCGGAACCTGGATGCGCAGCGGAGGCTCATGGACGCGCTCGTGGGCCGCATCGTTGACGCCTTGGAGTGAAGTGGTGGTGGCGCAAAGGTGTCTCCTCTCAAGTTTTCTTGCTTGTCCTCGTTTCGTACTGGCTTGTGTTTTAGGAGTTTCTTAGAGCTGTTATATGTAGTACCCGTGATGGATCTCAGGATCTGTAATCTAGTTCAAGTGGACAAATCTTAGTGCTTTGCAGTCTTGTATTGCTGAAAAGAGCGTTTGAAGAAAAGCCAGTTATCTTCCCCTTTTCATGTCTATTTTACCTGAATTTGTTAAACTTTTATGTTCTGCAAAAAGTAACATATACTTCTGATATATGACAAGAGCTTTAGAACATTGAATGCTGATGGCAATTGTGTTACCTGGGCTTTTATTTACTTGAGAACAAAGAACATACTTGTCACTGCTATATTACAGACATTCAGAATAAAAACCTTTGTCACCTTTTACATAACATAAGCCAAACATAGGAACCAGAAGAATGAACTGGAGATGTTGTTTGTGTACAATTGGCTCTTCTTCACTACTGGATTGTAGGATGCTGAAGTGCCTCAGCTGAAGTGATAGTATCTTTTCTACTTTCTTTTAGGACGCTGAATGAATTCACTACTGGGTTTTACTTCGATGGTTGGCAACCTTTATGCTTTGAGGCAGTCATGCCAAGGTTCTGTTACGTCCCAGCAGAGTACCATCCTGTTTAGTTCTGCGAGTTTTCACTTTGTGGAGCTGAATATCAGCATATCTAATTGTACTACTGAAGGAACTCATTATCCTGAATGCAACGCTATTCGTAAAGGTAGATGTGCTTTGGTGAACCTTTAAAGCAATTACAAATGGTAAAGGCATCAGACAATATTGGTAGCTTGAAACCCACACGTTAACATTAGTTGGGTTTGACGATTGCTGCACCGTATATATGCTCTGAACAATTACTAGTACCCAAGCCAAAATCCTCAATGAAACTCTGATGGTCAGATGATGATTTCTGTACAAAAGTGACCAGAGACAAAAGTTTGTGTTCACTTCTTGTACTTACAAGTATTGGTAAATTGAAGAAAATGGATTCTATATTTTCTTCTTTATATAAGGCATGTTCTACTTTAAAATTTGCATGTGTTATTAGAAGTGAATATGTTCTCTTAGCTGCATGAATAGTTTATGTTGGTTATAGATGCTTCGTCGAGATTTGTCGTGACGCTTATAGGCTATTACCCCAACCTTCATTTTTGTCCTTTATTGACCAACTTAATAGGAAAAATAAATTATTTGGACAATGTATGCTGCCTTGTTAATTATTTTTATGTATTTTCTTATGTAACAAACATTTCTATTTCTGTAAACAGCAGTTCTGTTGTTGTGTTTCTCCTTTCATTCCTTTTCCTTTCCAAAATTCTGCAACGCATGCGTGCATGAATTTGTTCATTACTGATCAATGTTTTTTTCTCTCCCTGTTTTTTCAGTAGATTTTACGCTTTAGATTATACTTATCCTTTTTGTCACATGCTACCCACATTTGCTATATACACTTTCTTCTTAGAGAGAAGGGCAAAGGCTTTCCTCAGTCACCTTAGAGGGCAATAGTTTGGAACTTTTGATATCCCCCAGACTGCTACAGTTATCCTGTCATTGTTTACACTTTACACCTTATCCAGTGCGTACTTAAAAGCTTTCGAAGTACTATAAGTTTATACAGGAAAGGTTTTATCTGTCCATTACTCAATCCAACGGTTCCATTTGGTGTCAGCGGATTTGGTGCAGATGAAGGCACCCCTTAAATATGATCTAGGACCACCATCATAGGATGTGGTCCTTAGTATGCTGGCATCCACTCCTTTAGCTAACTGTGTTGTTCGACAATTGGGCTACCACTTGAGATTAGCATCAGCAAATGAAAATTGAGGTATGCACATTGACTCTATGATGCACGCTGATTTGAAAGCAGGAACTCGCTCCATGATGTCCGGCTTTACTTCAGCATTCCATCGTGTGTGGTCCTCCAAATTTTGATACGATTCTGTATAAGAAGCATTATTTAGGTTTACCGGATAACATTATTTAAAAGCCTAGTCTACAGAATATTTTCATCTCTTGAGTACTTTATGTGTAATATACCATGAACTGCTCTTCTTTCGCATGAATGATGTATCTTTTGAGATTTATATGGGGTCTTTTTATTTATAACTTGAAGAATAGTAATTTAATTCTCGAAACTGAACATTTCTGCCATATTTTTGAGAATTCTCCTCTAGTTGACATGTTTTCTTGGACCAGTAGAAGATGTGCGCATATAGTCTGTTTGTTATTGGCGAGCAACTAACATTTAGGCATTAATTACTCTGGACACAGAATATGCATTTCAGTTTCCTCTATTTCTCTCCGTGATCTGAGTTAAACAGAAAAGGAACATCTTTTAACTTTAGCTTGACATGTCTCATTAACAGTGTTTTTTCTTAAGTAAACTGTGCATTTTGTGCATTTTATGATATACTTTCCATAATCTTGGATATGATTATTTTGTTTTTTATCCTCATCTCCTGTTCCATCTGCAGGTACGGCTAGTTGCACATGAAGCAATTTCTAGCTGGTCAAATCAGTCATTCTGCTGATGTTTTATAGTTTCCTCTATTCTTCATTGCCATTTGTAGTGGTGAAAATAGATAAATTCAGGTCTTTTGGTCAAACAAACACGCCTTGCACAATCCTGTATATACACCTTGAGAAAAAAGTAAGTACATGCCAATAGTTTTGGGCCAATCAGCAAGCACAAAAGCAGGAATAGGAGGGATTAACCTAAAGCAAAAGTAAGCCTCTCTTTTGCACCATCTTCTTTAGGCCCGGGGCCATCTCTGAGATGGCCTAATTCCTATCTATTGAGCTCCAATGTAACTTGTGGAACATAATTACCCTGCTACTGCTAAGATGTGTCTAGATTTGAATGATGGATCATTGCATTGACAGCCTCATTTTCTTCTGCAGAGTATGTAGAGTGCACCCCATAGCATACATAGAAGACTATGATCACAAGGCTCCAGATGCCGAACCTCTGATACGACCTCATCTTGAGGGTGGTTATCAGGAACACGTTCAGGAAGACAGATGCAGCAGCAGGCCAAGGCATCAACGGGACTGACCACTCTGGTGGCGGTCCAGCAACGTCCTGCCGTGCTGTGCAGTGGAAGATTGTGGTGATTGCTATGGAGATAAGCCCGAACAATGCCATCCCCCATCTGCACCACCCGTCGATCTTCCTCGAGAGGGAGAAGCCGAGAGAACTCAGAGTGAGGAGCAGCAAGAAGAGGAGGACATGGAGCGGCCGGTTCGCGCCAACCTTCACGTACCGGTGATAGATGAGCGCATTGGCCACCAGGTAGAAGACCAGCAGGGTCCCGATCGATATCATCTCAAAAACTATCTGCAGCTCCGTGAAGAGTGCTAATGTTGCAGTGCAGAAGCCTGGGCACGGATAGTGCTTGACGGTTAGAAAGTAGTACTGTGAAAAGGGATGCTGGCTAGCGTATTAGAATGTAGTTGTTAGAAGTGATCTGAATTATCTTGTGATACATCTATGATCATGAATTGCCTAGATTTTACATTCATTAAGACCTTGATCTCACTAAAGTTACATATACTGATCTTAAACTGCTTTACCTATGGAAACAATAAGTTTATCTCAATCATGTGAGTCACTACTTGTTTCATGGACTTTGCCCAGAAATGTTGGAAGTCCATATCAGATCATCATCAAAACAAAAGTAAGCCTAAAAGATAGGGAAAGATGGATTGGTTATTATAGCATCACTCGTCTAGACTAGGTTTGTTTTTGTAAGCTATCTTGTGGGGCATGCGGTTCATAAGCCTATGACTTTAACCATTACTATCTGATACAGTACACTGTCTATCTGCACATAGATGGCTAGAGTTTTCTTCTTCACACTAACCATCTCATCACTCTACTCCCCGTTACGGATCTAAGAAAGCATTTCTACTCCAATGCTGATATTAAACATGCAGAAATTATTTAAGACTGCTATTCAGCACACAGCACTACACTGCATCTTGATGTAAAAGGACCCGCTAAGTCGCTAACTAACATAGTGACATAGTACATTGCAAGAAATGCTGAATAAATTGGTGCTATTTAAAAGAATTATCAGCGTTGTTGTTTGGGTACCTAGAAAGATGGTTGCGTTCATAGGGTGCCCGTGGAAGGATGGACCTTGGCGAGCCACGACGGCACCAGGCGTGCCCTGGCGATCACGCACAGGTACCTGGCCTGCCCCAGCATCGCCACCAGCAGCGACGCCACGATGCCGAGGCTCGCGCCGGCGCCCACCACGCTGCTCGCCCACCTCCACCCAACCTTCTCCCTGAACGCCGACGAGAACGGCGCCGTCTCCGATATCTGCAACAATTATAATGCATCGCCCTGTAAGCCGAACTGAAGAACAAGAACCCATCGATCAGAAGATGGCAAAGCCTGCAAATGCACGGGCACCTCGTTGTAGGGCAGCATGACGCAGAGGGCGACGGACATGAGGCAGTAGAGCGCGGAGACGACGAGCACGGAGCCGGCGATGCCGACGGGGAGCGCGCGGGCCGGGTCGCGGATCTCCTCGGCCATGGTGGACGCCGAGTCGTAGCCGATGTAGCTGAAGTAGACGATGGCGGCGCCGTCCACGACGCCGCGGACGCCGTAGGGGGCCAGCCCGTGCGGCCGCACCAGGTTCCTCGCGCTGCCGTTCCACAGCCCGACAACGATGATGAAGGCGAAGAAGAGCAGGTGGAACACCGTGAGCACCATGTTCAGCATCGAGCTCTCCTTGGTGCTGCAAAAAGTTTCCTTGCAAAATCAGCCCGGTCAATGCCGACAATTCTTCTTCTCTTTTGCAACATGTGTTTTGCTACTAATCTCTGGCTAATCTTTTGAGGAAAAAAACAACAACAGAGAAAGTGTGTACTTGTACGTCGCCCATGTGTCATCTATCAGACTATCACATCGATAGCATGTCATGCACTGCACGCACAGAACATGTACTATATTGCGTTCATCATAAAATATAGGAATGACGACTAAGAACTTAGAACACATGCTAATGAAGAGAAAAATTACAGTATCAGAGGACAAATAATTAAAAATCTTATTAAGACAATGGAAAGTAAATGGTTTAGTAATAAACGTGCCTACTACATTTACCTATAGCACAGGCATACGGTTATTATGACGATGAGCGCGACGGCCGGCACGTCCAGCGCGTTGTACCCCTCGGGGATGCCATCGACGACGATCCTCCACGCGTTGGGCTCCTTGACCCCGAACGTCGAGGCCAGGTAGTCCGTGAAGCTCCTCGCCACCGCCGCGTTCGACAGCACGTACTCCATCAGGATGTTGGCTCCACCGAAGAACCCCACGAACTCGCCTGACAAAACAAGATAGAAGGGTTTTGCTTCCTTCGTCAAATCTACTTATTATTATTGTCCAATCTACTTATTATTGCGACATTAATACATTTTATGGTGCATATATTGGGCATTTCATTTCCAATCTTCAGGTACATGTCGTCATAATCACTTCTGATGACAAATCCAATCTTGTCATGACAATTTGTCTGAAGAACATGAACACGGCATTTATCACGGAATTTATTATTGTTCTCATAAGATTTCGATTGAAGTTTCAACACGAACGTTACGGTTTGGCGCTGAATGTTTTCGTCAGTTTGTTTTAACAGTAAGCAACGTGAAACCAGGGCGGGCGATAGATGAGGAAGAAATGAGTTTATGAGAATTGTTATTACCGAACGTTACTCTGAGGTAGCTGAAGGCGCCGCCGGCGACGGGGACACGGACGGAGAACTCGGCGTAGCAGAAGGAGGAGAGCAGCGCGGAGACGCCGGCGATGACGTAGGACGCGAGGACGGCGGGGCCCGCGGTGTCGCGCGCCACCCTCCCCGTGGTGACGAAGACCCCCGCGCCGAGCATCCCGCCGACGCCGAGCGCCACGAGGTCGTACCACTCGAGCCGCCGCTTCATGCGCGCCCCCGACCGGTCCCGCACCTCGTTCATCTCCTGCGCCGGCGTCCACGTCACCAGCGCCCTCCGCCGCAGCCGGTGCGGCGTCTGCGCTATCGACAGCAGCACGTCGCGCAGCGCCGCCATTGGCCGGCCTCTAGGTGCCTAGCTTCAATTCGTTCTTGGCTCCCTCCCTAGTCCCTATCTCTCTTTTCTTCTCCTCCTCTCTTTGATCTCTCTGGTTAGCTGGGTGGACATAGCCGGGATGATCGATCGAATCGAGCTCGGCTCGGCCACTATTTATACGAGAATAGAGGGGAGCATTCAAGTTCCTGGGCACTCGGACGGTGGGCAATGAAGTTCCTGCACCTCTTCAGCTTTTTTGGGCGTACGAGCGGGCCTATAGCCAAAGCCTGAAAGCCGAGCCAGCCCAGTAGTGGATGGATGCTTGTGTCCGTCTGTAACTGGGGGAAACCCTTTGCCTACTGGCTACTTGGAGTATCTAGCTCGCATGGTGGAGCACAGCAGCTTCAAAATCAAGGACCTGTCTTCTGTCTCTTGCTGCTGCTCGCTGTACAGCGACCGCTTGTAGCTCAGCGCGCGTGCCCTGCCTGACGCCATGAGGACGACGCCGTTCGTCCGTGCGCCAGCCATGTGTTCGCCTCGAGAAACACCCCGCGCAGACCACAAGCACATGCCCCCACGCAGTTGGAGGACAGGACTAGCTGTTAGCTGAAATGCAGCGCGAAATGCTGCTCATGTGCCACAATGCTGCTCCTCTGAATGCTTTGGAAATCTTGGAGCGAAATGCTGTGTAATTTAGTATGAATCGTTTCGTGTCTGCTGAATTAAATATGGTTGCAGATTCAGGCATATATGCTGAACTCGCCTGCACTTACTTAATCCTACACACCAGCAGCTCGCTGGTACGTGTAAGTGTGCGATTTCTGACGGCACTGCGTTATATTTTCTATTGCTGCCACAGCTGAAGCTCACACATGGCACAGGATTCAGGCTTTCAGCAGGTAGATGTGGATGGATCTTGCGGCTGTTTGTAAAAAGCGATCAAATCAATACTAGGATGTAGAGCACAGATTCCTGTACCTCTCATGTTGACACTTGGTCTGGCAGGCCAACATTTATAGTGCTTAACTGGAAAGCAGGGAGGTCAAATCTACATGAGCCCTATAAGGAGACCATCAGACCACCAATATACTAATGAGCGTGTACTAGCCACCAGCAGGTGCATGAGCATGGCGGCGTGTCGACATGCAATTGGCCTTTGGGGGAGAGCATGCCACAGGGCACAGGCAGCTGTCAGCTGCAGGGTGCTCCTAGTTGTAATCTTTTATCAGCCTGAAGATGTCGTTTTGAGTTTTGTTACCTGATAAAAGTCTGCGACTACAAGTAGTACCAATATCAATGTGTAGCTACCAACTTTCAATTGACTGGCAAGACCTGATGCCAGAGCTGAACTGAAAAGTGAGCAAATGCAGAAACAAACTGTAGCAATTAGCAAACACCATCTGTCAGAAATCAATAAGTATTGCAACGTCCAGGACCCTATCCTAGACCTACGAGTTAGATAAGTATATGTTAGAAGAGTTTAAAAAAACGTTCAACGATTGAGATGCAGGAAAAGAAACTGTTCTGAAAGTGAGTCAATGTATTGTGTTCCAACCCTGATCAGCTTCTTTTTCGAAGAGAACCTTGTGATGAACTTTTCCAAGGACGTAATCTCTGTGGAAAGATAACATAGGAGGATAGCACCAATGATCTGACGGCTTGAAAGAGAGGCCAGGCGGTGTCCAGAATAGTCAAAGATTCAGAGAGCATAAAATGATTAGTCTGAAGCTCTGAAAGATATATACAGACGAACTGCTGCATGGAAGCATCAAGATCAGTGCTACGAACAACGCCTTTGCACATCGAAAAATACTTGAGAAAACGTCGACGGCTAAAAAGTTGCAGGAACAAGCAGAGATCTCAAGCGATCATCTGGCTGCAAACAGCACAGGAACAATTCGCCTTGGATGCTCGTATAGCATGCAGCTGGCACTATAGGGGGTTCCCGGAGAAAGAAGAACACGCAGACACACACTCACAGAGGCTGCCACTAATGATGGCCCCGAGAGGAAGATGAGGCGACTTTGTAATTTTTAATCCTTTGATTTGGCACGGATTTGGAATCGCCTTGTTAATCACAAAGGGGAGGCGTAGGTTAGATGCTACAGGTGTAGGGACGCTTTGATGCTCCCTAGGCTGCCCTTTGTAATAGAGAGATGATGATATGGCGCATATATCATACATCTATCCTAGCCAAACTGCATTACCATGTCCATGTGGGTATGCCACTTTTGCTAACATGCGTAGATGTACTACTTAAGATCAAGATGCATGTAGCATATTGGAAAAGATTGTCATTTGTTTAGGCTCCAAGTCAGAGACCTTGTTGGTTTTTGTATTGCAGTGCAGTGCTATACACTTAGACAATTGCACCTGTTGAGTAGACATGTGAGGGAGATGTGTGAGAGGGGCATTTGCTCCCAGCTTTTTTAGTTGGTGTTCCTTTCAGATCACAGAAATTTTATAAGGAGAGGAAATGCTCAATTATTTCAGGCTACATTTAGTTATAGGAATGTATTTTATTAGATGATTTGCCCCCCCCCCCCCCCCCCCCCCCCAATTTTGCAATTCCTGCTTACGATAAGGAGTGGTCTAAGCTAGCCAAGTGAACCAACCAGTTCTCTGTCTGTTCCTTTTTTCAGTTTTATATCATTTTGGGCTGAAATCAAAACTTGAAGATCAGGCCTGGCCCCTTGTCTACCTGGATCAGCCCATACCAGTCTGTGTACGCCTTGGACCATTAATCTTGGGCGAGCCGAAATATTTCCAGCCCAAAGGCATACCATGGTTTGCTTGATCGCCAGGGGCGGGCAGTCGAAGAAGAAAGAGAACAGAAAAAGGTAAAGAGTGGCGAATTCCCGGCGGCGCCGCGACGGGTTCCGTTCCGTCGTTCCTCTCTCGTTCAAGGCGGCGAGCGGGAGCAGGGTGGCCAAGCAACGTGCGTCAAAGGCGATGGTCTGCCTGTGCTCCTCCTTGAGTACAGTTGCGTGCGATAATTTTTTTTTCTCGGATACGCGCGCAGCATATCATTGTATTAAGACTGAAAAAGAGATTGATACACTGTTTCGGTTACAACCCAAATAGAACGGAGTCTAAATGGACACCAGCCTGTGCTCCTCCTTGAGTACAGTTGCGTGCGATAATTTGCAGGTCTGGAGTCTTAGGGTCCGGAATACCTCGTGATTTCGCGGCGGCGAAGGTACGAGACTACGAGTATGACACTGGCTCAGTGTTGGAATGTTTTATTTTCCCTCTTTGCCCGGCGCAAAGGGTGCTGCCGTGCGGTTTGGTAGCGCACCCTAGCGCGGGAGCCTATATCGTGTGGTTAGTGGTTCCAAATCAAGTGTTTGTACACAAAGGGGGTGATCTAAAACTAGATAGGTTCGTCAGTGCTGCCACGCGAAGCATGCCGGAGAGAGGAATTGGTTTTGTGTTCTGCATATTGAATTGTAGGTAACCAGACAAAGTACATGGTTCACCTGTGATTTGATTCTTTATATGCCTTTGTGCAAAGCTAATCTAAACTCCAACGCCTTGTCATTAATCAACGGGTTTGATGGACCGCACCAGTTACATGGCTTGCATAGGTGACTTTCTCATATTTTCACGCATAGCACCGGGATTTCACCAGGGCAAACACAAAGAAAGGCACATGGAATTCAGGAAGCGCCCATTGCGTGCATTTGGTGGTTCAGAGAGGAGCAAAAATTCTTGATGTATTAGGTGCGTGCTTCATTCTGTTTCCATCTACTCCCCACCTAACATTCTTCTACACCAGTCCTGTTCACGCTCTTATATAAGCACGCATGTTCCAGCATAGGCGTTTTGGAAGGCTTCATACAATCATTCATTGACACTACCATTATGGCATCTTTCAAGCCATCTCTAGTGTTCTGTTCAATTCTTACTTTCCTCAGCCTGAATTGTGGCTCATCTCATGTGTTTGCCAAGGTTTATATGGTGGTGATGGAGGATGATCCAGTCATCTCTTACAAAGTGAACCGCAAGCATGTAATGTATGTATTTTCTGTATAGGAATATATTGACTTATGTTATCTCCCGGGAATACCTCTTAATAAACAAATTTCGTTCAGGAGAGCCGAGGAAGCTCAGAAGTACAAACAAGTGGCCACAACGAAGCATGACAGCTTCCTGGACTCATTTCTCCCAATAGGATCTTACAAGAAACTGTACAGTTACACACATCTGATTAATGGATTTGCTCTCCATGCTGAATCTGAGAAGGTGCATTTTTCTTAACCCCCAAAGTGCATAAAATTACTTCTATCTGTTACTTGACATTTAGTCTGGGAAATAAGTAACGTGTTCTACAACAAGCTTTCACTCCCTCACCTTACATAATAGAATTTCCTGTAGCAGGAATAACATGTAACTGTACACATAAAACATGATTGGATTGGAGCTGCAGAGATGCATCATACCATATAGACGTAATATACTCATGTAAATTCTGGTTATTGTTGATTATTATCAGGAGTTTTTTTTGCAGTGAATTTAGATAGACTGGTCCAGAACTCCAGATTTGCTGCTGCCCTACTGTAGTTTCCCTCATTAAACAAATCCGGGTCCACTTCATTTGCTGAGCAATGAGCAGTATATTACTTGTACTTACAAACTAACCATGGAAGACATGAAGATGTCCACCACAGCATCACAAAACTTATCGCAAATCTGTTTGCTCTTGCTAAACTATGGATCAGACTTCACTATCCTTTTGCATGTTTTCTTAAAGAGTTAATGATCTTATTAGTGAAAGACGGTTACTAGGTTTCCAACTTTCCATTGAAATTAATATCTGTTACATGTGTGACAGACGGTTAGAATTCTTAGACATGCAAAAGGAGTTAGACTTATCCAAGAAGACATCAAAATGGCCAAGATGACTACACACACTCCAAATTACATTGGTGCTAGTGGAGTCTGGCAACTCCTGGGTGGTGCTGAAAATTCTGGTGATGGAGTGGTGATTGGCATGATTGATACTGGCGTTGACCCAAAGAATCCAAGCTTTGTTAGTAGTAACACGTCAAGCCAAGCAAAATCACCACCAGCTAGTTTCAAAGGAACATGTCGTGCTGGGAATAGATTTCCTTCAGATTCATGCAATGGCAAGATAGTGGGAGCTAGGTGGTTTGCACGTGCTGCTCAAGCAACAGGAGAGTTCAATGCTACAATTCACTATGCATCTCCTTACGATTCAGATGGTCATGGCAGGTGTGTGCAATTATCTACTATACTGACCACTCCCTTAATTCATTTTTATCCACAAAATGTATCACCAGCTGATCGGAACAATATCTTCACAGCCACACCGCATCAATTGCAGCTGGGAATTTCCATACGCCAGTAATATCCAGAGGCTACAACTTTGGGTATGCAAGCGGCGTGGCCCCCGGAGCTCGGTGAGAAAGATTGAAACAAGAATCCTTTTTCAGCATTTCAGATATCGATTGCAAAGAGGGGAAGCAGAGTATATAGTCTTACTCTTTGTTGCCATTTCTGATTGCCCTTACAGACTTGCGATCTACAAAGCTGCCTATCCTTTCGGTGGATACATGTCAGATGTTATAGCTGCAGTCGACCAGGTTCTTAGATAGTATATTCTTTGCAGAAGGCTACTATCATCCAACGCTGTATGCTAAACTGCCTGTTACTTGTCTGTAGGCTGTAGAGGATGGCGTGAATGTTATAAGTCTTTCTATGGCTCCTTCTACAGTTTCATCTGGGCCAGCATCATTCCTCAATTTGCTCGAGGCGCAATTGCTCCTTGCAACCAAAGCTGGAGTCTCAGTTGTTCAAGCAGTTGGCAATGGTGGCCCCGATGAGAACACAGTCGTCTCTTTCAGCCCATGGATATTAAGTGTTGCTGCTTCCACTACAGACCGGAAGTACAGAAAAACAATCATAATTGGCAACGGGAAATCCTTCTCCTGTGGCACTATTTCTGGTATTCATTTCAACCTATGTTGCTTGTTGCTCAATAACTTGTACTGGCTTTTTGCCATTTTGTAAGCACAATGCACTCCAGTTTTTCCTTATGATATTTATGAATTGTAGTGTAGCTGATCCTGGATAGGATCACTCTATTACCTGTCACATTCAAGTAGATTTAATGTTGATTGACCATATCATAATGTGCCCGTGTTTCATATCTTTCACTCGATGCCAATGTTGTTTTGACTCCCTTGCCTGTCTTTCCAGGACCAACACCAGGTGAAACAATGTATCCACTAGCATTGGCTGATGATGTGATCGCTGAGAATTCAACTGACGATGGGGTTAGCAAATGTCAAGACCCAAGGATCTTCATCAAACCTCTTGTCCAGGGAAAGGTGATTATTTGCAATTTCGACTCATCAGACTACTATGAGGACGTCAGGCTTTCTAGGATCGTCGATACGATTGAGAAAATTGGAGCTGCTGGAGTCATCATCACTGACCGTTCATCGCACGACATTGACATTGAATTTGAGCCTACATTTCCCACAACAGTGCCTTCAGCCATAGTCCTGAAGGGTTCCGACATGCGGGTAGGTTCCTGAACAAGCAAAACGTCATTTGAAAAAGAAATTTCCCTGGGTCCTAATTCAGTTATAGAGCTTGTGTTTTGTATTTTACAGCAGTGGTTGGCTCTGTAGTTCTGTACTGAAACTGCAATATTTCTCTTTTCTATGTGTGGCTGACTGCATTGTCTTTCGCAACTGGTTGCAGGCTCTGATGCGGTACTACAACAACAACACGGTTCGAGACCATAACGGAAACGTTGTCACCTTCGGAGCCACTGCCCGGATTCTGGAGGGACGGCGTGCATCCTACACGGGAGAAGCACCCATCGTCGCCGACTACTCGTCGCGCGGACCTGACGTGGAGAACTCCCAGATGCAGGCGGCCGAGGTGCTGAAGCCGAACGTGATGGCGCCGGGGCATCTCATCTGGGGAGCCTGGAGCCCGACGAGCGCCGCCCTGCCGGAGATCAGCGGCGACAGGTACGCGCTGCTGTCGGGCACGAGCATGGCCACGCCGCACGTCGCCGGCGTGGCGGCCCTGATCAGGCAGAGGCACCCGTCGTGGAGCCCCGCCATGGTGATGTCGGCCATCATGACGTCCGCCGACTCCGCCGACCGGTCGGGCCGGCCCCTTATGGCCCGCGGCGAGTCCGGCTCCCTCGACCCCGCGACGCCGTTCGACATGGGCGCCGGCGCCGTGAACGCGGCGCGCGCGGTGGACCCGGGCCTCGTGTTCGACGCCGGGTACCGTGACTACCTCCAGTTCCTGTGCGCCGTGCCCGGCGTGGACGAGGCCGCCGTGCTCCGCGCCGTGGGCGCGCCGTGCCCTTCTTCCCCTCCCCCGGCGCGTGCGGCGTGCTCGGACCTGAACTCGGCGAGCGTGACGGTGGCGAGCCTGGTGGGGACCCGGCGCGTGGAGCGGCGGGTGACGAGCGTGGGGGCGCAGAACGAGACGTACGCGGCGTACGTGCGCGCGCCCGAGGGCGTGGCGGTGCGCGTGTCGCCGTCCCAGTTCGCCATCGCGCCGGGCGCGACGCGGGCGCTGCGGATCGTGCTGACCACCACCGGCGCCTGGCAACGCGTTCAGCTTCGGCGAGGTCGTGCTCAGGGGCGACAGGAAGCACCGCGTCCGGATCCCCCTGGCCGTCTACCCCGCCGCGACGCTGAGCTCGTGAGCTGCACAGAGGTGTGCGTGTGCCAGTGCCACCCGTAGGCCATAATACGCGTGTACGTACGGATAAAGCGTGTGTGTGTGTGTTTCCGATGTACACGTGCATGTACGGGGCTTGTTCCCGTTCTAAAATGTACTACTAGATAGATCCTTGTTGGTAACGCGGGGAAGTCCCGTGGAATTCGAATGCTCTCCGAACGGATCAACAACCTTTGCCTGAGAGCTCTTTCTTGGCCCTCGAGATCGCGAGCAGGCAAGGATCATCCCCTTCAAATCCACGTGTTCGGCGTGGGAGTGAGGTGGTGACCTGGTTTGAGTCGGTCGAGTACTCTTTATTATTTTTTTTTTTGAAATATGGTTTGAGTGCACATCCTGACATCCGAGCATCCAGCTCGCTGCTTGCAGGGCCTTGATAGTTGACGATGACTTTTTTTGAATTAAATTGAAGATGCTTAGAATAGGGCTATCTATCCACCCATTGACACGAGGGCGCGCGGTTGGGATGAGGATAACGAGCAGCGGATGACGCCGCAGCGTCGGTGCGACGCGGCGAGGCGGCCGCGCTTATCCTTAGGCCATGACCGGGCCGCGGGCTTCCCCCAGCTTCCACTCCACCTCAGCGCGGACGCGGCGCCGGGCCGGTACGCCGCACGCACCTCCCCCAGTTGACATCGGGAGCCAGCCAACCTAGCCGGGTTTGACCCCCGTTTTTTTTTTATCGAGCGAGCACGTCCATGTCGATCCCGGGCTCTCGCAGCCTGAGACGGGGACGCCACCGGGTACCGCCGGCGCGAGCTTGCGTGCACGCGTGGGCTCCCATGCCCAAGCGCCACCGTGAAGCCAGCGCCGTACGTGCACCCTCCCGCCCGCGCCCCCACGCGAACGAATCGGATCCGGCGGCACGTACGAAGGGGAGAGCGGCGTCGCGGCGAGAGTTCACGTTCAGCACGGCGGCGGTCCCGTCGCGGTGAGAGCGCACGAGTTCACGTTTAGCACGGCGCCCGAGACTAATAACACCAATTGTGCGGATTTTGACAGACGGTCACGCACTTACACGAGTCGTCCACGATTATATTATAGCACGAGGAAAAAAAAAAGGAACGGGGACGGTGCTGCGATGCGATTGGCGTCGTGCTTGCGACTGCTGGCGAGATTGCGACGGGACCACACACACCGAAAAGGAGGGCTCTTCCGCTCTTGGCATGTGATCTACCCCACCGGCCACCGGAACCTGGGGAAGTGGGGCACGCCATGAACTGCCGCTATCTAGCCAGAGTGCCACTGTGCCAGACGGCCACGAACCCACACCACTGCGCCGGCCTCTGCTCCACCTGAAGGGAAGGCGCCTGCCTCGGCCTGGCTGCTGCCCATTGAGGCATGGGCAGCCGCGGCTCGCTAGCTCGTGCCCTAGGGGAGGCGCCTCCCGGAACGGGGAAGATGCTGTGTGCGGTGTGCCTGCTTGCCCTGCCCCCGATGCGCTCGGCCGTGTTTAGATGCACGAAAAGTGTTCCCCTTTCACGAAAAGTTATCTATCAAAAAATCGTATCAGTTTATTTGTATCTTTATGTATATTTTATAGAAACAGTATTTTTCTGTACTTTGTGCTGAAATCCTACGTTGTCCTACACTCCTAGTACATGCTAGGCGCGTACCAAACGACAAGAGAGGTCATGACTCACGAGATACGACGATTCAACGCCCAGGCCTGGACATTGGCAGGCTCGTTGCGATGCCTCCGCACGCGCTGCAGGCTGCAGAGAATCCTGGGGATCGCAGAGAATCCTGAAACAAAAAGCACACACAAAAAGAGCACCACCCCCCGCGCCAAAAGGTCGGGCACGGCCCCGCGCCGCCTATGTGGGCCCGAGGTTAATATCTCCACTGTCGAGCGGGACCCTAAAGGGCCCTCACATGCAAAAGTTTTTTTAAAAAATAAA
Source organism: Urochloa ruziziensis (assembly GCA_015476505.1). NCBI lineage: Eukaryota > Viridiplantae > Streptophyta > Magnoliopsida > Poales > Poaceae > Urochloa > Urochloa ruziziensis. Next base: position 43,910,530 of record CM027125.1, read on the forward strand.
AAGGGCGAGTTTAGTGGCCGGGAAAAGACGGAGAGAAGCAGAGACCGGAGATCCAGCCAGCCATGGGAGCGCGCGAACTCACCCGGCGCCGTGGCCTCCCCTCAGAAATTTCCTAAGAACTCGAACTCCCTTCCTTATCCGGCGCCACTAGCGAGTTCTCTCTTTGGTAATTAACCAACAACCTACAACCCCTCTCCCGCTCGGAAGACGTGCTTCTGGCTCCAATCCAAAATCGAGTTCCAGTCACGCTCCAACGTTGTGCGAGTAGAGTTCCTGTCTGACTTCCTTTCTCCTTCGTTCCTTTCCTTCCTTCCCCAAGAGTTCCAGATCGTCAAGCCAGCCAGCGAGCCACCCTGCTCAGCCCCAGCGCGTCGATCTTATCCTCCTTCCAGTTCCAGCTCCGGCCTCCGCCCGCCTGGATCCACCCCTGCCTCGCTATTAATACCGCCCGGTGGTTCCTTGCCTCCGATCTCTCTCTCCATCTCAGGCGTTTCTTTCTCCTCGGTTCGCGGAGGAAACGCGCCGCCTGCTCTTCTTCTTCTCTTTGCCGTTTTTAGCTCGCTCGGCCCCGGATCTCGCGCGCGTCGCGTGCGCTTTGCTGTGTCCTGTCGGCGCTGCTGGAAAGGCGGGTCCTCTCCGCGCCCGGCCTCTCGTGATCTTTTGCCTGCCTCATCCTTCGTTGGAGCGGGAGGAGGTGCCGCCGCCATGGCCATGAACGCGCTCGCCGCCACCAGCCGCAACTTCCGGCGGGCCGCCAGGCTGCTCGGCCTCGACTCCAAGCTCGAGAAGAGCCTGCTCATCCCGTTCCGCGAGATCAAGGTGGGGGTCCCTTCGTGTTCCGTCCTTTTTTCTTTCATATGAAGCTTGTTTCCGTTCGTGTTGTCGGCCGATCACTTGTTTGCTCATGGGTTTCGCGCTGTTCGTCGTCGCAGGTGGAATGCACCATCCCCATGGACGACGGCACCTTGTCCTCCTTCGTGGGGTTCCGCGTGCAGCATGACAACTCTCGCGGGCCGATGAAAGGCGGTATCCGATATCATCCTGAGGTGAGGGATCGCCGCTGATGCGGTTCTGTTGTTGATTATGTCTACTGATCGTGAACGTGCTAAGAATAGCTTCTGTAGCGATTGTGAACTAGGCATGTTTTGGCAGGGACTGTGTCTTAAGTTCATTGTTTCTTTTTGGTCTGGTGATCTGCAATATAATACTCTTTTGTAATTTAGTTTGAGTTGTGTTTTTTTACCGAATAGGTTGTCAAGCAGATGATGCGTGAACCGAATTGTCCTTTTCGGCTATGAACCTCACTTTCCGTTGTACTTCTATCTCTGTATATGCTTGTGTTCATATCTCTATCAGTCAAACTGAAAGAACAAGTCCAAAGGTTTTACTTCCTTACAGGCTAATGCTACCTTAATCCGTTACTAACTTTGCTGAATTCTATTTGAAGCCGTTCTGATGTTGTTTCAGATAGTTAGCTGAATATGTAGTGGCTATTTGGATTACATATGTGACTAAACAGCTGATGTCATCAGTTTCTTTTAATAACAAAAGGCAACTGATATTCCTTTATGCTACTTTTTTTTTAAATGTTAAGCGGAAAAAGATGAACTCAAGAATTTCTTGTTAATCATTTGTCATGTATTTTATTCCTCAATTCAATTGTCAAACAACATTTTTCATTGTTCTGTTTGACAGGTTGATCCAGATGAAGTAAACGCACTAGCTCAACTGATGACATGGAAGACAGCGGTTGCAGCAGTACCCTACGGTGGAGCAAAGGGAGGGATTGGGTGCTCTCCTGGTGAACTAAGTAGAAGCGAGTTGGAGCGTTTGACACGTGTATTTACACAGAAAATTCATGATCTTATTGGAACTCATACAGACGTCCCAGCTCCTGACATGGGGACTAATGCACAGGTAAGCCTGGCATTCCTTTTGTTATTGTTTGTGATCCACTGTCATCTTTTCGTATGCTCAGCTACTTCCTTTATTCTTGATGCTTTTTATCCAATTATGTCACAGACCATGGCATGGATGTTAGATGAGTACTCGAAGTTCCATGGCCACTCCCCTGCAGTTGTCACAGGGAAGCCAATAGTAAGTGAATTTATTAGTTATTACAGCAAGTTACTTTTGCAAATAAAATATTTACAATGTACTAACCATAAGAATTCAAATTTTTGTTGTAGGACCTTGGTGGATCATTGGGCAGGGATGCAGCCACAGGGCGGGGTGTGATGTATGCTACTGAGGCTCTCTTGGCTGAATATGGAAAATCCATTTCTGGATCGACTTTTGTTATTCAGGTGAATCATAGTGGACTCCCAAAACCACTTTTAATTTGGTAAACAGAAAAGCATGTTCCAGCTTAAAGAAGAGCATTAATTCATGCTGCCTTCCTTAGAGAGAGTGTTGACAGCAGCTCAACTAGCAAAATATGTGTTCAAATGCTCTGCGTATGTTATTTTGCTAGCACTTAGTCCTTTTCTCTTATAATCTGTAAAACTTGCAGGGTTTCGGTAATGTTGGTTCATGGGCTGCACAACTTATCCATGAGCGGGGTGGTAAGATAATTGCCCTTGGGGATGTGACAGGCTCAATCAGAAACAAGGCTGGCATAGACATACCTGCTTTGATGAAGCACAGGAATGATGGCGGTGCTTTGAAAGATTTTCATAGTGCAGAAGTTATGGATTCTGCTGAGTTGCTAGTCCATGACTGTGATGTTCTTATCCCTTGTGCCTTAGGTGGAGTTCTTAACAAGTAAGAATTAGTGTTCTTGTCAACTTTCATGAGCTTTATGTCAATGATTTTCACTCATTGGTATGGCTTTCTCAGTGGCTTCTCATGACCTGAAGAACTATGTCAGTCTTGTTATGAGTCGAATAGCCTACTTTTGATTTGTTTCCTATTTAAGTAGTTTATACTCCAACTGAATCGGCCTGATTGATTTTTGTGAAGGGACAATGCACCGGACGTGAAGGCCAAGTTTATAATTGAAGCTGCCAACCATCCAACTGATCCAGAAGCAGATGAGGTACACAGAAGAAATATTAAAATTAGCATCTACGAGATAATGTCAGGAACATAACCAATTTGGCAAGCATGTTTTCTGAGTCTCTTGACTCTTTCATATGTAGATTCTCGCCAAGAAGGGAGTAATTGTATTACCTGATATCTATGCTAATTCTGGTGGTGTGATAGTTAGCTACTTTGAGTGGGTTCAGGTAATTGCCAGTATGTTCTTCGCCACGTCATTGCATATCTGCTCCTTTGTGTTAATCTGACACCTTCGTTTGATTGTGCAGAACATTCAAGGCTTCATGTGGGATGAAGAGAAAGTGAACAACGAACTAGAAAAGTATATGAGCAGCGCTTTTCAACACATCAAGGCCATGTGCAAGTCTCTAGATTGCGACCTTAGGATGGGGGCATTCACCTTAGGTGTTAACAGGGTCGCCCGTGCCACCCTCTTGAGAGGCTGGGAGGCATGAGACCACTAACAACATACAGATTCATCAGATTCGGCATTCAATAATTCATGTCCAATAATGTTGGATGACCAGTGTTTGATCTGGTAAAATTCATCAGAAGTGACCGGCTTGGAAGGAGTGAAGTTGAAATATTATTCTGGGTGTTGTGTTCTTCCTTCTTTTTCAGCAATACAATGTCCTCGGTTGCCAATGGCTGCTTAGCCAGTTTTTGGTGATGGTTAATGAAAATTTATTTGAAGCATTTTAATGTTTTAGAAAGAGAAATTGTTTGGTCTACAACTGATTCCAACAGAGTTCTGTATCATGTCATCCTTATTGAAATTCTGGTACAGGGTTTGAAGACCCAGATGTGAATGAATCTAAAAAATGAATAACAGGCTCGCATTTGCCAGCAAGATCCATCTCCAGAAGAGATTCACATGAAGTCATCACCGACAGTTTATATAAAGCATATAATTGCCATGAATATCTCATAGTTCAGTAAGAAATGACAATAATGATCATACTACGCATTGCATTTAGCAATTCTGAAAGTGTGGCATATGAGATGCTCCAGGGCCCAGGTTTTGGAGCTACACGTTTGCTGCTGCTGTCAGAGAAGGCAGCGCCAGCAAACAGAACCCCGGATCATCTGGTATCTCATCGGCAGTCACTGGGTACAGTTTGCAAGCCTCGATGCCGAGGTCAGCAACCGACGCAGGGGTAGAGCAACCACAGGCAGTTACCGGTGTTGGTCTGGGCGATGCAGAGGCCTTACGGCCTGCCTTCCTGCCAGCAACTGGTGTAAGAGCAGAGCCGTCGGTAGCCACCACCGCCGGTTTGCGCTGCCGGAGAGAAGACGGGCCTTGGGTGTAGCTGACAGATCCTTGCCGCCAGCCTTCTTTCCTGCAGTTGGGGCAGAGCCTGCCTTGCGAGGCTGACGAACACGCTTGTTGGTTGCAGATGGAGCAGCCTCAACACCTTCCTTGTCAGCAACCAACACCGGAACTGAGGCATCATCAGCAACCACGAGCGCCAGCTCGCAAGCCTGGCTGCTGGACTCCAGTGCAGTGGGTGTTGCACAAATGCTGTCGTTCTTGGCCACCACTGCCAGGTTGAACGATGGAGCGTTGCGGCTGTCCTCATCCCCTATGGCAGGCGTTGGAACAGGCACAGGTACACCCGTTGTGGTCACCAGGGCCAGCTCGAGAGACTGATCACCGTCCGCCGCGGGAGTAGTCAGAGGAGCCTCGGCACATGCTTTGTCCATGATCGATGTTGTGGTAGAGTTGACGATCACCAGTGCCAGCTCGCTTGGTGGCTCATGCTCCTTGTTCGTAGTGAATGGAACCTCGCCGCGGTCTTTCTTGCTGGCGACAGGTGCTTTGCCAGAGCTGTTGGGGGTTGTGGCCATCCCCAGCTTGCGGAGCCGGCCACGACGCTTGGGTGTGGAGGACGCTGCCTGAATTCTGTCCTCCTCCTCTTCGGCAGCAGCAACCAGTGATGCTGGAACACAGTCCTCGCTAGCGACCAGTGGCGCCGCGCGGCGCCGTCCGCGGCTCTTGGGCGTCGAGGACACTGCCCCATCCTTCTTGCCGGCAGGCGGTGTCAAAGACGAGCCATCCTTCCGCGGCCGGCCTCGGCCACGCATGGCCTCTGCCACCTCCTCGGAGGAGCCCGCAGCAGCCACCTGCATCGGGCGCTCCACAACAGGTGACGTTCGAACAGGGCAATTGAGGGTCACAGACTGTACCCCATCCTTGTTGCCGGCAGGCGATGTTGAAGATGAGCCATCCTTCCGCGGCCGGCCTCGGCCACGCTTGGCCTCTGGCACCGGGGACAAAACGCACGTCTCCTCGGAGGGGCCTGCGGCGGCCGGCTCCACCGGGCTCTCCACAACCGTGTTCCCCTCAGGGCAACGCAAGTACCGCCCCTCCGCGGTGAACACGAAGAAGCCTTCGGCGACGTGCTTGTCGAGGTAGTACCGGAGGATCCTGTCGTGTGCGTCCGGCACGCCGGGGTACCTGGCACGGATGAACGCCGAGATGGAGTCCTCTTCCGAGCCGCCGTTCTCGCACAGCGCGTCGATTGCCTCGCCTATCATCTGCAACCCAGTGCGGTCATAATGTCAGGTGTGGTGATAAGTAGAGAAATGGCTCATACGAACTCAATCGCAACGCCCTTTTTTCTCTCTCCAAAGATAAGAAAGGGGAAAAAAATCTTCCATTGCTGGGTGATCAGCCGATCAACGTTAGCATAAAGCTGTTCGGTTAAGCAAGAATAAGGTTGGTTTTTCGTTTTTCCATTGGAGGTGGGCTATGTTAGAATAATTAATTGCCCAATTCGTTCGATTTCGCACACATTAAAGGAACAAATTAATCGCAGAAAATAAAACCAACCAAAGGCAGTAGAAAATACGAAATCTAAAGCAGAATAAAGAGGACAAGAGAGATTGATTTGGGGGTGAGTATCCCGACAAAGAATCCGCGGTGAGTAGGCTATTACCCAGCAATAGGGTGGGTGATCCGGCGTGGGCTGCCGCTGCCTCCGCACGGCCCGCATCGGCTGCGGCTGCGGCGGCGTCTTGCCCTCCTCATCCGTCGCCTCGCTCCGTTTCACCGCTTGCCCCGCGTCCACCTCGACGACTTCGACCATTGCTGGGTAGAGGGATGCGGAAGATCCGGCGGGCCCCGCCGGTGGTTTGGGTGGGAGACGAAAGGAAAGAAGAGGAGGGTTTAACGGGAGAGGCGAGAGACTGCGGCCGGACGGAGGCTGTGTGCTTGTGGTTGGGCTGGGCTCTTCTTCCCTGCTGTTCTTCCGCCTTGATGATGGTGGTCTAACCTGGGAAAATCAACTTTTTTTCGTGGACCATACTGCCCTTGGTCATTGTAGCCTCTTCCGTTACCCTCTGATCTTTTGTTGTTCATCCGGTGAGTTGGATAGATTTTACAATGCAGTATACTCCAACTCTCCGTCTCTAAATAATTGTCTTTCTTACTTTTCGAGAAATAACTTTATTTAATTTTATATTAAAAATATTAATATTTATGGTACATAATTGATATACAAGATCTTTCAATCTAGTTTTTTAACAAATTTATTTTGAGAAATAACTTTATTTAATTTTATATTAAAAATTTTATAAAAATATAAAAACAAATAAGTCATACTTCAAGTATACCTAATGATAAAACAATTCACAATAAAATAAATAATATATTTACAAATTTTTTAAATAAGACAAATGGTCAAACATGATGCCAGAAGTCAAAGAAGCTTATATTACGAGACGGAGGAAGCACCTTCAAAGGACTGTAAAAGGATAAGCTCCAGTACAAGGTGAGTCACGTAGAAAACATCAGTCGCAGCCCTAGCCAGTCAGTACCATTGAGAGGAGAGTCGACCTGGGCTGACCTGGGTTGCCTCTAGGTCCCTAGTTGCCTCTGATGAGTTTCCTTTGCCGCTATGCCCATACCTCATGCCGCGAGCCACTGCCGCCCACTGAGCCACCCGTGTGCCCATGTAAAAGAAAAAAGCGCTCAGCTAACTTGCTGTTGTTCCTCGAGCCTTCTCTCCCTCTTCCTGTTTTCCACTCTTGGCTCTTGCACAGCTTGCACTTTACGGTGAGCCTGGGCAGGGCGGCATGGACGCATGGGCGGAACCAAGGCCCGGCGAGCCTGGGCAGCTGCCTGGGCTCCTTGCTGAGCGGCACCGCACAGTAGAGAAATGCAATGGACACTGGTAGGTGGCAAAAGATCAAACATACCCGTAGCCTAGTACCTAGAGCAGATGACATTGACCAAATCATGATTTGAATGTGTGCCTTGTGACGCGACTAGCTACGGCCAGAGCCAGTGCGTTATCCTTGGTGGTGAAAATCTTAAGAGGTGTTTAGATGGGTGAAAACAATTTGTATTGAGCTGCGTACACAGAGAGAAAAGAAATAAACCGATACGGTTCTTTAGATGAAAACTTTTCACAAAGTTGGGGGCAGTAAACACGCCCTTAATGTATGCATATTTGCATGTATTCTGAATAGGAATGGCAACGGGTCGGGTTCGGATCGGGTGGAGTGTCTGGGCACCCAAAACCGAAACCCAAACTTAAAACCCGAAACCGCCCCGAACACCGATTCGGGTGAAAATCCTTCCCCGAAACCGAAACCCGCGGATACCCGAAACCCGATTGGATACCCGAAACTTGTTTTGTATGGCAAAATATTAAGAATGATGATGACTTTTTATAAACATATGAATGTATATAACATATTCACATGTATAAACAAGAGGCAACAAATAGTAAATAATTGCATGAGTCAACTTAGAGTAGTATATAAGTAAACAAGTTATTATTAGTATATTATTTTTTTGAAAGATATTATTAGTATATTATAAAACATGAGTTTTAATTCCTAATGGTTGATTTCGGTTATCCATTGGGTATCCACGGGTGAAAAACCAAACCCGAAACCGAACCCGATAGGTTTCGGGGCCTCGAACCCGAAAACCATGGGTGAGAAATTCAAACCAAAACCAAACCCGCTAGACCCGAAACCCGCGGATATCCTGACCTGAAACCGCTCCATTGCCATCCTTAACTCTGAATGAAGATTATAGTTACAAATTTACCAAAACTGTCAATATTGTCAATGTTATTAGTTGATACTCCGTATGTTTATACAAACTTGTTATCGATGCTGTGTTTGCCCAGGTTCTACAAAATTTCTGGGTCCGTAACTGCATGGACGGACACGGGCCGAGGGGTCCCGCGCCGGGGCGTGGTGGGCGGACGGCACCGCAGGGCTGGGCCCGCGACTCCGGGGCCGGGCCCTGCCCGGCCCCGGCGGCGGCTCGTGGAGCTACGGCTGGGAGTGGGCCTCGGGCCCCGGAGGTGGCTGGGGCTACGGCCACGGCTCCGCGCAGGGCTCCCGCGGCGCTGCAGACGGCGCCGCGTACGGGTTTGCCTACGGCGGCGGCGGCGGTGGAGGAAGAGGAAGCGGGCGTGGAGGGTTCGGGTTCAGCTTCGGCGGCCCCGGCGGCTTCAGCTGGGGAGCTGGCGGCGGGGCGTCTGGCACCGGAGGTGATCACACGGGTCACGGCGCCTGGAGCGCGCGCGGCGGGAGACAGCAGACGCCGCGAGGCGGCCGCGGTCGTGGCAGCAACTGAATAAGGCACGATCAGCACCTGGTGGAGCGTATTGCGTGCTGGTAAATTAACAGCTGTTAAACCTGTATGAATACTGGGCCTAGTATATGCATTCCTTTCTTCGTTCTGTAGCAAGCCTGCAATATTCCAGCGTCTCTGCCTCTCTGGTTTCATCCTGTATCTGTAACTGTGTTCTGGAGCAAGAGACGCTTTTGCTTCAAACTGTGCTTATTATCTTCTTTCTTTCTGGAGCTACATGAATCGTAGCCTGCTATAAACGACTGCAGCTCAAGTTCCAAGTTGTTGCAGATGCCATGGAAAACCTCCTAGAAGACGGAACAACTCCTGCTAGCATATACGAGTACAGTATCCACAGACCACACACGTGTATCGATCAAAATCATTTCAGGTCCAACAGCACATAAACCAGAGGTCTAGAGGGGAAAATTGAGGGAATAGCACTGGTATGACGTTGTGCTCAGGAAACAGCACCCCTTGCCGTTGTCTTTAGAGTAAGGATGAAAACGATCGGAAACAGTCGGAAACGAAATTGCATTAGCGGAAACGAAGCTCGGTCAATCGAAAATTTACCATATTTTCTAAATCAACTATTATGTAAGAAATGCAATGTAGAGGTGATAGCGATTCAAAATATCAAGTTTTGTGTTTGAGTAGAATCGGAAATGGTCGGAAACGAAACCATTTTTTCGAAAACGAAGCTCGGTCGGTCGGGAATTTCCATAACCATTTTCACCCCTACTTTAGAGAACAGCACCTACGCTCTCCATCGCTTTACAAAATAGCACTATTTTTTTTTTCTACAGCTGCTCATTATCAGTGTGTGGGAACGTAGATGCGAGTGCTGACCAAACTTCAGCGTTTAGGATTTAGAGCTTTGGATTAGCGTTTAGAGTTTTGGGGTTAGGGTCTTTGGATTAATTAGAGTTTAAGATTTAGATCTATTTGGATCTTAGGGTTTATGGTCTAGGGATTTAGGGTTTTTAGGTTTATATGGTTTAGGGTTTGGGGGTTAGGGTTATTTAGAGTTTAGGGTTTAGAGTTTAGGGGTTAAGGTTTAGGGTTGACTAGGGTTTAGAGGTTTTAGGGTTTAGGGTTATTAGGGTTTAGGGTTATTAGGGTTTAGGGTTATTTAGGGTTGATAGTTTAGAGTTCTTTTATTTATGGTTTAGTGCCAAAATCAAATAAAAATTATGAGAAATAGATTCATTTGGCCTTAAACCCTATTTTCTTAGATAAAAAAGAGTCATCAGTGATCAAATAAAATAGTGAGAAAGTGGATGTAGTGCTATTTACATGTTCCTTTGGTCATACCGGTGCTATTCTATGAAGCAATAGATTTCTAGTGCTATTTTCTAAACACACTAGCAAATCAGTGCTAGTTTCTGAATTCCCCCAGGTCTAGAGCATTCAGGTTGCAGAGCACACCTGAGCTGAGCAGCAGTCTTCAATGGAAAGATGATGTTTCAGAGAAATACATCCTTTGTAGAGAAAAAAAAAACTTTGGCATTCAGATTACCCATCGTTTCACAAGCATTTAACCTTGGTTTACTTCATATTGACGAGTAGGTTTATTTTGGATATTTTAGTCCCACACTTCAGCCTTTGTATGTTCGATAATTGAGCATTTGAGCTTGAAAAGTGAAAACAGGTAACCGAGGGGACACAAACATGGTATAGATGGTGAACACATTCAATCTTACCTTTGTTGTCTGACGTCATCGCGCCCGCATGTGAGCTTATAGCCATAAAACCCTATGTGCATAAATCATGCTTTCAGGGCAAGTAAAACATGTAGATTTTGAACAAGCTCTACAATAGTCAATTCCAGAGTTTTAAAACTACTCATAGGCCGGATTCATGTTGAGGGCATTCTAGCTAACCAATGGCCATTGTGGTATGGTGTCAAGAAATGAGCAGTTTTGGATTCAAATGTCAACTCGAAATCCAGAGTTGTAGTCTTTGCTGGTGGATCTGAACGAAGTTGCCATGTTTCTAAGGGTATTATTGTGATCTAAAAAATATATTCTTGAGGTGTAGGTATTTCCCGTATTTAAAAATGGTGCTCTAAGAATTTCCATATACAAAATACTATGGAAATAGGTAGCTTTTAATGTTTCATAATGCTCAAGGGCCATCCTAAGTGATTCCAACAAAATGTTGCAACTTGCATGGGTTAGGTAAACTCAAGAAACTGGCATAAAAAGGATACATGTAACAATATTCTCTTTGTGCTTTTAATTGAAATTAAATGTTGGGAACAGCTCAAACGATAATAAGCAAGGGCAAATGAAGTTAGAATTTTCAAAAAATAATAGTGAGACATGTAGTATTTTCATTTCATATTGCAAAACATGATTTACAACTATCCACATAATTTGACCGAGCTACTGCAACATTATTGCCCATGAGAGGATATTATCATGCCCTTGGACAACAGTCATAGAATGAACACAGATTATTCCTCAAATGTAAATAAGTGGCAGTTAAGCATAGAGCAACCGATATGGGATGGAAATTGTTGAAAACAAAAATCAACATAAACTTATTAGCATGTATATGTGCACGACTGTCTTCATATTTGAAGTTACACATACAAAATAACTAATGGGACGGGAGAGAAGGAAAAACCTTAACCCCATCGACAACCGAAGCATTGACGACTTTCATAAATTTGTAGCCATAAAAAGAAATTCTAGAACAAGACTAAATGAAACAAGTTCAGCTATGCCTAAAAGTACTGCACATTCTAAGCTTAATACAACCAGCCTTCGCACTCAACTGAGCCACAAAGGCATTTTTTCTTCTTGATGTTACCATTGGCATCGTGAACCTGATCTATTTTATAGTTGTAGTGGTATGCTAGCTCTTGATGGGGTCGAATATCGTCACAAGCAAAGAACATGACATGAGGTGCACTGATGTCTTCATGATCATAGAGGACGTTTTGTGCATAGAGGTTGGGGGTGCAACTATGATTGATAAATTTTGCAAAGTTCCCCATCTCTGAAGCATCAACAGCAAATCCAGCTTCAGCATCTTTACCTGGACCCTTCTGAAGTGAGGGTATAGATCTTGATAGGCCCTCCCAAAGAGATTTGTCATAATAATTGTGTCCAATAGCAAATAAGTACTCATCAGTCATCCTATTTTGTGCCTCTTCATCCTCCAGCACTTCTCCTATATATTCACACACAAAACTTCCAGATGGTATGAAGTCAAGAGTTCTAACACCCCAACCCATTGATTTTGTTTTGAAGACTTGCAGCCGAAACTTGAGGCCATGTTGGCCAACTCTGTTGTGGCATGTAGGAGGGCACTTGCAAGAAGGCCCACACTCATAAACGAGAGGTTTTGCTTCTATAATGCGACCTTTATCGTTGAAAGGGATTTCTCCACCATTTTTCACTGCACATGCACATTTTTTTGAGTCTGAGCATCTGCCTACACAACCACAACCTGCTGGTGGAGTTGGCCGATAGTTTCGGGGATATTGAAGCCGTGACATGTAGCGATAGGACACTGGGCACTCATTGGATATATTGTTAACAACAGGTACAGGGACCCTCTCCAATCCTCTGGACAGATCTTTGACGATGATACTGTCATTTGATCCGGATTTCCCTGTTTGCAGAATTTCTTTGATGTCAATGTGTTTCTGTCCTTCCATCCTTCTCAGTCGGAACATATATACATAACGGTCTCCATGGTCTTTCTCCCTCCAATACTTCTCAACATGGTATAACCCCCCATATATATAAGTAGGAAATTTCTTTTTTTCATTAACAGTGGTGAACCCATGAATAACACGGACTGGCGTATTAGTGTCCATGCTCTTTTTGAGTGCCAGGTTGGCACCCTCTATCTTCTGATTGACTGTAACTGCCCCTGATCCAGTATAAACCAAGACATCCAGACTATACTTGATGTCAGAAGATTGTGCATAAGACACAATGCTAATAGCAACACTGGTCCCATCATGTTTCTTGGTACAATCAATACCTAGCCGGTGCGGGCGATGGAGACCAACAACACAAAGCTCTACCCTCCAATGAAAGATATCGCCTGGATAGATTCCAGGCACAGTGCCAATATATTTCTTATCATCAAATTCTGCGGAGAACCTCTCCCTGAAAATTTTGTAAGCACATAGATCAGGCCGCACGTTAAGCACTTCTTCCCTCAAATTGTCTTCTGCTTCATCTAAAAGGTCCCGATAAATTAACCGGAAATCCTGTAGAGACCGCATGATGCTTTCTCTAACAATGGTGCCTCCATTACTTGGCACTGCTTTATCCTGATTATCATCATTGGTTTTCCTCTTCTTATATTCAGAAACAGCCTCCTTTTCACCTTTCTCTGAGAAGTCACGCATAGCTGAAACTCTAACGCCAGAATGAGCACTTGCATAATACCGCACACTGCTTCTAGTTGCTTGAGTGCACTGTGTTGAACTGTCATCAAATCTGTATGCTGGGAGATCAGGAGATCCATTATCGGAGCCAAAAGCTTTGGAGAACGGTCGCTTATACCCAACCTGGAATCTCCATGGTACAACTGCCTTCCGCCCCTTGCGGCAATATATTCCATTACCATTGTTACCAGGAGCTTCCGAGCTGCATCCTTTGGCTGCTGCATCACTCTCCTTGGCCGGGGCCCCATCTTCCATGCCACACTCCTTTGCAGCGTGACAAGCAGAATCTCCCAGCCCAACATTTCTCTCTGGGTCCTCTGACCTGAGATCTGAAGCAGAACAACCATTGCTCTTTAGTCCAGTCTGATCCACAAAAGACTCCTTCAAACCCTCAGCAAAGCCCTTCTCCAATCCTACATTGCTCCCAATTACCTCAGGTTCGCAAGCTGCTCCATCACCGGCACCCCCTAAATCATGTTTGCCAGCGACCTTCGCACTACCATCACAATTGGGGCTCCCCAAATTGCAGTCCTCTCCAGCTTCGACGCCAATGTTGGCGCCCCTGCTATTCTCAATACCTTCCGATCCGGAGCTCTTTGCCCCGCCATCCCCGCCGGACTTGCCCAGATTGCATGCATTTCCGGGCACAGGGCGACCCCCATTATCCACATCAGGGCTCTTGAAACTCTGAATGGGAGGGCATCCCTCCGACTGACGCTCCCCTCCATCAACTTCCCCGGTCTTGCCCCCGCTCGGCGCCCCATCCGATCCGCAATTTTTCGCCTCCCGGACGCCGCCGCCGCTCGGGGCCCCACCCGATCCGCAATTTCCAGCGTCCAGGTCGCCGCCGGTCTTGCCGCCGCCGCTGGGCGCTGCAGCGGGGGCGTGCTTGAGCGGCTCCCTGACGAAGCGGCGCTGGAAGCGCCAGGGCACGAGCACCTTGTACCTCGTCGCCCCGGCCGCCCTCGGTGGCACCGCCGCCGCCCCCATCTCCATCCAACGCCGCCGCCGCCGCCGCCTCTGCTCGGACTCACCAACCGACCCCTCCGAAATCCTCTGCCCCTGGACGCGGATTAAAAAGAAAACACGCGATGCCTCAGGTCTCAGGACGAATCGGACGGAAGGGGGATTAACCAAGCGGGCGAGCCGGTAAGCCGGAGGTCTCCCCGATGCGTACCTGGAGGCGGCAACTGCCCGCAGCGCGGCGCGGCGGGCGGGCAGGGCGGTTCCCGGGACGGGCAGGGAGTAGAGAGCGGCCGGCGCCGGTGGAGGATTTCCTTCCTGGAAGGGCGGAGCAGACAGCAGAGATGGGGCTCGGCTGGGACAGTGGGTTGCGCGGCGACGGGCTGGACGAGCCGGGGGGCAGCGGTGGAGTGACTTCAGCTTCAGCGCATGAGCCCCCTCGCTTTTTTTCCCCCTGTTCTCATCGACAGCTATGGCGTTTATAATCGGATCCGATTTTGTGTACGCGGTGGGTGAGTTTTATGGACTGGCTCAGGATTCCCCCTATTCATAGCTGGAGACAGATTGCGTTAAATTGTTTTGGTTAAATTCGTGAATAAGTTCGTTAGGTATAGCTGTTGACTGTTTTAATATTATTCTGTGAGGAAGAATAAGAAGATATAATAAATCCGAACAAACTCGTTGTGGCTAGGAAACAGACAAGCAAAACTGGCTGAATTACGATAATTTTGAGCGCGTTCTTCTGATTTTCACGAGATCGAATGGATTGGTACATATTTCTTGAAAATAAATTATTAAAATATCTTAACATACGTGGGCTACGTTCTTCCTCCTCTTTTGAATTTGTGAGAATCGAATCTCCCGTGGTAAATAATATTTGTATATGACACAAAAACATTTAAGTTTTAAGCATTTGTGGCATTAGGGCAACACATGCCGAACCATTGACATATAACAAAACAAATATTTAAACATTTTGGGCATCTATCATGTTAATGCCATGAGCCCATGATTCTTCTTTAGCAATGGTTCATGCTGGAGTTGAATTGTGCTAATCTGCTTTTGCCATAAACCATGTCACATGTTTTTGTTTTTGAAATGCTAATGATCTGGAGCATATTATTCTATTTTTCCAGGAGTCAAATTGATTGGTACAAATTTCATATGGAGAAAACAATGAAAATGTATTATGAATTATGAAAAACCAAATTCCCAACAATAATTTATAATCATACACAAGAAAACATATTTAGCCGTTTTTAGTGTTTATCACAATAGGACAAGATGCGAGAAATAATTAGTTCTTCTCAAGAAAATGAGCCCAATAAGTTGCCAAAAGATCGATTATCACCATTGAGCACTCGTGGCGTGACCACTTACGGGCTACACTCCTATGCTCATTAACAAATGTTTTGGTTTCCGATCAGTTGAAATTTTAGCGAAAACAACGAGAACAGCACGCCTAGCATTGTTCAGTTTTGCAAGAGGGAGGTGTGAGAAAACTGAAAACCGTTGCCAGTTTCCCCTGCTTCGTGGGGCCTATAACCGATGATTTGGCGTATAAGCCGGATGCAGGGTATGCATGCCGGACGCGTTGCCGCCGCGCCGAGCTTTGCAGGCCGGACAGAATGTCAGACTGTCAGTTAGCACAACGGCATGCGCCGGGATGTGTGCCACGCAGGCACTCGTTACGATCCCAAGTCCCAACGGTGGCTTGGAGGATTTGGGGGACCCGTCAAGGCGTCAACTCTGTTGGAGTTGGACGACTCGGATGCGGTTTCCGTTCAATTCTCTCCCGGGCGCCGGGGCGGCATGTGTGTGCGGTGTGCCATTGGCCATTGCACGCACGGCGCACCAGAGATGTATAGGAGTAGAGACTACCCGAGAGGAAGGTTGCTGCGTCTGTGGCGTGCGGGAAACACCATGGGAACGTGTGGTTACCTGGTAGATCGGTCGTTAACGAGCATGCTTACATCTGCAACTCGGCAATGGATCTTGCCACTGCTTTAGAGGTGCTTCAAAGTAAGACTCTGCAACCGTACGATCCTCCATCCGTATGTGTACGCCAGCAAGATTTACCAAACATCGCAATGTACGAAGAGTGCAATAATATAAGTTGTTCCTCCCGATTTTTTCGATCTTCAAATGAAGGACAACAGGAGATCAATAACAAGCTAAAGCTAAGCGCTAGGCACAGCAGATCAATCACACGCAGAGATGTACGCACTCTATGCTTGCTTCTACTCGTCCGTAAGTTCCAAGCAAGCACGCATGTACTGTACACGGACAAGTGGACATACACGGCTGCTTGCTTGGAAGCAACCTCTCTGGCTCTCTGTGCCCGTCTCTACGCAGCTAGCTGCTGCTGCTGAGAGCTACCGCTGCTGCTGCTGGTGGCGGCGCCGTCGTCTTCAGACAGGCAGCAGCTGTGCAGCCTCGGCCCGCCGGCAGCAGGACTTGCCATTGGCGTCGGCGCCCTCTCCAGCTCCAGGCACAGCATCTCGGCCCGGAGGACGGCACAGTAGTGCCCGAACGTCTCCGGCGACACGTTGAGGTCGAACCCGACGGCGAACAGGAAGTCCACCTCCAGGTAGTTCATCTCCGGGAGGCTGATGCCGCCAACCCTTGCGAAGTGGGCGTTGTTGTAGCGCCTGCGATGCGAGAGGTAACGCGTAGCCGTCAGGTCAAGCATGTTTCAGAAAATTCAGAAGAAGAAAAACAGGCTCAGTGCCTGCCAGCAGTGGGCTACCTGACATGCACCAAACCAAGACGGGCCAAGGATAGGCATGCATCAGCGAACCAATTGTTTTTCGAACGTCAAATGGCCAGTTGAGTGATGGTTTGAGGCTTGAGAGAAGATGTCAATCACTCGGATGGACAATTGGGTAATTTGTTTGTGAATAAAGATAGTAGGGGTTGAGTCCAGATATGATGCTCTTGGCAGGAGGAATTGGGCCAGTGAGCATCAGCATGGGGCAAGCTGCCAATGTCCCAGTCTAATTTTATCACGCAACTTGGCTATGGGTTAAATTCCAAAGCGAGGAAAGGTTGTGAGAGCGACAAAGAGGGTGAGGACTGAGGATCATTATCCTATGTTTTTGGGGCCCCCAGTGCATGTGTGGCTGACTGGCTGTATCAGCATATTTCTTTCTTGGCAACTTGCCCCATAATTTCTTTCTTGGACACCCATAATTTTACCCGGATATTACCCTAAAAATGGCCAACTCAACCTTAAGAAACGATAATGGCATGATTCTATAAAGTTGCTGCATTTTTCAATGGCCAGTCTCGCAAATGTAACGTGTAGTCTTGTCATAGCAGCTGCATTTTTCAATTGCCAGTGCATAGAATGCAGGTACAGCGAGTACCAGTTAGAATTTAGTTAGCAAGTTGTTGAGCTCTGTTCCTTGAAGAATTTGCTCTGCTAAGTGCTAACGCATCCTACTTGGCTTGGCTTTGGATTTCAGAATCTGTCGTATATTATTTGTCATGGCTTAAATAGAAGTCATCTGCATTATGACATCGACACCGATTTGAGAGTGGACAAAAATCTGTTAGCACACTATCCAAAGCTGGGTTCACATGGCAGTGCTACACTGTTACACTCAAACCTCAACTAATACCTGGATGACAGTGGTATAAACATACTACTACTACCCCCCAGAGAGAGAAAAAAAGCAATATAGTGATGTTGTTACGTATGAGGACTCTTTGCGTATTTCTTAGTAATTCTAACTTCCTCTCGTAGCCTATCCAACTTCTGCCTCAAGAATCTCCTACAGTTCAAGGACAAGATTCTACATTTTTGCTCGTCGGCTGGTCCGGCTGCTGCTGTAAAAGGTGAGAATTCAGGTGTCGAGCACAGACCGGAAACGAAACCGAGCAGCAGCAGTACCGCCGGAAATGGAAGAATTCAATCGTGCGCGTTATACGATCGTACTATGTATTAGAAACCAAAAGCTGTAACCAGGAGGGGATCAGGCGTGAATGAAAGCAGGCGCACTCACACGTCATCCATGAACTTGACGGCGGCGAGCACGGCGGTGATGAGGAGGCGGTGGACGCTGTACGAGTCGACGGCGAAGCGCGCGCCGGCGGCCGCGGCGGCGCAGGAGGCGGCCGAGGTAGGCGTACGCCACCACGTAGCACGCGGGGCTGCACCCGGCGAACCGCGCGATCCGCGCCATGTACGCGCGCACCGAGATGTCGGGCCTCCCCGTCGCCCGGAACGCCGACGCCGGCGCCGCCGCCGTGAGCTCGTCCGCCGCCGCCGCCGCGTCGTTGCGCTCCACGACGCGCTCCAGCAGCGCGGAGAGGACGCCCACCACCCGCGGCGCGTCCGCCAGCTCCTCCTCGGCCATGACACGGTCTCCTGCCGTCGTGGCCTTCTGGACGCTGTGCGCGTGTGTGTTTGCAGGCTCTTGGCGCTGCTGGTGGAGACTTGGAGTTGGAGAGGGGGTGGACGTGGACCTGATGCTGGCAAGCTGAAGAGGTCGTTATATAAAACTGAGTGCCTATTCAGGTTATATACAAAAAAACAAATTGCAGCAAAATTTTACTGGCCGCGATATAGGTTTCCACTGTTTCGTTCCTCACTCCTGCATTCCGATTTGTGTCCCTAGTTCTAAATAGAATCAGTAAAAGAAAATCGAACTCTGGTTGCAGGGTAAATTTGACAGAAATACATAATCCAAAGAGAAGTCCGTTATCCAAAGAGAAGTTTCATTCATGCTGAGCATTTTTTTTTCTAGTTCATTCATGTGTCATGTCCTCCAAAGAGAAGTCCATTATCCACTTCTGTGTCCTTTTCTCTTATTTCTTTCGCTTTCATTTTTTAGAATGGAATATTCTTGCACATCTTACATGATTGGCGCCTGCAAATATGACTGGTTGTTGATTTGTTTGGTAGTGGTGAGGTAAAGGGACCAAAATTATTTCTTTACTATCCGGTTGCACGCTCGGTTGTTCTTACTTGAGATTGGTTCATTAGGGGGTGTCGCAGCCGTGTCAAAATGGTAAGATGTGACGCTCCAAGAGTGACAAAATGGACAAGTGCACCTGGATCAAGGATCCGAGGCAAAGGGGACGGAATTTGTAAAATAAAACCGTCTCCTTTTCACGATTCCAGTCGTTTAAAGTGTTTTACCATGCTTCTTTTCTGTTTTAATTCTTTCATGCTTATTTTTTTGTTTACAAACATGTATAGACTTTTTTTTTTGCGAGGGAACATGTATAGATAATTAATGTGGTGGACCTGTCTATCACATGCCCGCAACTTTGTTTCTCTTCACAAAATTCTTCAGATGGAAATGGTGATCACGTCTTATTCAAGGTCAAACACTCAAACGACCAATAGCGTGACACCAGCGCGTATCAGAACATGCCTTCTGTACTAAAACCCCAACGGCGCTTCGCTTTTAGCGTGCGCCTCCAGTCACTGCATGCAGACCGCCTTTTATAATGCTGCTAGAGTCTGTGACCTGTCTGTGCTAATTTCAAAAAAAAAAAAAAACAGTACCAATACACAGTTGTTGCGTACTAACCTTTAGGTTTTTTTAGAAGTTAGCTCTACGTGCTCTGTCCCTTTTAAATGTTGGCTTTCTTGCCAACTACTGCAGATTAGAGCGAGCGTCTAGATCATGTGCTGACGTCCTTGTCTGTATTATTGTCCAAGACATAAATTCAGTACACTCAACCGTATGTAACTTGCATCCGGAGCTGTAACTTTATTCAGGACAATATATTGATAAAACGGGCTATGGTCACTGTTTGTTCATCACCTACCTTCGAACGATTCTGATCATCACTTAGTGCGCTACACTGTAACTTAAATTTAATTTGGATGCAGCCAGGTGACTGCAAGTCTGCAACTACCCTTCTGTAGTCTCTCGCGACCCCCACATGCTTTATTTCACATTGCTATGAGCAATCTGCTGACTGATAAGATGCCTTTTTGGAGGATAGAGATTGCTCAGCAAAGTAGCACCACCTACTAGAGCGAATACTGGCTGGTCCTTCACATTCAGCTACCATTATCCGGATACCAAGATATACAGAAACCTATAAGTACCAAACAAAATAAACATGCCAATCATAAAGGAAACTAAGGGTTGATACATAATTATGCGCTACTGCCATGACGTTTGCAAGCCGTAGGTAAGAACGTAAGTGTGAAGCAAAGGGCCTTAGTAAAACTAAGCAGTATCAAGTCAGAGTGACAACGTGCGAGCATTGAAGTACCCCTTCAATCCCAAGAACAAAAAGTGACCGGAGGAGAAAAAGCTTCTAGTCATGCATCCTCTGATTGACTTCAGTGGTAATTAAGCAAAGCAATCGAATCTAGTTTATGTACAAATCAAGAAACTGAACCAAATTGTAGATACAAAGTAAACAAACTCAACAAGTTGCAAACCAAACTATTGCACCAAGAAGGCTTGATTAATACTAAAAAATAATGTAAATATACATTTCGAAAGTACAAAGAAGCCACCTAATTGCACCAGAGATCAGAAAGATCTATGTACCTTGTTGTCTGATTTGTCTAGAGAAGCATCTGATCAAATGTATGTAACCCCACTGGAATTGACATAGTTGTACCAGTTGAGCATGCATCATAAAACATCATGGGCAAGTAATGTGATTGTTCAATGCACAGTACTCAGTTATATCATTACTCTTGCTTCCACCATTATGTACCCGCAAAAGCATAGGTGTTAATCAGTGACTTGTATTCTTCATCCTCAGCACATCCTCTACTTGTCAGTACACTCAATAATCTGTCTGCACCCTCTGTGTCATTCTTCTCCTTGAAACTTGCGAGGAGACTCTCAACGTTTGTGGGTCTTGGTTTCCATTTACTTGCACTTTTAACTGCCGTGGCTTTCTCCATGCACGACAGAGCTTCAGATATTTTATTATCCTTCAGGTAGGCTGTGGCAAGGATTTCCCAGGTGTTCGGCTTGAGGTTTCCACCTTTCTCAACAAATCGGTTCAGAATTTGCTCAGACTTGGTAATCAAACCTTCTCTAGCATACCATGCCAATAAAATGTTCATAGTCTTAGGATCGAAACTAGAGCTTTTGGATGCCCATTCCTCGTATAGAAGCTCAGCTCCCTCAATATCTCCTATCCTTACAAGGGCAGATAGTACCTCTTGGTAACCCAGGTTATGAATTGTAGGGAAAGTTGCCTTATACCAGTTCCAAATGCGGTAAACTTCTTCCTTCTTGCCAAGATGGCTATAGAGTGTGATGAGATAGTGAAAACACTTTTTCTCCCGACCTGTTGTTCTCTTTTCAGCTTCTTTCAAGCATTCTTCAGCCTTCTCAGAGTTCCCAAGCTTAATATACATGCTGGCCAGTGTGGTATAAGTAGTCCAATTGGCAATAACAGACAGATCAGCAATCATCTGGTTAAAGACTCGCTCCATTTCATCAGCATCTTGTTTAGCTGCACAGCTCTTTATCCAAATGTTGTAAGTGCATACATCAAAGGAAACATTTCTTTCCTTCATCTCATCAATAATCACCGACACTTTATCAGGCTCTCCAACATCCACATAGAAATTCATCAGCACGTTACAAGGTAACGTGTCAGATGCAAATCCCTTTTTCCTCATTTGCTCAAATGTGCCCTCTGTTTTCTCTTTCATCATAGCTTGGGCATAAACATTTAGAAGGGAACCATAAGTCCTCTTGTCCTTCAGGGCATCATGGAGCTCCTCAAAGTATTTCTCAGCATGTGAAACACCACGCACTTTAGCAATCAGATCCAACTGGATTGCCATGTCACTTGATGAGAGCGGAAATCTATCTCTGCGCTCCGTCATCCAATCGTAAACCTGCATATGTCATAGAAAACATTTGATGAGAACCAATGTCAAGGCTATCACAGTTACGTTTGGCCATCAGACGGCACACCAAGAATGTAGTAATTCTATGCCTAGTCATCAATAAGCATTATTGCAGGGCGAGTAGAGGAAAGGATTTTTCGATAACGCTAAGGGAATCGAGCTATTGTTCCACACTCCCAATTAGTGATCTTAGGCTGCTTGAACAGTGGCTATTTTTCGATTCAGTCCCAAGTTCATGAATAAACAGGTGCATTGGCCTAATGGCCTGAAATCGAAGTGGAATATGTCATCAGAGAGACGCCACGGAGGCGGATCGCAACAGCATTGCTACCTGTAGCGCGAGATTGAACCTCCTGAACTTGCGAAGCTCCTTGGCGATGCGGCAGAGCTCCCACTTGTCGAGGCGGCGCTCCCCCTCATCCCAGGCCCCCAGCGTGCGCCCCACGGGCCGGCCGCCGTGCCCCACCGCGATGCGCCTGTACAGAGTGCTCCACCGAAGCGGCGCGCGACGCTCGTAGTCCACAGCCCCGTAGCTGTGCACCTTCGCCACCTGCTTCCCAGCAGCAGCAGCCTCCGATGCGGACGACGACGGGGTGCTCGAGGAGGAGGCCGCGCACCTCACCGTCACCGCCGCCGCCGCGGCAACGCACGGACGCCGCTGCGTCGAGGGGCGTGCCGCGGTTATGGGGGAGGAGGAGGGGACGAGGTGGAGCAGCATGGTGGGCGGCCGGGCGGGGAGAGCGGCGAGGAGGAGGGCGGCTTCCGTTGCGGATGAAGAAAGGGGATAAGAGTGGCGAGCCGGAGGCTGGGTTTGGGGTGGGGTTAGCACTTTAGGATTCGTGCAGCAGAATCCGCACGATCTGGGCCCACAGCCTTCGACCTTTGCGTCTTCCCGCGCGGATTTGTATTGGTGGGCCGTGATCTGTTTACCTTTGGGCCGTCGTGGTTCCCCCTGTAAAATCCACGACGGCTCTGCTGCTGCCCATTCGGGAAACTTGGTCATACACTAATGTCTTCCTCATACACAAGCCTCTTTCTTCCTCCAGCCAGCAGAATCTGAAATAGCTAGCTGCACTGGAGGTCATTTCTGGGGTTCTACGTCTCCTTCCAAAGTTGCAGACATGGGGAAAATACAAAAGATTATATTATATGTCAATCGAATTTGTGTTGGTATAAAAATAAGCACTGACGAACACACCTCTGGCCTTATTCTTCCATCTATTATTCAAAATTGATCAGAGTTACATTAGTAGAAAACATCAGTTACATGCCAAGAACCAAAAATGTATCAACATCAACATAGCTAATCAGTCTTTGAGTTCACATTGATCATGATGTGCATCTGCTGCTCAAGTTTTAATGAACATTACTCCACATTCAGAATATGACACATTTAAACTGACAGAGTGATTGTCTATTGAAGCCTTGCAAACATTCAGAAGAGATCACACCCAAGTGCTTATGGTTATAGTAGTGAGATTCTGGTCAGAGGTCAAACATCAATGCTGTTGGATATGATCCGAATAGTAACGTGAGTCTTGTGGGGACGCTTAGAGGGCCCACGGTTCGGGTTGTATGTTTAGCGGATTTGTTTCCGTATTTGACTGCAGTCAGTTTAGTCCACCCATATCTACATCTTGTAAGCCGCAAGGGATGAGTAGGCGACTCATTGTATTCCCTGCGTTGTAACTCTCTCATTATAGTGAAGATCGCCGGTTGGCGCCCGTGGTTTTTTTCCGCAAGGATTTTCCACGTTAAATCTGTGTCTCGTGTTCGATCTTGTTTACGCATTATTTGCTAATCTTGTTTCCGTATTTGACTGCAGTCAGTTTAGTCCACCCATATCTACATCTTGTAAGCTGTAAGAGCATCTCCAACAGTTCCCCTTTCCCCTTTCCTCTTTCCACTTTTCAGCCATATAGGGGAATTGGAGGCAAAAATTCATCTCTAACAGATCCCCTTCTCCCTTTCCCCTTTCCCCTTTCTCCCCTTTTCCCCTCTCTCTCCCCTTTCTTTTCTCAATCTACCTCCTCCTCCCTTTCCTCTCCCTTTCCTTCCCCTCCTTCCCAGCCATCCGATCCACCCGACGCCATGCTCCGGCGGAGCTCGCCGCCGTGCGCCGCCCTGCCCCGGCCGGCGACAGTCACCACCGCGCGCCGCCCACCTGCCCGCCCCCTGCCCAGGCCAGTGGAGCTCGCCGCCCGCTCGCCCATCTCTGCTCCGGCTGGCGTAGCTCGCCGCCTTTGCCCCAGCCGGCGGAGCTCGCGGAGCCCTGGGGCGTCGGAGCTCGCGGACCGCCGCCGGACTCAAGCTCGCCAGCACGCAGCCGGGGAGCGTCGCTGCCAGCCGTTGCGAGCACCTCCTTGGCCTGGCCGCCATGGCCTGGCCACCGTCGAGTGCCGCCTGCCTGGCCGCCGTCCGGCGCCTCCCTGGCCCGGCCGCCGTCGACCGCGCCGTGAGCCATCCCCCTTGCTCTGCGCCGGCTCGGGTGCGGCGGGCGCTGGGCCTACCCCTGCTGCTACACGCGGGAGAGAAGAGGAGGGGAGGGAGGAAGAAGGGAAGAGAGAGGCTAGGACACCGACAGGTGGACCCCACGCGTCAGGAGGAAGGAAAGGGGAAAGGGAAAAGGGGAACTGATTTTAGCCCTTCTCCCCTAAATGGCGAAATTGTGAAAGGGAATTCCCCTATAGAGTGAGAAAGGGGAAAGGGAAAAGGGAAACTGTTGGAGATGCTCTAAGGGATGAGTAGACGACTCATTGTATTCCCTGCGTTGTAACTCTCTCATTATAGTGAGGATCGACGGTTGGCGCCCGTGGTTTTTTCCCGCGAGGGTTTTCCACGTTAAATCTGTCTCGTGTTCGATCTTATTTACGCACTATTTGCTAACAAGTGGTATCAAGAGTTGGCACGATATTGCGAAATAAATATGGTTTCGTCCCGTTCGTCGCGCCGCAGCGGAGTTGATCTGCTACCGACGATTTGATCTGGTTCCTGACGTGACGTTGGGTTTCTGCGCTTCCTCACACAGAGTTCAAGGCGGAATAAAACTCCGCGTTGCCGCCGGTGGAGACCAAAAGTGTGTTGCTGTCCGCTGCACCGTTCCGAGGCGGAGTCGATCCGCGTCGTGAGTTGCCGCTCTTCCTAATCGAGTTTCAGGCGGAGCCGCGGAGGAGAAATTCCTGCCGCTAATCAAAACTGTCCGCTATTGTTGCTGCCCTGCGCATCAAGATCGAGAAAAGCATCGCCGTTTCCTGCTGGTACAACTCAATTTGGTGCAATTCTGCTACGTGCACACGAAGGACTACCAGGAGATCTATTAGCTCATTGCAAATTGTACACGTGAGGTGTACACAGGCTGCAGGTTCTGCTAGGGTCACTCCTAGATTTATTTACTGCAGATTATTTTCTTCTGGTTATTTCTTTCCAATGGCTTCTATGAAGTATGATATTCCGCTGCTGGATCGAGATACAAGGTTCGCTCTATGGCAAGTCAAGATGCGAGCTGTTTTAGCGCAAGCTGATTTGGATGATGCGCTTGAGAAATTCGGGAATAAGGATTCAAAGACTTGGACCGATGATGAGAGGAGAAAAGATCGTAAGGCCTTGTCTCATATTCATCTTCATCTTTCAAATAATATTTTGCAAGAGGTTTTGCAGGAGAAAACTGCAGCCGCTTTATGGCTCAAGCTAGAGTCAATTTGCATGTCTAAAGATTTGACAAGCAAGATGCATATGAATACGCACAAGTTGCAAGAAGGTGGCTCTGTTCTTAACCATCTTTCGGTCTTTAAGGAGATCGTTGCTGACCTACAGTCTATGGAGGTAATTTATGATGATGATGACTTAGGTCTTATTCTTTTGTGCTCACTGCCTAGTTTCTTTGCAAACTTTAGAGATACTATTCTATATAGTCGTGATTCTCTAACCATCAATGATGTTTATGAGGCGTTGCAAGCCAAAGAGAAGATGAAACGGATGGTGTCTTCTGAAGGTTCCGCTTTCACTGGAGAAGCTTTGTCTGTTCGTGGCAGGACACAAAAGAATTCTAGTAATGGTTATAGAGGCAAGAGCTCGAATGGCTACATGGGCCGTTCAAAGTCTAGAGGCAAGGATGACAAATTCTACAAGTATTGCAAGAAAGACATTCATTTTATTTCTGAGTGTTATAAATTGAAGAACAAGGAAAAGAGAACTGGCACATACAGACCGAAAGGTAAATCTGATGATGAAGGTAATGCTTCTGTTGCTGCCACCAATGGTAATTCTGATGGTGGAGATGTTCTTGTTGCTTTTGCTGGATGTGCAAATAGTGGTGATGAATGGATTGTTGATTCCGCTGCTTCCTTTCATATGTGCATTAATAGAGATTGGTTCATCACTTATAATTCTGTCTAAGGTGGTTCTGTTCGAATGGGTGATGATAGGTCACATCACATAATTGGCATTGGATCTGTTCAGATTAAGATGCATGATGATATTATCAGAACTTTGACAGATGTGAGGCACATTCCAACTATGAGCAAGAATTTAATTTCTTTGAGTACTCTTGATGGCAAAGGGTACAAGTACTCCGGTGGAGATGGAGTTTGGAAAATGTCAAAAGGTTCTCTTATTGTGATGAAAGGTGATTTGAAATCTGCCAATTTGTACCGTCTTCGTGGTACTACAATTACAGGTGATGCCGCTATAATTTCAAATTCATTACCTAATTCTGATGCTACTAATCTTTGGCATATGCGTCTTGGGCATATGAGTGAGCTTGGCTTGGCAGTGCTGAGTAAGAGAGGTCTTCTCGATGGGCATAGCATCAGCAAGTTGGATTTCTATGAGCATTGTGTGTTTGGCAAACACAAGAGGGTGAAATTTAATACCTCTACTCATTCAAGTAAAGGTATTCTTGATTATGTGCATTCTGATTTATGGGGACCATCTCGCAAGCCTTCTCTTGGTGGTGCTCGTTATATGTTGACCATTATTGATGATTATTCTAGAAAGGTATGGCCTTATTTCTTAAAGATAAATCAGAACCATTTTCAGCATTTAAAGAGTGGAAGACTATGATTGAAAATCAAACTGAAAGGAAGGTTAAAAAGCTTCGTACTGATAATGGGATGGAATTCTGTTCACACGAGTTTAAATCATATTGCAAAGCTGAAGGCATTGTTAGGCATTACACCGTTCCTTACACACCCCAACAGAATGGTGTAGCTGAGCGTATGAACAGGACTATCATCTCTAAGGCTCGTTGCATGTTGTCTAATTCTGGCTTGAATAGACGTTTTTGGCTGAAGCTGCTTCCACTGCTTGCTACCTTATTAATCGTTCACCCTGCATTCCTATTGATAAGAAAACTCCAATTGAGGTATGGTCTGGTTCTCTAGCTGATTATTCGCAATTGAGAGTTTTTGGTTGTACTGCTTATGCTCATGTTGATAATGGTAAATTAGAGCCTAGAGCTATTAAGTGCATCTTTCTTGGTTATCAACCTGGTGTTAAAGGATATAAATTGTGGAATCCACAAACTCAGAAGGTTATGATTAGCAAAAATGTTATCTTTAATGAATCTGCTATGTTGCCTGACAACCTATCTACTAGTGCTCCTGTTCAGCAGAAAACAAGTGTGCAGGTGGAGTATTTTATTGATTCTGATCATACACCAGATAATGACAGTGTTGCTGTCCAAGATGCACCTATTAATGATAATTCACCAATTGTTGACGATTCTTCTGTTGTTGAGCATTCTTCTCCAGTTGTGCAGCCTCCACAACATTCTATTGCAGTTGATAGGCCCAAAAGGGTTTCTAAGCCAAGAAAAAGATTAATCGAAAGAATGCAATATTGCTTATGCTTTAAGCGTTGCAGAAGAGATTGAAGGTGCAAAACCTTCTAATTATTTTGAGGCTATTACTTCTGCTGATTCTAACAATTGGATGACTGCTATGCAAGATGAGATGGAGTCGCTTGAAAAGAATGGTACTTGAGATTTAGTAAAATTGCCCAAGACTAAAAAGCCGTTCGTTGCAAATGGATTTGCAAAATGAAGGAGGGTATTTCTTCACTTGAGCCAGCAAGGTATAAGGCAAGGTTGGTTGCTAAAGGCTATAGCTAGATTTCAGGTATTGATTTTAATGATGTCTTTTCCCCAGTTGTGAAGCATAGTTCTATTCGCACTCTTTTGAGTATTGTTGCTATGCATGATTATGAGCTTGAGTAGTTAGATGTTAAAACTGCGTTCTTACATAGGAGTTAGAAGAGTACATTTATATGGACCAACCTGAAGGTTTTATTTTATTGTTCCTGGAAAAGAAAACCTTGTGTGTAGATTAAAGAAATCTCTTTATGGCTTGAAGCAATCTCCTAGGCAATGGTATAAGAGATTTGACTCATTTATGCTCTCTCATGGTTTTAAGCGGTCTGATTATGATAGTTGTGTTTATTTGAAGACAGTTAATGGTTCAGCTATTTATTTGCTTCTTTACGTTGATGATATGTTGATTGCTGCTAAAGATAAATCAGAAATAGTAAAATTGAAGGCACAATTGAGTAAAGCATTTGAGATGAAGGACTTGGGTGCAGCTAAGAAAATTCTTGGTATGGAAATTATCAGAGATAGAAAATCTGGTATGTTATACCTCTCTCAGCGAGGTTATATTGAAAAGGTTCTTCATCGTTTTAATATGCATGATGCAAAACCAGTGAGTACTCCGTTAGCTGCACATTTCAAATTATCCTCTGATTTATGTCCAGTGTCAGATGAAGAAATTGAGTACATGTCTAAAGTCCCATATTCGAGTGGAGTTGGTTCACTTATGTATGCCATGGTCTGTTCTCGTCCTGATTTATCTCATGCATTGAGTGTTGTTAGTAGATACATGGCTAATCCTGGCAAAGAGCATTGGAGAGCTGTTTAGTGGATTTTTAGATATCTTCGAGGTACTTCTAGTGCTTGTTTGCAGTTTGGAAAATCTAGAGATGGACTCGTTGGTTATGTTGATTCTGATTTTGCTGGTGATTTGGATAAGAGGAGGTCTCTCACGGGTTATGTTTTCACCGTCGGTGGTTGTGCTGTTAGTTGGAAAGCAAGTTTACAGACTACTGTTGCTTTGTCCACTACTGAAGCTGAGTATATGGCTGTTTCTGATTCTTGTAAGGAAGCTATTTGGTTGAGAGGTTTATACTCTGAACTTTGCGGGGTTTCTTCTTGCACTACTATACATTGTGATAGCCAAAGTGCTATTTGTCTCACTAAAGATCAGATGTTTCATGAAAGAACAAAGCACATCGCTGTGAGATATCATTTTATTCGAGACGTTATTGCTCAAGGTGATGTTAAGGTATGCAAGATAAGTACTCATGACAATCCCGCTGATATGATGACTAAGCTTGTTCCTACAACTAAGTTTGAGCTATGCTCACGCTTAGTTGGTATTAAAGTTTGAAGTCCTAGTGACTTTCGGCGCCGGTGATTATTGATTATCGAAGTGAGTTCATTGATGATACTTCATTTGCTACAAGATGGAATTCGTCTCAAGGTGGAGTTTGTTGGATATGATCCGAATTGTAACGTGAGTCTTGTGGGGACGCCTAGAGGGCCCACGGTTCGGGTTGCATGTTTAGCGGATTTGTTTCCGTATTTGACTGCAGTCAGTTTAGTCCACCCATATCTACATCTTGTAAGCCGCAAGGGATGAGTAGACGACTCATTGTATTCCCTGCGTTGTAACTCTCTCATTATAGTGAAGATCGCCGGTTGGCGCCCGTGGTTTTTTTCCGCAAGGGTTTTCCACGTTAAATCTGTGTCTCGTGTTCGATCTTGTTTACACATTATTTGCTAACAAATGCTATGAAAAACACAGAGTATAAAGATCATTCTCGTAGTTTGTGAGTGAACATTCAGATAAACTTTGAACGTGTAGTTTTAAACAACACAGTCAATTACTAAAATTACTCTCTTTTGTGTTGCTTGATACAGACTAAAACAAAATCAAACTTTGATATGGTTGGAGAGACAAACCCAAACATTGATTCCATGATTACAGACTGGTGGGAAACCAGACTTATACTCTTGCAGATAAGCATGTCTGTTTAATATTCAGAGATGATTAAATTATGTTTAAAATCTCTATTTAACTTAAATTTAACATATATAATTTTATTGATTACACAGAAAAACATCTCAATGTAACAATTAAGGCGGGAGTTGATCAAACAGGAAATCTGAAAATTATGCGTGACAAAAGAGGAAGACAACAAACATTATGTGATTGCAAAAGCTAGATCTGCCGCCGGCCAAGGCCAACACTGAGGCACAGTGACGCTTCAACATCCAGACCCGAGAGAGAAGGAACAAGAAAGAGGAGAGAGGGAAGCCACCATGGCTGGTTCTTCAGACACGGGACTGTCTAATACATGCTCCTTTTTTTTTCATTTCCTGCAATAAGATGGCATATTTTCCTTACAGAGATAACTTATAATCTCTCTATGAGCCATATGCTACAGAAAACAAGAAGAAACCGGACCAAAAGCATGCTACAAATGGCTGATCGGACAGTTTGCCCAGTTGGCAGACCACGCACATTGTTATCTGGGCACACAGCGATGACGGCACACACAGGATCAAGCCGCAAAATGCCTATCAGTGGTCGGTAAATAAAGGCACCATGATCCGGGAACCTAAAAGAACTACCACTATCACCTGTTCCTAAGTTGCTTGCTGATGGGACCTGGGACTATGGTTGCTTGAGACGCCCCTCTCCTCCAGCAACCCCATCCACGGAGGTGGAGCTGTGAGTTATTGAACTCAGCTGAGATGGTTGGCAAAGTAGTTCTGCCTCCACATGCCGTGCGTTTAGAGGAATGTCCAGCAACAAGTCTTGATCAGAGTCGCCATCATCATACTGTGGAGGGACCAACAAGGATAACTTATCTGGGGGTAACATGAATAAGCTAAGTGCTTCTCTAGTGCAGGCTGAATCTTTGGTGGCATAGCCAGATTTTAGCATAGATGAGCTTTTAAATTGAGAAGCCAAATCCCCAGATTTTAAAACTCTTTTAGGACTCCTCATGGTACTGTCTAGTTCTGCATGTTCACAAGCAAAATCATATAAGAAACCTTCTTTGTGTTAATGACATAAAGAAATAGTGAAAACAGGAATATAAGCATATAAGAAACCTTATTTGTGTTAATGACATAAAAAAATAGTGAAAACAGGAATATACTCCATGAGACATTTTTTAATGCCACATCTAGAAACTTGATGCAAGTCAGGATCATGATCATAGGAACTAATATTGCTAACCTGTGTCACTCTGAATGTTGGTGTCACGGGATCTCTTTAGCGGTTTCATAGTCAACTTGGTAAATCCTTTTGATCCACTGATATTCTCCACTCCCCCAATTGCCTTAATACCCTTTTTCTGGAAAAAAAGAAACAACTAATTAGCCATGTAAAAGCAAGCTAGGAGATCAATACAGACACACTCAAAAGATGAGAAAACAGAGATAAATGATGCAGGTAAATGTATTAGAAGCCATTTTGATACCTTTTGCTCTTTATAGCACTCCAGCCATTTGCATTTTGTTAAATTAGTTAATGCAAGCATCTTCACTGTCTTCCATCCTTCAGCACCAGAGAAAGACGGATCAAGAATTCCCTCTCCAAGCAGCATCTGGTAGCTGTCTATAGCATCAGAAAACTGGATAGAACTGAACATGCTTCTAAGGCTGCTGAAAGAACACGATACAAATGAGGACTTGCACAAAATGGCATCAATTAGTACAGTAAAGCTCGGCAAGCATAAAGTAAACCTGTCAGGAGGCGTTGAGGGTTCTGTAGGAGGAAGAAGTTTGAGCAACTGTTGCTGATCCTCTTTAGTTAGATATTTCACAAAGTTAGAGTAGTTGACAACGTCCTGCTCAAGAATGAGAAGATAGTATATGGATTACTATCACTGATTAGTCAAGATACATACATGCTAACCATATCCAATGGCAGTCTATGCAACTATTATCTAGAAATCATTAACCTGAACAAAAAGAAAACAACAACATAGGATAGATACCTCTAAATCTACTGAAACTAAAGGTGAATCAATACTCTCCAGGATATGCTGATTTTCATAATGAAGTTTATCCCTGCAAAACAGAAGCACAAAAGAAAACACTTAATTGATACTTACCAAAGTAACTTGTAAATACACACATGCTAATAAGAACATAAAAGGTATAATACCTTCTACCATTATCTTCAATATGCAGTGATACCTCTTTGGTCTAGCAGTTGCAACATTAAAGTTGACTGCAGCCCTGTTCCCACTGTGAACAACAAACGAGGCAGACCCAGAATATGATTCACTTGTAATGTATGATTTATTATCTGCAGGAATGGAGCTTGCTTCTGATTCTTCCTCTGGTGATTTCGAGTTCGGATGTCTTAGAAGCACACTTCCAGAACCTATCTCAAAGGAGCCCACAGGAGTTTCGCTATGGTATAGTAGGTCTTCCTCTGAGGATCCTGAAAGGTAATATAGCTGCTCTTCATGCATGATGGAGTTAAGATCTTTTGCAAGAATTTCTACAGGTGAAGGCTTCGGACGAGTGGCACAGCTCCTCTTTCTTGATGGCACTAGGGACTCCCAAGCATGTGATTGTGCTGAACCTGAATTGGTGATATATCAGAGAGTCAGCATTAACATGTAACCAAAAAGGTAAATCCTGAGAATCGATGTTAGATCTTTATTTTGTTTCACAGGGTTGATGTGATAAAGATTACTTCAAAGACATGATAAAGGAAGACACATAGTCGCTTATGATGCATTAAAGTATTGATATTTAATGAAACATTATCTTTGCTGGATATTAGGGTCCATGCCATCTGAACCCAATATGTAGATTGCAATCCTTCATGGTTCCCTCTATGATAATAATGAGCAATAAGTAGCTAATGGTTTATCAAATCACCATAAGTTCTGAAATTCTCATGAACTCATAATTCTGAACTACAGGCAGAACAAGAGTTTACAAAGGAAACGTCTGGGTAGCAATAGAACAACAATATAAAGATGTCTAAACAAATTTTGTGTTTTAAGCATAACTTCGTAGACAGAACATCCAAGAATGTACTTCTAACATTGAGTCCATCTATCACTCGTCTGAATTGAATCCAGTCACATGCACAGACTCACACAAATCATTTTATTAAGCAACAACAAAGTAGGCATTGCGATCACTGACCAGTCATTTCGCTTGCATCAGCAACACCGTATGGGCCACAGCTCTCAGAGTATGATACTGCAGATCCAGAACTAGACCGATTGCTTGGGTCAGCATCCCCCATATTTCGGAAATTCTGACAGGAAAATCGCCCATTCTCCATTATGATATGATTTGGCCTTTTCTTCTGTGACTTCGACTTTGATGCCGGTGGCTTCAGCTTGCTAACTCTAGGTTCATCTTCATCAATATCATCCTTGCGATGCATTGGGGTGTAGTTTACCAATGAACCCTTCGTTCTCCATCTCGAGCCACATGCATTGCAGAGCACCGGCTTATCTGGTGGCCCATTTCGCCAAAGGGGAGTGCCTGTTCCAGCATTTTCCATGAGAAATCCATCAAAATTGATACATAAAAATGTGAGCGATGTACAAGTTCAGAGTTTAATGACTGTCCCACTGTGCACAGGAACTGATATCACAATTTAGATGTATCAAGAGATTATGCCATCACGGTAGGGAACATAGAAAACAGGTAAGAAACTATACATTATCAAGAATGTATCCAGAAGTCAACATATAACTAATCACATACACTCAGATTAAATATTTCGGATATGAAGCAGCAGCAAGTGAACTCTAAACATCTGATTGGCAGAAGAAAATGGATATTTTCTTCTTGTAGAATAGTTGTGAGAGCTGCATCTAATCTCTCATTATTTCCAAAAGTTATCCAAGAAGCGTGTATCTGCTGCAGTCAAACACAAGTCTAAATGTGTTCCGTGAGCATGGTATAATATGTTCCTCACGTTCAGAATTTTACAGGCAAAGGCCTCTGAAACCTCAACTATGCGCACAGATTTCTCCTGAACACCCCTTGCAGTTCAATGAATTCAGAGTAATAACAGCCATCAACAAACGCACAAAGAACACGAAAATATGAGGAATCCGAGTCCCAGGGAGTCCAAAGATTTCGTTTAAGGCCCGAAAAGTACTACATGCTGAGGAACAAAGGGCAAAGGGCGAAGGGGGGAAAACAAGAGAAAGACGAACAGATGGAAGAAAAATTCTAGCTTGATTCAAGAACAAGAGCTCACTTGTGACTCCACAATGACGGCAGGGTCCTTGCTTCCCCATGATTCCTCTGCTCCTCACTTCCCCACAGGTGACGAAGAGCAGACCAGAGGAAAATCCCAACAAAAAAAATAACGGAAAAACAAAGCAGAAACAAGCAGTTCTCCTGTACAGGCAAATTCCTGAGCAAAAGAAAGGGGAAAAAATCAAGAACTATTTCTCTGTATGAATCTCGTCAAACCCAGAGGGGATTCCTGGGGACAATTCTACAGCCCATGGAACGCTCGAAAACCAAGTCTGGCTTGGTAGGTGTTCTTCTTTCTCCTCTCCTCTCCTCTCCTCTATATTTGTTTTCCTATTGTTCTGTATCCAGTCTTTTAGAGAGAAGGTAGAGGGGAGAGAGAAAGAGAGGGGGAAAGGGGTTGAGAAATAGTAATGGAGGAAGGAATGCAGCAGCAGCCGGAGGGGAGATTTACAAAGCCAGGGTGAAAGGCATTTGGGGAGGAATCCAAAAGAATTATAGTTTAAAAGCTGTATGTTTTTGTTAAATAGAGAGAGAAGCAATTAGGAACTGGGCAAAGTAGGAAAAGGAGATGAGGTAGAGGGGGAGCGCAAAGCTTCTTTCTCTCTTGTATCTTTCAGCATTTTGGGGGTTGGTTTTGCTGTGTTTCGTTTCATTTCATTTCATTCAATTTCAAGATTATTCATGTCGATGTGACTAAGTTGAAGTTGAGGATATTTCTTTGCACTAATTAGTCAATTTGCTTACCTTCAAAGCCCTCCACTCTGGGTACCATTAAAAGAATCTTTTGCCTTGAGCCATTTGCATCTTACCCCCTTGAGAAAGAGCACACGTTCAGTCCAACAAAGTCGTGTACCGTAGTACAATAATCTGGATACGCCACACAAGCTCAACCGGGGATGGATTGTTGCATACTGAAGTTGACATTGAAAAGTCCATTTCGAATTTTCAATATGTTTCCTTTTTTCTACTTTTCTTATGCAGAAAACAATTTGGTGTATGCACTTTAGGCATATTATTGCAATAACCCGTTAGTAAATATTAGCATCTCTGCTATGCGAAAAATGCGGAAACATACGACTTTTTAAAATGTATAACCATCGTGATTAATTGATCTATGCTCAAAGTAGTTCAAACACATCTCATGGAACAGTTTAGGCATTCATGCGGTGCAACAAGTTCTTGTAAATAAGAGTTAAAAATTTTATATACACATAAAGATTATAGGCGAAGAGATTAGGTTATTCTTATATACCTATTTTTACACATCGAAGTTGACATTGAAAAGTCCACTTTGATAGGTTTCTTTTTCCTTATATGCACAAAGCAATTTGGTGTGTGCAGTTGTGCACTCTCGGCACACTATTGCAATAATTTGTTGGCAAATAGTGACAACTTTGCTATGCAAGAAATACAGATAATGTTCGACTTTTGTAAAATGTGTAACTGCCATAATTAATTAATTTATGCTCAAAGTATTTCGAACACATCTCATCGAACAATTTAGGCACACATTCATGATTCATGAACGTGGTACTGCATGTTCCTTTATTCTAACAGTAAGACATGATTGCGACAACATGTAAGATATGCCAGTTTATAAACATCAAGGTGTCAATTTGTGGATAAGAGCCTAAAGAAATACACACATGAAAAGTATAGGTGAAGAGACGAGGCGTATAGGTGACACAAGAAAGGTGAAAGTTACCCTTGAAGCAGTATTGCCCGGTGGATGAGCTAAAACCTGAGGAAGCCTAAGGTTGTGTGGGAGATGCACAGTATAAACAAGATGTAGAGCTCATGATGTGATACAAAAGAAAATGTATGTATTATTACACATAGGACTTGTAATGTAACACAGATTTGGTGAAGACATCTTTTTTTATAAAGCATTCCCAAGTTCCCAATATGGAGGGCTGCACATGCTAGTTCAAAAGCTGATTTAACGTATTTGCCCGAAGTAATTACTAGTGATTCCCTTGCAATTCTGTGGGTGATCTTGCAAGTCAACTGTTGAATTGGCAAAGGTGCAGCGATATCTTGCTATTTGGAGTTCTTGGTGCCATCCAGCATTTTACATCCAAAATAAGCGACTCTGCGCTGTATCAAATCCAACAACAGTCATACAAATTCCAAATCTGACCACATGAATTGTCTCTTAAACTATCTACTACCCGTTACAACAAGGCATTAAATTCTGCTAGCATCCAGAGTTTGGTTTACACACGAATGAGTTTGGGTCACACAAGAATTTGAGTTTTTTTTAAAAAAAACAATACTCCTTTCGTGCAGTGCATCTCTCCATGAGACTAATGTTTAATGAAAATCAAGCAAAAATACTAGGCAGTGGTGTGTCGTCCATTCAACGGTAGCCACATCTTCACCACTAGAAAAGAACAGCGTTAACAAATAGGTCTGCCAGAGTAGTGGTGATTCCATCAGGCATCAGCTGACGTAAATTTACACGAAAACAGGCTGCCAATATTCAAATAAACGATGACACAATCGAGACAAACGCTGCGTCAGAAATTAGGCGATTTACGTGCCAGGGAAATTAGGCATCGTAAGGAAGGGTCACCTCACGCGAGCTACTCCCAAAAGGTAGGTCTGTTTCGGGTTGACACGGTGGCCACACTAGCCAGCCAGACCGCCCAACCTTGCCAGTTATACCAAACAAAGGGCTATTCCTGGAGAATAATGTAGAAAAATACTGGAGAATAATTGGCATGTATTAAATCCATGAATTTTCCCGTAGAAAAAGAAATACAGTGAATCTTCTCACGGGAAAAGAAATGATATGAATTTTCCAAAAAAAAAAGATCGAATGGATTTTCTCATACACAAATTCCTATGGATTTTCTGAAAAAAAACAATGGGTTTTCCCAAAAAGAAAAAGGAACCCAAAGCTTTATTTACTCAAGAAACTTACGTGAAACAGACTTACTTCAAAATGAATCTCGCCTGAAATGGTTCAACTCTGACAGTGATCAACTGATTGTACATTCTTGTAATAGTTTTTAGCGAAACAATTTAATTCGAGTAGGTGTTCTAAAAGTTTCCCACATTATGGATATGACTATGATTCAAGAATTTGGCGAAACAACGATATTCTTGTCCCGTATTCCAAAGGTCACCGCGTGCATTCTTTTTTATGCATTCTTAGTTAGGGGTACAAGGGGACGGTGACAGACCATGAAAGGGCCCAAGGGAGGACGAGATAAAGAGACAATATTTGGCGTACATATTCGTGTGTTGACCTAAGCATGGAGGCCCTGGTTCCTTTCTTTCTTTCGTCTTTCCCTGGAGATAGGCATGGCTTCGATGTGGTAGCTCTCTATTTGTTTTCTCTTGTGGAAGGGATAAGAAACGGAGGGAGGCATCAAATAGGAAGCCAGGCAGATAGTGGTGCCAACTCACCCCCAGTCAGTCCCCCACACCCCATCCCAAAGAAATGCATGCCAAATGCTAGAGGAATTAAACACCACCGAGCTCTCTCGCTTTGCTTTCCTCGCCCTCCCACAGCACTTTGTGCAATCACGGAATCACCGGTTGAGTTCTTTCCGGTCAGTTCTTCACATTTCCTTGCGTATAAGTAGGGGACTCCGGTTCCGCACCGATAGAGAAATCGCAGCGGTTTTCTTTTCTCCGTGTTTTAGACAGCCCTATCACATCAGGAGCTTAGTGTACACTCACTCTCCCTTGGGAGTCACTAGCATGAGATGCTGCTTACTAGTGCTAAGCAAATGTGCAATTTGGTCGATCCATTTTTTTGGCTAAAAAAAAAAGCAATGACATGCAAATGCAGATATTTCTGAGAGTACTTTTACCTTTTGTGCAGTAACTCAGTGAATTCTGCAGTACTTACAGAGTGGTGTTGGTAGGGGTACTCCTGTTGGGTTATCAGGAATGATTTGCAGTTGGTATTTATTTTGGTTAGTTGGGGGGCTATAGCTTCTGTACTGCTCACACTATGACCACATTCTGACGACGCTGCGTAGGCCAAAACCAAGATAGCATTTGTACTACTTGTAAAAGAAAAGACAGATAAAAGTTGCCATGTATATGTACCAGCTATTACACCAGCCAGCAGCTGGACACGCAAATCTGCCGTGCTCCTGCGAGAGAGCTCGTGTGCTAAGCAAGGGCATGATTGCTACCAAGGCAAGTTCTGCATAGATGGTGATTAGTCAGTCAAATCGCTGTTGCTTAACGAGGCAGCAGAGGGATCCGCGCTTCGGGTCAAATTGGCTGTTGGCGTCTACGAGTACCTGTTCAACCTTGCCGACTCTACATTTTTTTTTGGCGACTCTACGAGTAAATTGGTAGAACCCATGTCAACCGGATAATTTCAGAAAAAAAGATGGTCCCACAAGGTTCAAACCGTGGCTACTGGCAGCAACAGGGAAAAAAAAGGGGGCGAAATTTTGGAAAAAAAAAAACAAATAGGGAAAAACTTCTGCTCGCTGGAAGGCCCGTGGCTCAGGTGCGGGGGCCACGTCCATGTGGGCCCCGCTGTGACATGCTGCTGATTAGATAGATATGATATCCATCCACATGTAGCAGGAGTATAGATTAGGCATCTCGATTTGGGTGGGTTGCATACTTGCATTGCATTGGGTTGGCCTGGCTCCCTCCCTTTCACGGTGAGCGGTGCGAGGCTTTCGTGACTCGTGAGTGCGCTCGTCGCGTCGCGGCCATGTGATACGCGCTCTCTCCGATCCCCCCTGAGTCCCTGACCCCTCCCATTAACCAACCCGAAGCGGATTACTGGCCACATTGATGGCGTGCGTCCAGCTGCGGCTTCGTCGCTGACTCCATGTCACGCTCACGCACGGTGTCGTCGTGTAGACGAGTCAAAGCCCTACACAAATCACCGTGTAAAGCAGCAGCAACTCGTGGGAAGTGACTCGCTTTATTTGTGTGCAGGTTAGTTGTGTGTCGCTCTTGGGCTCTGGAGTGTGTGTGCATGTATGTATGGCCTGGGCGACGTCAAAAGCACAAGTTCGGCTCGCCCTCCCGTCCCCGCCCGGGCACATACAAAGCACTTGGGCACCCAATTATGCAGGCCAGAATGATCCTACCCCCTCAAGTAGTAGTAATCAAATTGGATGGATCGGCTGCGGAAGCCAGTAGCCACCGACCAAAATGAAATGATGGTGGATAGGCACTCGAGGCTACGGGCCAGGGGGCGAGTGGCAGCAGTAGTTAGCCGGTGGGCCCGACCGGGTCCCCATCCTTGACCCTGGCAAGTTAGCAAGTTTATGGAAAGTGATTTCTGATCAAAAAGAAAAAAAAGTTAGCAAGTTGGGAGGGGAGGGGAACTATACTGTTAATGCCGGTTTCTTTCGGTTGTCCCATAACCTCTCCCTGTCCTAGCCTCACTCCTAGACGACGACGACCTCTGATACACTCCGACGAGCCGAGGCCGGCCAAACGATGGCCGCCGTCGGCCGTCTACCGGCGACTCAGGTGGCCAGCAGATTTCTGTGTACACGCTGCCGTCAGCGCAGGCTCTGGGTTGGTGGCGTCACGAGCTTGGTTGCCGAGGAGATCACACCTCGCGCGTTTTTTTTTTTTTTTTTTTTTTTTTTTTGGTGTGGAAATCAACACCTCGCATGTTTGTACAGCACAAATGCCGCCAGCCTGCCACCGAATATCAGCCGCAACTGGCAAAGCGGGGCTGCAGCAGCTAGAAAACATACCTTAATTTTCCATCCATTATTAGATGGAGAAAGTTTGCATCCAGCACGTACTCCAGCTGACCAATAAAGTCCGAGAGCTGTCTCGGAAAGAGAAAAAGAAATGAGCAAGTTGTTAAGATTGTTTGTGATTCCCCCTATTCATTTTAAGGAAAAGGTTGGCACTTTTTCCTGCTCGAAAATGTTACAGAAACTTTCACCTAAAATGGTAGCAGTCCCTATTTATAAAAGCTGTGGCTTGGGAGTTGACATCTGGGGAGGAATCCATCTGGATTTACATGTCGCAGTACCAACACCCAGATATATCATATGCATCACACGGACTGACTCAGCGCATCTTCACTGTTGGGAGTTAGTGGTCCTCGGGCAGAAATCTGTGTGTTTCTCTATCCTCAAGGACAACCGGGCCAATTCAGTGAGAGAACGTCAGGATCTCTCATATTCCCATGTGCAAACACCTTGGGCTCTTTCACCTGTGGAAAATGTGCAGGCAAAGAAAAAATAGTAAATTCTTGACAGAAGTGGAAATAATATGGTGGCATTGTAGTTACTGCCAGATCCCAAAAGTAGCTACTGAATTTGATGAGGTAGTTACCGTACCAGGGAAAGTGGGGGAATTCGGGGTTGAAGTTTTACTCTGGAGAATCCATCCACAGCAAACAAGCACTTGTACCCACTAATGGAGTGGTGTTCACTGTTTCATATATCCAAGAAACAGATAGAGCATTAAAGAATCACGATGTGAAATCCATATCAAATATATAAAAGGAAGAAGTACATGTTACGCCCCTCATCTCTTCTAGTGGTCTAAAATTCAACCCCCATCCATAAACCCGTCCAATTTACACCCCCGAACTGTCCAAACCGTGTACGCAAGCCCCCCGAGCCCAGTCCACCCCGGTTTTGACCCGTGCTGGCGGCCACGTCGACCACCTGCCTTCCATCCATCCAGCATGGTTTCGATCTCTCTCTCTCTCGTGCAATGTTCTCTGTCGGATGCTTTCTTCTCCGGCGCGCTCTTCTTCTCGCTCGCCGTCGGGGTCCACCTCTCCCCCTACCTCCCCTCCGTGCCCCACCACCTCGCCACCTCCTTCGTCCCCAGCCCCGACGCCGCGTCCACCGCCTCCTCCTGCGTCCCGTTCCGGCACCGCGTGTCGTGGCCTGATGACGCCGCTGGCGCCGCCGCCGCGAATGGCTTGGGAGGCGGGACGGCACGGATGTGGTCATGGCTGCCCTCGCTGGCACAGTCAGCCACGTTGACCCGCCGTCCGTCCACATTAATGCTGCCGGAGAGGCCTGCGTCGAGAGCTCACCAGCAGGCCGCATCGCAGCTCCTTGGCTCCTGCGCACTGCCCTGGCCTCCTTTTCACCGGATCCGGCCGCCCACAGCTCATCGTACGCAATGCTATGGCCCCGCCTCCCCACAGCTCCGTCATGCTCTTCTAAAAAATGGGATTAATTTTGCCATGGAGACAATAGAGACTACCGAAGCTTGGCATTAGGGAAAACTCGAAATCCAGTTCAGTTGGCTGTAGATCCATCACAAAGATCATCCAAATGGAAGTATAAGAAGTAGAGGAAGCTAGGGGGAGCGAGTAATCGAACTGGAAGCTCACTATTAACACGAATTTGGCTGTGGAGCGGACATTGACTAGAGGTAGAAGAACAACTTCCCCTGCTCCGTCATCAGGACCACCCCATGGCACTTGACTTTGCATCGTCCACCATCGAATCCTAGAGTGCGGCTAACTCGTCGACCGCCCGGCAGGCGTTGGCAGCGTCTTTCTCCCTTGCTGCATCTCGTATCAGCGGCTCGACGAAGAAACAGAGACGAAGAGCGAAGGCAGATAGAAGAGAACGGGAGCTTTTGCACTTTACTCCCCAGAGGTGGATGGACGCCTGGATGGCAGGTCGACGTGGCTGCCAGCACGGCTCAAAACCGGGGTGGACTGGGCTCGGGGGCCTCGCGTACACGGTTTGGGCAGTTTGGGGGTGTACGTTAGACGGGTTTATAGATGAGGGTTGAATTTTAGACCACTAGAAGAGATGAGGGGGGTAATATGTACTTCTTTCTATATAAAAAGCACAGAAGGTGCTCAGAGCATCCAAAAACTTGTTAGGTGTCCAAAATGGCGCTTGATCGA
Source organism: Urochloa ruziziensis (assembly GCA_015476505.1). Lineage (NCBI taxonomy): Eukaryota > Viridiplantae > Streptophyta > Magnoliopsida > Poales > Poaceae > Urochloa > Urochloa ruziziensis. The sequence continues at coordinate 43,952,544 of CM027125.1, forward strand.
TGTTAACAAACTATTAAACTCACTTCAGTAGGTAGGTGAAATTCCTTTCCTGAAATTCTTCAATGGAAATTTCTTCCTCCTTGGAATATCTACCACAGAATAAAAGTAAAAAATATACAAAATAAAATTGTGTAAGAATTTTGATTTAAATTGATGAAAGCTCAGAAATGATGCTATCAAAATTTAAGAAGGGTCAAAAGAATACACAGCAATCAACAAACATGACAACACAAACATATGAGTCACTAATACACCCATTCACCATTGACTAATACCACCAACCCGAAAGTAATAAGCAGTTCAGTGCTTCTGAATATAAAATTAGTATCCACATGTTTCCAAATAACACAGTGCAATCTAATATGTCTAGAGAACCAAATGGTATACAAATTAACTATGAGTCCAGCATTAGCTTCAACCTCTTTATAAGGGTGGCAGTGTTCGACTTATGGCTATGTAGGAAAAGTGTCCCCTTTTCACGAAAAGTTATCCACCTAGAGAACCGTGTCAGTTCATTTCTATCTCTATGCACGCTTCCATAGAAACAATATTTTTCCGTACTTTCCGCCCCTTTCTCACGATCTAAACACAGCCATGATTATAATTGCCCAGCCAGAATGTAAATCAAAGTGGACTATTGCAGAAAGTCTACACTCAATTAAAGATGGGAGAACTCTATGCTGGACCATATGAGGCAGATGTATTGTGTAGTGAGACAGTTATACTTTGCCAAATATAGTGTAGTTGGCAACAAATGTTAAGACCAAGAGTATGCTAGTTAGGAGTAGCCAGTAGCAGAGAGACATGCCTGATTCAGTATTCCAACAATTGCATCCTACAACAACCACTACTAAGAGGATATTTGTAAAATTAATAGGGCTTAAGTTTAGCCTGACGATCCAAAATCAAACAGTACAGAAAGAGAAGACTAATGGAATTGATAATGAAATAAGTTTTCTTATTGATAAGAAACAACAGAGAACTAACTTTGTCATATAGGAGCATACCTCCAAGGATATTCGTTTTCACAGAAACGAGAAACCCCACTCATTGCGGTGAAGGCATCGATATGTACCATCTTTTCCTTCACTGAAGAATCTGGTAATAGAGGAATGCAAGGATCAATGTCTAGTGATATCTGACAACAAAGGACACCCATTGTCCACATACGCCATAACCATAGAGGTCATTAAGAGTACACAGCTGCTCCATTTGTCATTTTATGCTTGTAATTTAATCAAACTTAAGTAACCTTTTTAATAAATCACCTACGCCATGCTTGTTTGACTATAGGACACAAGTATTGTAGTTTCATGTATTCCATTTTAGTCATATAGCTCTCACCTGCTTCATGTAGAGCCTTTAGAGCATAGCCACCAGGATAATTGTTGTAGGATGCCATGAAAGTCACAGCAGAGTATCCTAGACTACAGGAATCAAATGTGAGTTATCCATGCTGAATACATTATGCTATTCCAAAAACAGTTAGGCATTGTAATCATGAAGGCAGAATTATACTACCTGACAAGAAAGGCACCAAGCATGAGAATATAAAGTAAATTCCATCCAGCTTTCTTTCGGTTATTATATCTGGAAAAGATGAAGAAAAAACAAATATTAGTGCCATGAAACTTTAACATCAAGGATTTTTCATAAAGAAAGGAGGCAAAAAAATGTTGCTAACACTTCCAGCTTGAATTTTTCATTCTTGTGTTCGAGAAAAGAATTTGTCATTGTTGAAATGGTATGAAATAGACAGGGTAGTTGCTCACAGTCTGCTAGCTGCTAGTGAAGCAGACACATTGAACATGGGAATTGAGCCAATTATGAAACGAAGTTCCTGAAACATAAAAGATAGCAAACATTACGTGCAATGTTGGCTTAGTGAACTTCAGATATATGAATCAGACTACTATCCAAAGATGAAGAATTACCTTATGTGGAAGTTTTGAATAGAGTACAACAAATAAGAAGACTGGAAGCATGTATGGTACTATCCTTCTATCAAGAAGGACACCAACCTGAAAATGAACTATAAAGGCTTCATCAGCTTGTAACAATACGTGAAATCTAACCTAGCTAGATCATTGAAACTAGAAATAAATAAGTGCTTTTATAAAGCCAACCGAAGCTAAGAAAACACCATGCCTTTAAACACGGTTAGAGGTAATAAATCCTTGGGTAACCCTTAACGTTAATCCCTTGCAATTTCAAACTATCTGGAAGTAAAATTTGAAATGGAAAATATGGCTTTTATCATTATCATCCTTTAGGTTTTATACTTATATGGAAACATCAAATATGAAGGGAAAAAAAAGTACCTAATGCCATGAAATGACGTGCAAATATTTAAAAAACACTATGTTCTAAGGTCACTCAAAATCAAACAGACCGTTCATAGTTATAACCAGATAAAAATCTGTCTTACCATGCAAAGAGGATATGCCACAAGCATGGAGCGAGGAAGTGCTGAGGTAAAGTACCAATGAATCGAATGGGTCTTAAGCTTAAGTCAAGGGGAACATCAGTGCAAGTGGGATACCACCGAGGTTCCCCTGAAACGAATCTAACAACAGGAGTATAACATTTGAACATGTTTTGTTTGAAAATGCACATTGAATAGATTAAATGGAGCATTCAACGCAGAGAGAAAAGTACCGTAGTGGAAGAGGGTAACAAATTAGAAATTTGGAAGACGAAAGAAATATAAGGGTAGTTTCACAAAAGCATAAAGGATACACCCCATTCTGAACTTCGATTCAGCACTGAATTAAACCAGAGAACTTCAAATTCTGGCCACAGAATTCGCCGCCACATTATAGAGTCAATTAGCACTGTAACTCCTGAAAATTATTCATAGTACAGCAAATATTTCCTTAAAGGTTTGTGCGGCAATTCCATTACAGAATACAAAAGGTAGCACGAAGAAACATACCAATGCATATAAGGGCAGTGCTTACACAATATTTTACTGCTTCAAGCAGAGAAACAGACCTGCTCTGCAAATAGCATAGTCAAATTTATATATTAGAGTAACTTGGCACCAACTGCATATAGAAACAAAAACATGGTGTACGGCTTATTCTTATATTAATACAAAGATATGCAGCTCTCCTACATATTCGAGATCTTATATTAGCCAAGAGTATACATTACTAATAGTGAGCCTGTAAAGATCATCGCAAGGTGCGGCATATATGGCTATAAGAATGGCACAGTTTGGACGCAAATTCTGAGGGTTGGCAGTCTTGAATATTCATTGCTTAATAAGTTGGTACTTTTGCCGACAAAACAAACCATGCTCTGCCCATGTATAAGATGCTGCCCTAACTCACTACATGAAGTTATGAACACAGCATGTGCTGTGCTGAACGCCTGAAAACTCAAAAATGGATTCGAAGCACTATGAGCAAAGCTGCTTGGAACTTGTACTTGACTCAAACAATCAAAACAACACATTCATCATCGAAGGAGGTTTGAGATGCTATTGTATATAGTTCAGCGACAATAGAAATAGAATATAATTCTTACTCTTGCTTTTACCAATCACCACTATATATAAGAAAGTTCAAGGTCATGGGCAACTCATTTCGATTCATATTCATACCATCTAAATATTCCCCAAGGATCAGGACTAGAGTTCTGTTTCTGTTTCTACTATTTAGCAGTGGTTCCAACCAGATTTGCTTCTAGACAAACTAAAAACTTTCAAATAGGCAATCAGAAAATGAGCCTTTTTGAGGAAAATTTAGGAATTTAGATTTTAAACATACAGAACCCCTAATAAAAAAATCCTAACAGCAGTACCATTTCCTGTACAATTTACTAACAAATTTGAAATATGATTAAAACTGTAGAAACATGCAAACTATGTGATGAAGTCAAATAGGTTTGGGCGTCTGGTAGGCCAGGTACTCACCAGCAAAAGTGTAAGCCCTATTGGGCCAAGAAGAAGAATTATATCACATCTAAAAACAACTCCTGCAACAATCTGCAAGAAAATGAGAATTACACATATTTCGGTATAATTTAATTGCATAAAAAGCTTTAGTCCTTTGTTGACCCTGATACTTGGTGCTGAAAATAAGAAATTAATATCTCAATTTGGTGTTGAAACTTGCAATTGGTGCAACATATGTGTGTCCAGAATTTAAGATCGAGTTTTACTTATTTTTATGTGCACCAGCTCAAATTTTGAAAAATAAGAATCCACATCATAAAGTTGGGAAACAAGCCAATCCTTAGAAAAAAAGTGTGAAAACAACAACATTCATCAACTTCAAAGAGTATATCTAAGGTAAGGCATACCAGGGCTTGTAGTGTACATAGGTTGCTTCCCTTAAACCATAAAGAGTATGCCAAGTTGACTGCATGACATAGACCATAAAATAGTCACAATTTCTTTTTTTGGAAACTCCCAATTCGATTTTTGTTGCCAAAAAATTCACATAAACAGATTTTCAATTTGTTTATACAATGTGCGCTCCACTTACCTAAAGCCAAAGCAAAGATATTTGGAAGCGGGCGACTTGAATAGAACAGCAAGTGAAACTGGATAGCAGTTAGTAGAACAAAGAACACTTCAGCTTGATGACCGAACTTCTTTTTGACCTGCTTGTTAGAAGTAAGCCAATCAAACCATGATCGCCCATTATAGAAGTACCAGAAATCCATATGAGGTCTTAAATAAAAAGTTACCACAATGGAACAACCATCTAATCAGAACAACGCATGCCAAAGTGATATTTGCTATGACCCAATAGAAAAAACAGGCTAGGATTTTAAAGAAGGCCAGAGTATTGCTCCATGACACTCAACATAAGTAAAGTGCGCATCTACAGCACATCATCCCCTAATGAACCACTACACCATTCTTAATTAAATTTGTTTCATGTTATTATAAGTCTGCATATACTATATTTAAATTTTGCAAGCAAGTAATTTACTAATCTTTAATTCTTGACCATCTTTCTTTGAGCTGTTTCCATACCTGGCATTGTTTATGTCTTATTCATTTTCGGTAAACCACTATGTTTTCAGAATATGAATAACAACCAAAAGCAGCAAGCTGTAAAGCACTGACAGCATCCAGTGTCAGATATAGCAAGAGATGAAAGGAAAAATACCTGAACTCGGAGAAGTCTCAAACTCAACAAAGTAACACAACTCAATAGCAATCGAACTACAAAACCAAACAGGAGAAGAAAAAAAAATCAGTTGACAAAACCCGCATCCATGAGAAGTTATATATCAAAATAGCATGAACATCCAAGGAAGATGTGTCCTGAGCTTTAATGATCACCTGTAACAAGACTATAAAACTTTGGAACATCAAGTAAACGCATAACAAAGACTGCCGGTGATGAGAGAATAGAGATAACAAATGCTCCTGAAAACGCAGAAAGTACATCATGTTAATATGATAATGCCATATCAAGACTACTACAAGGTCTGCAACCTAAAAGACCACATATGACATATGAATATCTTGTTTTTTCTTAGAGAAAGTATAGATGGTAGGATCTATGAATCAATAGCCCAAGCATTAATCATTTGAGAAGATATTGCTTCATGCTGCACAAATCACAGGTTTCATGACAATATGAACTTTACCTATAAAGGTTCGAGGAACAACTCCAGGAAATTCTAAATGATCGTACTGCACAAAACCATAAAAATACACAGTAAAAATCAATTAATAAAGAGTTAAAGACCATACGTATTATAGTAAAACAAATTTAGAGAGTTTCCAGCATCAGTATTACCTTCTCAATGTGATAAGTATGATAAAGAATATCATGCATGGCCTACAAAATAAATGGATCATGTGATTAGCTTGACCACAGGAAATGCATGACAGTAAAAGTGCACCCTCAAAACATAGACAAGGATGGGAAAAATTGTAAGAATCATGTATAACTAAAGTTATTAACTTAATCTGCAACTAAAGTCTTTCAAGTTACAGGACACTAGACTTTTGATGATGGAGACCCTAGACATAAATTGGCATTTCAAATTTGATAATGGGAAACACTAGACATTTGTGCAGCATGGATGATTGCATATCAACAAATATGCAATTCCTTTTACCAACTAAATATTTATATTCAAAGTCATTTCAAAGAATGTCTGCATTTACTGTCATGAGAATGCCATAAGTCATTAAGATCATTTGCACTAATTGCTCCAAAAATCCTCACGTGCAAGTGTGCAACCCACTGTGGTAAATAAGTACATTTCGATCTGTAGGTGTCAATTCATACCATCTAAAGTTTACCCTCCCACCAGCAAGCGACACATACTAAAAAAGCTTCTGAGCTCGAAGAAATCAGTATTTCATCCTCCGGCACCTGAGGTGCCTGGTAAGAGTGAACACAAACTAGTTGCATAGAACATCGCAACCGCACAGAAATTGGGGACGCCCTACTGCTCAAGGGATGAATAGGAGCACTCCGACGAAATTTCGATGCCGCGGGACGAGGCAAACAAGGAAGGAGCAAGAGGATGGAACCTGCACGTTGAAGCTCTCCTCCACCTTGGTGTAGGGCGCCATGACGGCGTAGAACGCGGCGATCGATCCGAGCAAGAGGTCCCACCCCCATCCTGCGAGCCAGCCGCCGTTCCTGGCGGTGGCGGGCTTGGTTCGGGGCATGGGCGGGAACGGGAGCGGGAGCGGAGTTTCGACTGAGGAGCGGCGGGCGGAGAGGATCCGGCACTCCGGCGGAGACCGGGGGAGCGAGCGGCGGCGTGTCTCGGCGGCGTCGCGTGCGCGGCGGAGTTGGTGATGGCAGGCCGGGTTGGGCTACTTTTCTTAGGCCTTGGCCCAACATTAGTAAACGGCCCAGATACTTGTATTGTGTTGCAAAACTTGCAATATCAATGTGGTTCGAGTTGCTTTGAACTCTACATGAGGGTAATCTGTCAAATTCCAGCATGAGTGAACATTTTTTTTTAGGAAAACAGCGTTACAACCTCCACATTCACGCAACAAACATGGAAAGTAGATTCAGAAAAATGTTGAGACCAAGTAGCACATGATGGAAAAGGTTTCAGAAAAACAAACTTTTAGACCATGCAACAAACATGGAAAGTAAGATCCAATCCCATTTTGTTGAAGTGCTTCATGACCAGACTAAATTTCGAATCAAACTTGTTGAAGAGCTTCATGATAAGTCTCCAACTTCCGGAATTCCATCTTCAAATCATCTCTCTTCCTCTCTAAACATCAGCGAATAACTTCTGATCCGATTCAGAAGTGACCTAAGCCTCAATGTTTTTACCTTTCCTGATGCAGTCAGTCAGACATACACGAACATGTGAATGGAAGTTTGTCTGAGAGCTCATGTTCGTTTACTTGCAGCAAATACTGTTGTGCTGCAGTTTCGCAATCATTAGCAGCTGCACGCATGATGAGCAAGGAGCTGTCTTCTTTGTACAATTAACCAGGTGAATACAAATGCTTGTACTGCCAACAGCAAGGAGAGGTGGCCCTGGCCTGGCCTAGCTTTCTGTGCCTTACATGCATGGCAGCCATGTCTAAAGGCTTTAAGCAGGCACGCGTACCGTTTTTAACAGCATCAGATGTTCTGACGCAATCATGCATGTAACCAAAGTGACCCATAGAACAAGATCAATGGAACCTTGCAGCAACTGCTGATTCATTGATTGCTTTCTACAAATGGGGACATCCTTAAATATGTCACAGAGTTGCTGCTGCATGATAAATTGCTAGCTAATAGCTTCAGATGCACAGGGACAAGAACATGCATCTGGCTCCAGGGGCGCTAAACACACAGCTTGATCAATCCACCATGCATTGCGTGCGGTGTATTTGTTTGGGCGGCAGCTAGTTTAAGCTTTGCAATTAAGTTCATGCGAGCGATCGAGCGCCGTCGATCTCTAGAGCGAGGTGAAGGCGCAGCTGCCGGTGTGGTCGCCGCCGCCGTCGGCGTCGTCGCTGCAGGGGGAGTGGGTGTGGCGGCCCTCATAGGTGGTGATCACCATGCGGCAGTCCTCCGACAGCCGCTCCACTCGCTTCTTCACGCGGCAGTTGCTGTGGGTGCACCGGTAGTAGCTCCTGCACGCATCCAAAAATGAAACAGAGGGCTGATCAGCAAATTGAAACCACAATTTGTGGATCTTTAAAATTTTGCTCTAAAAAATAAAAGTAGCACGCCTGTATTGTCTTTTATAGGAAAAATTTTATGTTTATAAATCTAAATGCAGGAACTTAGATGAAGAGCGCTTGAGGCCTTGAGCATGCATAAGCATTGTCAAACTGTATCTATCAGCTTTTTTCTTGTTCAAATTTTGTGCCTCTTAAATCCGAAATTCAAGCGTATGCAGCTGGTATAGAAATGGCATAATGGAAAACAATGATATATAAGTGACCAGGTTTTGAAACCGGTCATATATACTTAGGTCTTCAGTTATGCATAGCAGTCTCTGAAAATTAAGTTTAACTCTTATTTCTGTGTGACAAATTTCAAAATTGGATCAAATTTATGTGCCAGAAAGCTCCAATGCACGTACTAATTATGGTCAGTTTCACTGAATTTTGATTGGCGTTACATACTTATTACGTGCAGTGATTTTGGAGAATATTCTGGCATAGTTCAAAGCATTCTCAACACAGACAAAATAAGAACAGGCCGGCATAGATTCAGGGCTCTATATACTACATGCCCTCTTGCAAAACAGAACACTTACGAATGAGATATGTGGCCTGAACGAAATTCCAAAGATACTACGGGCCAACAATCATATGGACAGGTCGGCTTGCCTTTCCTACGGTGCATTGAGTGTCTGAAGAAACATCCTTCTGTGAAAATGTGTGCACCGCTTGGCATTTGTCTCAGCGCAGCCATACCCACTGCTTCATGTGCATGCGTGTGTCCTATTGTTGCAGATCATGAATGATGATAGGTTTTACTAGTGCATGCCGTGGATGATGCATGATCAGAACTTTAGACCAGGTAGGGGGAAAAGATCTCTTTACAAATTCTTGAAAGTTGAAACTCGTATTTTAGAGACTCCCGGCCTCTAGCAACATGCATCTGTCCTTTCAGTTTGCAGTATTCCATGGCCTGCTTCTTTTCTTTTGGAAATAGGTTGTGTGGTGTGACTCTCACAGCAACATTTTTGCTGATGTATCTTCATATGTCATGCTTACGCGAAATGAAGGAAAAACGCTTACCTAACATCAACATATAGCATAGATGCCTTTTGGAAATATATGACATGCATGTATATCACTGATGATGAATCAAGCGTGGCCAATGTCTACTATAAAAAAATCCAATTGAATCAAGACGTAAAGTTATTTGGTTATCATAGACTGATGTTAATATGTTGCATGCATGTGTCATCTAACTCTAATTTCTCATGTAAAGACACATTATAAAAAGTATCATGCATGGATGACAGATAACAGTGCATCAGATTAGATGTTCCTCATCAGGCAGCATTCGTTGTGATGTCATAATTTTATTAACTGCGCTGTCGTCGTCTCTCCACTAAGAAGCTAGCATTTCATCACGGCCCGTATGCCATCAATCTAAACTTCCCTACGTTGTTCAAGGAAACAAGGCAACGAAAATCCACAATTGCTCTCAATAATCTGCAGTCTATGATTTCCTCTATTTGAGGTTACTGAATTTTATTAGTCTCTAAAATGTGTGAATCTGATATTATCTCCATACAGAATTATAAAAGTTGTTTACAGTAAATCAAGGGAGATAAAAGTTTCCATATACGGCCAGCTAGAAAATTGTTAGTATGTTGTGATCAAAATGTCAATTTTAGAAAAAATTGATTGAGACGCTCTAAACCATCAAATGGGTCTCAAGCCAAATCTTTGGTTAATTTTATTCCAATTTTCACTGTTATTCCAAAAATCGTCAAAAGGTCACTCAACTAGCTAGTAGCAGCCAGCAGTCCACCGAGCAATGCTGACTCCACTACACTGTGACATGTTGCTAATTAGCACACCCGTAGTATCATGTACGATTTATGGTTTGGCAAGTTATTAGCATATGATTTCTGACATAAAAAACAAGATCATGCATGAGGCTGAGGCGCACACTCTCAAGTAGAGTTTGGAACTTTGGATCATATAATGTGTGGGGAAAACGGTAAATTTAGCAAATTTACAGGAATTTTGTGAAAAAACATATCAAATTAATTTTCCATAGCATCAGCGGGTAAACATTATTAATTGTTCCAAAAGCAAGGACGCAGGTTACCCTCCGTTTTCTCCATTGCTTGTTACTACTGTGATATGGATTCAGGAATTATAGAGTATACCTTGGGTGGAGGCTGTTCTTGACAACCTTCTGGCCGTACTTCCTCCACTTGTAGCCGTCGTCCAGCACATCCACGTCGCTCCTGGTCTGGAAGCAGAACCTCGGCTCCCTCATCTTCCTCCTCACCTTCATCCGCCCTTTCTCCCCCGCCGCCGCCGGGCCCTTCCACCTGCTCAATATCAGTTCAACGCATGAGAAATCCCCACCGCACGGCCGCACGGGGGGACGGGAAACCCTAGCAGTCGGTCAACAAACCACACTACAATACTACCCCCAGCTAGCTGTGCAAGAATCATCTCAACCAGTGAGTTATTACGATGCGATCACACGTACCATGAATTTGAGCTGTGGAAATTGGTGGCGGCGGTGCTAGCGATCTCGCCGCCGGCTTTCCCCGGCGCGGTGCCCGCCTGCGAAAACCAAGATTACAAAGGATCAAAGGACAACCCATCATTTACTAATCAACAGGCCAGGGAGCACGCGGGGTCGCTTCACTTACCTCGCCGGCGTCCAGCACGACGAAACCGGCGGGCTTCTCGCCGGCGCCGGCGGCGCCAGAGTTGCAGAACGGGATCCCGGGAAGAAGCAGCGGGTAGAGGCCGCCGCCGTGGTCGTCCGAGGGGAGCATCACGGCATGGGTCCCGCCCTGCTCCTGGAACAACGGCATCTGCAGAAGCTTGTGTTGGTTCGGCAGCGGAGCAAGGGGAAGAGCGGCGCATGGGCTGAAGAGGCTAGGAAGGCAAGTCTCGAACTGGCTGCTCCCCTCCATGCACGCAACATATGACAAGATCTATCGACCATGCACGCGTGGTGGTGGTGATGGTGGTGATCAAATGGATCGAGATGGATCAAAGTGGTCTTGGGGGCATGAGTGAGTGAGATGCCGAGGAAGATTTCTGTCTTTTAGGTTAAAATAAAGAAGTGGTGGACAAGCTTGGTAGCCCAGCTGGGCGAGGGGTCTGGACAGGACAGCCCCTTTAAAGAGCCTTTTGCTCAAATGGCAGTACCTGTAGGGCCTGTGTTTAGATGGGAGCCGGAAATTTTTTGGATCGTCACATATAGGAAATTTACCATTAAGAGTAGTAAACGTAAACTATTGGTAAAACTAATTACAGATCTAGCCAGCAAATCGCGAGACAAATCTAATGACGGGTAATTAGGGTAATTAATTAAAATTAGCGGACGGTTACTGTAGCATTAATGTTGCAAATCGTGGATTAAGTAGGCTCGTTAGACTCGTCTCGCGACATACACTCCATTCATGTAATGGATTATTTTTTCGTCTATATTTAGTACTTCATACATGTAAGATTCTCTTTGATGTGATGGGTGGAAAAAAATTTACAGGGCGACTAAACACCGCCCCTGTAGCGCCGTAGCGGTGTTGTACGAGCTAGCTAGGTTACTGCAGTAGTGCTTGCGATAGCGCTTGCTTTGTAGGCTATGGCTTCTCTGCTCTTGCCTAACACGGCCGTGTTTAGTTTCATTCGAAATCTAAAAAGTTTTCATCTAACAATTTATGTCAGTTTATTTTTTCTCTCCATGTACGCAACTCAATCAAAAAAATCACCTTTTTCGCGTACTAAACACCCCCGTTTGTCTCAGACCCTATGTATGCTTTATCGACTTTATATATAAGGTTGTTCTGTATAGAATATTTGGTGGGGATAAACGGGTTTGTGTTGTAATGGTCTCCGATCACATTTCTAGACCATTAATTATTAGTGTAATGACGTTTACAGAAAATTAGTTGAAATGGAAGGACGATAGTGCAGATTTGGCTTGCATGTTGTACAAGTATGTGTTCTTTCGAGTTATCTGTTTGATTCCTAGATATATGAGCTAAACTTCTAAAAGCACATAGTTAATTGAAGCATATTGCAAGAACATCACCGTAGCGCGGTGATGAAGAAAAAAAAAGGCATTCGCACCACGGCTTTAGTGCTGTTTTTTCAGCATAATTTTTCGCCTACTTTTGAACACAAAATTTTCACAGGGACCATGCCTTTTTTGACGGGAAGTGAGGAGCATATGTTACTGGAGCAGTCGATCAGGGTACACGAATGCAGTGATTGTACCTTTTGTTCCTGCAATTGCTCAATAATTGTGGGGCACTCCACCAAAAAAGCTTGTGCACACTCGATCGTCGTGTATAATACTACGTATACTACAAGTAATAAGTCTGTATCACATCTGCAGCCACTCCATGTACTCTCTTTTCCTCGAAACACCTCCATCCATCTACCGGCGCGATATAGTAGCTGCTAGGTACCTGCAGATGTGTACACACACATGATACATGTGTGCATCCATGCAAATGCTAGCTAACTCATCGACAGAACACAATGCAAGAAGCATGAATATGCATCATCTACGCATATGTAGAGGATAGACACAGAACCATGGTACAGCTGACACAACAACGGTCCAGGTCCATCAGTTACTATTTGTAACGGAATCTTTGCTATTCAGGAAGGGAAAACAACATGGGCACACAGACACAATCGATCATGTTCGATGCTGTCTGTATAGGAGAGGAACCGGGCCGGCCGTGCAGGGTGCAGCTAGCGTTTGTGCCAATCATACGTCTGCTGTGGCAAGTGTGGCCGTGGTCATGCACAAATGGTCACGCGCATGATACACCGATTGAAAAACTAGGGTTCTTCTCATGGAGGCAAAGTGGTGGGCCTAACAAGCCATTACAAAAGCAGCCATGACCAACCCCTGTTTAAGATGAAACGCGAAATTTTTTAGTATGTCGGGCACATATTTGAAGTATTAAATATAGACTAATTACAAAACTAATTACAGATTCTGTCAGTAAATCGCAAGACGAACCTAATGAGTCTAATTAATCCGTCATTAGCACATGTTTACTGTAGCAATTTATTGTCTAATCACGACCTAACTAGGCTCATTAGATTCGTCTCGCGAAGTACACTCCATCCATATACTCCCTCCGGTTTAGTAAAAGAAGTCGTTCAGAACAGCGACACGGTCTCCAAAGTACAATTTTGACTTCTTATTTTTATAAAAATATTTGTTAAAAACTAACATATGTATACTTTTATGAAAGTATTTTGCAAGACAAATCTATTCATGTAGTTTTCGACTTAAAAGTTATTCACGATTTATATTCCCAATGTTTGACTCAAATCTTGTCCAAAACGACTTTCTTTACCAAACGGGAGGGAGTAATGGGTTATTTTTTTCGACTACAATTAATATGTCATGCATGTGAGGGAACGTACTCGAAAAAATATTTCGCGAAACATCGGGCCAAATGCATATAGGATCGCAGGCTCGCAGTCGCCGCAGCGCGCGCACACGCAGCATGCATGCAGTTGCAGCGGCAAGCACTCACGCTGGTGACCCGGTGTTTCCAGATATTAGGAGGATCTAAGCCGCTGAGGAGAGCTGCAGGGGATGAGATGAGAGGGAATTTTGTTATCATTGCAGCTGCCGTAAAAAGCCTCTTCTTCAGGGCCATCAGCCACGGTTCGTGGTTCCCTCCCCATTTGGGCCACTTGCCTATCACCGTCTGTCCTTTGCCTTTGCGATCATCTATCGACCTCTTTCTTCTCCCCAAATCCAACGAAAGTTTCTTGCAGGATTGCATTGTGATCAGTGTAAGAGCTGGACTTCTGGATATACTCAGATCCAAGTGCAGTGATGCGCGGCGCGGTAGGTCATGAATCAGACAAGAAAAGGCATGCATGCATCATGCATGTGAAGGGTAGCGGCGCTGCAGTTTGTAAAGCACAACAGCACCTCCGTTGCCATCTGCCGCCATTGCATGGCAAGCAGGTACGTGCTCCTAGAAAGGAGTACAATACGGAGTATATGCAAGCAGTGCCAGTGTGCCTGCTGGGAGTCTAGCGCTACAGAAACGTACGTAGGAGTCTAGCAGCAGCAAGTAGCAGTACTGCCAGTAGTAGCAGCAGGAGGACGAAACTAGCGAGGCAGTATGTAGGTGGGTGACAGGCCAAGGCAGCTAGCGGATAGCATGCAGTGTCGTTGCGTGCAACGAGCAGTTCTTCTCTCTGTTCCTTGGCCTCCACTTTTCATCCGGCCGGGGCCTAGTCGTCGTTGCGTTCAGAGTCATGGTCATCTTGCCCTCGTGACGGCAAAATGGCCATCATTGCTCAGATAGACACGGCACCGGTGCCGTTTGCCCCGGGAGAGGACACCAAAGGACTTCGCATGCCAAGAGATGATCCATGCCATGCATGTTTGCCTGTCCTCCATAGATACTATCCGGTACACAAGGAAAGATGAATGTGTACACACATATAACAATATTATAGTTTTATGATTACAAACCGATGCTATTAGATTCATATTCAAAAATGCATTCTTATAACTATAATTATGATTTTGTATAATTTTTTTTAAAAAATTAATAAAATAATCGTTAGTTAGAGCTTTATCCGGAAGCAAATACGTATGCCTTGTAAAAGACGGAAGGAGTACTGCACGTGTGATAATATATCTGGTGCAAACCAACTCCTTCCGTGCAATCATGCAAACTTCTAATCTGAATCACATAATGTTGATCCAAGGGGGATCACGAGGGAGGTAGGAGAGAGAATTTGCAAAAGTGTGAGTCACTTGGGTAGACTGTTACAATTGTATTGATCGGTTACATGGTACTACCTTCGTTCTCTGTTGGGTCTAGGGTTCCGTGGGCCCCCTACGAGTCCAAACAAAATAGGAAGCAATGAACAAAACTTGGGACCCAAAGGCCCTTGTATTCATCCAAAATGCCAACCCCTTTACAAGTGGTGGAGGGGCGCCTTTTATACCCCCTCCTTTTCGACTAGATGGGACGATTACGCCCTTAGTTCATATTACAACTCCATGGGCTCGCAGGCCCATTTTTGTACATTCACCCCGGGCTTAACTACCCGGCAAATCCGACTTGTATTCCTACAGTGTTGCCGTGTCCGGCCAGCCTTCCTAAGGCGCCCTTTCGAAAAGCCGCCTTCAGTGCCGTCTACCTTACGTCTCCGAGGAGTCCGGCTTCAGTGGGGAGCTCGGCCTTCTTCTCGGTCTTCTGGCGCGGCCTCGCTCCAGGGGTCCTGTGCCTCGCGCTTGCGGAGCCCTCTCCGGGCGACCTGGGTCTTGGTTGCTCACTGAGCTCCGCCGGGCCCTGTACCGGAGCCCCGTCTTTTGTGTCGCGGCTATTTGGGAGCCCCGCCTTCTGATGCCTGAAAGAATGAGACAAGGTTAGCCAGCGCGGAGCCGCGAGGGGCTCCGCGCTTTCCATTGTGACCAGCCTCGGCCCGGAGTCGGCCCTTGGGCGTTGCAGGCTCCTCTGGAGGTGCTCGGGGGAGGCCAGGTTTTGGCGATCCCCAACATTCTCTATTATATGACGGTAGTTAGTTCATTTTTGAGCTAACCAACGTCATATATTAAAGGATGGATGGAGTAATACTTACCGCACCCATCAAATAGTTGCGTATGCAATAGATTTATGTTCTAAGAAAGAAATATGCGTACTCTGGCTATATGCTACTTTTGTTTCGGTGTAATTTTAATTGGTGGCATATTTGTGTTATCAAAGACTTATTTGTTTGCTTCATCTGCGAAAAAACTTATTTGTTCTTGATAAAATGCTTGCTCAGAAATAGCCTGTTTGTTTCGCTTTTCACTCCAGCGTGGCAGATTTTCTTCCTCACATAACACTATTTGAATCAGTGTAAATCAGCCAAAATCAACAGACTATCAAGGAAAAAAAAGCTTCGTCGAAAGTCCAGCCGCCTATCATGAAGACAAAGAACAATCAGATTAATGGATAGATCGATTAGCTTCACCTGTCCAGACAACGATCAGCCAGTTCTGCTTATCTGTTTTCTACCCATAGCGGGCGGGCTTGTTATGACTTAATTCTATCCTTTTCTTTTCACATAATACTATTAAAATAGCTAAAAGTAACCACAGTCAACGAATTTATCCATTAACGAAAGTGGCCGGATATTTTTCCCTTAACATCTCTATTGTTCTGCTTGATCGTCTCGCCTGATGCACACGATAAGCTCTAGCCGGAATCATGAGCCATTCGAATGGCTCCAAATTGGCTTTCCAGGTTCCACCGCTCATCTGTTCACACTCGACCAGCCTGCGCCCTAGAGGGTCAGACTATCATGACGCACCCCATCTCATCCTCCTCTCACTCTCTCTTATGATGGTGATTTGGCCCTTTGGCCTCACGCCTTTTTTTTCCTTACCATCGATCGGCTGTGAGCGAGAGACGTGTGTTCCAGTCGAAATGCTTTTTTTTTTTCTTTTTGAATAAGACGAAATGCTTTACTCCTCCTAGCTGGGCTACCTCGATCGAGCGGGGATTAGCTTAGGCATGCTTCTCCTCTGCGTGGTTTACGTTTACCTACGGCCAGATATTAACCGTGCATCGTCTACCAGGAAATGCCGCTAGCTAGATTGTTTGCCGCGCCTTGCCGGAGTGGTCGTCCCTTCCCCATCTGCTCTCCCTGGGAAAGCGACCAAATAATCCGTGTGGTGATGGTGCCGCCGTGCACGCAGGTCAGGTGGTGGCCTTCTCTGTTCAGTACGGTGATGTGGGCGCCGCGGTCGCAGGCTTTCGGCGCCCCCACCACCGGTCGCCGCCCTGCTGCGGCAGGAACACAACATCATTTCGATCGCGCCCCGGCACACGGACACGAGCGGGCACCCGCACGCACGCACACCACACACGGGTACGGCGTGTTCCGCTTGTGCCCCCCGACACGCGCCCACGGCAAACGCGGCCTGCCCCGTCGCCGTCGTGGCGCGCGCCTCCTGTGAGCGGCACCACGGCCGCACGCGCCGGCCGGCCGGCCGCTCCCGCTGCGTTGTCCAATCAGACGGTGGGGAGCGCGAGAGGCCCATGTGCCCGTGCCCCCACGCGTGCCGCCGGCTCCAAACGACCGCCGCCCTCCGGTCGCGCTCGCGCATGCATGGCTCCGGGTCCGGGGGGTCGCGGGAGGGGATATTCGTGTTCAAGCCGAGCCGGGCCCGTTTGCCTCCTCGCGGAGTCACAGGAAAGGCTTCCAGACGTCGCTGTCCGTCCATTCCGTCTATGAAATGCAAGTACGATACGCCAATACTTAAATCGGCCTAGGTTTATTCCATTTGCGACACGATCGGAGTAGGTAGGTAGGAGTACGTCGTAGTAGGTGCTGGATCTCCTTCACCTCCCTCGAGGCATTTTCGCTCGCAGGCTGCACGCATCGGGAAGGAAAAGAAAGGAGGACACTCGTTTGTCTCGTGCCGGCCAGGATGACGGAAGAAAATCTAGCGCCCAAGATTTCTCATCATGGTATGCCACTAGTGTTTAGTACTAGTGCACATGTGCTTAGATAGTAGGCTCCTTTCTTCAAGCCGGAAAATAGAAGCCCGTTCCTCTTTCTCATGTTAAACTTATTGTTCAACAACAAAAGGTTATATAAATCGCCAGTGTTAATCTTACTAAATACATTATTGAACATTACTTCCAAATCACGCAGCTACTTTGGAAAGTGTTGTGCTCCTGGCTAGGCCTGCCAACGGAGCGGTTCGAACCGCTTGAGAGGTCGCTCCGCTCCTCAAATTAATCAACAAATCAAACCGGTTCAATCCAAAACAGAAGAGGGGTAACAGGATCGTTGAGTCCATCGACCCCAATCGACCCTAGGGTCGAACCGTCCCCCGCTGGCCTTGGACGCACGGACGACCTGCAAGCTGCCGTCGGTGCGCCATAGCTCCTCCGTCGACGAGTTGGCCCACCTGACTACAGCCACTGCTTTGTCCCCCGCTGCTTCCCATCCGACCGGTGAGCTCGGTGCCATGTTCGTATCCGCAGCCTTCGCCCATCCATGCCGGCGACGACCGTCGGGTTCGCCGTCGACCGCGCCAGCTTCTTTCGCGACGCGAGGTTCCTCCTTCTCGCCCTCGCTGCCGTCGTCGTTGTCCTCGCCGCCGGCGAGGTCACCTTCTGGGGCGCCGCCGCGTTCGCCCTCGCTGCCGTCGACGTCGCGTTCACGCCGGAGTGCTGGACAAGACGCCCCATGGACGCCGAGGAGTACCACACCCCTGCTGCTGCCACCGCGGAGCACCACAACATCGTGGAGACCAAGTTCTATGCCGTCCAGGAGGCACCTCTCCTCGAATACTACTACGCTAGCGACAGCAGCGGCACCGCCGGCGGCGGCGGCGAGAACAAGAGCGCATTCTGGAACGCCATGAGGCATGGGCTTCCTTGCGCTTCCCCTGAGTCTGCCCCGGCAGCTGACGATCCATTATATTTGCGGTTCGACCCTCGGTGCACCGCGGGCCTACGAGACCCTTTTGACGCGAGGAGCGGGTCTACCCGCGACCCTCCTTTTTCTTTGACGGGGCAGAGGGGCAGCAACAGGGACGCACCGAACCGCCCCCCTTGCAGGCCAACTCCTGGCGGCTGCCGCCTTACAGCCTACTACTACTCCCTTCGTCCCTAAACAATTATTTTTTCGATTTTCAAAAATTAACTTTATTTAATTTTATATTAAAAAATAATAATAATTATGGTACATAATTAGTATCATTAAAAAAAATTAGTCTAACTTTTAAATAAATTTATTTAAAGATATAAATATTGTATGTAGTGGAGATGTTGATGAAAAACAAGAGTGGACTGAGAGAGGACGGGAGAGATCTGCCACCTCCGCTTGCTGTCGCTAGCATAAGCAGCCGTCGCCACCATAGAGGAGACGAGGAAAAGTAAAAGTTCTAGGGTTTCAGGGTTAGTTCGGCTGTTTTATACCCATGGGAAGTTTCAGTGGGCTGGTTTCGACGTTGGGCTGGGCCAAAAATTTGAACGAGACCGAAATTTTTTGGCCGGTACAATTTCTTCTCGGGCTAGGCCGAAATGGGTGAAACCCACCGAATTTCGGCTCATTCGGCCCGAATCCCATAACCGTACGGCGGATCGAAAAACAGTCGCAGGAAGGCAGCGGGCGGAACGGCTTCGACGGCGATTGGACCAAGTGGACCAAAATTAACGGACCAAATTCGCAGGTAAAGGAGGCTATTTCGCCATACGCCCGGGCCCCTCGCAATACATGGAATCACAGCATTTCAGGCCGTAACCAGCGAAGAGAGGCAGCGCCGATGCCGAAGCACTGAAGCAGGCAGCGAGCGCCGCAAAATGTTGGAGCGCTCAGCTCACGTGCTGCCTGCCGCGCGCTACGGCGCTGATCTCGTGCACACTTGTGGAAGATTTCTCCATTTTCCTGACCGGGGAAAGTAAAGGCAAGGGAAAGCAAACTGGGCCGTGCGTCCCGTGAGTCCGATAACCGCTGAGAAAAAGTGAACCACCGAAGTCGTATTATGAGAAAAGCCCAAAAGGCCGAGGCCTAGGTTCCCAGCCCATGGGAGTGGGCCGGCATCCCGCTTCTCTCTCCGCCAGCTTTAATTTCTATTTCTCACACGCTGACACGCGGGTCCCCAGCTGGGTCGTCTTCCACCTCGCGACCCCAAAACGGCAAAAAAAGCCCGCGCAAGCCCGCACACCACCTAACTTCATCCAGCTCTACCTCTGCAACGCGAGATTCCTTTGGTTGCCTTGACTGCACTGCACCCACCAGGCCACCACGCGGACTCCAATTCGAAATGAAAAAACTGCCGAAGGATATGGTTTGGCGTCCGGGGAAAGTAAATGCACGCGTGCCACTCGTCAGACTCTCTCTCTCTCTCTCTCTCTCTCTCTCTCCCCTTCTTCTTCATCAGTCCATCTCCTCTAGTTTTCTTAACCAAGAGGCGGACCGCCCCTACGGCAGCCGGGGCAGTTTGCCTAGCTACAGGTTGTGTGAGGGCACCCAACAGTTCGAGATCCACCCCCTCCCCACCCCTGGCCTTCCTTGCTCACCGGCGCTAGCTGTGCTTGCAGGGCACGGTGCCATCGCAGCGGTGCTGGATCTGGAAGAAAAAGACCTTTACCCTCGCGGCTGCTGCCGACAGGTATGTGAGAAGCAGGTAGAGAAGAAAAGCTAGCTAAGTAGCTAGTGCTGCCTTTGCCCGGGTAGAGAAGAAAAGCTAGCTAAGTAGCTAGTGCTGCCTTTGCCCGGGTCAGCAGATCTAGATGGCCCGGGCCATGTGTTAGCTGCATAAGGCCGTATTAATAATGGAAGTATTTTGATTAAGTAAGCCTAGAATAGGTGTCTGGCGATTGGATCAAAAGTGCTATTACTTTATTTGAGCAAAAAAAAAACTTGTTTTTTATTCAGTTCCTTTTATCTCGAGATAACCGATCCAACGTATTTTTTCATTGTTTTCTAGGTCTTTATATATAATCATATATCTGGTCCAATATATTTATCAGAACTGTTCCATGCACCCTGTAGCTTTACAATCCACTTAACAATGAAGATTTATATAACTATACATATCACGTTTCAAAAAAAAAAATCTTTGATACATTTCATCGTCCTTTTCTAGGATGAGTACGCAGCTCGAGAAGCTTACAACTCTGCTGGGTCACACTGGGGAATGTTGGTCACTGGCATGGAGTCCAAAGCCATGTAACCAGCAGGCCCAATATATGCTTGCTTCCACGGGGGATGACACGACAATTGTATGGCATTGTACAAATTCCAAGTGGGATAAATTTCAGGTATTATTTTTGTTGTTGTCTAAATCTTCATTATTTGGTCTGCCAAAAAAAAGATTGAAAAGCTATTTTAGCAACTTCATGGGCAAGTGATGCCTATATCACAAACTGTCATTGAATTTGATCTTGCAGGTTCTAGAAAATAAACAAAAGCGATCAATACGGACATGTGCATGGCATCCTGAAGGGATGACACTTGCAGCTGGAGGTTGTGGCAACACAATAAACTTGTGGAAGTATGACCTAGGGAAAAATGAATTTTCAGGCCTTTCAGAAATTTATGTAAGTATATATAATGAAGTGATCAAAGCATTTTACTTTGGGAAATATAGAAAAGCTAGAAAAAAGATATAGATTTTTTTGTATGATAGAAGTCAGAAAAGAAATGTTTTATTTGCATTTTGTGGTATAATAAAAAGTTAGAAACGCTTGGATAATTATGTTGCAAAAAATATCAATTGTTTCACTTCAGTAAATCTTGAAGGGTTGGAGGTCTAGCTACACCCTAAAAGAGATGATTAACATGTGAACAACACTATTCCATGCCCAATGAAATTTAAAAATTAAAAGAAGAGGGCTTTATAATTCACCAATTTCTGCGGAGGTTCAGTAAAATACCAGTTTTAAATCTGTTTGTTCATATAGATTCTAGCTTTTAGTACCAAGTTTAAAATACCACTAAGTTTAAGTACCAAATTTTATGACTACTACAATTATTCTTTTTATATAATAATAGCATTATGAAGGCCAGAGGATTGTGAGCCTCTCGTGGAACAGTGATGGAAACTTTTTATTGGGATGCACTTATGGTGGATACATTGTCATAATTAAAGAAATTAGTGAGGGGTATGGTATTGTATGCCGCGTTTCACTTGAGTACAACACACCACTCTCATGTGCGATATGGTACCCCTCTGGGAAGATGTTTGCTGTGGCTGGAAAGAACATTGAGGTACTTCCATCTTTTATCAAAGCAAATTAAGATTATTTATGAGTCCTATTTCCTATATATAGTGGTTCCTAACTACTGTCTTTTCAACAGACATTTGAAGTGACTCATAACGACCAGGAAGTCAAAGCTTCTGAGAGCATCCAATACAAATCAAACCTGTAAGCTATCACCACAAGAACCCCCCCCCCCCCCCCCCCCCATATGCTTTATTTTTATTTTTAATGATGATATGTCCTGTGGACTTTTATGGTTTAAAATTTTAACTTTGACCTTAATTTTTCCTACTATAATATAGTTACGATGTCTAACTAGTATGATATTATGAAAGCATTGTTCAAGATAAATCTACACATATGTTGTGTAAATGTTTGAAAACAGTCAAAGGCCAAAATTCAAAAGTTTGATCAGGTTTCAATTAAAATAAAATTTTTAACTAGGAGTTATTTAATAAGGGTAGCCATGGAGAAAAAACTCAAAAGGGTGCACTAGAGTGAGTTGCAGATTTATATGTGATGCCTTTAAGAGAAAGATAGTAAAATTAAATATAAGCTAAAAAGATAGGTTAGAATGACATGTTTTGGGAACCAAGTGACATATTTCTTCAAATTTCTATAAGGGACTTATTTAATGTTCACATCTATCTCTTAACAGAGGTTTCTATCATAATGGGTCAATTAGTGGTGTTAGTTTTGCGTCAGACAAACGAATGGTGTCAGCAGGGTAATTTTTCTCACACTGTTTTTTCTCCAAGATAAAACACCATGATTGTAAAATAAAATTATGGTTAAATGCAGGTGTGATTCTGAATTAAAATTTTGGCTGTCAGACTCTACCAAACGCAAATCAAGGACCGACTTTAGTGAGATGACGAATTTGAATTGGCAGTAAGTATGCTTGCACCATTTTCTTTACTTTCAGTTTAGAATATATATGTTAAAGAGAAAAATGCAAAATCATGAAACTGTGTGGAGAATGGTAGCGCTTTCCTGTGCTCTAGGATTCGATAATATTTTGCACACATGCACACATAATTATTGAATAGAATGTTGATGCTCACTAACTTTGAATTTTGTAAATATCTTGTTTGACGCGTAACTTTGAATTTAGTACAGGGGAAGGAATGAAAAGGTTGTGACCACCCATAAAATTAGAAATATTAATCAAGACACATGATTTAACAAAGGTTGAAGGAAATTATGTTATGCAAACTTTAGATATATTACACATTAGGATAGAAGTTAAAGTGGAAGCCTGTTATGCATGATATGTCCATCTGCTATATACTGGAAGTTTTCAGGTTGCATACCGAGAAGAAAAAAATTACAATTTATTTCAAAATATCGATGGTTTGGTTGTATTTTCAAGCTCTATGTTAGTTTTGCAAGTAGATATTTAAGCTGAGGACACGAGCTGTAACTTTTTGCAAAGAAAAGTGGGATTGCTGGATCATGTTGTCCTTTTGGTGAAGAAACTGAACTCGTTCGTTGTCTTTATGTTGAATTGGTTTACCAATAATCGGAAGCTTACCGGACGTTCTACCCTAATCTCTGCTCCTATTTCCTTATCTTGGTGGTTAACTTTATGATTTTGTTATCAGTTTTGTTATGGCCATGAAGGAACACAAAATGGATATTTCTTGCATTGACTGGTCAAGGTAAAATTTCAGCATAGCTTTTCTTAAGTGTTTGGAGGCCTAAAGTTGAGCTGTATTGTTCTAGATGCCATGGCACCTTTGGAAATCTTATTGCCAGTGCATGCGAAGCAAGAACGATTATTCTGTATATGCCAGAGCACAACACGACAGTAGGTTTCTTCGCAACTTCTTTGTGCTTCTTTTTATTTAGTGATAACATATTCGTTAACGACGGATTAAATACAAGGTGTATTAAATGTGTATTATACATGAAGGTTTGTGGCAGTGAATCATATGTTGCTGTTGGCCGAAAGACTCAAGCCCACGAAGCATCGATTAAATATTTAAAATGGCATTGCCAGGTAAAATATGAGCCTAAGCTTATCTTAGTGCATTATTTTCACTTTTGTATTACATTAGTCCATGTCCATTACATCGTATCTTTTATTCTTCGTAGGATCCATACATACTAGCGTCTGCCGGTTCAGATGGGCTAGTGAACATTTGGAAAGTCACTGGGGATCCAATCATACCAGCATCAAGCTCTCGTAAAGGGAAGCGCAAGTCCACCCACGTTGGCTTTGTATCAACGTGACTTTGTTAGAAAGCAGTGCTACTGATCAGACTGCTTCATAGCCTTCAAGCACTGGTTTCATTGCGTTTCGACTAAACTCTGTGTAATTCGTTTATCACGGTAATTCCATTGAGTTTTGGCTAATTGAAAAGAGATCTGCTATACTTCAACAATATTGTTGAGTCTTGCTCCAGTGAGTTTTCTTTTCTGAAATCAAAGCATAGGTCGTCCAATAACAAGATCTTGAATCGCCAAGGTTCAATGTTTGCTGGATACCAGTAATATCGTTAAGCTTCGCGCTAATGATGGAAGCACACCACTCAAAGATTCACCTCATACATGGAGCTCTGCTATGGATATTTATTGGTTAAATTTTTGAACGAAATGGATATTGGTTAAATGCTTGAATTAGTGTTTCAAAACTAGAAAAAGAAAGAGCAGGAGCAAGTGAACTACTATCTCCATTTTAAAATGTAGTTCATTTGACTTTTTGAACCTCAAGTTTGACTCTTTGTCTTATTCAAAAAATTTGACGTGGTGGAGCAAAACCACTGGGAACGATAGGTTGTGCCGGTTTGAGATTAGCTTGAGTTTGTTAGGCTACTTGGCAAAATCTAGTGGCAACGATTTGTTACAGTTACAGGCGACGGCCACCTGTAACTGTGAGCGGGTGGCGGGTGCGAACTTGCAAAGCGGACAGCTCGTAAGCTGGGCTGCTCTCTTGGGCCATATTCAGTTATTTGCTATACTTTGGTGGTTGGATTAAATTCCAATTTGTTGGTGAGCATTGCGACGATTGATGTGCAATTTGGGTGCTAATAAGGCCCTGATAATCTATTATTGTTGTGGTAGATATATTAGCAAGCACAAGACCTAACAGACTCGCCCTCCCTAGGGTTTATTGCTTGATCACAAAGGTTCAGCCGTGCTCCTTTTGTAGCAGCGGCTCTAACAAATATCCTAAGGCCAGTCTCAGTGGGGGTTTTATAAACATTAAATGGACTGCCATCTCAGCAATTTTGATGATGTGGCAGTGTATTAATGAAGAGAGAGGTGAAATGAGTTTCAGGGCAAGTACAACCCTGACAACAGCTTGCTGTCTTTTTACCCAAACATACAGTTTAAACAGACAGTTTGTACAATGGGTTGTCTGTTTAGCTGTCTGCAGGGTGTTTAATTCATCCTTTGACACGTAAATCATGATGATCTAGTGCACATTTGATCTTTGTAGTCATTTTTGTTGCATAGAAGAGACAACGCACAATACACTCGTAAATAAACATGTATATATACCATTGAGTTCACAAACCATTCAGTTCACATTCCACTTCACATTGACCATTCAGTTCACACGACCATTAAGTTTACAATCCATTTCACATAACAGAAGATGGTTGAGTTTACTTAACAGCAGATGGTTCAGTTCACAAAACAAAAATAGTTCACATGACTCGACAGACATGAGTGATAACAAATGACAAATGACAGAAATAACAGATTCTTGACTCACAACCCCATCGCCACCATCAGGCCACAGTTCTGAAAAATGAACAGAGGCCACCATCAGGACACAAAATGAATGGTACAAATGGTTTGTGACTTACCTTAATTATCAGGAAATAGTTTCTTTTTCAGACACTTCATAGTATTAGCATGATCCAACTTTTCTTCATCAGACATGAGTGATACATCCAGGAGGTGTTGCATTTGTTCCCCCTGCAACTATCACATAACCAGACCTCAACTATGATGCTGCTCAAACATCACAACTATAGCTAGTAACAATAGGTTTTCCCAAAAAAAGAAAAATTTCGCGAAACATAAACAGGGCCAAATGCATATAGGATCGCAGGCTCGCAGTCGCCGCAGCGCGCGCACACGCAGCATGCATGCAGTTGCAGCGGCAAGCACTCACGCTGGTGACCCGGTGTTTCCAGATATTAGGAGGATCTCAGCCGCTGAGGAGAGCTGCAGGGGATGAGATGAGAGGGAATTTTGTTATCATTGCAGCTGCCGTAAAAAGCCTCTTCTTCAGGGCCATCAGCCACGGTTCGTGGTTCCCTCCCCATTTGGGCCACTTGCCTATCACTGTCTGTCCTTTGCCTTTGCGATCATCTATCGACCTCTTTCTTCTCCCCAAATCCAACGAAAGTTTCTTGCAGGATTGCATTGTGATCAGTGTAAGAGCTGGACTTCTGGATCCAAGTGCAGTGATGCGCGGCGCGGTAGGTCATGAATCAGACAAGAAAAGGCATGCATGCATCATGCATGTGAAGGGTAGCGGCGCTGCAGTTTGTAAAGCACAACAGCACCTCCGTTGCCATCTGCCGCCATTGCATGGCAAGCAGGTACGTGCTCCTAGAAAGGAGTACAATACGGAGTATATGCAAGCAGTGTGCGTGCTGGGAGTCTAGCGCTACAGAAACGTACGTAGGAGTTGTCTGAAGTTTACGTAGGAGTCTAGCAGCAGCAAGTAGCAGTACTACCAGTAGTAGCAGCAGGAGGAGGAAACTAGCGAGCTAGGCAGTATGTACGGAGTAGGTGGGTGACAGGCCAAGGCAGCTAGCGGATAGCATGCAGTGTCGTTGCGTGCAACGAGCAGTTCTTCTCTCTGTTCCGCGATCCTTGGCCTCCACTTTTCATCCGGCCGGGGCCTAGTCGTCGTTGCGTTCAGAGTCATGGTCATCTTGCCCTCGTGACGGCAAAATGGCCATCATTGCTCAGATAGACACGGCACCGGTGCCGTTTGCCCCGGGAGAGGACACCAAAGGACTTCGCATGCCAAGAGATGATCCATGCCATGCATGTTTGCCTGTCCTCCATAGATACTATCCGGTACACAAGAAAAGATGAATGTGTACACACATATAACAATATTATAGTTTTATGATTACAAACCGATGTTATTAGATTCATATTCAAAAATGCATTCTTATAACTATAATTATGATTTTGTATAATTTTTTTTAAAAAAATTAATAAAATAATCGTTAGTTAGAGCTTTGTCCGGAAGGAAATACGTATGCCTTGTAAAAGACGGAAGGAGTACTGCACGTGTGATAATATATCTGGTGCAAACCAACTCCTTCTGTGCAATCATGCAAACTTCTAATCTGAATCACATAATGTTGATCCAAGGGGGATCACGAGGGAGGTAGGAGAGAGAATTTGCAAAAGTGTGAGTCACTTGGGTAGACTGTTACAATTGTATTGATCGGTTACATGGTACTACCTTCGTTCTCTGTTAGGTCTAGGGTTCCGTGGGCCCCCTACGAGTCCAAACAAAATAGGAAGCAATGAACAAAACTTGGGACCCAAAGGCCCTTGTATTCATCCAAAAATGCCAACCCCTTTACAAGTGGTGGAGAGGCGCCTTTTATACCCCCCTCCTTTTCAACTAGATGGGACGATTACGCCCTTAGTTCATATTACAACTCCATGGGCTCGCAGGCCCATTTTTGTACATTCACCCCGGGCTTAACTACCCGGCAAATCCGACTTGTATTCCTACAGTGTTGCCGTGTCCGGCCAGCCTTCCTAAGGCGCCCTTTCGAAAAGCCGCCTTTGGTGCCGTCTGCCTTACGTCTCCGAGGAGTCCGGCTTCGGTGGGGCGCTCGGCCTTCTTCTCGGTCTTCTGGCGCGGCCTCGCTCCAGGGGTCTTGTGCCTCACGCTTGCGGAGCCCTCTCCGGGCGACCTGGGTCTTGGTTGCTCACTGAGCTCCGCCGGGCCCCGTACCGGAGCCCCGTCTTTTGTGTCGCGGCTGTTTGGGAGCCCCGCGTTCTGATGCCTGAAAGAATGAGACAAGGTTAGCCAGCGCGGAGCCGCGAGGGGCTCTGCGCTTTCCATTGTGACCAGCCTCGGCCCGGAGTCGACCCTTGGGCGTTGCAGGCTGCTCTGGAGGTGCTCGGGGGAGGCCAGGTTTTGGCGATCCCCAACATTCTCTATTATACGATGGTAGTTAGTTCATTTTTGAGCTAACCAACGTCATATATTAAAGGATGGATGGAGTAATACTTACCGCACCCATCAAATAGTTGCGTATGCAATAGATTTATGTTCTAATAAAGAAATATGCGTACTCTGGCTATATGCTACTTTTGTTTCGGTGTAATTTTAATTGGTGGCATATTTGTGTTTTCAAAGACTTATTTGTTTGCTTCATCCGCGAAAAAACTTATTTGTTCTTGATAAAATGCTTGCTCAGAAATAGCCTGTTTGTTTCGCTTTTCACTCCAGCGTGGCAGATTTTCTTCCTCACATTGAATCAGTGTAAATCAACCAAAATCAACAGACTATCGAGGAAAAAAAAGCTTCGTCGAAAGTCCAGCCGCCTATCATGAAGACAAAGAACAATCAGATTAATGGATAGATCGATTAGCTTCACCTGTCCAGACAACGATCAGCCAGTTCTGCTTATCTGTTTTCTACCCATAGCGGGCGGGTTTGTTATGACTTAATTCTATCCTTTTCTTTTCACATAATACTATTAAAATAGCTAAAAGTAACCACAGTCAACGAATCTTTAATGACTGAAACCGCGTCGCGGTTCTTGCAAAAAAGCCCTCCACGTCATCATACGCGCTAGCAGCCGTCGGATGGACGCCCAGATGATCAGGAACCGTAGGATCTGCTCATATGGACATTCACGCCTAGGTCCCTCGAGAAAGTTCCAATTAAGACTCTTTACACCTGCGTCCTTCCACAGACCACAGTATATTCCCAGTCATCCTCATCCCCGACGCACGGCGCCCAGCCGCCCGCCGCATTCTCCCGCCTTCCGCGTCACCCCACCGTCGTCGCCTCATCTTCGTGAGCTGCAAGCTGCGGCCAGCCCGCGGCATCCTGCAACTGCGAGCTCGCGATGTGGCTCCACCGTCGCTGCCTCTTCCTCCCGCGGCGCCGTCGCCACCTCTCATCCGTGTGGGCCTCGGCTCCCTGCCATCGCCTCGCTCTCCCATTCGTGAGCGCGGGGAGATTGCGAATGGAAACTTCCACGTTCGTTGCAGCATGTGAGTCCAGTACTAGACTAATACTACATACATAACGGCAACACAAGGCCAGTGCTGGAAGAGGCGCCGGCAAGGAGTGAGTAACCAGGGAGTAGCCACCGGGCTGCTACTGTACGAGGAGGCGACGTGAGAGCTAGCCACGGCAGCGAGCATGCGCACTGCGAGAGCAAGTTGGGGCACCCAGGGAAGAGGGAGATGCGCTCCCACGGCACATGACGCAGGACATCCGCTGTCTACAACATGTTCGACAAAATGTCTAGCTCAGAATATGCAGTGAAGAGTATTAGATCAACATCGTTATTTGGTCCATTTGCTTCAACCTTATATTCTGGATTCTTCCGGTATGCTTAACCTTTGTTAACTCAGTAACTCACCCAAGCAGACGTCAACTCCTGAAATCTGTAGCTCATGTTGCAATTTACTTTCAAAACTAAATCTAAACTATAAGATAGTCGCTATATAGCTGAAACTTTTCCTCATCTATAAATTATCATGACTCCGATCACCACATTTTTGTTCATATGAATAGAATAATTTTGTATAATAAATGCATTGCCCTGTGTACAGTAAGGTCATTTCAAGATTATGATATTTACTCTGAATTTGTTCAACGACTACTTGCTTAATTTGTGGCATTGAAGCTGCTCAAACTTGTATAAATAAGTGCCGATTCTTTATGGAAAAAGAAGAGGGATTGCCTCTTCTTACTGAGCGGCCGATCCCTGCGCACGATGACAGGCAGCAAAATTAGAACACTGGTGGGCTTCAGGCAGGACTGCAGTAGTAAAGGTAGCCCATGGGAAGAAGGCACCGAACCCCCCCCCCCCCCCCCCCCCCCCCCCCCCCCCCCAAGATCCACATTCTGGGCTTCTCGCCCTCGCCCTCAAGCATCTATCTCATACTGAGTCCCTCTCTCCCTCTTCGGGTTGGAATGGCAGTAGCACAAAGTTTATGTATTTGTAATGCCTATAATTCTTAATTTGTCCTTACTAATACTATCGCGTGTTTTGTACACAGTCATACTCAATTCGGAGTTTAAGTAGGATTACGAATTGTAATCACGATTGGCATCAAAAGCTCCAGACTGTGATTAAAATGCTTATTTCTTTTCTATTGTACTCTGCATATCAATTGTAAAATTTGAACTATACATTTTTATTATTGTCTATATTTTTCACATGGTGTCCCATTATTACTCACCGTGCATGAGTTCCAGCACAAGAGATAACGGTCCAATACCTAGAAGGATATTTCCATAACAAGATGTTAGAGTTGTTTTTATAAACTTGTACATAATAGCATTATCAAAAGTCAACTTAACGCCCATGCATTGCCCTTATTGCATTTTAGTTGCGGCGCAGTAGACGAAAAGAGATGTAGTCTTTTTCTCCACCGAACCACAAAACATGTCCATACCTAGGGATGATGCAATGTATTTCTTATCCTTTTTTTTGAAATATAGTACTTTATCTTTTATCCCTTCGCCGGGCACCAACAAAGTTACACATGCTGAAAAAAGGTGGTTCCAATCTGTTGCGTCCATGCATCACCATATCAGTTATAGTGCTTCTGTACAAGTGTCATGCATTCGATCAACATATATCTGGATGGCCCACTGGGCGCGGCAAAGCCGCGCAGTTTTCTAGTTTATCCATTAACGAAAGTGGCCGGATATTTTTCCCTTAACATCTCTATTGTTCTGCTTGATCGTCTCGCCTGATGCACACGATAACCTCTAGCCGGAATCATGAGCCATTCGAATGGCTCCAAATTGGCTTTCCAGGTTCCACCGCTCATCTGTTCACACTCGACCAGCCTGCGCCCTAGAGGGTCAGACTATCATGACGCACCCCATCTCATCCTCCTCTCACTCTCTCTTATGATGGTGATTTGGCCCTTTGGCCTCACGCCTTTTTTTCCTTACCATCGATCGGCTGTGAGCGAGAGACGTGTGTTCCAGTCGAAATGCTTTTTTTTTCTTTTTGAATAAGACGAAATGCTTTACTCCTCCTAGCTGGGCTACCTCGATCGAGCGGGGATTAGCTTAGGCATGCTTCTCCTCTGCGTGGTTTACGTTTACCTACGGCCAGATATTAACCGTGCATCGTCTACCAGGAAATGCCGCTAGCTAGATTGTTTGCCGCGCCTTGCCGGAGTGGTCGTCCCTTCCCCATCTGCTCTCCCTGGGAAAGCGACCAAATAATCCGTGTGGTGATGGTGCCGCCGTGCACGCAGGTCAGGCGGTGGCCTTCTCTGTTCAGTACGGTGATGTGGGCGCCGCGGTCGCAGGCTTTCGGCGCCCCCACCACCGGTCGCCGCCCTGCTGCGGCAGGAACACAACATCATTTCGATCGCGCCCCGGCACACGGACACGAGCGGGCACCCGCACGCACGCACACCACACACGGGTACGGCGTGTTCCGCTTGTGCCCCCCGACACGCGCCCACGGCAAACGCGGCCTGCCCCGTCGCCATCGTGGCGCGCGCCTCCTGTGAGCGGCACGCCGGCACCACGGCCGCACGCGCCGGCCGGCCGGCCGCTCCCGCTGCGTTGTCCAATCAGACGGTGGGGAGCGCGAGAGGCCCATGTGCCCGTGCCCCCACGCGTGCCGCCAGGCCGCGGGCCGGCTCCAAACGACCGCCGCCCTCCGGTCGCGCTCGCGCATATGCATGGCTCCGGGTCCGGGGGGTCGCGGGAGGGGATATTCGTGTTCAAGCCGAGCCGGGCCCGTTTGCCTCCTCGCGGAGTCACAGGAAAGGCTTCCAGACGTCGCTGTCCGTCCATTCCGTCTATGAAATGCAAGTACGATACGCCAATACTTAAATCAGCCTAGGTTTATTCCATTTGCGACACGATCGTAGGCAGGTAGGAGTACGTCGTAGTAGGTGCTGGATCTCCTTCACCTCCCTCGAGGCATTTTCGCTCGCAGGCTGCACGCATCGGGAAGGAAAAGAAAGGAGGACACTCGTTTGTCTCGTGCCGGCCAGGATGACGGAAGAAAATCTAGCGCCCAAGATTTCTCATCATGGTATGCCACTAGTGTTTAGTACTAGTGCACATGTGCTTAGATAGTAGGCTCCTTTCTTCAAGCCAGAAAATAGAAGCCCGTTCCTCTTTCTCATGTTAAACTTATTGTTCAACAACAAAAGGTTATATAAATCGCCAGTGTTAATCTTACTAAATACATTATTGAACATTACTTCCAAATCACGCAGCTACTTTGGAAAGTGTTGTGCTCCTGGCTAGGCCTGCCAACCGAGCGGTTCGAACCGCTTGAGAGGTCGCTCCGCTCCTCAAATTAATCAACAAATCGAACCGGTTCAATCCAAAACAGAAGAGGGGTAACAGGATCGTTGAGTCCATCGACCCCAATCGACCCTAGGGACGAACTGTCCCCCGCTGGCCTTGGACGCACGGACGACCTGCAAGCTGCCGTCGGTGCGCCATAGCTCCTCCGCCGACGAGTTGGCCCACGTGACTACAGCCACTGCTTTGTCCCCCGCTGTTTCCCATCCGACCGGTGAGCTCGGTGCCATGTTCGTATCCGACGCCGTGCTCGGCGCCGTCGCCCATCCGTGCCGGCGGCGACCGTCGGGTTCGCCGTCGACCGCGCCAGCTTCTTTCGCGACGCGAGGTTCCTCCTTCTCGCCCTCGCTGCCGTCGTCGTTGTCGTCGCCGCCGGCGAGGTCACCTTCTGGGGCGCCGCCGCGTTCGCCCTCGCTGCCGTCGACGTCGCGTTCACGCCGGAGTGCTGGACAAGACGCCCGATGGACGCCGAGGAGTACCACACCCCCGCTGCTGCCACTGCGGAGCACCACAACATCGTGGAGACCAAGTTCTATGCCGTCCAGGAGGCACCTCTCCTCGAATACTACTACGCTAGCGACAACAGCGGCACCGCCGGCGGCCGCGGCGGCGAGAACAAGAGCGCATTCTGGAACGCCATGAGGCATGGGCTTCCTTGCGCTTCCCCTGAGTCTGCCCCGGCAGCTGACGATCCATTATATTTGCGGTTCGACCCTCGGTGCACCGTGGGCCTGCGAGACCCTTTTGAGTTTTGACGCGAGGAGCGGGTCTACCCGCGACCCTCCTTTTTCTTTGACGGGGCAGAGGGGCAGCAACAGGGACGCACCGAACCGCCCCCCTTGCAGGCCAACTCCTGGCGGCTGCCGCCTTACAGCCTACTACTACTCCCTTCGTCCCTAAATAATTATTTTTCGATTTTTAAAAAAATGACTTTATTTAATTTTATATTAAAAAAATAATTATTATGGTACATAATTAGTATCATTAAAAAAATTTAGTCTAACTTTTTAATAAATTTATTTAAAGATATAACCTTCCCTAGTGCTGCCTTTGCCCGGGTAGAGAAGAAAAGCTAGCTAAGTAGCTAGTGCTGCCTTTGCCCGGGTCAGCAGATCTAGATGGCCCGGGCCATGTGTTAGCTGCATAAGGCCGTATTAATAATGGAAGTATATTTTGATTAAGTAAGCTTAGTATAGGTGTCTGGCGATTGGATCAAAAGTGCTATTACTTTATTTGAGCAAAAAAAAAACTTGTTTTTTTATTCAGTTTCCTTTTATCTTGAGATAACCGATCCAACGTATTTTTTCATTGTTTTCCAGGTCTTTATATATAATCATATATCTGGTCCAATATATTTATCAGAACTGTTCCATGCACCCTGTAGGAAAAAAGTAGTCTAATAACGTGCATATATGTTGCAAAGAAAGGAACAAGCAGTTCTCTTCTTATGTCTAGTGAATGACATCAACTCGAGTACTACTTTACAATCCACTTAACAATGAAGATTTATATAACTATACATATCACGTTTCAAAAAAAAAATCCTTGATACATTTCATCATCCTTTTCTAGGATGAGTACGCAGCTCGAGAAGCTTACAACTCTGCAGGGTCACACCGGGGAATGTTGGTCACTGGCATGGAGTCCAAAGCCATGTAACCAGCAGGCCCAATATATGCTTGCTTCCACGGGGGATGACACGGCAATTGTATGGCATTGTACAAATTCCAAGTGGGATAAATTTCAGGTATTATTTTTGTTGTTGTCTAAATCTTCATTATTTGGTCTGCCAAAAAAAAAGATTGAAAAGCTATTTTAGCATTATTAAACCATTTTAGCAACTTCATGGGCAAGTGATGCCTATATCACAAACTGTCATTGAATTTGATCTTGCAGGTTCTAGAAAATAAACAAAAGCGATCAATACGGACATGTGCATGGCATCCTGAAGGGGTGACACTTGCAGCTGGAGGTTGTGGCAACACAATAAACTTGTGGAAGTATGACCTAGGGAAAAATGAATTTTCAGGCCTTTCAGAAATTTATGTAAGTATATATAATGAAGTGATCAAAGCACTTTACTTTGGGAAATATAGAAAAGCTAGAAAAAAGATATAGATTTTTTTTGGTATGATAGAAGTCAGAAAAGAAATGTTTTATTTGCATTTTGTGGTATAATAAAAAGTTAGAAACGCTTGGATAATTATGTTGCAAAAAATATCAATTGTTTCACTTCGGTGAATCTTGAAGGGTTGGAGGTCTAGCTACACCCTAAACGAGATGATTAACATGTGAACAACACTATTCCATGCCCAATGAAATTTAAAAATTAAAAGAAGAGGGCTTTATAATTCACCAATTTCTGCGGAGGTTCAGTAAAATACCAGTTTTAAATCTGGTTGTTCATATAGATTCTAGCTTTTAGTACCAAGTTTAAAATACCACTAAGTTTAAGTACCAAATTTTATGACTACTACAATTATTCTTTTTTATATAATAATAGCATTATGAAGGCCAGAGGATTGTGAGCCTCTCGTGGAACAGTGATGGAAACTTTTTATTGGGATGCACTTATGGTGGATACATTGTCATAATTAAAGAAATTAGCGAGGGGTATGGTATTGTATGCCGCGTTTCACTTGAGTACAACACACCACTCTCATGTGCGATATGGTACCCCTCCGGGAAGATGTTTGCTGTGGCTGGAAAGGACATTGAGGTACTTCCATCTTTTATCAAAGCAAATTAAGATTGTTCATGAGTCCTATTTCCTATATACTAGGTAATAGCCCGTGCGTTGCAACGGGCAAATAAAAAAGTTTCCAACGCAATGCAACAAAAAAAAGTTTTGTTGTGTTGTGATTCACGAACATCAGCTTTACATGATAAAATTTGCAGTTTGTGGAGTCAACTTTGTTGCCACGGCCTTACCGGCGTGAGAGGGGCAGCCGGCCGAGATGGAAGCAGGGTCTAATTTTGAAATTATTTGTAAACGGTTTAATTTTATTTTAACTAACATAGATTATGCTCTTTAACACATCAAATGTGGTAGTTTTTATAACATAATGTTTGTTAAGCTTTTATGAAATTCTCAGTATTTTTTATTTTTTTTTCACCAGCTTTTTCTTAAACCCATTTAGAGGGATTAAAGCTAAATTTTAACTTGCTAAATTTTAATAGCTCAAAATTAGTGTAACGATACAAAAATAACTTAAAAACAACTAATATAATTAGAGGTACGCAATTGCTCCCCCCACCCCCGTCATGCCACCTCACTTGACCCTTCTCCATCTGTAGCAGCAACTCGTGTCCTCTCGCTCAGGACACAAACAAGGCTTTGCTACGGTACATCTAAACGACTGTGAGCCGTCCATTATATAGATCTAGGCGGTTTGGATGAAATATTACTTCCTAAGAAGTAATATATATATGTGTGTGTGTTTATTTTAAAAAACATGAAATTTTTTTTAGATCTAACTTCCTGCATGCAATGAGGACGGAGCCTGACGAAGTCACAGGGAGAGGCCGATAGGTACGACACTTTGGTTTTTTCGTTTTCTTTTTTCAAGGTAAAATAAACGTGACAGGGTCTGAGAGAAAAAAATGTAACGTGACAGGTTTTGAAAATGGTGTGACATGGATTAAAACAAGAACGTGAAATAATGATGTCACGAGAAAAAATTAAGTACGTTGTAACATTGTTTTCTCCTAATGTGAGAGTTGTAACATTTTTTTACCTAACAATATGGCATGAGTGAACTATTAACTTTTTTCTAACGTGACGTGACATGGATGAGTTGTAACATTTTTT
The DNA here is from genome assembly GCA_015476505.1 of Urochloa ruziziensis. Taxonomy (NCBI): domain Eukaryota; kingdom Viridiplantae; phylum Streptophyta; class Magnoliopsida; order Poales; family Poaceae; genus Urochloa; species Urochloa ruziziensis. The sequence goes on from CM027125.1 coordinate 43,988,759, forward strand.
CCTAACATGACATGGGTGAGTTGTAACATTATTTCCCTAACGTGACATTCGTATTATTTTTTTCTAGCATTACATGTTATTTTTCAAATTGTGACATGATGACACATGATAGATCCAATATCTATTTGGAAATAAGACACATCATATGATCATATTTTGATTGCGTGCGTGCTAACTGTAACTGGTAATGGGAACTGTTGCCGTCACGCCTCCGAATGATAACGGAAGACCTGGAGATCTGAGATTGCCGGCCATTTTTTATTATTATAAATATTTAATTGTTTCTTTTATTCTAAAAACAATTCGAACGCTTACCTCTCAGGAAGTAACCGGGCGTACTACGCCCCAGTCCCCCACAAACAAACAAACAGATCCCCTCTTCCATTAAAAAGCAAGCAAACAAATCATTTTTTTCTTCCTAACTAATTCTCTCTCTACCAAATCAGAGCAGCGGCTCTTACCTTCATTTTTTCTCTCTCTCTTATCAAACCAGTAGCAATGGCAATTGGCAAATCGGTGCTAGCCTTCAGCAAGCCATGCACTTAAGCACCAGCCCCAAACGAGATACTCATTCAAAAGGAAAAGAAATGTAAAACGAGGCGTAGCTGACCGAAGGAGCTGCCGCCATCAATTCCTTCCCAGTTGTGAGACCCACATCTTGAACCTTATCCCTTCCGTCGCACGTACAAGCTCCACTCCAGTTCGCACGCACATCTTTTTCTACCACCGCTGTCGGCTCCTGCAACCAGTCTCCAGCCGCACCGCTCCCCGATGCCAGGGTGGGCCGGCTGCCCGCGCTCCGCCGCCGCCGCAGCTTTCCCCTGCTCCGGTTGCCCACGCTAGCTACAGCAGACTGCCCAGCGCCGAGCCGCGTCGCACCGGGCTCCGTGCGCTCATGGCGCGCCGCCGCTGTGGCCCGCGGCCGGTGCCGAGCCGCGCCGGCAGCAGCCGCTTCGCCGTGGATCTGAGAGGCGTGCCGCGCCCTTGCCGGCCCGAGCTGGTGACGCGTCGGTATTAGGCGTCGGCCGGTGCTGCGCCATGGACGATGAGGTCGCCATCGCGCGCCCTCGCTCCGGTTGCCTGTGCAGCCCGGCCACTCGCCGGGACCAGGACGCTCGCTGGTCGAACCGGGCTCGGGGTGCCCAAGCGCGTGGATCAGAGGGAAGTGTCGGGAAAGAGAGAGATGGAGAGAGACGCTGAGTCGGCCAGTCGGGGAGAGTTTTTTTCACTATGCAGGTGGGCCCCACTGCCGCCGGACGGGGACCGGTGGAAGGCATGGACGGGTGGAGGGTGGTTCTGCCCACTGCCGGCGGACGGGGACCGGTGGAAGGCATGGACGGTGGAGGGTGGTTCTGCCGGCAGACCCATGGGAGAGTGGACGCGGACAGCTCAATCTTAATAGTGGTAGAGATAGTGGTTCCTAACTACTGTCTTTTTAACAGACATTTGAAGTGACTCATAACGACCAGGAAGTCAAAGCTACTGAGAGCATCCAATACAAATCAAACCTGTAAGCTATCACCACAAGGACCCCCCCCCCCCTCAATATGCTTTATCTACTATAACTATATTATAACTGTATAGGAGATCCCACTAAGGATTTCTCTCAACTCTCATGAAGCCACATCATCTCTTTCCACTAAGATGCATTAACAACTCAACTAGGATGCATTAATTGTAACTTGGTGCACATTTTCTATTCATTAGATTATGTCTTATTATTTTTTTATCTATTTAAAAGTAACATAAAAGTTTACGATTTGCATCAAGAGATAGCTCGTATGACTTTCGGGGTAATCTCTACAAGTGCACTATCATTACGAGCAACTAAACAACCACAGTGATTCATTCACCGAAAAACCTTCAAATCTCGCTGCAATGCGCGGGAAATCACCTAGTTTTTAATGATGATATGTCCTGTGGACTTTTATGGTTTAAAATTTTAACTTTGACCTTAATTTTTCCTACTATAATATAGTTACAATGCCTAACTAGTATGATATTATGAAAGCATTGTTCAAGATAAATCTACACATATGTTGTGTAAATGTTTGAAAACAGTCAAAGGCCAAAAATTCAAAAGTTTGATCGGTTTCAATTAAAATAAAATTTTTAACTAGGAGTTATTTAATAAGGGTAGCCATGGTGAGAACCGGGTGTGTCCAAGGACCGGTGGATGGTCGCTTCCTGGTGTGATGAGTGATTGACAACGTGGTGTGGACTGACGTTTGCCTTGGCTTAAGTATTGCAGGTGTAGAATGTGTCTTGATTGCATTAGTGCAGGTGAAGAACAGGCGCGAAAGGTCTTAGCCATGGCGGCCTCCAGGGAGTGGAGAGACAAGTAGGCTAGGTTCGAGGGACCCGGTGGCCAGATGGATCAAGTGCGGTTCACATAGTGGCAAGAATGAGTAAGGAGACGTGGATCCGGTGTGAGGTAACGGCTCACAACCGAAGCTCGTACGCGAACGTGAAGCCGGTGCAAGGTGGCAACTAACAACCGAAACTTGTACGCGGGGTTTGGTGATTTGGCCAAAAAATCATCAGGAGGACGGTTTCTTGGTTTGGGCCTCAAAACCAAGCCCGAGGACTTGGCGTGGCGGTAACGGCCCATCAGGAGGCGCCGTGCGCGTCAAGGAGCCTGGACCGGAGGATACGCGACGTGATCGTAAGGTTTGCGTCGGAGGGATGCAAGCTTGCGGTGGAAGGTGTCCCAGCCGGAAAAAGATTCACGAAAATGTCAAATTTTCCCTTAAGGGGTATTTTGTTGTATGTTTCATGTAAGGGCGTGTTGGACATTTGCAGGGCGCCTAAATATACGAGGAGTGAATATTGTAGGCAGCCATCCTTTGGGAGAGGATAGGTGGTGGACATCTCATTTGTTTGTGAGAGAGTCTTCTATGGGGTTTGAGAGGGAGATAGAAGTGGGCTCTTTGATTTGAGTTTTTTGCCATTCTAGTTTTGTTTGTGTTAGCAAGTGACTTGTAACCGCACTTGGTGAATTAATCAAAAGATCAATTTCGTGCCAACTCCAGTGCGAATCTGAATTTTATCTTTTTCGGTATTTCTTAGTTATTTTTGGGATTTTTCGTTCGTCACGATTGGCTGCGTAATTCGTGAAATTTGTTGAGGCTTTTGTTGCTAGGATCCCTGTGAGTATCTCTCATGTAATCCCCCCTTGAATCACTCACGGATTCGTCCTAGATTTAAAGTTTCCCCAAAATCTTGCTCTTTGTGTTCTTGGCCGAGATCTCGAAATTCGTAATGGATCTTTGATCTTTCTTGAATCGTTTTAGTGTATCCATTAGCTCTTGGCGAGGTGCTTATATGGCTCAAAGATCATCTCGATTCATTGAGTACTGAGGACGGAATTTTGGTTGGATGTTTGGGCGTGTTCTTCGTTTCTTGCTTCTGTTCGTGCGCAGGTGAAGAAGCGCCTCTCGGGTGGGGCAGCAGGCGGACGACCACGCGCGCAGCACGAGCGGTCCAGGCAGCAGGTCAGCAACTGGCAACTCGACGCGGCCCAGCTTGCACACGCAGCAGAGCCAGGCAGGCAGTCCGGTGTCAGCAGGCCGTCCGAGCGAGGTAGCCCAGCTCAGCATCTCCACGCGTGGGCTTCGCGCGCACAGCAACCAGCAAGCTCCAGGCCGCAGCCCAGTGCCCATCAGCTCGTGCGTCGTAGCAGCCCAAGCTCAGGTTTGATCTTTAGTCAGAGAGATCGATGTATTGATTTATGGAAAATTCTAACTGCCGACCGGTCGCGCTCCAGCCCGAGCGCGCGACCAGTTCGGCCCAGCAGGCCTCCGACCGACCAACAATAACAGCGGCCCGTCATCTCCCCGTCCAGGTGACCAACAAAACAGCCGTGTACGCCTCCTTCCGTTCCTGTTTGTTACCCACACCCATCCAGTTCTCCGCCAGATTCCTTCGTCGCCACTGTATCCCAGTCCAGCGCACCACCGCGACAGGGGTTCCATGCCGGCGGCGTCAGGGGGCTCCGGAGGGGAGGAAGATGGGGGCCTCCGCACTGTGGCCGGCGTTGGGTGCGTGACTGCTCGGACACGACCTAGGGGAGGCGGCGAGGCCCAAATGCAGCCGCGTGGAGAGGCCGCGGCAAGCGCGGGCTGACCGAGTGCCGGTGCTAGACGCAATGCGCTGCTGCGAAACTCCTCAAGGTGAGATTCTCCATCCCTGTCTCCAACTCCTTTAGGTTTTGTGCTATCTACGACTAGCTTGTTATGGATTACATCGTGGATTAACACCCTTGCTGAGATTCTATACAATTCGACTGGATCCGTTTTTTGATTATGGGGATGAGTTTTATTGAGGACTTTTGGTATGTGCATGTTGGGGATTTGTGTGGTATGCGAGGATATTAGTTTAGCACACCGCTGAGTTTCAGATGAAGTTGCTAATTCAGTACATATAAGTAGTGAGGTTTAGATGAATATCTAAGTATCTAGGTTTACATGAATCCGCCAAGTGTCATGAACTAAAAATTTGATTGGTTGTAGTAATCCTCCAAGTGTATTAAATTAATTTTCTTTCCACAAATTTGACTATATATATTTTTATTTATTTTGTTCAGAATGACAACAAAGCGCAAACTCGATGTCATTGATCCAGTCCCCTCCCCGAAAAGAATGACTAGGACTTCAACTAAAATGCAGATGCACGACAGTCCAAAAGTTTCAGAAAGCACACAAATCGGAAAGAAGGATCAGGGACATGTTCACATCAACGATGAAACTTCAAATGCCAATAAGATGAAAGGCAAAGAAAGGGCATGTGATGAAGATGAGCAAGTAAAGAAACAAACAGACACGGTAAGGAAAAAAATGTTGCAACTTCTTATTCCAGTTTTTCGATCAAGCCATATAGATACATGTATGTAAACCATGCGGGGGCATTTGTTAACACACAACCATATGATGGAATTTTAACACAGAACCATGATCCAACTAATGCAGAATGACTAACATATCATGCTTTGTTTTTATACCAACTAGCAACTCATGTGTCTAGTATGCCCACAGTGCAGCTTCTTGTGTACCTATTTTAGTATATTTTTTTATTTTCATTTATTTACAAGGACTCCTCCAGCCCCACTAACAAACTATGCTTGTTTTTACCCAATATTCCTAAGCAGACGTACAGGAAATGCCAAAGAAGGCGAATCACTGGCTACTGGTGTAAAGCAATGTAATGATAGCATTTGTTTTCGGTACTGACTTCATTTGATGTGCACAGAAAGTAGCAACACCACTTTTGTGTTTCTGGCTGTTTTTTTTGGGATTTTTAACTATCATTTCAGTTCAAGAGAGGAGCAACATAAGCATTGACGATAAGCATGGTGGCAGCAAAAACGCCTGCACATCCAATGAGCAAAAAAATAGCAACTTGAAAGTTTAAACCGAGCAAAAGGAGAGCAGCAAGCAAGCTGCCACTGAGCAAATGAGAGCATAAAAGATTTTGCTAATGACGCAAATGAGTTCAGCAAGGGAGCTGCTACCGGTCCAAATGAGAGCAGCAAGGAAAAACATGGTACTGATCTAGCAACGTGTGTTTTCCATGCAGCTTTCTTTTATTTTCTTTTTTTCTCTACTAGGGCTGACATGTCATGCCTATTTTCTCCTATATTTTTACAGCACAAAGCAGACGTACATGGTTCAATGAGTCCAAAGAAGGAAATGTCAAAGAGGATGAACCATTTGCTGCCGGAGAAAAGCAAGGTAATGATAGCCTTTTTTTCAGCACTAACTTTTTTTCGTGGCACATAGAGAACTAATACCTTGTGTTTTCTCAATGTTTTTTGTTCCCTACATTTTTTAAATACCATTTTAATTTTTAGTGCAAGAGAGCAGCAACAAAAATGTTAATGATAAGCAAGGTGGAAGCAGAGGAGCCTGCACATCATTTGAGAAAAAAATGAGCAGATTGGAAGCTGACACCGAGAAAAAGGAGTGCAGCAATCAAGTTGCTACCAAGCAAAATGAGAGCGGCAAGGGAGCCATTGTTCGGACAAATGAGAGCAGCAAGGGAGCCATTGCTAAGCCAAACGTGAGCAGCAAGGGAGCTGCTACCGAGCCCAACGAGAGCAGCAAGGGAAAGAAGATGGTGCGGGCCAAAAAGAGAGCGACACACAATAAGTGACTCCTGGTGGTTGCATTGGCGAAATATCCGACATCCAAGATGAGCCCGATAACAGAATACGACATGGTAACTGTCATTTTTGCTTGCGTTCTACCACTTTTTTTTTGTTACATTTAGTGCACTCGATAAAAGTAGCTAACTCACAGCCATAAAGTAGTAACTTATACTACCATCACTGTCCAAAAGATTACCCCTATTAATTGAGCCTATAAGAATATACATCCAACAAGAAGCAACTCAATACTGTTATTTTTTTATGTAGCAACCTAAGTGCAACTTCAATCCATAACGGTGCTTTTCACAATGTAACTTATACATATTTTATTTCTCCATATCTTGTTTTCGATTTATGAACCTAATAAAGCAGATCCAAAAGCACAAGGGCACAGGTTCACAATGGCATTGAACAGGGTGCCCGAAGGTAACAATATAAATACGCACATCCCTTTTCAACCCCTCTCATTTTGTACAGATCATTGCAACTTATATAGTTTGCCACCAACAACTTATATAGTTTGCCACCAGCAGATGTTTCTGGACGTGCAAGAAGACCATCATCATTATGTAGCTTTTGTTATCCTGCCAGCAGATGTTGACTCCTTTTGTCATCAAACTTGTAAAACTTCTATGTCCGCTGGAGGCCTGGGAATCCTGTGTCTGCAGGCGTCGTGGTAGCAGGCTTAGCCTGAATCAGGTTTAGCTTGTTGCGGTCCTAGTCTTGAAGTCGAAACCTCGTTTCTTTTCTGTTCCGCGCCTGTATAATGAACATCTGGTATTTTCATTAATGAAATGGAAACGGGGAAGTGCCTCTTCTTGAAATAAATGTAGTTTGCAACCAGCAACTTATAAAGAAAGTTCTTCACAATATCAAAAGGTGTTAGCAACTTATATATCTTTTTATATACAACTTATAGAGAAACTCCCTCTCAATATCATGAACTTATATAAACGCCCATATCTCTTTTCCAAAGTTGTAATCCTATACAGTACCTTTTTATTTTTTTTTCATGTTAGCAACTTATAATATCAAAACTTTTTTCCCATGCCCTGAAACACCTTTTAAGCAACTTGTAATATCAAAACTAGACACAAAATTGCTCCACGTCGCAACTCATGTCACGATAAGAGGTGTCTGCATATACTCAAAAAACAGTAGTGTTAATTTTTCTGGGATCAAAACTTTTTGCTAAACACCTTTGTCGTGACATGCAGTACTGCTAATTTGAGTATATGCAGACACCTCTTATCGTGACATGCAGTAGTGTTGTTTTCTTGGGATGAACTTGTTGCTAATTTATTTGTAACAGATAAGTACTCTTTTTACCGGAGGATGCAGTAACTCGGTAAATAGGAAAGTTGCTAATTGAGTTTTATAGAAACCCTCCCTCAATTGGTGAACCTATAGCAATTTATTTTGTGCTATATATCCATTTTTTCTTCTTCTTCTAGCGTGGCGTCTCTAAAGTTCATGCAGCAACTTATAGGCTTATCGCTCATCTTGCGCAGCAACTTATACTCAGTTCATGCAGCAACATATAGCTCTCCTTATGGAGCAGCGTGTAGCTCAGTTCATGCAGCAACCTGACACAGTTTTTTCAACCTTTTCACTAAAACTTTGTTCCCGTCTACTTTCAAGGACGCGCCAGGCGCGTCAAGCTCCTCCCTCGGCTTCGATGATGGCAACAACAACAGCTCAATGAAATCAACAACAGTAGGATCTGTGACCGATTCAATGCTACAACAGGTTCCCTCTCATGGCAATTCAACATTGGGACGGAAGAAGGCTCCTTGAGCTTATTCAGCATTGGATGTTCTGTTTCAATTGATCAATAGCTCAGCAAGATAGACTGGAGGGATGTGTTGACCAAAAAGAAAGAGAACTAAGTTGCCATTTTTTATTTTTTTCATACACATCACATATTGTGCCCCAAATAATTTTTCATCTTTTTTGTAATGCAGAGAATGAATTGCTCCCCCAAATAAACTGTGCTTACAAGGTAGGGTAGACAACCTGAGAAGCTCAAGGAAATGGAGCCGTGGCGGCAACTTCGTGAAAAAAAACTTGTCTGTTATATATGCTTGCCCTTTTCAGTTTGTAGGAAAAACTCAAGTTAGTGTGTTGAAGGCACGACTTGCATCTCGTGATCCAAGTGTAATATAAACTCAAGTTAGCGTGTTCAAGTCAGAGATCCATGTGTAATATATTCTGCAATCCATGTTATTTTGTTTTTCATAGCAAAAGGCTATCAGTGAACTAACAACTTCAGTATACATGGGGAAGCCAATTCATGTTGCAAGTGGTGCAGCGCGACACCAACAGCACGGGCGAAAAAGTGGCGGTGGAGATTGAGATTGGGGAAAGAGATTAGCGCGGGGAATCTCAGCGCCCTGCCGCGATTTACGGTGGCAAAAAAGCTCGGGAAGGGAAAAAACGAGGCGAGCGTCGAAATAGAAAGTGCGCTGGACGAGAGAGCAGGCGCGGGGTCGGGCGCTCCCCTAAAGCGCGACCCGTCGCAGGTTAACTCAGTCCCCCAGATATCAAAACCCTACCACAGGACTCCGGGATTTGGTTTCCAGGACGAGAGGCGACGGCGGCGCGGGGAGAGACGAGACGGCGACGCGGAGATGGCGGCGTGCGAGGCGAGGCGAGGACACGGCGGCGCGGGGAGAGAGCAGTAGCATATTCATAGGAGAGCTTTGTACTTGAAATTCGGAGATGGTGGCGCGCGAGGCGAGGCGAGGACGCGGCGGCGCGGGGAGAGACGAGACGGCGACGCGGAGATGGCGGCGCGTGAGGCGACGACTTGGTGGCGTGACACATCTCTCCCGACGGCTACCTCCACGACGGCGACTGTCTCCCCTCCGTCGTCGACGCTCCCCGCCCCCTTCTTGACGGTAGGCCTTGCCTTCTCCTCGTCCTTCTCCTCTCCCCTCATCGATTCTTGGTTGCCTGAGGTAGTTGAGGTCCATGGCGCGTTGTATCAACTCTTGATTCGGTTTTTAGGGAAACCCTAGGTCCTGTTCTTGATTCATGAGTCTGTGGTCGAGCTGTTCTTGGTTCGTGAGTCTGTGGTAGTAAAATGTAAGTTAGCATTTACTACATTCTGAAATGCAAACTGGTGGTAGTAAAATGTAAGTCGTAGATATTCAGGAAGTTACAGGGTGTAAATTGCTCAAATTCGGCACCGGTTCATTGTGCCACACATATTTTTAACTTATAATTTATAAGCAGATTATAGGAGTGTGCACCATGTCCATACTGCCTAACCATTTTCACTTTCTGATGATAAAAAGCAATGAGCTTTATCTACAACTCCTCAGCTAGGCATTGACTTGACTTTATTAGGAAAGAGAGACGAACTGTGCACTTTCAGATGATAAAAAGCAATGAGCTTCTTTTGCTTAAGAATGTTAGTAGCCTTTCAATCATTTATTTAGCTAAGTCTGTGCACTTACAATATTTCAAATGGTCATCCTCTTATGTGCACTTACATATTCAATTTATTCCTGTTGCAAGGAGGAGTCTTGGGCTGATGCTGCATGAAGCTTGGTGTTGCTGCTGTCCACTCTAGGTACTTCCTTGCTCCACTAGAAACATCGATAAATTTATGTGCTGCTAGGCCTTCTTGTTAGGAGAGCAAAAAAACATGCGCAAATTCTTTCCTTTGCAATAGCGCAAGAAGAGGATGATCTCTACTGGTTCCAGCCACTTTCTCACTGATTGGCCTACTCAGAACTTGTGCCATACAGATAGACATATTTTGGAAATTTCTTGGCTGCAAACTGTGTAACCTTCTCTTTGGTTTCCTGAACTCGATTTTGTAGCTCTTATTTCAGCCCTGCAATTTTGTTTCATCTCAGAAAAAAACATGTTTCTGATATTTTTAGTCTTGCTTGCCATGGAATCAAAAAGCTGTAACTTTTGTTTTTCCATGTTGGAGTGTAACGGTTCGCATGTGTGACGATTGGAATGTGATGGTTTGTTTTTTATATCTTATTTTTGATCCTGTTCAACCGAACAGCTCTTTTGTTTCTGATCCTGGCCGTTTCCTGGCGTGGAACGCCTGATGGCCAGGAATGAGTGACAGGCCAGGATGAACTCGATCCTTCGCTGGCTTGGATCTTGGCCTGACTTGGATCCATGGAAACGAACGGGGCCTAAGCCAATTTGTTGACTAGACGCTGTGCGGCGTACCTGGCTTTCTCGTCGTTGTTGCTGCCGGGTTTCCGATGGTAGTTGATCTGGCCAAGTGATCGAGGAGAGCGAGTCAAAAAAAAAAAAAGGGATCGAGGAGAGAGGTCTTCGGCAGGCAGTTGGTGATGTCGACTTACCTCGAGGTGGGCCGAGGGGTGCACTGATTTCGGTCACCGAAGAGATAGGTGCTTAGTGACCGAGTGGTGCACTGCTTTCGGATTGTTGGCAATTCATTTGACGTGACGACGAAGGGTCGAAATAGATGTGAAAAGCCTTCGTACTTCCTTCAAACACTCTGGATTTTTTTTTTCATGAGCCAAACATGTGGTGGGTAGCCTAGTCTGTTGGAGATGTGACTCCGTCACACAGTAAAGAGAAGGACAACAAGAGCTCCGAAGGGGGTAAAATAAAAACGTATGACGGTACAAATTTTCATGAGCCAAACACGTGGTGGGTAGCCTAGTCTGTTGGAGATGTGACTCCGTCACACAGTAAAGAGAAGGACAACGAGAGCTCCGAAGGGGGTAAAATAAAAACGCATGACGGTACAAAAAATAAAAAAACAAGTGAAGAGCGTTCAAGTGAGTCCCCTTATCAGGACCCCTTGGTCCTTTATATAGAGAAGGGGGGATTTGCCCCCAAACCCTTGATGAGTATAACATTTACAAATAAGACATTGGACTCTTACATAAGGCCCATCTACTACATGGGCTGGGCCATTTCCCAACACAAAGCCGCCCATCTACTACATGGGCTGGGCCATTTCGCTAACACAAAGCCCCACTTGCTTATCAGAGAAGCTGGGCACATTGAGGCAACAGACAAGTTCAATGATAAAGAACATCATAGCCATGGTGGCCATGGCACCGTCTACAAGGGCACAATCGAAGGATGACAGTCCAATCGCAATCAAACTGTGAGTAGTAATGACTAATGAGAAGCAGATAAGAGAGTTTGGCAAAGAGATGCTCATCCTGTCTCAAATCAACCACCGAACATTGTCAACAACCTAATGAGTTCCTACTAACTAGGACATAACATGCTATGGAGGATAGAGCAGCATGTATGACGGTGATGGCAATGCTTGGTCGATGTTGACGAGGCATGCCACTGTACATGCAGGATTTAGTTTCTCCGAGTATCGTCACCCATTGTCATTGGGCTCACAACAAAGCCTAGCATGTTTTTTTTTCTCCTAGGGATGGCACACCAGCGCAGTGATGTGAGAGAGGAGCAGAGGGCAAAAAGACCTGTAACAACGCACGGGCATTACTGCTAGTAGACATAATATAAGCATCCTCTCATCACCAGCAAAGTGTGTTGATCACCAGGCACAGATGTGATTTTCAACATGCCTGCACGCTAGAGATGAGAGAAATTCCCTACAGGCACAATGTAGTCGTTAAAAAATGCACATGGAGCCAGAAGTAGGGGAAAAAACTGGACCGGTGGGGGACTACCCCCACATCATTGCACTAAGAAATCTCAATTTTAGCTGGATTTGAGAAACTCTTCTATAGATGTGCACTTTCAACACCAATTTCTCTTAGAGAATAAAAGTTGCATTCAAACATATTTGGAATATGAACCTGCAGGTTCTATAGACTAGGCATGCATATATTTGACTGATTCTTAGTCGAGCATTATGCCTAATAAAACAGAGTATAATGGTAAATCTAGTAAACGAGGTAATTTTTGTTAATTGATCCTATAAATATTCAGATTAGAGACATGAAAAATGTTCTGCATAGTTTCTCTCGTAGAACTGTCACCAAACGTTATTCAGGTTCTGGAAATATATTAGAACATACATTTTGGCCACTTTGTCCATGTCTTGAACCACACGCCCTCTTGTGACTGAAACGAGTTAATAAACTGCCATCATGTCACCATATTCAAAGTAGGGCAATTCTTGTTGCGATTCATCTTCACCAGTAAGCTTCCCAGATGTCTGTCAATGTTCTCCTGACACGTTGTGGGAACTATAGTGCTCTATACCCATCTCCGCGTCAGAGTCTTCAGAAGCCTGCTGAGAATCATCATCCTCGTCTGAACCATACAATTCTTCAGGGATATAGATTATATCGCCGCTGGATTCAGGAGTGTTGCTCTGTAGGACCTGATTAGGAAACACCAAAGTATGAGAATGATGTAAAACAAAGAACAAAAAGCACATCAGACAGAAAAACAAAAGGGCAACCTTGGCCTTCATTTCATTAGCCGTTCTCTCCACGTATTTCTTGTTAAAAATATTACGCCTGGGATCACAAAACTGGCATACGAATCCAAGATTCTCGCACATACGTCTAACATTTGCTGAAAGGTTGCACATGTGACTGGTGAAAAAAGGAGGGGAAGAAAGTGCATCTGATACATAAAAAAACATACCATGAGAATATCTGGCTTCTGGTAGAATAACAAGTACAAGTGTTTCTTGTTTCCCTACATTGAGATCCTTAAAGAATTTGAATACAGTCCACAAACTGGCACCAACATCAGTATCACAAGAAGTGCTTATACGGAACGTCATTGTTGGCTCTAGACTGAAATCCTGGTAAGTTGGCAGAGAAAGTCAAATGTGCTGCATATGATTATTTGAATGCCTTAAGTAAAGGGAAGGGAGCAGAACTTTACCATTCCAATGGACATGCACCTAGTTCCAAGCCTATATAAGAACCTGAGTGCCTTTTGGCCACTTATACGTGAAAAATTCAGACATGCCCAGGGTTTTCTGTTTGCATTTTTAGCCTAACAGGAGAAATGTGTAAATGTAAGAATGCTCTTATAATACAGCAGATGGACAGATAAAAACTAGTAAGACTGATAAAAGAGTTTGCATAACAGTACGAATGATCAAGCACAAAGCATCTTAAATTATGGATAATTTGTAATATAGTTTAGCATTTGTAATTGTACACTAGATACAACTTAAAGCACTGAAACATAAAAATGGAATGGGAATGTTATTGCATTCTTCGTAGTGCCAGAAACTGTGGGTCATATTCTGTAACTGCATTATGGCATGTTTTGTTTGAGCCTGTCTTAAAGAGGCGCTTGGGTGGGATAAAGTGTTGAATGTACAAGACCTGCTTGAATCCTGGGTATCCCTCTGGGATCTAGCGACTACGACTTCAAATTGTTCTTGTTTACTGTAGTGTTCTGGGCGCTTTGGAATATTAGGAACAAAATGAGAGTAGAAAAGAAATTCTGTAGATACCCAGTTGCAATTTTGTTCAAAACCTCTTCCTCTATGCACAGATGGTGGATCCTGCTAAACAAAGAGGACAGGCGCTGGCTTGACAACCAGATGATCAACATAAGGGATGGGTGGAAGCATTTGTGATAACACCGAGAGAGGGATCCTGACGAATACTTCATCCAGTATTGCCTGGTGGGCAGTGGATGGAAACCTTTCAGTTTCCTGTAGCATCTGTCTGTTTGGTAGTTTGTCATCTACTATATTTGCAAGCTGTTAAAAACAGAGCAGTATTGGTAGGACGCGGGTGATTGCGGAGGTTGTAGTCGTGGTTGACGGGAGGCCGGGGCTTGAACCCCCGGCGGCGATGAGGCACCGTGCTCCACACGGCGACAGGTGAAGGGACGTGCGCACGAGGGCGAGAGAGTTCAGGGCACCGATCAACAATAGGTTGATCTTTGCTTAAAAGAGTTCTGGATACAAGCCGTGGCTACTTATAGCCAGGAGGCTACTCAACCAACTAACAAACAATCTAAACAAACTCAATCTTATCTTTCTAACAAATGAAGGAAAAACTCAACCAAATCCTAACGACGCCCTAATCCTTGTGCGCCCAAATCTTCAGCCACGATGACGCTTGCGACGAGTATACGTTATCCCGGTCATAACATCTCTCCGCTCCTCCAAAAACAGCTCGTCCTCGAGCTGGAAGTCTGGGTAGGAAGTCTTGAACTGTTCCACCGGTTCCCATGTTGCGTCCGTGGCATCCGCGCCTGCCCAAAGTACTTCAACGTGCCAAACGCCCCGGCGCAGGCGAGCACGAAGAACCCGGTCTGGCGTTGGCAGGAAACGGCCGTTCTCCATGGCCGGCAGTGGCGGTGGAGCAGCTGGAGGAGTCCCACGGAACGGCTTGAGGAGTCCAACATGGAAGACGTCATGGACACGCGAGCCCGCCGGCAGGCGCAGGCGATACGCCACAGCTCCGACGCGTTCTGCCACCTGGAACGGCCCTGCATATCAAGGCCCGAGCTTCCCTTTGGGTCGGTCCGTAAGAGTGAGGGCTTGGCGATGAAGGAGACGATGCCACACCCAGTCGTCGATGGCGAACTCGAGATCACGATGATGTGCGTCGTAATACCGCTTGGCGTACTGTTGTGCCTGTAGAAGACGGTCTCGTACCTCTGCCAAGAACATGTCGCGCTCATGTAACATGTCCTCGACCGGCGATGTCGCCGCCGTTCCTGGAGAGAAGGCTGTCAGTGTTGGCGGCTCGCGTACGTACACGACCTGGAACGGCGTGGCGTGGAGGGCGGTGTGGTAGGAGGTGTTGTAGCAGAACTCCGCCCATGACAGCCAATCGAGCCACTCGCGTGGTCGATCCCCAGTGATGCAGCGCAGGTACATGGCGATGGTCTTGTTCACCACCTCAGTCTGGCCGTCAGTCTGCGGGTGGAAGGCCGTGCTCATACGAAGCTTGACGTCGGCCATCTTGAACAGGTTGCGCCACACGTTGCTGGTGAAGACCGGGTCTCTGTCGCTCACAATGGAGACTGGGAAGCCATGTAGCCGAACTACGCCGTCGAAGAACGCGCGTGCTACTGACAGCGCTGTGTACGGGTGGCCCAAGGCGATGAAATGGGCGTACTTGGAGAACCTGTCGACCACCGAGAGGATGACAAACTTGCCATGCACCTTAGGCAATCCTTCCACGAAATCAATGGAGATATCCGACCATACTTGCGTCGGGACGTCGAGTGGTTGCAGGAGACCGGCTGGGTGGAGTGTCTCTGTCTTGTTGCGCTGACAAGTGGAGCAGGCGCGCACGAAGTCCTGAACGAGAGCACGATCATGGGGGACATGGAAGTGTAGGCGGAGGCGCTGTAGTGTCTTCTGAATCTCCTCATGTCCCGCGTCATGAGCCATCGCGAGGACTGTCTGGAGCAGCGGCGATGTCGCGGACAGGAAGACGCGAGCACCATTGAGGATCAGGCCGTCATGGACACGCCACGGCGCTGGCAGGCTACCAGCGAGGATCTCGTCCCGCATGCGACGTGTGTCCTCGTCCTCCTGCACCTCGCGGCGAATGTCGTCGTAGAGCTGGAAGGTCGGTGCGGAGAGAACGTGTAGCGCGGCGTCGGTGTCCTCTCGGCGGGAGAGCGCGTCTGCCACGACATTGAGGCGGCCCGGGCGGTACTCGACGGTGAAGTCGAACCCGAAGAGCTTGCTGATCCACTGGTGCTGCGGGATCGTCGAGTCGCTGGTCGAGTATGAACTTCAGGCTGTAGTGGTCAGTGCGGACCACGAATCGGCGTCCCCACAAGTAAGGCCTCCAATGCCGTACCGCCTGAACGAGCCCGATGAGCTCGCGTTCATACGCCGCGATCTTGTGATGTCGTGCAGCAAATGGCCGGCTGAAGGACGCGAGCGGTCCAGCGTCCTGATGCAGTACCGCGCCGAAGCCGGACCCCGACGCGTCGCAGTCCACCATGAACACCCGTGTGAAGTCCAGCAGCTGTAGCATGGGGGCCGTGGAGAGCGCGTTCTTGAGAGCTTGGAACGCCAGGGTTGCCTCGGCGGACCAAAGGAACGCCTCTTTCTTGAGCAGCTTTGTCAGTGGCGCGGCAATGATCCCGAATTCCTGGATGAATTTGCGATTGTACCCTGCGAGTCCCAGGAAGCCGCGCAAGCCCCGGGCGGAACGTGGTTCCGGCCAATACGCCACCGCCTCCACCTTGTCGCTGTCCATGGCGACGCCGTCCGCTGAGATGACGTGGTCGAGGTACGCGACGGAGGATGCTCCGATTGTGCACTTGGAGCGCTTGACGAAGAGGCCATTGTCACTGAGGAGCTGGAGAACGGCTTTGACCTGCTGCAGGTGCTCGGACCACGTGGCGCTATAGATTAGGATGTCATCGAAAAACACAAGCACAAACTGTCGGAGAAGTGGCCGCAGGACATCATTCATGAGGCTCTGGAACGTTGCCGGGGCGTTCGTCAGACCAAACGGCATGACGAGGAACTCGAAGTGCCCGTGGTGCGTACGGAAGGCCGTCTTCTCCACGTCATCAGTGTGAACACTCACTTGATAATACCCCGAGCGGAGGTCCAGCTTGGTGAAGAACTTGGCGCCGTGGAGTTCGTCGAGGAGCTCGTCGACGATCGGGATCGGGTACTTGTCTTTGACGGTCTTCTCGTTCAGGGCGCGGTAGTCCACGCAGAACCGCCACGTTCCATCGTGCTTCTTCACGAGGAGCACCGGTGCCGAGAATGCGGACGTGCTGGGGCGAATGATCCCCTACGCCAACATGGCGGCGCACTGCCGCTCCAATTCATCCTTCTGTAGCTGCGGGTACCGGTACGGCCGAACGGCGACTAGCGGCGTAGCTAGGAGCAGGTGGATGCGGTGGTCGCAGGTGCGTGTCGGCGGTAGTCCGTGCGGCTCCTCAAAGATGCCCGCAAACTGGGACAGGAGCCTGTCCATGAACTGATCAGGGTGCGCCCCCATGACTCGCAACGCCGGCTGGCTGATGTCGCCGCGCGGGGAACCCAGGCCTTTCCAGAAGACGCGTCTGTCGCCACGCCAGAATGCCATGCAGAGGTCGTCGAAATCCCAGAGGATCGGCCCCAGCGTGCGCAGGAACTCCACCCCAAGGACGATGGCGAACCCGCTGAGGTTGATGGTGAAGCACGAGATGGAGAAGTGTTCCAACCCGATGGTGATGGCGAGATCGTCCGTCCGCCCGCGGCATGCTACTTTGTCACCGTTGGCCACAGTGACGTGGAGGCCTGGGCTCGGCTTGCGCTTGATGTCGATGAGCTCGGCGGCATCGCTGCTAATGAAGTTGTGGGTGGAGCCGGTGTCGAGCAGGGCGGTGAACTGGCAGCCGTTGATGACGATGGGCAACTGCATCGTGTCCTCGGTGCGGAGCCCGATCAAGGCGTGCAATGACACGACTGGTTCGTCGTCGCCCGCCATAGAGAAGGTGTCTGCGTCTCCCTCCTCGTCGTAGTCGCTCACCTCGATGTAGAAGAGACGTTGGCAGCGATGTCCCCGGACGTACTGCTCGTCACAGTTGTAGCAGAGGCCCTGCTTGCGGCGCTCGGCGAGTTCCGCCGGTGAGAGGCGATGGAAGGGACCTGGCGGTGCCGCCGGTTGCGCACCCGTGGGGGCCGACACGACTGCTGGCCGCGGCGCAGCGGGCGGTGTCAAGGCCGACGCAGCCGGTGCACGAGGCGGAAAGCGGTTGGCGCGGCTCGTGTCGCTGGGCTGCACGCGACGCTCATACGCGCGCGCGTACACCAAGGCTCCTTGGAGATCCGCCGGGCGCTGGAGTTCGACGTCGATGCGGATCCTGTCCGGCAGGCCAGCGGTGAACATCTGGACTTGCTAAGCCTGAGTGAGAGGTGTGGCATGGCACAGGGGTTCGAGGAAGCGCCCCTGGTATTCTTCGATCGTCGTCCAAAACTGCAGGCGCGCGAGCTCGCCCAGATGGTTGGCACGGAGCGGCTGCGTCCCCGCTGGAGGATCAAGCACAAAGAGCCCGGTGCACCAGATCCAATTTCCCCCCTCGCCGTCCCCGCTGCCATCGTTCCCGCCGCTCCAACCACCCGCCCCGCCGGCGCACATCGGATCCTCGACGGCGAGCCCGGCTGGTGCTGTAGTCTCCGCTCCGCGGTACCACAAGCTCGACTTCCCTCTCTACGACGGCAAGGAGGACCCGCTCGGCTGGCTCACACAGTGTGACCAGTTCTTCCGGGCGCAGCACACGCCGGAGGCTGATAAGGTGTGGCTGGCCGCGTACCACCTCCGCGACGTCGCCAGGCTGTGGTACTACACCACCGAGCGCGACACCGGCACCCCGACGTGGCCGCGCTTCAAGGACCTCTGCAACCAGCGCTTTGGGCCGCCGCTCCGTGCCAACCATCTGGGCGAGCTCGCGCGCCTGCAGTTTCGGACGACGATTCGAAGAATACCAGGGGCGCTTCCTCGAACCCCTGTGCCATGCCACACCTCTCACTCAGGCTTAGCAAGTCCAGATGTTCACCGCTGGCCTGCCGGACAGGATCCGCATCGACGTCGAACTCCAGCGCCCGGCGGATCTCCAAGGAGCCTTGGTGTACGCGCGCGCGTATGAGCGTCGCGTGCAGCCCAGCGACACGAGCCGCGCCAACCGCTTTCCGCCGTGGTGTCCGTGGTGTCCGTCAGGAGGGGAATGCCGCCGTACCCGGGAATCCCGTACGGAAACGCTAATGCTGGCGGTGCTCCGTCGGCTGGTGCCTTCTCCGGGTTGGGCGTGGTGGGAAGGAGCGGCGCCAAGAGCTTCGGAAGGTCGGCGAGTGCGGTCAAGGGCGTGGCGAGGCCGGAGAGGGTGCGGTTCAGATCGGCGACCACCTTCGTGAGGGTGTCCACGGTCCGGGCGTTGGCGGGCGCCGTGGCGGCGGCGGCGGCGGTGTCTCCGTCAGTCGACCCTGGCATCTCTGATACCAGATTGGTAGGACGCGGGTGATTGCGGAGGTTGTAGTCGTGGTTGACGGGAGGCCGGGGCTTGAACCCCCGGCGGCGATGAGGCACCGTGCTCCACACCGTGACAGGTGAAGGGACGGGCGCACGAGGGCGAGAGAGTTCAGGGCACCAATCAACAATAGGTTGATCTTTGCTTAAAAGAGTTCTGGATACAAGCCGTGGCTACTTATAGCCAGGAGGCTACTCAACCAACTAACAAACAATCTAAACAAACTCAATCTTATCTTTCTAACAAATGAAGGAAAAACTCAAGCAAATCCTAACGACGCCCTAATCCTTGGGCGCCCAAATCTTCAGCCATGATGACGCTTGCGACGAGTATACGTTATCCCGGTCATAACAAGTATGGATATGGAAAAGTCTATAAGAACTCTTATGTGCTTTCTATAAAAGCTGGGAAAACTTTTAGAGCAAAAAACACAAACAGCATAACTCAATTCTAACAGCACCATCCGAGTACATCTGGCACTGGCATTGCTAGAAGGTAAATTCTGTCTATTCTTCCAACCCTAGAAGGGTGGGTAATATACATGAAGTACATGGGCCTCTAGATGGGCCAATACCCTACATGGGCTATATACACTAACAGGCATGCATAGCAAGTATCAAAAGGACACACAAATGAAGTGTTGCTAAATGGATATTGCAAAACACCATTCAGCAGGAACAATTTGTTTTCAATGGCAACAGTTTGGATCTCAAGTGTAACAAACAGTGTTAAATAGTTTGCGATACCTGAGAGGTGGCATTAGTTATTGTGGTGAACCACTCATCTTGAATTACCCGCTGCACACACTCCTCCCTATTTGGAGAGCCACTAATGTGTATTGCGTCAGGGTTCTTCTCTTCAGAAGTGTATTCCCCCAGCTCATTGTGGGAACTACAGAGATGTACAGAGTCCATATCTTTGTAGTTGATGTTCAAATCCTTGCAAGAATCAGAAAGTCCGTTGCACTGCATGACCTGATTAAGAAACTCTAAGCATGAGAATCATGTAATGAATAAAAAAAGATACAGTAAAACAGAAAAAAAAAACAAAAAAGATTACTTTGGCCTTTATTTCATTAACAACATTCTCCATATATTTCTTTGTCGCCGTCGTACCATCACCATACAAGGGCAAACAATGATATACAAATCCAATATCCTTACATAAATCTTCAATTTCGTCTGAAAGTTGCACATCTGACTATCACAAGAGAGACAAAGAGACAATAGAAAGGTGTGTCTAATATAACAAAAAGAAAAAAACTTGCATACCTGCAGCTGTGGCATCTGGCAGCATTACAAGTAGAAAACTTATCTGGTCTGTCTCCATTTCACGATGATCAAAGAATCTTCGCACATTCAACAAACTGTCCTCTATATCAGTGGGACGAGGATCAAGCACTAGCATTGTTGGCTCAACACTGAAATCCTGCTAAGTTGATAGGCAGAGTAAAGTGTGTCAGTATGCGATTATTAGAACGTCTGCCTTAGTCAAGTGAAGAGAGCAGGACCTTACCATTCCAATGTTGACACACATTCTAACAAGAGAACGTAAGAACCTGAGTAACTCCTCGCCACATACACATGAAAAGTTTACACATGCCCAGCATTTTACATTCACACACTTAGCCTAATACAAGAAGCAAATGAATGAATGTGAGAATGCTGTTAAAATACATCAGTAGCATAGATATTAGATAAAATCTAGAAATGATGAGGTGAGTTGAATAACAGCAAGAATACTCAAGACAAACATATCATGTTAATTGTGCACTAGAATGCTACAACTTGAAACATCAACAGCAGCCAATTCTCACAACATTATTTGCATACATCTGGATCTGGCACACATTGAAAGTACCATAGAAGCAAAGAAATCAAGTATTGTTAGACGGAGGAGCCAGATTACTGTAACATAGACGTGGGCCTTACAGATATTGCCAAACACGGGAAGTAGCAATTCAGCAACAATGATTCATTTTCGTTGGAAGCAGCAAGATGGGATCTTCAATATTACAAATAGTGATAATTAGTGTGCAATACCTGTAGTTCGGTGTCATTTCTTGTGGCAAAACTCTTAGCAATATGCAATAGCCACTGTCCACTTGTATCCCTATCCGGAGGGTTACTGATGTGGCCTGCCTCGGGCCTCTTTTCAACAGCTGGATCAGAATTACTGTCAGCAGAGATAAACAAACAGACGAGTGGCAAAGCGTGGAGAAAAAGTAAGTTTTTACCGAGGAAGACTTCCGATGCCAAGTTGTCGACTTCCGATGCCAAGTTTTTACCGAGGAAGACTTCAGATCCAATGGCGCGCTCTAAACTGCAACGCAGCTTCGAGATGGATGTCTCTGGCGGAGGCATCTTTGGGTAATTTGCACGTACGCAGGAGATTCGCGCACTCCTTCGCCAGGCGCTCTCCTTGAGGATGGCCGCGCGGCCGGGGACGCTGCCTGATAAGTCACTGTAGTCAGGACTCGGGACCGCTACCAGCCCCGCCGCCGTCGTCTCGCTCGTCGGACGTGTCGTATAAGAACTCGATTCCCGTGAGAACTGCAACAACTCAGATCTAGGTCACGTAATCTTGATTAATTATCTTGATCCAAGGGAGAGGTGGGAGGGGGTATTTGTAAAATCACCACCCCCTCTAATACATGCTAATCATAGTTTTGCAAATCCCCTACCACCTCTTCTCTTGGATCAAGATCATGTGGCCCAGATGTGAGTTCTCATAGTTCTCACGGGAATTTAGTTCTCATAGAATACGTTCCCTTAAATCTATGGGGATTTTTCCTGCGTCGGCGTCTAGGGTTTGGGACAGATCTGGGTGGGTGGGGTGGGGGTGTCTGCGGCAGGAGAAAACCTAGACTGGGATGGACCGGGGAACTCGTCTCCCACTCACCCCCACCCGAGTTGTTTTTTCCGGCCCCTAGAATCCAAACAGCTAATCAATTTTTGGTGTATTTATGTATTATTGAGTACCTCCTCGTGATTTGAAAAAATAAACCGAAAGTAAAAATTTACCACCAGTTACTCTACTACAATATATAGCCAAATTTGCAGTAAAGCCAATTCCATACTAAAAAATACATGTGGAATATAAGTCTATTGGTATATAACACCTATACAAATATACAGTTAAACATGCATATAATTTGATGAACTGTTTATCAAAGCTGATAAAATTTACTTTTGACATATTAATGCACCATAAAAATGAAAGGAGGGTGGTAATATGTTTGTTAGGTAGATAAAAATACTATTTTTATTGACATTATGCATTAAATTTTATAGGATTCACTAAATCGTACAAGTAATTTGAAAAAAAAATATTGTTTAGATTGATGAATGAAAGTTTGACGCCACAAATTCAATTGTTCTTTAATCGATTTCTCCTTGCATTGTTCCATTTTAAGTAACTTTTTAAGATTAGTTCCCTTACACTTGAAACACACACGTGCGAACCCGCTCGCACACGGGCAGAGCATTGTGAATTTTTAGAAAAGTTATCTTATATATCATATTTTTTGCGAGCTCAGTTGGCATTTAACGAAATTTTTCCGAACTTGTTTATGTTCTTGGTTGGCATGTCAAATTATATTTTAGCGGTAAGTGATGTGACTTATATACACTGGTTTGCATCTATGGCCCTGTTTAGATGTTTCGCGAAAATTTTTTCGCGTATGTTCCCTCACATGCATGGCATATTAAATGTAGTCGAAAAAAATTACTCATTATATGGATGGAGTGTACTTCGCGAGACGAATCTAATGAGCCTAGTTAGGTCGTGATTAGACAATAAATTGCTACAGTAAACATGTGCTAATGACGGATTAATTAGACTCATTAGGTTCGTCTTGCGATTACAGAATCTGTAATTAGTTTTGTAATTAGTTTATATTTAATACTTTAAATGTGTGCCCGACATACTCGAAAAAAATTTCGCAAAACATCTAAACAGGGCCTATATTGTATTTCAGAATAAAAAATGGTGTGTTTCTCAGTTCGTTGTACACCGGTGGAAGCTTTTCAACGAATGAACACATGGCCGTTAGGTAGAAAAAAAATGCTGGCCACTTTGCTATATATAGATATTGCTTTGACTAAACATAGTACTCTCTGCCTTATCTCATAAGAAATCTAGAGCGACGATCTCCAACGCCTTGCTTGCCAAACGGACAGACTCCCTTTTTTCCTCATGCTGAAGTAGGGACCAATATCGCAGCCAATATGCTCCCCTGAAGATGGCCTGCATAAAAGAGGAAAACTGCTTTTTTTCAAATACCAAATCGTTACGCGTACACCAAATGGCCCACAAAAGAGCTGCAACCCCAACATAAATTAACATCCTACCATTTTTTGCTTATTCCCATTAGCCAATTTCCAAGCACGTGCGATATTGATTTTGGTGGAGTTAATCCAGTAGCTATATTAACAACTCTCCAAATCATCTTAGCATGTTGACAATTAAAAAAGAGATGTTTAATTGTTTTGTTGTAATCACAGAAACAACACTTTTGGTTTCCTGACCAATTTCTCAAAGCCAAGTTATCCTTTGTTAAAATAACACCTCGTTGTAGGTACCAAAGAAATTTTTTTATTTTTAGAGGAAACTTCAGCTTCCATATAAATTTATTAATAAAAGGAATATCCTGGTTGCTAGATATTGATACATAGACTGCACTGTAAAATTGTCATGTCTATGCAAATTCCAGGCAAAATCATCCCTACCATCTGAAAGATGTTGATTGGCTATTTTAGCTACAAGGTTATGCCAGGCAGTCAGTTTATCTCCGACTATAGCTCTTCTAAAAGAGATATTCAATGACATTTGGTTCATGACATTTGATACTGTAATATGAGGGTAGTAAACTATATTATATAGATTGGGAAATTGCTCTTTGAGTGGTTTAGAGCCGACCCATGTGTCCTCCCAAAATCTAGTTTGTGACCCATCTCTTATCTTAAAGGTCCCACAACCTAGGAACTTTTCCCTAACCTTTAGCAAACCTTCCAGAAGTGCGAGTCTCTAGGTTTAATTTTAACCTGAGTTAAACAACTGGAACTTAGATATTTATTTCTAAGCATAGTCTGTCGTGTGCCATCTTCGTTCAACAATTTAAATAACCATTTGCTGAGTAGACATTTATTTTGAATTCATAGGTCTGTTATTCCTAGACCACCTTGATCTTTAAGACGACACAAAATATCTCATTTGGCCAGGCGATACTTTTTCGTTTATGATTATTGCCTTGCCAAAAAAATCTAGACCGATAAAAATCAAGTCTTTTCAAAATACCCTTAGGGATTTCAAAAAAGGACATCATGAACATAGGAATGCTACTAAGGACTAATTTTAGTAATATCAATCGACCCCATAAGATAAATGTTTGGCCTTCCATGTACTCAGTTTGCGTTTGAATCTTTCCTCGATGACACTCCAATCCATATTACGAAGTTTGTTGTGGTGCATCGGGATTCCCAAGTACCAGGTTTGCCGCTCCTGCTAACCTATATGACCAAAAGACAATTTTCATGTCCTGAATTTCGCGAACACAGCTCAAACCTTGTGCCGTGAGACTCCAGCCATGGTTGTTAGCCACAAGTCTCGGATACTACCCAAGTGTCCAATTAAAAATAAACCAAGTGAAAAAAATAGAGAGAAAACGCAACATGTCCTTGGCGAGAGAAGCTACCAACGGACAAGGTCTCAGCCTCTCAGGGACGACGCGGATTCTCCCTCACGATTCAGAAGTGGAGCCCCGTCAAATGCGATCAAGGCGTCTCGTACTCGTGCAGCAGCCGTACTACGTGCGAGCGTGCAAGTGGCCAAAACATCAGGCAACGGTGGTACCTTCGCTTGAGCACAGTGCACGACAGCACTGAAAGTCAAGCCACCGCCTCTGGAGCCTCGACGCTCCCGTGGCCTGTTCTTCTCCACCAGACCCACCACACCGCGAGCCGCCGGGACGGCCGGAGCGGTGCACGTCGCGTTCAGGCACCGGGCTTTCAGAAGAACTAGAACATACGGCGCGCTATGCGCGCTCTGTCGTGAGTCCATGACCACAGAAACAGAACCAATCAAGAGGAATGAAAGCATTTAACTATAAATAAATAGAAAAAGGTAACATCATAAATATACTGTCTCTGGAAAGGGCACAACACATATAGTTTTCCAATACATTGCACAGGAAATTGAAAGAGAGAAGAGACAAATCATCTTGTTGAAAAAATTTCCAGCACTCGCAACAACAACAACTGGAGTGCAAGGCGTAAATATCTGCACAACATTCATACCAAAATGACCTAGAATGCAAAGATGAGTGAGAGAGAGAACAGATGAATCACCTCACTATGAGCTGGAGCTTATCTTAGAGATTAAATTTTTTTTATTGGCAACTGCAAAAGGAAGGTGCAACCAATCAAATGCCTTTGTTTGTGAACAAAAGTCCTGATTCATCCATTTAAGCTACACAGGTTAACACTGTCAAGAAATCAAGAGGCGCAGCAAGTGGAGTAGGACAACAACAGTATCTGTGGTCCTACACACACAGTAGATACTACCAACCTATCTATCCCCTCGTACATAGCAATTTCAGATCAAACGAATTATCCATGACTAAATTCAATGACTACAACTTGTTACTTAGTTGACAGTGCGGTTGTGGCTGATCTTATTAGTGAATTGAGACAGTAGATGTGCCCTTGGCAACCGCTACTTTTCAGAAACAAACAGCCTGTTAAAATTCAGCATCAAATATGCTCTTGGCAACTGCTCCTTCCTTGTGTGCCTTATCTCCATTTCCTCGTCTGCCTGCAGAAGACCACATTGCACCATTGTCTCAGACATAGAAAGAGATAGAAAGAGCTAATCATCCTATGCCTATGGCCCTATCTGTCCTCAAGTCTACAATCAGTTCACGGATCACCAATCTCCATAGCAATTTTAATATGCAACCAATAATGTAAACTTAAAAGTATGTATGTCCATCTCAATTTTTAAATTGCATAACTGTTAGCAATTCGGTAGAGCACAGAGCAGGCACAGGACACGCCCTAGACAAAAGGTTAATCCTAGAGTAGGCACACAAGCATTTGAAGAAATAGCCAGAGGAAAATATGAGCAAATGAGCCTCATATCATAAATTCTTATAGGTGCCATCTATTAATTCAACCCAAGATCATTTAGATAGGTAGACATGTACACAGTGATAAGACAAATTGAACGCATTTTACCAAACTGTTTGGGCTGAAAAAAGAGAGCAAACAGAGACCAGTTCAGGAACCAATTGTCGGCATATACTACAGACCTAAACCATCAGATAAGTTTTTTTTGGAAGGTAGCACCAAGATTAATATCCTTTCACATTGTTGCCTATAAACTTCAGAGAAGAATGCTAGATTCTTTTTAAACTGAATGAGTCATAAACTTTACCAAAGGATGATATCAGAAACTTTCACATTTGAGCTGCATCCTTCACTTCAAACCCTCATATAGTGATGTCCAACAATCTAAAACATTTGCAAAGAAAAAAGTCCGCATTTGATAGATTGATGAGAAGGCGGTCATCTACTTCATTGAAAGTGGTCAAGCAACATGATGAGTGGTAAACTCAACTCATCCAAATGGAGCACGCCTATGGTAATTGACTTCCAATAAAAGGACCCAATGTTTCTGAAAATGGAGCTTTATACAAAAAATCGGGGTATGCTATCAGTGCTTCCAAAATTAATGGATGAACACATGGTCTATGTGCCTGGTGGCCTGTGGAACCTTAACCTTTCAGTTCAATGAGGTTGTACTGAACCATCCTGTCTGATGCATGGATTGGCAAAAATAGTATGCAAACACAAAAAGGTCTAAACATGGAACACAGAACAAAGGACCAGATCGAGGGAGAACTGAGAAGGGACTGCATTTAGTACCTGTAGGGCCTTAATGTACTGGAACATTTCTGGGCATCATTTCCATGCACCGTGTCTGCCTGCCCAGGAGTGATTCACACACCCGCAAAGTCCTGCATGTGCAGACGTTTCAATTACATTAGAAAGCACAAGAGTTCAGGAACAGTTATTTAGTACAATTTTCGGTCTTCTACAGTCATTTCATCTGAAATTTAAAATAGAACTTCATAGAGCAATAATGTTCAGACATGTAATAACTTTGTGGTAAAACATTATATCATATCATAGTAACACTAATTGCAGTGTTATAGATTTCTTAACAGCAGTTGTAATTATCTCACAAGTCAAGCAATGCACAATGAAAAAAAGATATGCATCTCATGTTTCAAGGCTGACCCAACTAAAGCTGCCACCAATGGCCCAAACCCACTCTTTCTACTCTCTAAGCAACCTTACAGAACACTTAAGGAAAAAAAGTTTGGCAAGGAAAATTTGGAAAGGAAAAACGGAAAAAATGGTACCTTGTTCCCATTTCGTCGAACATACTGAGGGCATTATGGAAGAATTGATGCCGGAGCAGAGAAGATTTGATGGTTACTGCTGCTAGAGATAGGTTTGGGATGCAATTTGACTGCAGCTGGTGGTACTTCAGTATAGATAGACATCATGTATTAACTAATTGACGAAGTAACAATCCAGCTAATACATCTAGTCTATTGAAGTAGAAAAATGGGTTACTCAAAGATAACTACAAAGAGTTCATATGCTCTCATCACCGATGAACATTACTCAAAGGTCAAGAATGAGGTAGTTGTGTAGCTTGTGCTGCCGAAGCGGGAGGGGCTCCCAGTCGTGGTCGTGGGTGGGCACGCCACGCGCCACCACTCCCAGCACTGCCTTGACCACCTGGCCAGGAACTCCCCACGGATGGAGACGGTCGGGCACCGGATGGACGCGACAAGGAAGCGCAACAGGGCGAGCACGTGCGCATCGTCGCCGCCGCCGAGCAAAACGCAGGAGAGCACCACGGAGGCTGGAGACCGGGGAGGGCGACGAGGGGTCCGCGGCGTCGATGTTGCCCATGGAGGAGGCCCGCGACGCACTCGAGCGCCGACTCGGACACCTTCGAGGACCCCGGGTCGCCTGCTCCGACTCAGAGCCACGCCCCCGCACCGAACTTGGATGCCACGGGGGTGGGCGGGGTGGCGGAGAGCGGGGAGGGGCGGTGGCGGGGAGCATGCCGCTGCTCGAGCGTCACCCCCGCGCGGGATCTGAATCCAGCGGGAGCGGGCTGGGCAGCGGCAGCGGCGGCGGCGGCGGTGGCGGAGAGTAGGGAGGGCGGTGCAGGCGGCCGGAGAGGGAGGAGGGGAGGCGAGGCGATGGTGAAAAGCAGGGGAGAAAGCGCGACGGCGGGGAGGAGAGGGGGGCGGCCGGCGGCAGCGAGGACTGAGGAGACAGGAGAGGGTGAGGGTTGGGGTTGAAGGACCATTTTGCAATTTCCAAATAATCTAGGGGTTTTTTGAAAAAAAAATACCAGGCGAGGCGCGGGAGCGAGCGCTGATCGCCACGTCGGCCGTGAAACGCGGGCGTGCGAGGAAGGGCGACCTCCAATTAATAAACCCGATGACGACTAACGAACGTGCCAGCACGCACAATGTAACATTACAGGTTTTTTTGAAATGTTTATAATATTAAAAATGTGGATTTAAAAATTTTTCATGGATATATTGCTAGCTAGAAAAAATATAAGATTGTCTTCCATGCACTTACCCAAAATTCCTAGAATCAAATAATAAATTAATAAATTAAATGTTTTTGTTAAGGTGTCTATTTCTTAGTGTGAATATTTGGAATTTATTGGATTTTATTTGGATTTGTTTGAGTAAACTTAAATACGAATCCTAAACTAACTTTGGCTCTAACCTAACTCAGCCCGCTAACTAAGTCTAGAACCGGCCCCTCTACTTCTTTCCGGTCCGACCCAGACCCCCGGCCTTTCCTCCCCCTTCCTTTCCCCTCGGCCCAGCGCGCGGCCCAGTCTACCTGCCGGCCCGCTCCTACCTACCGTTGCGTCGCTTTCAGCCGCAGTCGCTGACGAGTGGAACCCACTCATCAGCTTTTCCCTCAACCTCCCGCCAGGCTGTCCCCCGCTGCCACCTCCGTGCCAACTCGCCGCCGCCCGCTCCAAACCGCGCCGCGAGAACATCTCGCGCCCCTTGGAGCCCTAATCCCCGATCCGCGGCGCTCTACACCGCCCTAACCCTAGATCGGGGAGACCCCCACGATATCTCGCGGGGAGAAACTCCCCTTTTCTTTTCCGCCGGCCGCACCTGGCCCGCACTGCCCAAAAATCGGCCGCACCAGGCCTTAGCCGCTAGCCAACACGCGTGTGTCGCGTGTCCCCTCTCGCGAACCCTCTCCTCACGCTCCTCCTTTCTCTACCCAGCCGCGCCGCCACTACAAGAACAGAGGAGCGCCCGCTCCTCTGGTTCCCAACCACTACTGGGCGCTTGGCCTCTTCCACCAGCCGCCGCCGCACGAGAAGAAGGTGAGAAGGGAAGGAGAAGGAGAAGAAGGCGAGGGCGAAGAAGGAAGAGGAGCCGGAGCCGTGCCGTCCGCGGGAGCACGCTGACGCCGCCACCGCCGCCGCCGTTCCGGAGCAAGAAGAGGAGAACGCCCCAAGAAACGTACCATGTCGCTGCTCTTCTTCATCTACGTCGAGCCGACGTCTTCCTCATCACCGAGCCAGCCCAACCCCGTCCTTCTTCCACGCTCGGTGAGCCACCACCGTCGCCCCTCTTCCCTCTTCCTGCTGTCCGACGCCGTGAGCACCGATGAACCTCCGTAGCTAGGCTAAACCGACCCAAGCTTGGCCCTTTTCTATGCCTGTGGCTTGGCCTTCGTGCCAAGCACCTATCTTTTGTAGGATCCTGTCGAGCCAAGCCCCTAACCAAGCCTAAACCCCGGCCGTCCGTCGAGCGCCCCTTTTGCGGCATAGCATCGAGCGCTCGCCGGGCGCCATGATCCCCATCTTGTCCGAGCCGTAGCAACCCGTAGAGACCAAAGCTTAGGCTTTTTCCCACATGAACGAGTACGCGAGGCCATTTGGCGCAGATCCATGCCCTTGGTGTCGGATCTGGGTGAGGTCGAGCCGCCGCCGCGCGCGCTCCGCCGCTCGACCTTTCGTCGAACACCTCGTGGGCATTCCGCCGTAGCCGCCACGCGTCGCGCTCCTGTGGAGCCGCACGCAGGGCTACGCAGGGTCTGCCGCACGGGATCCGCCCCGTGCTGCAGCCGATCGGGTGGACGCGGCTCATGTAGACCGCACACACGGTCCACGGTGAACCACGCCCACCAGATCCAAGCCGGGCTTTTACACCCAAGCCCATGGCATCTTACACTTTAGCCCCTGAGTTCTTGAAATCCTTTCGATCTAACCCCTGGCCTGTTACTTTTACACCGAGCCCTCTGACCTTTTTAGGTTTTGCACCAAAGCCCTCGTGATGACGTCATCAGGGCCCATTCCTAACGTCATCATGGGATCCGTCTGCCAGCCTTGACCGGTCAACGCTAACGTCAATAGGGCCCACTGATGACGTCAGTATTTCTGCCGACCCTGGAATTTTTGCAGTGAAGCCCCTAGACTTTTCTGATATTACCATTAGGTCCCTGGTTATTTACAGATAGGTCCCTGGCCCTTTTCTTTTTCTGTTTCGAAATTATTTTAAAAATCAGAAAAGGGTTTAAACTCAGAAAATTCATATCTAATTCATTCTAGCTCAGAAAAATATGAAACCAGTTTCTATATTTTTCTAAAATCATGACAAGCCCTTGGTGTGCTGTATGAGTCCATTTGGATCTTTCTTGAATAGGTTTTATTGGAGTTATTTGCTATTAGGTCTCTGGTATTTATTATAATTACGTCTATAGGACCCACCGACGGCCAGGAGCTGACCGGAGAGGAGTACTACCAAGAAGACTTCGTCGAGGAGGAGAACTTGCCCTCAGTTTAATGCCCAGCCCATCTCTTGAATGCATATTAGACATTGCAACTAGATGAGCTAACGCTTTACTTATTGCAATTGGATTATGCTTGAGCCTTGCATATCCATGATTTATTCTGTGGTTGCCTTGTTACCTACTAAACTATATACAATATTGCTATGCTGCTGCTTGCATGTGTATGGGATATTGTGGATTAGGACTCTTGGCGTGTGTGGGGATAAAACCGGCAGGAGAAGGTGTTTTTAGAAAACTTGGCGGAGGCGAGCATTTTATAACAACTTCATCTGTGATCGAGGTGCCGGGAGACCTCTGCTCTCGAGGGGGTCCCACACCGTACTTGTGGCGGGTACATGGATGGATAAGAGCATATGAGTTGGCGGCATTACCTTTAGTGGGTATTGCGACTGCGTTGTTCTTCGAAGGATACGCCTTTGGGACGATGACGCTCGCCCCGGTCTGAAACCGAGTGGGATAACTTTATTTGGGCCCCACATACTTACCGCTTACCCATATGAACGGGTTCCAGCCAGCCTAACTAGCGCGATGCCCGGATTGCGAGAAGATCAGGTGGATGGTGTACGAGAACGGGAGAGACCGTATCCCCGAAGGACTATAGCCCCGTCTGGCCCCGAGGGAGAGTTCAACACAGCTTCCGAAGCATTGGATTGCGAGCCGATGGATCGAGACAGGAAGGGTCTGTGTTGTGGGTTGCGTCTCGAGATGGCGACCACCATCTCGCAGCCCGAGTGGGTCCAGTTATACAAGCTCTCGAGAGTCTAAAATCTATACGTATAGCCGCGTCCTCGGTATGGACATTGCCCACTTTCCCTGTTGCCTCTCATATTTTGGGATCTTCTACCTTCTCCCTTTCTAGCCAGATTTGAGAGTGATTAAGGTTCGCAGCTACGGACGGGGAGAAGGGAAGTTTGCTCCCTTTCCTTTCAGGATCCTGTTGTAGTTGGTGAGGTGCGATGGGAGGGAGCTCTCGCATCGACTTAGACGAGTGTGAAGATGGAGACGGGAGTCCGGTGTGCCGGAATAGCCCGATGTGGTGAGGTTTGGGATACTTATTTTATATTTGATGTTGCATAGGAAAACCTTGGCCTATCCTTGATAATACTTTATTCCTTTTATTTCTTTAGATGATAGTCCACTTAAAGCTTGCATATACGGTTGTTGACGTGAATCTATCCCATTCCTTGGGGATAGCCTTTGAGTACGCAGGATCTGAGGATGAGCACGAGTTCAGCCATGATGGATGGTACGACTAAGGCATCGCCTGACGCGCGAGTTGCCTGTGGAGGAGATCGAGAAGATGAAGGCCTCTACGCCTACTTCCGCTGCGTTAGGATATTCTTTTGCTTGTCGTTCAGCCCTGAGGGCTTGTATCAGGCGTATTATCATGAGAATGATGTAATAAATAAGATATTTGTACTTTATTCGTGGTATGGGTGTGATTCATGCTGTGATGAGTTCTGTACGTGATATCTAAATGATCCAGAGAGTATCACAATAGTACAGGAAGTATCACAATAGTATTCACAATGATTCTTGAAAATCCGGGTCGTTACACACACAGCTGTCGTCGCTCCCCCTGCTGGGTGGTGACTCAGGAGAGCACGGGCCGAAACGGGGCGCGGGCCAGCAGCTTCAACAAGGTTTATGGGCCTATAGGGAACTGCAACTAGGGACAGGTTGAAGTTCATTTCAACAGCCTCTATCCCGCTGCAGTGTGTGAAGAGTGGAGACGCCCTGTCGCATGAGGCCTCTTGCGACCTGACCATTTTTCGGTGCTCACTGCTCAACATTACTCGCGATTGCAGCAGTGATTCAAATCAAACACGGTAGGGAGGGGGTCCCTTCCGCAACACAAGAACACGAGCCCGAGCCCTCGATCGGTATGAACTCGCGGTCAATTTGGGGGGCAAGCACACGCCCGGGCCGGCTACGGCGGCGGAATCCGGCGAGACGACCGTGGCAGACACCGATGCGAACAGGGAGGCCAGCCAGCATCAGCAATGAGAGGTATTTCCTCTCATGCCGCAGCGCTCGGCTGGCAGCAAGCGTCCAAGCAGACAAGAAGTCACACAGAAAGTACTACCACTTGCAGCACCACCTCAGTCTGCTATTGCCGAACTTCTAGCAGCTAGCTGATCGATCGACCAACGACCGACCGGAGCAGCGTCGTAGCGTAGCTCGCAACCACCTCGTCCCAGCTGCCATCCCCCCTCTCTAATCTCTACGGCCACAATCATTCGCCTATGTCGCTGTGGCCGTACCCATATAATTGCCGGTCTCGAGTTCACAAACTGTTGAGCGCTAGCGGGAGGCTAATAAGCAACCACTGCTGCAGGTGCTAGTGACAAGAACCCAACGATCGATAATAGCAACGCGATGGTCATCATCAAGGGCGCCAGGGCGGCTGTGTACGATCCGGAACGGGCCGTGATGAGATGCCTCCTGCCTGTGCTCGGCCAGCCGGACAGGGGACGCCGGCCCCGGCCACCACCGCTGCTCCCGCCGTCCCCGTTCCGTGATGCTGATGGCGATCAAGCCTAGGTAGCAGCTGTGTCGTGCTTCGGTGATGCCACTGATGCGTGTACTGCAGTGTGCCTTGTATACAACAATGCCTTGCTGTTCTTGCCGCAAAGCTAATGAGTAATGAGAGAGCTAGCTGTCATGGGAGACACCGTGTTGAATGTCCCTTAGTTGGGTCCTCTGTAGTACCTAACAGTTTCTTCAATAAGTTTTGCCTAGTACATTTGCTCCCAGGATTCTTGCAAGCAACATTGCTTGAGCCGCCCGGTGACCAATCAGGGAGGGTGGTACCTGTGTGTGCTTGATGTAGCTTCATTCAGTGTCTGTTATGAACAAAGATTGAAAGGAATAACATGACATCGATCTTGTACCCCCAAAGTATGTGTATGTGCACGCTTTCCTGATCCATTCGGTGCTTGTGAGGTAAAATGATCGATGACGATGACATTTCAAAAAGTGTGCATCCAAAGCTCCATGCATCAGATTGAGAAGATAATGCATTTGACTCTATCTCCGGAGCATGATAGACGGAGCTGTTATGCATATCCACATTAAGACCTTTGAGGATCTTCAGAAGACCATAATCATATAGAGCAGCATGATCATTTGCATCTAAAACTATGGTAAATGTATTGATATTTCCACAGATGATGCCAAGGCCGTGAAGATCAATCACTGCTCTGGCGATATCAATGCCATATCTACAAAGTTAAATACCAAAGTAAACAATCGAATACCAATATATAAAAATAGAGAACGACTGAATACGCAAGATTCAAAGAGTAGTATATGTATACCTCATAGTCTGATCCCCCGAGAGCTTTGACCGTGCTAGTACTCCAGCCTCGATGGATTCTTCATAACAATTCATCACAAAGCAAACGGCAGTGTCTTGTTCCACGATCAGACAGCCATAAAAGCCACACAGATTTTGACACCATTTTGCCTTGCGCTTCAAGAGATCAATGTCTTCCATGATGACCTTGTCAACCCCACCTTTGGGCAAAGGAGTCTTTCTCACCGCAACTTTGTGCGTGCAATCACTTACTTTTCCATGCAGAGTGCCGGTCCAGACCAAGTGACCAACCTCCCTATAATTTTGCCCAATGTGAGGATGTGCGAATCCAGGTCCAAACCGCAAGGGGGCCGTGCGGCCGTCACGGATTGGCCATCCGGTGACCGCGATATCGATTCCATCGCCGCCACCGCAACGTCCGTTGCCGCCACTACTGGCCTGGTCGCCAACCCACCATCGGCGGGGATCGGATACGGGCGAGAGAGGGAGATATCCCGACTGCCCGAGAGTCGAGACAGCGTTGCTCGGGGCCGTGGGGGTCTGCGTGTGGCGGCGGCGGTCCTCGCTTGATTCCGCTAGCGATCTTGCGGCGGCCGGTGGTGGCCGATTGGTACTAGGGTAGCTAGCTAGGGTGCGAGGAGAACCCGAGTCCCGACGAGGGAGGCATCAGTGGTGGCCGAATGACTGGTGCGCGAGTGCGTGCATAGGACGACACTGCTGGACTGGGCCATTGGTCTTAGTTTTCTTTTTCCCTAGAGAATGGCCCAAACCTGCCCTTTTACCTTTGGACTCGAAAACCATGCTTTCTGAAAGAAAATTTGCATTTCCGAGGCCTCGTTCAATAATTGTCTCTTAACTAGCTCATAAAACGTGGCAGTCTTCTCGACTCTTCGCTGTCGTTCCCCATCTACAGTTAAAAAGGGCGAACCGAGGGCGAGCGCTCTTCCGGCGGCGATCTCGCCGGTTCCCCCTCGTCTCCGGTGGC
This sequence comes from Urochloa ruziziensis, assembly GCA_015476505.1. NCBI lineage: Eukaryota > Viridiplantae > Streptophyta > Magnoliopsida > Poales > Poaceae > Urochloa > Urochloa ruziziensis. The sequence continues at coordinate 44,024,041 of CM027125.1, forward strand.
CTCCATGGTGCCGGAGGTTGGGGGGAACCTCGATTTCGTCATCCGGTGTATATACTCCAAGCTATTAGGTGTGAGTTGGATAGTTTAGGAGTAGATCTATCCATTCTGGTGTTCTGGAGTGGATTCTGCTACTGGTGTTGCTGTGGCGGTCGACGACGCAGTGGTGATGAGGATGTCTTCCAATCGAGCTTCGGTAGGGGATTCTTCGTTGTCTCCGGCGGTTTCCCTGTCTCCGTCAGATATGGCAACTCCAGGTTAGGGTTGGAGTTGGAGTTCTTCCTGAGCTTCTCCAACATGGGTTGTGCTTATGGCGGTCGGATTCCAGTGCTTCTCCATGGGTGGGAGATGCACAGCGTCGTTTTCATATGCAGGAGGTTGGGTTTCGGCGATGTTTTCTTCGTTGCCTTCGTCTGCGTTGAAGCTCAATGCTTCTGTGCGTTCCTTTGGAATGTCTGTGCTCTTCTCGCCGATGGTAAAGCTATATTAGACATCCATAACACGGTTATTGTTTGGAGGAGTTTCAGTTCTTGTACCGGTGATGTATTCATCGGGATTTTGTACCTCTTAAGAGTTTTCTTTGTGAGGGTTATCTACCAACTTGAGAGATCGGGTTGGTCTTTTGCTACCACCTGTTCTGGTGGTTTACTTCCCCTCCGGGGTCTTCTGCTGGCTGGAGGGTCGGGGATGTCGGTGGATGAGGCGTCAGACACCTTGTCCTCCGGCGAAGCGATGACTGCTGGTCATCAGATCAGGCCTATGCGTTCAGTGGATAAAAAGCATGCTGGAGCTGCCAGTTTGCTGCTGTGGGTGCCACTCAAAACCTTTGAAGAGTCTTCGTCGGGAGGGTGGTCGGCTTCTGAGCGACGGATACGGCCGCCGGCGATGGAGATCACCGGGAAGAACTTACAAAAACCTGAATGTAATTTCCTTTCCTTTCAAGGGTGTTTTTGTAAGTGTGGGGATGTAAACTATTAGAATTATCTATGAATCAAAATCCCGGTTTCTCAAAAAAAAAACCTAGCTCATAAAACACTTTTTCATATTTTAATAGAAGAGAGAAGAACTATCTCTTAATCAAGAGATAGTCTCATACACACATTCGAGGTTGTGTGTGGATGACGTGTGGGTCCATTCATATTATGAGCTACTCCCTCCGGTTTGGTAAAAGAAGTCGTTTTGGACAAGATTTGAGTCAAACATTGGGAATATAAATCGCGAATAACTTTTAAGTCATTGAGTTTGAAAATGTGAAAACTACATGAATAGATTTGTCTTGCAAAATACTTTCATAAAAGTATACATATGTTAGTTTTTAATAAATATCTTTATAAAAATAAGAAGTCAAATTTGTACTTTGGAGACCGTGTCGCTGTCCTAAACGACTTCTTTTACCAAACCGGAGGGAGTATGTGCTAAGAGCTAGCTCATTGAAAGGGCTATCTCTTAGAGTTAGGTACTAGCTCATCCCATTGGAGGAGGCCTAAGTGTGGTTTTGGTCCGACGTGAAGGTGACATGGCTATATAGTGTGGCCCCACATGTCAATGACTACTCTCTTCTCTTTATCAGCACCCGGCTTTTCGCTTCTGGCTGGCCATGGGCGACCTCCTGAGCTCACGCCGGCGGCACGGGGGAGGAGAGAGGAACCGACCGTCTCAAACTTTCAACAATCCTCTCTTGTTTACAACTGCCGTTCAATGGCACGAATGATACAGCCCATCGTTCAAAAGAAAAGGGAGCCACCCAGCGTTGAGGCTGTTGTCAGAGAAGCTAAACACAATCCCACAAAGCACATCAACAATCCAAGATCCTATATCGCCTCCGCACTGAGCTCCGTATACGTGGTTCCAACGTTGCAATTTTCTTGAGGTGTATGGAGCTGCACTACCACCTGTGGCAATGTTAGGTGTGACCGAGTTCAATCGCTAGCGGGCAAGGAACCTGTATGATGGCATGTCCTCGATTCTCTGAATGTCTTCAAGCAACAGCTCCCTCTCGAGCTGGCGCCGCGTAGATTTAATAACCGACTGCAGCGATTGTTCGACGATTTGGTTAGCATGGAATGTACTAGGTGCAAAGAACGTGTCCAAGAGATTCCATATTAGACAGGAAAGACGTACATTGAAATCCATGTAAGTGGCGTGCATATCAAGCCATTTCTGATCCATCAGCTTAAAGGTTATGCAGTAAAGAATGTCAAATGCTCGATCATTTTCTGAACAAGAAACAAAGGTCAGATGGTCATACCCTGGAGTTAAAATTGTGAAAATATGATTTAATTTACCCAGCTTCTGCTAAAAGCTAATAATACTTATCTCTAATTCTCTAGAAGACCTCAGACAGGTGTTAATCATTATGCCTATAACGCTGAATGAGTTTCTATTCCCTTACTGAAAGTAACTGCAAAATTTTTAACTAGCCGTAGTAAGCTGCAGTGTGTTTCTAAGAGAACATGTTCATTAGACACAACTAGGCAAGTCAGCTGAGCTCATTGAAGTCCTACAAAGGATATAAAGTATACAGCTACATTGAGAAGCACAGGCTATTCAGTTAAGTCAGAGCCTGAAAGGCCTTTTGTGATAAAAGCCTAAATTATATCATTTCTGTAAGATTACAGTCCTACACAAATGTAACAGTAAAAGAATGACTTACCTAAAAGTAGATTTAGGAACACTGCTCCAATCAATGACGTTGGCTTAGCTGCAGCAATATCAACATCAACCATTTAATTATGCATTCACATTGTTCATGGTGATTGCCAAACTAGTTTCACAGTTCAGACCAACTTAATAACAAATTCTGAAAAAATTGACAGACAAACCTGCTTGAAGATCAAGCATCTGAATTAGCATGAATGTAATATTTACACCAGCTACAGCAAAGGGATACTCCCACAACGCTCTATCACCATTCTTCTTACAAAGGAGCTCCTGGAAGGATTTCTGCAGAGAAAGACTCACTGAGCTAAATTACGGGTCCAGTTTAAAAAGATGTAATCAATGTAGTGGTAGTAACTGGATTTCCCGTTGTTTTTTCTAATTATATGATGCAGCATGGCTGAACAAATAATAAATCTCTACAGGATCTGTTCTCCATTTAGTAAAATCGTCAATGAATTATTGGCTGCTCAATTGACACAATAGGCAAGAAGGCCGAGTTTCAGTGCAAATCCAAGGAACATGTAAACTATCAACTATGTAAGTCCTTTTGATCCTTTCAAGCTCGAGCTCAATGAATAATATTTAACGCCGCATCAGATACATAAGGCAGCATTGCATAAATGTTGAGATGAATGTGGACGAGCACTTGGGTCAAGTGATTTGTACTCACCGGAAAGTTCTTAGAGAAGTACAGTAAATTCTCCAAAGATATAAAACCACCACCTCTGTAAATCCAACAGAACATATAGTGGTCACACATTTGAAATTTAACAAATTAATGGTTTTTATTTCAAAAAAAAACAAATTAATGGTTTACTAAACTGCACACGCTGGAATGAAGGGAGGAAAGACCTGAAATCTGTGGATGGATCTTTCCCTTGCCATCCCATCTCTTTCCACTGGTCTGATACTAGTCCTAGAAGTTCAGTTCCAGGAAAAGAAGCACGCCAAAGGGCCTTCAGTGCTTTCTAATGGAATTATGTGTCAGTACATAACCAAAATTACATAGAACTCAGGAAAGGGAGCTGGAAATGCATGCTCTAGTTTCCCATGCAAAATTGTAACATTATTCATATATATTTAGTTCCTAGGGCACAGGAGCACCAGAAACAAATTGTTACTAACAAGGTAATAGTTTTTTTTTTGGAACAAGGTAATAGTTCATAAGTAAGCATATCATTGTTGTACAGTTGGATAAAATGGCTAATTTGGGTAGTTCTGACCTTCTTACAGTACCTACTTGTGTCTACTTAAAATGGTGGATTTAAAAATGAAATGTGCATCTGCGCACAAAATCTTAGATATTAGATTTTTTTTTGCCTCTTCCCCAAACCAAACGTGTTAATGAAACTGTACCGTTAGGTACTTAGGTAAGGATTTATACCACACTAGTTGTCACCTTGAATTTGGAAAGCAAAGGTCATAACAGCACATTAAATGGTAACAAAGAACAAATGTGCATTTCGTTATGATGTTTGCATGCTATAACCAACAAAGTTCTGATATCAGCTAAAGTTTATACCTGATGTTCTAGATTTGAACTATCATACTGCACTTCTATCCTCTTCTGCAATCTCTGCAGGCAATCTTCCTGGAACAGAGAATGACCCACTGTTATTCCTGTAGGAATTTTCATTGTCCCATGAAATATGAATCATACATATTAACATATATGACAGCAACGAACATGATGTAATCAGAAAAGGACACCTGCGTCAAAGCCATCAATACTGCAGTGACATGACATGATGCTACTTCGCGTTTCCATACATCGCAAAAGGAGGGGAAAATGACCACCACCGTAATCTACTATCTCAATTCTTCTTTTTTTTCATAAAGCAGTCCACAAGGAAGAAAGGAGATGTTTCTAACCCCTGCATTGACATATAAGCTACTACATTATGGAACCAACTGTTGTCCCATGACTTGGAAAAAAGCCCATCCATGTTGAAGTTATAAAGTTATATGACACATTTGTCCTGATGCCTGCCATGAATCAGGATACCAAACATGCATTACGCTTCAAGACAGTACTGCCTCAACAATCGCACCAATCAGACTCAAATGCTATTATCAAAAAATCAGACTCAAAATGTTCCCCTGTATGTTCCCATTATCATTGTGCTTCTAGTTACCACAGGAATTCATATTTAAAACATCAGACAAAAAACGTCCCCCTGTATCTTCCTATTATCATCATGCTTCCGGTTATTCCAGGAATTCATATTTAAAACATTGCAGGGGAGGATTCATCATTCATGTTTCAGATGATCACGTGCCACAAGGGTGCGAAAGAGAAGATATTGCTAACGCCATTACGGAACGGAACGAGATTTTTCACCTGAATGCGGCTCAGATCGAATGAGAGCCGCGCGTCACTATCCCTTCTCTGCGCGCAGACGCACGAGAGCCCCTTCCCGATCCACGCCGTGGACACGCCCACGACCTCCGCTGCGGGCACACGAACAAGGAGGGGAAAAAAACATAACCGTGTGAGCCCTCTGCTCCGAGACAAACAGCGCAATCAAACGACGGGGTCACGCGCGTACCGGGCGAGGAGTGGGAATGGTGGTGGTGGACGATGCCACCGCCGGAGAGGCGGCGCACGGCGAGGAAGGAGCCGGCATTCTGGTCCATGCCGAAGGAGCGCGCGCGCGCGCGCTGCTCTCCGCCTCCTCGACCTCGCCCTGCCCCCTGTCTCTCTCTCTCTCTCTCTCTCTCTCTCTCTCTCTCTCTCTCTCTCTCTCTCTCTCTCTCTCTCTCCTCTCTTCCTTCTCCACCTCCGCGTCTACGCGCCGCGATCCGCGCGGGAACCCATGGATGGCTGGGGCGGAGGGAGGCCGCGCGGCTCTCCAATCCTGGCGTGCGCGAGATCCCACGGACGGATCGGCCACGAGGGCTGTCTCCACGACGCGCCGCGCCGGTGGCGCCCGCCTTGTTTTTTGGTTCGTTTGGCTGGCAACTTGGCGCTTCTCGCTTGGCTTGGCTTGGCTCCAGCAGCCTCCAGATGGACGGATGGTGGCGCGAATTATTGCGGTGTGTGGGCTGCTTCCCTGTTTGAGACGCGAAGGGCGATTAGCGTAGCAAGCAACTTTCCTTTCTTAGCCAATCCCAGGGCCTTTTCAAACAAGGCAGGTACTGTGGAATCGAATCTTCCAAATGAATGTGTTCAGGTTGCAATGCTGTACTCCTCCCAACGGACCAGCGCGAAAAGAAGACTGAAATCTGAATTTCACTGAAGAATATGATGTTCAGAGATAGATCAGTTTATCAAAGATGAATAAAAGATGCCAAAGAGCTTATCAAGATCATCAATCTTGTCTCCCAATGGACGAAGATCTAGATCAACTGCCAGTGTAGGTTCCCAAAGACTGTCAGCACATTCCAAACTGGGCTGCAGAATAAAATATATCGATACACATGGGAAGCAAGACGCGTAGGCCAACAGTAAATGATCTTTTTTAAGTTTACTTTTCTTATTGGTGAAACCAGAAGATCCTCGTGCTACGTGGCCACAGAAATTTACAACTAATCTATGAAATACATCAAACCTGGCACAATGGTTTGGTGTAGTTCATATAAACATTATTGGTTATTGATCCTACACTCCTATTCAGAAACAAAATTAATCGAAGCAGAAAAGTAAGTGATTTTCGGGTCATTATGGAACTGACTGATACCACCGACGCTTTACTTCAGTTTTTGATCGAACCTCCCTGAGCCTACCATCAGTTCCATAGTCTCTCTCCATCACCAGATTGATCCCTTCTTCTGAGTACCACCCAACCCCGATACAGAGTACGCCATCCTCATTGATGTCAACATAGGCAGTGACGCCACCAGGTAACCAAAGCACGGTGACATCCTGCATGTCGAGCACCTCCTCCTCTCCAAAGAAAACTGAGCTCTCTGGCAGGGTTCTCTTCTTCACGGTCTCCATGCACAAGTAGACGAAAGGAGCACCACCTTCTAGTTCTTGCATTTCATCACTGAAAATTGGCATTGCACTGACTTCGTATACTTTCCAGGAGCCTGTCAGTTCTGATGGTTTGGTCCGGCTTCTTTGAGAGAATGGTTTAAGGTCAACAAGTGTATCACTGCGTAGGAAATAAATGCAATTCGTTAGAAAACTTTTAGAGCCAATATTGTTCGAGTAAGCATTATTTGTACACCCAAATCACATCAAGCAATTTATGTTTTTGTTTTAAAAGGACATTGTCATTCATGTCCCACTCAGAGAACATGTGGAGCTACTCGGTCAAATGGTTCCTCAGCTCATGTTTGGTTTTCACTTTCTTCTATGGTTAGTGTCTGCATACAGTTACTGGTGAACCAAGAATTAGGTCTGAAACACCAACTAATGAGCCATTCAATTTTGAAAATTTTACATGCAAGAAAACTGTAGCTAGAAAAATGTATTTCAATTTTAGTTTCTGTGAGTTTGATATCCTAGTTTTGAGTCTACACCCTAAAAAAATCGTACTCTGATGAGGTCTGGAAAGCCAAATTTATATAGGCCCCATGACCTACAAAAGAAAATTTTGGCAGTGCTTGTGGAGGACATATTTGATATGGACACATGTAGGTTTTGTTGCCAAATACAAAAAGTCAGCATCTTTTGGAACACAGTGTAGCTCATCAGGCACAATAGTGTGCACAAAACCTTAAAGAAAAATGTCGCCAATATGCTGAAGTGAACTACACACTTATATCAAATACACAATAAATTTTTTTAATAGCCTTGATTGAATCTTTTCAAAACAGTGATATCTAATATATCATTTTTATCCTTTCTAGATTGGTTCCACTAATCTAGAACTATTATTAATTCACATTCTGATTAGGGACAGATCTATGTCAAGAGCAGCAAAGCAAATGGATAATTTTTTTGGAACTAATAAGGCAGATCTTACTCTTCAACATGGATATTTGCTGGGCTGGCCCATTTTTCTTCATACACAGCAACCCTTACAATTTGTATGTTAGCTCCTCCTTCATTGAACTCAATCGTATGCACAATCCGCAATCTCTTGTGGCAACCCTTAACAACACACTGAAAAACAAATGGATGTCATAAAATATAAATGGGTAAAGTAGAGTACCAAACCCACATGCAGCACACCAGGAAATTCGTTGATGAACGACAATGCCACACAAAAAGAAAAGTGGTTTATTTCTCTGTAACAGGTAAAGAGACACTACACTGCAAAGGAAGAAATTTTTCTTAAACAAAAGATGGTTTCAAGGAACAATATGACACCAATCGACTTTACGACACAACCTTATATCCCCAAGCAAATCGGATAGGAAATACTAGATGACTTTCTTTATATCCAAACGATATCATCTCAAGGTGCTTTGCTTGGACAGCGAAAAGGTCCATCTAGCAAAGCACAACTACAACTGCCAATTTATGGAATCGCATGTAAGAGGGAGGGAGAAAATATATATGGCATGCTCCTGCGTTGTAATTTCTCAAAGAAAAGGTGTCCAGAACTTCAGATATATAGAAACGTGCTTATCATTCAAGTAAGCACAAACCTTTTCATGCTGTCTGCTAAAATTGAAAATGTAAAGTTAATGGGAGTAAACATACTTGCTCAAACTTATATGTTGGTGAAAGGAAATATTTAGATTCGTCATATTCACCGATTGCTATATCAACCGGACCTCTAGAGTATGATCCATCCTGAAAATGAAAGAACAGTGGCCAAAAGAGTAAGTACTGGATTATTCATGAACAAGAAGACATCAGCGTGATTATAAACCATTTTCCAAAGAAGATTAATGGCCAGAGAATAAGGTACTTGAACTTTATATATAAAGCATCAATGTCTTAACTGAAATGCACTGAAGAATTACTTGAGCTTTATATATAAAGCATGAATGTCTTAACTGAAACGCACTGAAGAATGAAGTTTTATATAAGGCACTGAAAGCAACAGAGCAAATAGATATTCTTACATGCACTGAAGGCAAACTACATCTGTTGCTTGTACTGTAGCTTCTCAATGTATTTTAATAATGCAGGAAAACGTGGATAATAGTTCTAACAATTTTATGGTGTTACCTTCACAACTTGCTTCTTTTTTCTGACAGAGAAACCCATCTAACTGTTAAGGTATGTGCTAAAAAAAAAACTGTTCAGGTGGCTAACAAGAGTGACAAATTCCTGATTTCGCAAAACATAGTAAAATATTGATGACTAGGAAATATACAATGGTTTTCAACAAATATAACGAAAGTCCTGCAAATAACCATAACATTAGATTATATAAAGACAAAAATCGGAGGCAAAGATAAAAGAACACTACCTCAAAAAATACAATCCCAGGCTCCATAGCAAAAGTTTCTTCATCAAGCACAGCGCTCCTGTTAAGATCAAAAGACTCATATGAAGGCAAATCAGCTGTTCCCTTCCCACTAGAAGCATCATAACTCCCACCGTCATATGATGCGATCTGCTTCTCAGCTTCCCCAAAAGGATTGATAGGGACCCAATTTGTTTTCCTTCGGATTTCAGAGCCATGATCACCATTAAAAGATTTCTCGATGTGAGAGAGAGTGTAGCAGTCATAAAGGTACTCTTCTTTGCTCCCTACTCCAACAGGCTCCATCTCTGCTGTGATTGGTGAGAAGACAGCTCCAACACCCTTCCAGTTACCACTTAAGCTACTTGCAAATGTATCCCAAGAAGGCTTTATAACAGGTTCCTAAGATTGAAAACTAACAACATCAGAAGCTTACACCAAATTGTTAGGAATGATGAATGTTAAATTATTAAACATACAATTTGATGGAAGGCTATTGTTCCCCCCAGCTTAATCCCTACCATTCACTACCATGTGAATCAGTACTAATTAGAATGCTTGAACAGAATTAATTACCCAACCCTTAATTAGTGTATCTCTGAAGCAGGCAAGTCTAATAAACTAAGTTCAAACTGTTGATTGATGTTGATAACTAAAGCAACTGGTTGAATTTCGCAGGATGAAGATGAGGCTATGAGAACCCCTCCACTGGTCCTCCAAAATGGTAATACACACGTGGTACAATCGCACATATCCACCTTATCCGTGTATAGTCATGTCAATGACATATGATAAGACAGATTGGGAAGCAGCATGAGTACCTGAGTTTGGAGCACGGTCTCGATCTCCATGAGCATGGCTCCAGACACCAGAACCCTGGAGCCCGCATCCTTCCCTTTCCTCCTTGGCGGTGGCATGCGGCGCCCGCCCGGCCTCCTCCTGCGGCGGTGCTTCGGGCCCCGGCCAGATTCCTTGGCGGTGCGGTCGTTGTCGACGCTCCAGACGTTCTCCTTCCCCCTTGGCGACGCCTTGCCGCCCCCAGCTGAGCACGAGACTGAGGCCCTAGGCGGCGCGACGCCGCAGGAGGAGGAGGAGAAGGGGCCGCGGCGGCGCGGGACGGAGAGGGCGAGCCCGCCGCCGCCGCCGCATGCGCCCAGGCACGGCGGCTGCATCCTCTGCCTGCTAGGTGCTCGATCGATTGGCGTCGCTCGGCGAGTGTGGAGAAGCTGCGAGGTTGAGGATAGTGCCTCGGAGAACGCAGCGAGATTGACATGTGGGACCCCAGGCAAGCAAGCCTCATCTACGTGGAAAATGTGCTTTTCCTTTTTTTTCTCTCTCTCTCTCTCGGTCCAGTGGAAACTGGAAAGCGGCTTTTGTGTTATGCGCCTTGTTCGTTTAAAGGCGTAATGTGTGTTCTCGTCTGAGAAGCGATACGCCTTCTCAGATAGTCAGATCAGCACTATAGATAGCATTGTTAATAATTTACTAATTTTGCAAAAACCTTGGCGCATGTGAAAGCAGATGGAACTGTACAACAGATGCGTCACAGAATCATAGCCGCGGAAATTCGCAGCATCACAAACAGCGGCGAGCTGAGCTCTGCGCCTACGAGGCGCATTGTACAAGACCGCAAGCCAGAAGATAAGGAGAAAGGGATTAAGGGAAGTGTACAAGTGTAGAAGCACTGTTTATTTGTGTATTTCGTAAAAGGAAGACAAAGCATTCTCATCACTCATCAGTCGAGAAGTTGATGGATAAGTTCACTGGCTATGACTGATTTCGGCTGTTTCAATAGTATTATATGACGGAAAAGAAGATAGAACAGGTTAGAACAATCTTGTTGTGTCTGAAAACAGATTAACGGAACTAGAGACAAAACCGAGCACCTGTTCTCTGTTCCACCTTGTCTGAAAACTCTGAATCCAAGCCACTCCAGACAGTTCTGCCGCCTGCATCAGTCTGTCCAGCTCGACGAACCCCGACGCTGACCGTTCGAGACGCGACCCACACCATCTTCAAACCAAACCTAACGGGAAGACGCGTCGCCGACCGAACCCTCTGCACCGCTCCTCCAACAACAATGCCGTCGCGTGGGGGGGGCCTCTGCACCGCCGCGCCCCCGCATCAATGCCCGGCGATCATGGCGCACGGCGGTCGTTGGCCCAGCCCTGTCGGCCAGCTCTCTCGGTACTCCATCGGTAGCTTTTGCGCTATCACTGCGCGTACGCCGGCCGGCCGGCCGGTTCGACCTGTCCAGGAAAAGCGACATTGATTGATTTGAATCCCAATTATGATGAGCTTTCATTCCGGCCGATCGCTTCAGCGACTCCGACTAGAGCACGGCCGCCACCGACAACTCCGACGCCAACCCCAGCTGCGCGGCCGAGCAGAGCATCTCCGGAAGCCTCGGTTCCATGCGCAGCACATGCGTGGTTGCGTCCAGGCAGCATCGGCGACGACGCGCGACGTGTGCCAATCGCTTTCGACGGATCACCGGTTGGGCACTTGACATCGCCTTTTTTTTTCCATGCATGTTTAAAAGGGGTATCATGTCACCTCCAGTAGTCCAGTGGCATGGGATCGCGAATCATTGGAGTGCCTAGCTAGAAAAGGCATATGCCATCAGAGTGTGCCCGGCGCCGCTAATGGCCACGATACTTCCGAAACGGCTAGCTAATGATCATAATGGGGTAGCTGTTGATAAAAGTCAGAACAAAAAAAATGATTAGCGATGAAGCTTAGCTTTGCGTTCCTTGCAATCCATGCAAGAGCACCCCCTTGGCGTCTCCAGGTTTTACACGTATCAAAATGGCAGAAAAGGGACGGGGAGAAACCACGGCCTCGCGTGCATGCGGCGGCGGTGGTGCACTAATGCGTGTGACTAATCATTGTACCGCAGATATGAATCGGGGTGAGCCCTAGCGCGACCAAACGAAGGAGATGCGTTAAGAGCTCGGAGGCGGAGCGGACGAGATCCAGCCTGTCCATGGTGACTCCTGGGCCAGGATCTGGTTTGCGAGTCCCTTTCAGGTACAAGACGTGCAAGGACGGTGGGAGGCTCTCAGCAGTGGTTAGGCGAGGTTAAGTCTCTGTAACTGTAAGAACTCCGGTACGTAGTGGCAATGTGGCATTACCATCAGGGTTCAGGGTAGATAATAACTGACTGGCCAACGACTTTGTTTGATCTGCAGTTACTGGATCTCGGACTGTGCGGGACAGCAGTGGGTGCACGCGTACCCTTTTCCTTGCCCAGAGGCAATGCTTCGTGTACCATCAGAGGAAAGAACAGGACGACGCTGCCATGCTGGTTGCTGGGGCCAATGATCGTGGTTGCTTTCGGCTCTGAATGCTGGATTTGTTAGTGTGTTCTGAATTGGACAGTCTAGCTAGAATACCGTCGTGGTCTGCGGCATGAAGTGAGGACCGGACGTGTCGGTCGCGGCCGCAAACTTGGTCGAGTCCGGGCCGAATTGCTTCAGGTTGGAGCGCAATTCGATTCTTCTTGAACCATTAGCGCCGGAGTGCACGCATTATTGTTCTGAAGTTATTTATGTTACAAAGATGCGCTCCTTCATACAGTAGTTCTTCATCTCCATTTTTTTCACGTTCTGGTTGTCTGCAAGCATTATTCTACTATACTGCTAGTCCTTTAACCTCTGATGTCCTAGTATGTACCGAGGCTCCTGTTTAACATGGATGATAATTGGTACACTGCAATCTAATTCGCCACCACACATATGTAGATCTCGAGGCACGAGTACTGAAAGGCCGTGACATCGCCTACGATATATGTACTGCACGTTTACGCGAGTGGATGTCGGTGATATACTGATACATACTGTACGTACTCCTGCCCTCGAACTGAACAGATACGCGTGCGCGTGCACGTACGAAATCGCTGCCCTAAAATCACCATTAGAAACTGGGCCCCACGCTGAGCTGTAACCCGTAAAGGTGGCTCGTTTTCTCTTCCCTCCGACCGATCAGGCGTCAGCTCTCAATGCTGGGTTTTACACGCGGTCACGCGCGATCAGCGGACCACGCTATATATATAGCGCATCGTCACTGGAGCTCTCTCTCGCACTCACAGTCACGGCCTCGACCTGGTACGCACTGCTCAGCCCCGAGAACACACCGAGGCGCGGCAACACCGCAACGTACAGAGAGGAAAGCATCTGCGCCGAGCGAGAAAGAAACTCGAGGGAAGCCGACGGGTTCGAGAGGGAGGCCCGGCCGGGTCACAATGGCGGCTCTGCTCCCGCTCTTCCTCTCGCTCCTCCTCGTGTCCTGCGCGGCGCAGTCGCCGGCCTCGTCGCCGTCCGCGTCCATAGCTCCTCCTGTCAGCGCCTCGTCACCGCCCGCGTCGAATGCTCCTCCGGTCAGCGCCTCGTCGCCGCCGGCGTTTAAGGCTCCTCCGGTCGGCGCCTTGGCGCCGAAGGTCGCGCCACCGAAAATGGTAGCACCGGCGCCGAAGGCCTCTGCCGCGGCACCGACAACGGCCGCCTCGGCGCCGCGGGCCTTTGTCGCGCCACCGACAACCGCAGCCTCGGCGCCACAGGCCTCTGCACAGCCGCCAACAACAGTCTCCGCGTCTGCGCCGCGGGCCTTTGTCGCGCCACCGACAACCGCAGCGTCGGCGCCACAGGCTTCTGCTGCGCCACCGACAACGGCAGCCTCGGCGCCTCAGGCCTCCGCGCAGCCGCCAGTAACAGTCGCCGTCCCGGCGCCGAAGGCCTCTGCCTTGCCGCCGACCACAGCGGCCTCCGCGCCGCAGGTCTCTGCCACTGGCGCCGACCACAGCAGCCTCCGCGCCGCAGGTCTCCTGCTACTGCCGCCGACCGCCGCCGCCTCGGCGCCACAGGTCTCCGCGGCACCCCCTACCGTCGCCACATCGCCGCCACTGTCCTCCGCGGCGCCGCCGACCACGGCCGCCTCTCCGCAGCTGGCCGCCACGTCACCTCCCGCTGCCTCTCCGCCAGTAGCCGCTGCGCCTCCCGTCTCCGCCACGCTACCTCCGGTGGCGTCGCCGACCGTCTCCGTCGCCGCGCCAGCCCCGACGACGCCGGCTCCAGTGGCGTCCCCGCCCATGGCGATGGCACCGGCGGCGCTGCCTCCATCCACGCTCCCTCCGGCAATGGCTCCGACGCCCCTCCTCGCCGCCCCGATCATGGCGCCCGTCACGGCTCCCGCTCCCGCGCCCGTGTCCCCGGCTCCGAGCGTCGCGCCGACGCCGTCGCCCACGGAGGCCCCGACGCCGTCGCCCATGCTAGCGCCGGAGCTGGCGCCGGTGCTTGCGCCTTCAATGGCGCCGTTCAGCTCGGTGTCGGTGAGCCCGTCGCTGTCGCCGGGGCCCGCGCTCGCGCAGGACGAGTCAGCGGCGCCGGGCGCGCGTGCCGGCGTCGCCGCGCTGGTGGCGTTGGCGGCCGCCGGGCTCGTGGTCTTGTTCTAAGTAGAGCTGCGTTAATTGTTACCTCCGTACTGTTCGTCGCACGATCTTGTTATTCTGTTTCGTGTGTGTTTATGGTTGCATGTATGATTCTTGCTGTACAACACATTCATAAATTATTTCTACTTGCATATGGACGATCGAAGGGCTGATTCTTTTGTTTTTGCTCCGCGGACTGGAAACCTGCTTGCGTGCATCTCTGATTTGTCATGGGTCAGTCACTACTTACTTGTCAAATGCATGCTCATGCTGCGTTTGATTATTACGCCTGTTGCGACCTAAACGCACGCGAAGTGAAGATGCCTGAATCGATGTGGATTGAAGCCTGGACCGGAGAACTACCGTAACGGTACAGTACATGCCACTAATGGCAGGTAGATCGCGCTCTTGCCGACAAATTTTGCTGGGGTAAAAGAGAAACTTCTAGCGGTGCTACCGACAAAAGGCGCCATGAACCGCGACGCACGTACAACGCATAGCCCGTGCATGCGAGCGAGATCCGTAGGGACACTGCTGCACCACCACTCACCAGCCGAGCCGACAGGGCGGGCCGCGCGTTCCACTGCTCCCGAAAGCTGACGAAACAGGGCAAAAGTCCTACGATCACATCCCCAAAATCATTCGGCCACCCACCCACCCAAAAATTCACATTTTGGCATTTGGTAAAATCTGGCGCGCCACGTAGCAGATGCCAGCAGGCGCTCCGATGCGCCACCGAGAAAAGCCCGAGGTGTCCGACGCTTGCGTTGGCATGCGTCGGCTCGCGAAGTCGAGAGGGGCACGAGGGGGAGTGGGGAACAGAGGAGCCCCCGGTGCCAGTGGCCACTGGCCACTGCGCCATCTTGCGTTTCTGACAACCGCGTGGTCGAGCTCGCGGGAGTGGCGCAGAGACTCGCATCTTCTCCGTAAAACCGTAATGTCGCGGAACGGAACGCCGCACAAGGCCGCGGAAAAAAGCGCGTCGAGGTACGGTGCAGGCAGCGAAACATGCGTCGGTCGGTCGTCGGCTGGCGCTGGCATGGTTGGGAGAGGTCGTCGTCGCTCGTCGGTCGTATGAATCATGAGCAGCTGGCCTGGGGAGCCATGGATCGACGTATGTGCGTGCGCGTGACCGTCCGGAGCTGGTCCCCGAGCCACCTGCCTAGAGGGTAATCTGCCTGGGGTGTAATGGGCCATAGTCCTTTTGCTCACTTTATGATCCAACTCGACCCTAATCATTCGTAGGCTAAATTTGTATATAATTTCGATCCGATCCGTTTAAAACTCGATCCTTAAATTTGCTAGTATAAAAGGTTGGGCCCATTACCACCTCTACACCCGCCCTGCTGCCGATGACGAGGCGTACCGGGGGTACGGGCCTCGTGGGACGCTCACCACCTCCCGGCCCCGCAGTTTGGATGCGGGCTGCTTCGCCAAGGTCTTGTTTAGTTCACACCCGAAATTTTTTCACCCATCACATCAAAGGAGAATCTTAGATGCATGAAGTATTAAATGTAGACGAAAAAGGTGAAAAGTTATATGGATGGGCTGTAAATCGCGAGACGAATCTAATGAGCCTACTTAATCCATGATTTGCAATAGTGATGCTACAGTACCATCCGCTAATTATGGATTAATTACCCTCTAATTACCGTCGTTAGATTCGTCTCGAGATTTCCAACCTATCCATATAACTTTCCACCCTTTTCGTCTACATTTACTACTCCTTTATTGATAAAATCATAACCCGAAATCTTTTCACCGAAAAGTTTTCGGGAACTAAACACGGCCCAAGTCGATCCCGGGCTCTGAAGCAGACCGGCCAGTCACGCGGTTCATCTACTACTGTTCGCCGCTCGCGCGGCCGGGGACTGAAGTTCTACGGCCAGAGGTGGTTTGGCGTGAACGTGCCGCCGTTCCAACGCCCTCAAATTGAAGTTTTCTGAAGTGAAACCCCATTTACCTCAAATCGGCGTTCGGAAATTGAAAGCGATACGGCAGCCGCTGATGCTTGTCCGTGCCTGACACCAGCCCACCGAGCCAGTGCGTTCCGGACGTTTTTGCATGTGGCCACTGTGCTTGGACGAGGACAGATCCGCGGAAAAGAAGACATCCTAAATGCTTCGACGTGACACGATCAATGTCAGCACCAAACATGTCGTAAATGCTGCTCCGCTTGACATTAGAAACCAATCAATGTGCCAGTTTACCAATACTCAAATCCAACTATCCAAGAGCGTCTTTAGTTCCTCTTTGCCGTGTATAGATGTTGGTCTCTGTTTCAAAACATTCTCTATTCTATCTTCTCTATCCTCCGGGATAGAGAAGGTTTTGAATCAGAGACCAAAATATCTTCTCTACCCGAAAAAACACATCTTATAGATCAGACAGTTATAACAAAAGCGAAGTGTCTCTACACTTTAATAAACGTTCGTCCGTGCATACATCCAACGGATTAAATCTATGACCAAATAAAAACTCTAGTTAAGTAGCCAGAGCCACTACGCTTGCAACTGTTGTCACGAACAAGGCTCTCCGTGTAGGGAAATATGTCAAAAAGAAGACATCCTGACCAGCAAAATCAAAGGAGTGGCCTCTTGAATTCTTGTACCTCAGCCGGTCCAGGCAAACCATTTCCCTTGCAAATTGGCATGCATATATATCAACATAGTGGTGTTTCCCAAAAAAAAAATATATATCAACATAGTGGTAATGAGACAATGGCCACTGCGAACAAACATAACATCTTTAGGCAAGACACAGAAGGCCATGAAATTGGACGCCTCTGGTAAACTAATGACATACTGCTGAACCCAATCATGACCGTCATGACTCATGAGACCGTAGCATCCAGACCACTATTTGTTCAGCAAGGCATTGAGCTAGGCATAATTCTCAACCTAGCTCAATCTCTAAAGAACGAACCGCCACCAAGAATCTTTCTTACCATTCGTCCACGTCACCAAAAATTCTCAATCGTCCGATCCTTCCGGGAGCTATCTTTCACCGTCCAAACTAACCTATTCTTCCAATAGAATATTCTCGAGCATCTCCGACCAATCGTCCTCCTACCTCCGCCAGTCCGCCCGTCCCCTGCTGTCCCGCTGACGGCGGTCTCGAGCCCGGCTCGGCGGCCATCCTCGCATCGCACGCCTGCACATCCTCCGCCTGTGATGCCGCCCACCGTCCTACTCCCTCCGCCTACAACGCCGCCCAGTTCAGAGTCTGTCGCCGACCCCTTGTTCCCAACCTCCCGTGCGCCACCTGCCCCAGCGCGAGAAGGAAGAGGATATGCATCAGCCGGCATATTCACCCCACGGCCAGCCGCAAGCCTTGCGGCAGCAATCGCATCAGCAAGGTGTGCCATGGGCATGACCGCCGTCATCCCCGTCACGCTGCTCTATGGCATTTCCTGGACGTCCTTCCGTGTCTGCAGCGCCAAAGAATAAGAGGGGGCAAAGAAGAAGGCAACCTCGCAGCCACGCGCGGCGGTGCAAGAAGCTGGGTTCAGCTCGCTTGCGTCGAGCTACGACAGTCAACGGCTCAAAGCACTCTTCTACTGCAGCAGTATCACGGCGTGGACGCACGCAACCTGTTTGGTGTAATGCCGCCTCACTGTTGGAGAAGAAAAACACAAACAAAACAGGCGCAAGATCCACATCAAGCTCGATCTCCGCAAACCGGGATCCCCTGCCGTGCAGTTGCCTTGATTGGGCTCCACTGCGTCCTCGTATTGGTGCTCCCTACTTGAGCAAGACACCATCGACGTGGTGCAGCGAACCCTGCAGTTCTTTGATAACGACAGTGATGCACGGCTGTGGTAGCAGCTGCATCCACGGAACGCCGGAGAGTCCATGGGCAGATGTCCGCCTACGAGGCCAGGCAAAATCCAACATAAGTTGTTCAGTTGCATTTTCTGGTTACCACCAGAATTTTAAGTTTCTACCTATGATAGCTATCTGTTCTTTGTACTGCTTTGCACACAAAGTATTTAACGTAATGCCCGTACAGATATTATGTGTTTTTAGTATGTTAAGATTTCATTGTATTTACATCTTAATGGTTTGAAAGAGAAATAATAGTGAAATAAAATGTTTCAGGCATAATGTCCCATCAATATTGTGAGGTCTGGGTGTTCCAGATGGAGAATGTAGGCGAACAAGATCAATATAGGTAAAACATTTTTTTTAGAATGTAAACAATAACCAATAAACTACTACTAAAGAGTTGAGTAGCCTCATATTGTCTGAGCACAAGTCGTCAGATTTATAGTGAAATTTCAATAATCCAACAATTCAAAATACGGGAGGACAACAACATCTTGCAAATTTTAAAGAAAAATAAAACTAAAGATTTGCTTCGGATATATTTGCATATATATGTGCAATTCCACTTTAAGACGTTGCCAACATTGTCTTCAACTGGCGTTTGATGAGAACATTATATAGAGTAGTTTTATAATTTGCCTCCAGACAGAGCTTTCTATTTGACACTACTCTTTGTCGTCCGATTCAATTTTTGCTAATTACTGACTTCGTTCTTCAGATCAATCACAGTCACCACAACACATATGCACCCAACATCTTGATTTGCAGTGCTTGTGTTTGTAATGCGCATATAGTCATCAATCAAAGAATATAATTTGCTAAAAATTCCTAACATTAAAAATGGCATACGTTTTCTAAACAAAACATACTGGCTTGAGATCCAAAACGGCGCGGCAAGGCCGCGCCACGGTTTCTAGTTAAATCGAGTTGCCCCTCTTCTGATCGCAACAGTTTTGGATGCAATATGAAACTAAATGTTTCATCTTCTAAATCAAAGCGATGGAAACCTTGTGGTGGCAGTTCAACCAGTTTAGACCAGATTTGCGAGCCCTTGAAGTATGTGACAGCCCCTGGCAGAATTGCGAACGGGGATCCTCCACAGTGCTCCTCCAGCAGGAACCAGTGTCATGATCCCGCCACAGATAGTAAACATTTCCATTCCCACACTATAGGCCTGCTTTTTAAAATTTAGGGAACCATTCCCACACTATAGGCCTGCTTTTTAAAATTTAGGGAACTGTAGAGGAAGCGAGCAACCTTGTATTTTCTCGTGCGAGGGTCAAGGCCCAAACCAATAGTTGGGAATGGCCGCTCATCCTTTTGACCAACGATGTGCGTGCATGTATCTGAACAGAATCTAGTAGGTAATCGGATGCAAAGACATGAAAACGGATGCTACCTCTACGGCTCTACATGTCCTGTCCCAAACCGATTCGGATACCAGACGGCATGTGGACAACTCCGTCCGCTCACCAAAATTCATAAACGGGAGCAAGAAAGAAGCAGTGTGACACAAACTCCGTGAGATCGCGAGAACTCGTGTTACATTCCGCATGTCGCAGTTGCAATTAACAGACAGCGCGTAGTAATAAACCTTAAAAACAAAACAAAGGGCGCCTCTTCTTCTTCATACAAGCAGCGCCGCAGCTACGAGCAGCCACGTCACCAGCAGCGGCCCCACAGCTGTACGGTGGGACCCGCCGAAGAAGAGCCTGGGGACGCCCGCGTCGTCGTCGGTGCTAGGCGGCGCGAGGACGGCCTGCGGCGGGGCCTGCGGGCCCCCCGCCGGAGCTCCTCCTCCTCCTCCTCCGCCTCCTCCCGCCGGCTGGTTTACCAGCACGTGCAGCTTCATCCCGCCAAGGCAGTGCAGCTCGTTGCCGCAGATGAAGTACCGGTCGCCGGGCGCCGCCAGCGGCACCGTCGTGTTGCCGTCGCTCCGGGACATGACCGCGTCCGCCGCGCTGCAGTTCTTGAACCCGGCCTCGTCCACCTCCGCCAGCGTGTGGTAGCTGGAGTACGAGAACACTGGACCAAGGAGAGCAAATCGTGTGACTGATCATCAGGGACATCTGATCAAACGGCAGGGAAGGAAGCAAACTCTGAAGTGCAGGATGTGCGTGGACGAGAAACAGAGGATGTGTTGCCAAGGTTCTTCGTACGCACCTAGAAAGTCGCCGACGTAGAAGGTTTTGCCGTTGGCCCAGGACGGCAGGTCCGCGCTGAGATCCCAGCCGGCGCTGTTCCCGACGTTGTACGAGGCGGCGTCGGCTCCCCGGGCCACGCCGTGGAGGAGAAGCAGGACGCCGCACAGCGCCAGAGCAACGCGAGCTCCACCCATGGAGAACGGGGGCGGCTGTGCACCCGGAGATATGCTGTTCCCGTGCCGTGGCTGGGATCCAAGGTATCCATGCGTGCCAAAAGGGCTGGGATATATACAGAAACGGCGGTTCTTGTTGAAGATCGGTCACCTAATCAGCTAATCTCTCGAGCGCGTTCCACAAGGAACTAATTGCTGTTTCGGGTGCCTGTTAAAGCTCGGTGTATTTGGAGGGTGTCTCACGCGAGCGACCCGACCCACACGAGTCAGCGGCAGGCGTTCCAGTTGGGAAGGTGAAGCGGTCGTCTGCTCCTTCTTTGCGTTTCCATGCGATGGTTTTGATTTGAATAGGCGATGCCTGGGAGGAAAATGGGGTGTGTTTGGTGAGGTTTGGTGATGCGGGTTCTCAACTTCTTTTTGACCGAAGGGTTCCCAACTTCTTGTGTGTCGTTGGTACTAGGTATTGGCGGTTAAGCAGCCTTCCTGCTCCAAACTTTTGTCTCCAGAGATGATGTCATAGTAACCTTCATAGGCCACGAGAGATTCCTGGGCTCTCAGTGAATCCGCATCCTGAATGCATTTTTATGGTGCCGCGTGTACTCGTGTTACCGTGGCATTCATCGCACCGTTCTGGATGAGTTGCATGCGACGCCATGTTTTTTTTTAATACTGCGACGCGGTGTTGTCCGGGCCAGGCGACTGCTCTACCACGACGCGTGTACCACTTGCGTGCATCCAACGTGGTGGGAGGGGCCGTCCTTACTGAGAACGCGTGGCCTGGCTTGGGCCGACCTTCATCGCGCCGGCGATGCAGTC
Source organism: Urochloa ruziziensis (assembly GCA_015476505.1). Classification (NCBI taxonomy): domain Eukaryota; kingdom Viridiplantae; phylum Streptophyta; class Magnoliopsida; order Poales; family Poaceae; genus Urochloa; species Urochloa ruziziensis. The sequence continues at coordinate 44,045,395 of CM027125.1, forward strand.
GTCCGTGTCTCGCCGCGGAATTGGCAACTACTTCTTCCTTCGTGCTGTTCGCAGCTGTCTACAACTTTGTCCTCCTCCGTTGCACCTACATGATGCCGGTTTGTGGTTCCTCCATGCGAGCGGTAGGGTTGGTGCGGTGGTGCGGGTGGCGTAGGCAGGACTGCCTGGTCGAGCTCTCTCTGGCCGGTTATAGGCCCAACGCCAATTGCACTAGCAGTGCAGTCGCCGTCGATCATCATACTCGTGTATATCTGCACCCTGTGCGGCCGCGCCTATTGCCATGTAGTTGCCCTCCCTGCCATGGCCACCGCAAGCCATCACCTCCGCCACTGCTCATAGAGAAACTCACAGCGCCGTCGAGTAGTGCGGCAAACTGATGCCCAGCAATCGAAGACGACCATACTGTGAAGGAGGAGGAGGAGGCGACAGAGAGTCTCCCGATAGGTACATGATCACATTTGTCTCTTCATGTGGGGTGTGAATTTAATGAAAGTGTGTTGTGGAACTACATAAAGGAAACGACTACAAAAGCAGGGATAAAACAAAGGTGAGATATCTGAATTTTGGTCTCCCCTCCATTTTTCTGGATCTGATTTGACCAATCTGAATTATGGTGCAGACTGCAGAATCAATTCCATCTTATTAGTTGCTATTGTTTTTCTATCATGATACCGCTAATATCACAATTACAATCTTTTTTTGCGTTGATTTCGGATGTACTAGCGGATTGTTGAGCTTTGGAGATGTATTTTCAGGCTACAATCAGAATAGTCATCCATGGCGTCAAGGCCACACGAGGCGTCATTGGATCGGGCTCTTGGCCCTACCTAATGAGCCTGTTGGGAGACGAGAATCGTCATTCATGGCTTCAAAGCATATGAGACAATGCATATCTTCTTTACCCAATTTACTGATGTCGATACACTATAAGAGAAAGGGATAGCGGAGAAAAAAAAACATGTTAAAGCTACTTTACGGAAGACTATACCGTTTCCTTCTAAAATTATCACAATGGCTAATGCAGGGCTTATGCTTGGATTTCAAGGGCTCCATCAGCAAGTCAAGAGCTGTGTTCTGTGCATGTGTTTGAAAATTTCGAATGGGTTGGTAGGTGCCTCTCCTCCTATTCCTTTGTTGTAGGCTACTATACCAGTTCTTTTCTGAACTGTAGTGGAATGATGATTACAATAGTTGTGTCATGGACTCACAGCCTAAGGATCACCTCTTCAATTACTTTGTATTGTTTCAACCATTGGACGCCTCATGTCTATACAGATATCTTTCAGCTGGAGTGCACTGCCTGCTATGGCAGCAAAGACCCTCTGAAATTGAATTTAACAATATCTGCCATGCTAGCTATAGATAAAATGATGGAATTAGGAAGAGTTCTAATTAGACTAGAGCTGTCAAGGTTATGGTTCAGATATCACTTCTTACATTTCATTTTGCCAAAATGCACTTTCTTATGTGCAATTCAAAAGTTTGATCAAGGCGCTTCTATTACTTAAAAAAGAAAATTTCATGTAGGCTGCACATAGATGATTTACTCAGATCTTTACTTATGACTTATTATTTGCATTGATTACCTTTAAGCACCTTCATATTTTTTTACTTTGTTTTCTTATGAACATGCCCAGTTTAAAATTGTTGTTTCCTTATTCCCATGATAAAACAGATGTCGGATATTCATAGCATGCGTGGTCTGCGCTGCTCGGCGTTGTCATTGCCTGCTTAATCAATATCTTTGCCATGTGATCCACCTAACAGACATGAATTCACGCCACCACCCGTAGGTCGGCTTTACAATTCAATATCTCTTTTATTTAGGATTCTTTCTCTATCTAATATGTTTCTACGTTCAGTATATTCAATGTGGATCATAATTAGAGATTGTGCCTTCTACCATGCAAAGGTTTCCTTAGCAGTGAACTGATGGAATTAATTTTTGAACAATCGTTTTTTACCATGAAAAATTACACTAAGAATATTTATTTAGCCAAGTCGTAATGCTATCTCTTTCGTCCAGGTTGCTATATTTATTTCATACCATTCCTACCATTGGTTCTCTCTATTGCTGCCGCCAAACAGCCATTTTAGATGTCTCTTGATGCTGAACAACATTCGGTGGTGTCGTGGTGAACATCGCAGCGAGTCAATGATCTTTCGCATATGGTTGCCTGATAATTCTTTAACAGCTATGCTTTATTGAATTATTGGTTGTTCTTCACTTCATGACATCTTCAGCATACCTGTAAGGCTGTAATTATGTCTTGCCATACTATGTGCATTTTTCAAGCTTCAAAATATATTGCTACCAATTCCTATCGGTTTGGGATCCTACCTGCAGGATAAATATAGGTGATTTAGTTTAACTTATACGCCTGACCATTCAAAATATAACAGAGCACATCTTACCTTAGGAGGAAACGGGCGCGGCGAAACGCGCCACTCATCCTAGTAGCCTCATAGGTTCGGTGCGGAAACGCTATATATCGCACATGCGGTATAAACGCCGACGTCACATACCGACCAACAGCAGGCATGCAAGGCCGTCGTACACTGCGGTGGACCCTAGAGGACTGCTGGCGCGCGCATGCATGCGAGGCTCGTTGGGCCCATAGCACTGCATGCATGCATGACGGTGGCCGCGAGGTGAGTTTGTTTTTTTTTTTTTCTATTCTTTCTTTCGTTTTTTCTCCTGTTTATTTTCTTCTTTGTTTTTCTTTCATCTATTTCTTTGTTTATTTATTTCATAATGTCAATGATTTTGTTCCACGTGTTAATATTTATATTCCTCTCATGTGATATTTTTGTTCCTCAAGTTAAATGATTTGTTTCACTTTTAACTTCTATATGATAATATTCTATCCTACTAAATGATTTGTTCCACGTGTTAAAATTTATGTTCCTTCTACACGATGTTTTGTTCCGCAGGTTAGAATATTTGTTCCGGTTGCTAAAATCAAATGAATTGTTCCTTCTATTTATAAAAAATGTTCTAATTTTTTTAATTCCAAATATAGTCAAGTGTGGTCTAGTTTTGAATATCTCGTGATAAGAAACCTAATGGTGCAATCGCAATTTGATTTCGATAATTTGTTTATGAGATATAAATGGTTTAATAAATTTGTTTCGGTGGGGCCCACGGACTTGGGATGGTGCGGGAGGTCTGGAGAAGCGGTTGGCGTCCTCGGGAGGCGTGCGGTGTCTGTCCTCGTGCCGCGTCTGTGGCGTATAGTTCCTCCCGGTTCGGTGTTACTTGCTCGACTGGTAATTATTCAAAAAGAAAAACTTGGTCGACTGGGCAATCTCATTCGTGCTGCTGCTCTTGTTGATCGAAATATATTATTAGTATAATTGATTGAAATTTGGATATTATTTAATTTAAAAGTCCGCCACCCTGTGCAAAGTACCGTTGTTAGAGAACAGGTTCAACCCCACCTGATCGATATACCGAGTCTTCCGGCTCCTTTCTTGTATATATCAGGTCTAACGCGCACGCTGCCCATGTACTCGGTGGTTGATGTGAATTTTTTTTAAACGAATCGGCAGAAGGGCTGCCGATTATATTAAAAAGGAGATGAAATTTAGACTGGGCAAATGACAACGACACGACAACACCAAAGCTAACCAAACTAAAGCAACTAAAGACACCTGCCATTAGATTGGGACATCAACACACCTCGTTCCAAACTACAACACCGCCAACGAACACCACTGCTTAGCCAACTACAACATATATGTGGGCTCCACGTCGGAGCCGGACCGTAAAATTAAAACATCACATTTGCGCTAAAATTTCAACGAAGGTGACCAAAATTTGTTAGAGCTTCTAGCAACAGGCTCTACTTTAAATCCCTACTTTGTTGAGTAAAGGCCGACCTTAACTTTTTATGGCTTTAAATTTGTGCTCAACGCCAGCAATACCTCCAACTTTAAAGCCTCTACTCTCTCATCTGACACATGGGACCTGCTCGTCAGCGAGTCAAAGTTTTGCCCCTTCCCTGCTTCTTCTCTCTCCGCCCACTTCTTCCTCCCAAGGCAGCCACGCAGAGGCTCGAGATCCAGACGCATGCGACGGCGGCGGCACTGGGAGCTCGAGCTCCGGCCGGGCGCGGACGTGGCATCATGTGGGAGCGCGAGCTCCGAGCGCAGGCCGCTCGGGCACGGCGCAAGTGCAGCTTCGGCTGGGAAACAAAAGCCAGCGAAGCTCCAGTCCAAAAACAAAAGGCTTGGATTGAAAAGTCTCCCTACGAAGTAATTTTACACTATAAGGGTTTGTTTGGGAGCCCACGTCCCGCGCGGCATCTTCCGCGGAAAGGCCGCCCGATGTGTCTAGATCGGACGCGCTTCCCGTGAAGGAGTCGGGGAACCAGCGGAGGATGCGCCTTCCAAACAAGCCTAAGATTACACAGTACTCCCTCTGTTCCTAAATATAAGTCGTTCCAACTTTCTTGGAGAGTCAAACTATTTTATCTTTGACCAAAATTATAGAGATGATTTTAAAGATTTATGATACCGAATAGCTATACTATGAAAATATATCTAATGAAGAATCTAATGATATTTATTACTTTATTGTATAAATTTGGTCAAAGTTAAAAAAGTTTGACTCTGCAAGAAAGTTGAAATGATTATATTTAGAAACGGAGGGAGCACTAGTATTATTTGGCGAAAAAAAAGAGCCCTCCTTGTGCTTCTTGAGCACATCATATCCACCGTTCAGATATCCCCCGATCCGCGTCTCCCTCATCCGGTTCGCTCGCCCCTTCGCCGCTTGGGTTCGGTGGTCTGGCGTCGTTCCTTCCGACCTGGCCGCTTTCTCCAATCCCCACATCGCCGAAAAGCTCTCCCTCTTCCTTCCTTCTCCGATCTCCCCTCCCCACACCCCCTGGCGACCAAACCCTAGCCAATTCCTTGGGACTGAGTGGTCATGGCTCCTGCCTGCGTCTTGGTCGACCGCTTCGTCAATTTCGTCGACGACCCCGTTCTAGCCACGCTTACCCACTTAGGCCTGGTCGGAGAAGAGGAGGAAACCGACGGCGGCGCCTGGAAGGAAGCACCAAACTGGGACGAAACACCAAGCTGGGAAGCCATTACCAAGGGTATCGCCACCTACCTGCAGTCCATGAAGCCTGATCCGCAGGTTTTCGCCCCCCCAACGGTGAGCTCCCTGTCCCTGGTCCGGCCACCCTTGTCGAGTGATCCCGTCCTCGACTTCGGGCGGCAGCTGGACTCTGCTTTCATTGCCGCCGCCGAGAACAACCTGGTTGCCCTCTATGCCGGCCCCTACCGTCCCGCCTCCTCTTCCGAGGGATGCTACCTGGTCTATGACGCCTGCACCAACACCGTCTCCACGATCCCGGGTATCCCCTACTCGGCCTCCTACTTCAGTGTCGGCAATGGGACTATCATCATGGCAGATGCGCATCAAGACCCGGGCACCTTCATCCTCGCTGAGCTGCTCAAGCTCCGCTCCACTCCACACCAAGCCAAGCTTTGCCTCTGGTTCCAGAAGGCACAATCCTGGGTGGAGAAGGTCGTGCGCCTACCGACCGAAGTGTGCCCGCCAAAGCACATGTTCGATGCCCACATGGCCTTCTCCTTCGATGGCAAACTCTTCTGGGTCGACCTCCTCCACGGCTTGCTGATCTATGACTTGAAGTACCCTGCTGATGGCCATCCAGATTTCTGCTTCGTTCAGTTGCCCCGCGGCCACTCCATCAACACCACCAGCAACCCTGACCACCAGCTGCGCCCGCAGGAGTTCCGTTCCATGGCCTGTGTTGCCGGCACTATCAAGTTTGTCAACATAGATGGCTACCTGCAGGCTAGCAAGCCCGTCAACCAGCTCACCCTGACCACCTGGACCCTGGACATGGATGGCCTCTCACACAGATGGACCCAAGAAACAAAACTCTGTTTTGGGGATCTCTTGGCAGATGAGACATTCCTCTCCAGCGATTTGACCAAGATCAAGCCCATGTACCCTGTCCTCAGCACGCAGGAACATGACGTTGTCTACCTAGTCGTGGGTGGTGTCAAGGCTGTTGGCAACCACCGGGTGAAGAGGGCTCAGCACTTGCTTTCTGTCAACACACGTCATAGCAAGGTCGTCTCCTCCACCAGCTACCAAGAAGGTATATGGCCTCAACTGTTTGCCAGCGACTTCAATTTGTACCTACAGGGCTCAAAGCATTACCAGGTAATTCCTGCTGCTTCGTAACATACTTAATTTGGTATTGCAATTGTATTGTTATTGTGGCTTTGTTGCTCTCTTATATGATTGAAATGGCAATGCTTGTTTGCTGACATTTTAACTTACGAGTTCACACTCAATTATTAGGCCAGTCCTTTGTATTGAACCTCATACAACATTGTAGATGCACGCTCATCAGCAATTATAAAAATTGCGCAATAATAAATTTGAAATGTCCTGCCTAGCAGTACAGCTCAACCTCATTCACATAAGAGAAAAAAATTATGCATGTGTGTCTTTTAATTATTTGGTGGAGGATTTTGGCATAGTTTCACTTCAAATTAGGATTTTATACTTTTGCCACACTAAGCTGCATAACTTTGTATTCTGAATTTAGATTTGAAATCTTTAGTCCAAGGAGCACAAGTTCAAACTAAAATTGAAGTGAAAGCTGTGAAATAGTACAGATATTATTTACCCTTCGCAGGTATACCGGTCTGAATAGGTATTTGTAGTGGAATACCTTGGAATTGAACATGTGAACCTGTGGGGAAAGGGCCGGGCTTGCTGCTAGAGCATAAATGGTGAACTAAAAGAACAAAATAGGGTTTCGTGAGAAGCTGTCAAGCCAGGAGATAACTAAATCTCTATATGCTAATATACATGTGAAGGGTAACCAGTTTCTTTAAGGTTGTAAAGATACCGAGGGAGCTGGCTACTTTCAAAAATCTTCTTATCACAAAGCTTTTAAATGCACCATACAGAAATTATAAGGTCCCTACTCCCTATGCCTGGCCAGGCTGATGTTGTCAATTAGTTTGGATCCCAGGATATTCCAATTTTAGCCCAGGTTATCTTGCTGTAACCGCACTTCAATACCATACAACCCCTTGTTCCCTCTACATTGGCCTGTCTCAGCAAGCTATTTAGTTGTTATTACTAAGAAATGTTAGAATAAATTCAATATGACAGTGACAAACTTTGTTACCCATGGTTGTTGCAGTTGTGTGCTGCTTGTTTTTTAAGTTATTGAGGAACATTTATTTCTTATTGAAAGACATCGTTATACATTTTTTTTAACTTATTGTGTCTAATAATATCTATGTTTTGCTAGAGAGGTATAAGCAATTAAGGTAGGGGCACGTGGAAGGAGGATGAAGCCTTTGATCTATACTTGAAGCTTTGGATGATCTTTTGACCATGACAGGGTTTCTCGTTAGTTTCTGTGGAAGGACAGGTCCTAATTTAACTTAGAAAGTCAAACTTACAATTTATTATGAGGTAGTAGTTGTAGCAGTAGTTGAACTGAATGGTCGATCTTAAAGTTTATTATGAGATCGTAGTATTTCAACTGAATGGAGTATATGTACTATTATCATTGTGTGACAACTTGTATGCTTCTCATTATGGTGGTGGTTGCATCACTGATGACTGATGTTTCCTTTCCTATGCCCTCCCCCCTTATGGAATGTTACAACTCATGCATAGCTCAGTTTTGTACCATATTTCGTGCTTAGACTATGTGCAATATTCCTCTAAAGGAATATTTTAACCCGCCTCTAAAAGATTACACCTTCTAAAAAGCGTTGCACTGCAACGATGTCCTCTCCTTCACTCCTCTATCCCCACGGGGCCCACCACCCTCTCTCCCCGTCGCCCTCTCTTCCCACGGGGCCCACCACTCTCCCTCCCTCCTCCTCCTCCTCCACCACGCCGGCGACTCTCCCTCTCTCTTCCCTCTTCCTCTCTCCCTACGCCGAGGCCGCCCCCTACCTCCTCCGTACGCCGGAGTTCGCGAGCGGGGTGGATAGGCCGCCGAGCCCACGCGCCGGGCGGATCGGCCGTCGGAGCTCGCGCGTCGGGTGGATCGACGCGGAGCTCGCGCTCAGGCGCGGCGCGGCGCAGGCGCGGAGCTCCAGCGCTGCGACCGGCCCGCTCGCGACGGAGCACCAACGCTGGCCCGCGTCGACCCGCACGCGACGGCGGCCAAGAACCCGACAGCATCTGTCTTCTCAAAGCTAATGTAGTTTCTGCTACTCAAAGCTCTGTCTTCTGATCGCCAGATATCAAGTACATGGAGGATGTATGAGGAGAGCTGTTAGGGTAGATGGGAACCTCAAGTACGGAAAATTCAGCTCCGTTCATGTTGGTTCATCAAAACGCATATGGTGCTCTTGAATTTCAGTGGACAGAATGGAAAGTGTAAGGTGGCAGGGGTGACCAGACACCACACCACATGGAAAGAACAAGAATGACCCTCGTAAGCGGTTCGGTGTGGTCTGAGGTGAGGCGCGTTTTAGAACATGGGACTACAAAAGGCTCTTTTTGGTCCACCACCATCCACGGCAGGATCAAAGGAAACTAGACATATTGGCGCGCTATGCGCGCCTACACCAAATATTTTAACAAAAAAAGAGAATTAATAGAAATATTCATACACATGTTAATTGTATATTCATACGCACGGCTTGTTCTCGTTCTCTCTCTTGAGGTTTGAGACCGTTGTTCTTCTTCCTCAGACCCCGCAGCTTGCATCCCTCGCTGCTTGGGAGAGCCGGATAGGGATGGTGGGCTAAATTCTCCCTTCTGTTTTTCTCTTTCTGCACATCTCTCTCTCAAGGCCTCGACTATCTCGATTCCAGCAAGCACGGCGGCGTGGATGCGGATGCGAGCAACGGGCAGGGGTACTGGAGGTGTAGTGTAGCTGTGGTGCAAAGAGGAGGGAGAAAGAAAGGAGGAGGAGGGAGACATGGAGAGACATGGCCGGTACAGTAGACGGCACACTGTAGCCGCCGCCCGCGCTTGTTTTGTACTTTTGTTGATGGAGAAGCCAGTGGCGGCGCTCTTGCCGTACACGGACGCGGCGGGGGCGGAGAAATGGACCGATGGACGGACGTAGGATGCTTGAGAGCCTCCTGCATCTACTCGGCCGGTGGTGCGCTCTTGCCGTTCCTGCTGGCGGGCGGACGCGGCGGGGTCCGAGATTACACGGACGCGTGCGGCGCCTGCGTCTTTTGTGTACTTGCATGTTGCGTGGCTGTATCTCGCAAGAGAGGCTGCGAGGCTCTTCTGGACGTTTGTTTTTTTCTTTTAACCGTTGCAGCTATTGGGTCCACACGTCAGCCTCTGTGAACAGTAGCACCGTCCCTAGGATGGCGTCGATTCTTGGCACTTTAATATAAAAGAGTAGATTACGCCTTTTCTCTCCAACCAATGATTAGTTGACCTACCACTTGTAAATTTATTTACGGTTTCCGCATCGAGTTAAGTCGGTGGAGGATGAGTCTCCCGTTCCACTGACCCACTGTCAAAATTAAATAGTACAGTATATAACTTGCTGTCTATGCGTGTAAGGATGAAGTTTTATTGTCAGTATAAGCTTCCATATATTAGAACTGTACCACGAGTAGTCAAAAAAATCACAACACCGCACTGCCCTTCCCCTAGCGGGCTCCAAATTCAGTCCATCACGGAAGTGAGGCCCATCACGGCCCCGACCAGCAGGTCCGTCGCGAGGCGGGCCCCGCTGAGCCGCGCTCGAGTCCGACACTCCAACTCGGTTGCGGCCGCCTTCGTCAGGCCGCGGGAGTCGTATTTCGACCATGGCAGAACCTGAGCGGGGGCGTCACCCTGCAGCTAGAGACCGTGACAATGAGTTTTTTTTTTGAACGGAACGGCAAAAGATTTACCGTAATTTTTATTAAAAGGTAATTAAAGAAGAAAACACGACTCAAAAAACTATAAATAAAAACCGTGACAATGAGCTTTGAAGCGCAATATATGTAGTGGGTGCTAGATGGAGGATTTTGGTTAGTCGTTTTGAAAACCTATCAAACGAATAGAATCCTTTGCCACCTCTTTTGTGTGGCTAACAATCCATCCGTAGATCCAAAAGTTGTATTTTCAATGTTGCTAATAAATTCCATTGTTGTGTTGAGGGAAGAATATAATTGCACTGGGCCTTATATTAATGTATTGTTGTGGTGCCTACATATACGATGATGCAAATTTCTCAACTAACGTGTGCAATGACGTAAGTCTCTCAATTGGCGTGTGCAGTGACGTAAATCTCTCAACTGACGTGTGCACTGACGTAAATCTCTCATCTGACGTGTGCACTGACGTAAATCTCTCATCTGACGTGTGCACTGACGTAAATCTCTGAGTTGACGCACGCAATGACGTAAATCTCTTAACCGTTAAAATGATTGCTAGGATGTGTCATGCCTTTTAAAAAAACATAACATGTGACACTTGCCTATGAATGGCCTATAAAATGCACATCATCACCACCTTCTCTATCAGGCTCATTTCTCTCTTTGTTTCACTATTTTCATTTCCCCTACCTCTACTCGGAGTTCGTGTGACGCAGCACCACTTACATATATTGTTCTTCTCACAACATCGCTCTTGCCATCTAGCTTCATAGTATATCTAATTCCTCACCTCCACACATATATACACATCTCGAATCTGACCATCACCTAGCAATAGTACGTGGCAGCGTCACTACGCCACCATTAAGAAGGATAGAACTCTATTTTGCGTACTAGTCATGTTTTAGATCGAAGTGAAACAAATGGCATTTTCTCTCCAAGAACTATCGATCTTGCACATCATTGATCCAATCTCTATTCTTATCCTTCTAGCCAAGCTAAAGAGTGCACATGATTCTTCTTGGTGGTGCCTCAATCGGCACTGAAGTTGCATGTGGTGATTTCATCAATCTCAAGATTAACCTCGGTATGTATCCCTTGCGCCTTGGCTGCCACCAAGATCGGCGCCGCTTAATTACCACAAGCAGGCCCCGGTGAGTAAGTGTGTGCCCTTTTTGTTTTTGGCTTGCATTGTAAATGACACGACGGCGCATACCTTACACGTCGGGATTGCATGCAGAAGTGGCACCCGGACAAGGTGAAAGAGGAGACATGGAGCCATGGAAAGGGGCAGAACTCGTAAACCCGACGAGCTTGACGAGTCCGACGACAACATGATGCTAGGGAGAGGGGCAGAACTCGTCGTATGCAAACCTCCTCCTCGTCGCTTCGCTCCGTCACGCTTGCCCAGCATGCATCATGGGCATAATATGTGGCTGCTGCTGCTGCCAGACGAGGGAACCAGTAGCACCGGCCTCTAAGAGGATGCCAGGAACGCTGAAGGGCAGCAGCGCTAGTGTATCCACTCCTCGACGACCCTGGATATCGTTGTGCCGCTGCTCGTGGCCGCAGCCACCAGGGTTGTACAACCTGTTCGGCCGCATACGCGAACAGCTGACAGTTGATCCAAACAATCTTAGCCATCTATTTATCTAGCTATCTAGGGACTCAAAACAAGTAGTGATTTCGTCAATCTCAAGATTTACCGGTCAAATCTCTTAGAGATGATGTATTAAGAGGTTGGCCGGGTGTACGAGACCGTTCGTAGAGTATATATATGCACATGTATGTTAGTTTGTGTCGTTTGAATTTTTTTTTAAAAAAAATTGTGCATCCTAAACCCCGTCAGGTTGCTCGACACTAGTATATCAATCGACGATGGGGGTTGGTTGATGAATATTTGTTTCTCAGAAGTAAAGCACGAGCCATCCAATCCAACAGCAAACAAAACAAAATTTGTGCCAGCTATTATACATAAAAAGGGACAAAAAACAAAAGGAGAGAAACGTGGACTCATCACACCCCCGCCGGAAACGTTTCACGAGCCTAAAGGCATCGATCGGACGGCCCACCTTCAATTCCCCTTCAACGATGACGGCAGCGGTTCGTCCCGGAACGGACACTCTAGACAATAATACCGTGACGACCGGGCGGGCGCGGTGGTTCTGCGTGCAGCCGTGCACAGCCTAGGCTAGAGGTGCACCAGCTAGCGCGGGCGCGTGGGGCCCTGTCCGGCTGCTTTGCTCCCCAACGGCGGCCGGCCGTGCGCCGTAGCGTGTCCTCTCCGCCCAGGCGCCCACCATCACATGAGCTGGTCGTCGTTGGGTCGGGTGGCTTCGGAATCGGACGTCAGGGAAGGGACGGTTCGGTGTGTTCTGAGGTGAAACGTTGCGGAACATGGGACAAACGCCAGGATCAAAGGAAATTACGCTTTTTCTCCCCATCAACGATTAGCGTGTCTGCGTGTGAGTCGCCGCCTCACCGGTACCACTGACCCACACTGTAAAAACAAAACTTGTATCGCTAGACGCCACGAGTATAATAAGCAACGACAGGAACTGTACCACGAGTAGCCAAAAAAATCACAGCAAAAACTTACAGAGCACACACACGCACGCACCCACCCATGCATACACTCTTTGGACGTAGTAACCTATGTCCTATGGTAATGCCGTAGTAGAGCTCACTCACATACCTCAAAGAAGATCTGCACATGTGTAGGGTCGTCGCCTCGGAGGACGGACGTCTTTTTTTTTTTTTTTTTTTTTTTGAGCACACGGAGGACGGACGCATACCAAGCAGGAATGCACGAAACCGCACTGCGCCTTTTCCCTAGCGGGCTCCAAATTCAGCCCATCACGGCAGAGAGGCCCACCACGGCCCCGAGCAGCAGGCCCGTTGCGAGGCGGGCCCCGCTGGCAGCAGCAGCAGCCGCGCTCGAGTCCGCCGACTCGGTTGTGCCGCCGGCCGCGGGCGTCACGTTCGTCGACCGCATGGTGGGACCCGACGACGACGCCGCCGCCGCGGGATCGCCGCCGCCGACGCCGGAGACGGTGACGGCGAGCTTCATGCCCGAGGCGCAGTGGCCGGCGGCGCCGCAGATGAAGTAGCGGGTGCCCGACTTGGTGAGCGGGATGGTGGTGCTCTGGTCGTTGTGCGACCGCAGCGGGTTGCTCGCCGAGCACGCGCTGTGGTCCGCCGCGCTCACCTCCAGCACCGAGTGCGCCGCGCCGTAAGAACATCTTCGATTGGGCCAGACCTCTAACCTTCACCTCAAAGCATGGTGCTAGTGCTACAATTCTTTCTTATCCAATTGCAAATGATGGCTTATTTGAGCAAGCAGCTTTGCAAAAGTAAAGAATCACAATGTTATGTGTGTAAATAAACATTGTAGTTTTCTTCTATTTGAAGTTAAGGATGATGTTTTATAACTTCAAGCCATTGTTTGGTTAGTGTGCCCTTAGTTTTATTTATAGATGGCTGTGTATCATAAAGTGTCTACTGTAATGTCTGCACCAAATTAAATTTCCAGGATGGCCCTATAAAAAAATTGAAATCAGAACAGTACTCGTTGGTTTGGTTTATGAATGTTGCACTGCGTCAGGGAATGAAGACAGACAAATGAGATATAAGAGTATGGACTTATTCAGTCACTTTCTCTCGAACGTGACATATTTAGTCTCAGAATTTGGTAGCTCGTTGAACTTAGTTAGAACCCTTCGTAGTATAGTTCTGCTGGGCATGGCAAATTTCTGACGTGATATAACCTGTAGTTGATGTGCATGTTTCTAGAATCAGGTCATTGACAATACGGTAACTCAATAAACTTCAGTGTTCTGCATTGAGTGATGTTTGATGAAAGACAAGATCGCTTGTTATTGTCTCTTCTGAGACATCTGATGAAATAAACGATATAGAGCCACAAGGTTGTTTGTTATTTGATAGCATCCTACTTTTATGTATTCAGTCTGACTAAAAATTCTAACTGTATTGCCAGATACTCACGCTGTGGGGATCCTTTAGGGCAAGACTGGGTTCCTGCAGAATGTGATGTTTCCATCAGGCCAGGTTGGTTCTGGCATGCCTCAGAGAAACCGAAAAACTGCGACAACTCTGCTTGACATATACTACAAATCAGTTGGTAGAAACTGTCTCCTCATTTTGAATGTCCCTCCCAATTCATCTGGCCTCATTTCGAATGAAGACATCCAAGTCCTTCAGGAATTCACTGAGATCAGGCACACAATATTCTCTCATAATTTTGCTACCAATGCCACTGTCACAGCTAACAGTGTTCGTGGTGGGCAGGATAATCTGCAGTTTGCACCCTCCAATGTGCTTGAAAACAACATATACTCCTACTGGGCTCCGCAGGAAGGACAAACCTCCTGGGAAATGCTCTTCGACTTCGGGCAATCTACTTCCTTCAATGTGCTCCAGCTCCAGGAGCCTATACAGCTGGGACAGCGTGTTATCGAGTTTCACGTGGATATCCTCATAGATGAACTGTGGCAGACAATTATTGAAGCCACGACAATCGGGTACAAGCGGCTGCTGAAATTCCCAGTCACTGAATCTCGATACCTGAAGCTGTCTATCGACAGTGCTCGTGCAGATCCACTGATCTCATTCTTTGGTGTCTTCATGGATCCATTCTCAGACAAATATAACCTAGAGAATCATGACAAGCGCACAAATAGCAGTGAAGATATAATGTTGAGGACGGGCAATGCAGCTGGCAGCAGGAGTACCGCCGCCATGTAGTTGCCGGGTGTACTGCTGCCAATGTAAAATTACTACTGGTATGCTCTGGTCCATTCACCATGCTGGAATAACTTGCATGTCGATTTGTTCTTTGTAATCTATGTTCATTGGACTGAAGATCATTCGATGGCAGGTTGTTCGCACCCAAATTTGACATGTGTATATATCTGTAGTTTGGCTTGCCAAAGCAACTTGAAATAAGAGCTCCACTTTCTGCATTCATACATGGTGTTCTTCCCCAAATTGGTTACTGTTCTAAACTAACAGAAAGATATGATCATAAACTTCTGCTCTGCACCAGTTGCTGTTGAATGATGCTAGCAGGAAGCCAGGGACGGATGAAGTGAATGTGCGCTCTCTCTCTCTCTCTCTCTCTCTCTCTCTCTCTCTCTCTCTCTCTCAAATTGTAAGCACATATACGAACCTCCTTGGAAGATTGTGATTTCTGAATACTAGTGTTCGACAGATACCTTCGAAGTCGAAGGCGTATCTGACCCTTTACGTATCCTTGGCCTGTAGGCGGTAAAAGAAAGCTTAGCCTGCGACCCATGTTCCACCTGCGTTGCGGTCGCGTCTAAACCCATCGAGCAGCAGCGTGCCCCCTGCCGTCGCCGCCGCCGCTCGCCGCACGCTGCCGGCGACCATGTCGGACCAGGCGCCGCCTTACGCTCCTCTCCCCCTCGTCTCCTCCCTTCCCCTAGATCCTAACTCCACCCCGTCACCGAACCCTACCCTCGCCCTCCCCAATCTTGCCTTCCCCAACAAGCGCAAGCGCACCGGATTCCGCCGCAAGGTTCTCTCCGGGTCTCCGGCCGCCCCCGCCCTGTCTCCCTCGGCCCCCTCCCAGCCGCTGCCCGCCGCCTCCGCCGCCGACGATATCATAGTGATCAACCGGGAGCCAACCGCGGAGGCCGTCACCGCGCTCACGGCGGGCTTCCCGGCGGACTCCCTCACCGACGAGGAGATCGAGGCCGGCGTGGTCTCCGACGTGGGCGGCATCGAGCAGGTCAACTACATCCTCATCCGCAATCACCTCCTCTGCCGGTGGCGCGAGACCTACAACTCCTGGCTCGCCAAGGAGCACTTCGCGACGCTCATCCCTCCCCACTGCGAGCACCTCCTCAACGCCGCCTATTCCTTCCTCGTCTCACACAGCTATGTTAACTTCGGTGTCGCGCCGGCCATCAAGGAGCGCATCCCCAAGGAGCCCACGAGGCCTACCACTGTCATCGTCATTGGCGCGGGCCTTGCTGGGCTTGCTGCAGCACGGCAGCTGGTGGCGTTCGGATTTAAGGTTATCGTCTTGGAGGGCCGCAAGAGGTGCGGCGGCCGTGTGTACACGAAGAAGATGGAAGGCGGTGGGCGCTCAGCTGCTGGTGATCTTGGCGGCAGTGTGCTTACAGGAACGTTTGGTAACCCGCTGGGAATTGTGGCGAAGCAGCTCGGCTTGCCGATGCACAAGATTAGAGACAAGTGCCCACTGTACCGGCCGGATGGATCGCCAGTTGATCCAGAGGTGGATAAGAAAGTAGAGATTACATTTAACAAGCTTCTTGATAAGTCGAGCAACCTGCGGACATCCATGGGGGAGGTGGCAGCAGATGTCTCTCTTGGAGCTGCGCTCGAGACATTACGGCAGGCAGATGGGGGCATCTCCACACAGGAGGAGAAGAACTTGTTCAATTGGCATCTAGCAAATCTTGAGTATGCCAATGCAGGATTGTTGTCGAGGTTGAGCCTTGCGTTCTGGGACCAGGATGATCCATATGACATGGGTGGGGATCACTGCTTCTTGCCTGGTGGCAATGGGAGACTTGTGCATGCCCTGGCAGAGAATGTGCCAATTGTTTACGAGAGGACGGTGCACACTGTACGATATGGAGGGGATGGGGTGCAGGTGGTTGTCAATGGAGGGCAAGTGTATGAGGGGGACATGGCACTGTGCACAGTTCCGCTTGGGGTTCTGAAAAATGGAGGCATCAAGTTTGTACCTGAGTTGCCACAGAGAAAGCTTGATAGTATTAAGAGGCTTGGATTTGGATTGTTGAACAAGGTAGCCATGCTGTTTCCACATGTTTTCTGGAGCACTGACCTAGATACCTTTGGGCATCTGGTTGAAGATCCAAGGAGACGTGGGGAGTTCTTTCTGTTCTATAGCTATGCGACAGTGGCTGGTGGCCCATTGTTGATGGCCTTGGTTGCTGGTGAAGCTGCCCACAATTTTGAAACCACACCACCAACTGATGCTGTCAGCTCAGTTCTTCAGATACTAAGAGGTGAGAATATAACTTCTACAATCAAAGTTGATTTTCTTCAAAAATAAAATTAAACTTTGCATCATTATACAAGTTACTCTGCATTATGGAGTAGTTCCATCACCTCTCACGAAACCAGGAGTTACTTAAGACATATTATGTAGTCTATTCACTTCCATAGATATCCTGAAGTATATGCAGTTACTTTCATGTCACATAAATGGATTTGACTGCTTAATTCCTGGGGTTTTATCTAAAAGATATACCTTGTGTCCACAGGTATCTATGAACCACAAGGGATCGAGGTTCCAGATCCTCTACAGAGCGTTTGCACTAGATGGGGCACTGACTCCTTCAGTCTAGGTTCATATTCTCATGTTGCCGTCGGAGCATCTGGAGATGACTATGACATATTAGCCGAAAGTGTTGGTGATGGGCGTCTTTTCTTTGCTGGTGAGGCTACCACAAGGCGTTACCCAGCAACAATGCATGGTGCTTTTATCAGTGGTTTGCGGGAGGCTGCTAACATCACACTCCATGCCAATGCCCGAATAGCAAAGACTAAAGTGGACAAAAGCTCGTCAACAAACATGCAGGCTTGTGCTACTATATTAACGGACTTGTTTAGGCAACCAGATTTGGAGTTTGGGAGCTTCTCTGTTATTTTCGGAGGAAAAGCTTCTGATCCAAAATCCCCAGCTATTCTAAAGGTGGAATTTGGTGGCCAGCGAAAGAAAAATGCAACTGAAGGTGCCAAGACAGAACAGAATCACTCAAACAAATTGTTGTTCCAGCAGCTCCAGTCACATTTTAATCAGCAACAGCAACTCTATGTTTACACATTGCTGTCACGACAGCAAGCTATGGAGTTAAGAGAGGTTAGAGGAGGTGATGACATAAGGTTGCATTACCTCTGCGAAAAAATGGGGGTGAAATTAGTTGGCAGGAAAGGCCTTGGTCCTGGGGCAGATGCAGTGATTGCATCCATTAAGGCAGAACGTAACAGGAGTCGGGCTAAACCTGGCCCCTCAAAGCTGAAAAAATCTCTGAAGCCTAACGTTACTGCATCATGATCACTGACTGCTGATTTCTTGTGGAGCCTGACAGCCTATAGTTGATATCTCATATCTGCCAGACAATGAATGTGTTCGCTTGGATGGAGCATCCACTCATACTGAGCTCATCTCAGGCCAACTTGCATCAAATATTTGGCAATTGCTTTAGGAGTTTAGGTTAGAGTAAATTTGAATGAGATTTCCTGGATTCGGCTGTCTTATTTTTTGTTTCAGAGGGGCTGTTGTGATGTTTGCAGGGTAACCCTCTAATTCTTGAAGAAGCTTGTAGGTGGATGCCCTTTTGTAATCTCAAATTGGAAGAGCATTGTAGATGGTGTACATGGTTTTAGAAAACCGGATGACAAATGTGACTTTTCTTGGAATTGTTAGTTTGTTACCCTTGTGTTCTTCTCAATGCCAAATAAGATACCATGGGATCGGTTAGGTATGGTTACTGCTTGGTTGGTGAACCATGCGTTCGCTTCGTTCTGAAATGAAAAATGCGGTTGATTATCTATATAGGAGATCCTCACCAAAGATTTCTCTCAACTCTCATGAAGCCACATCATCACCTCCCAACTATAAGATGCATTAATTGTAACTTGGTGTATATTTTCTATTAATTAGATTATGTCTTATTATTTTTTTCTTATCTGTTCAAAGTAACATAAAAGTTTATAATTTGCATCAAGAGATAGCTCATATAGCTTTCGGGGTAATATCTACAAGTGCACTATTTTTACGGGCAACTAAACAACCACAATGATCTTCTATTCATTGGATTATGTCTTATTATTTTTTCTTATCTATTCAAAAGTAATATAAAAGTTTATAATTTGCATCAAGAGATAGCTCATATGGCTTTCGAGGTAATCTCTACAAATGTACTATTTTTACGAACAACTAAACAACCACATTGATTCATAGTTTACCGAAAAACCTTAAAATCCCGCTGCAACGCGCGGGGAATCACGAATCACCTAGTTAATTAAGTAGTGGCGCCCTAGTAGAAGTGAACTGCGTATTTTAGTCTCCCATCTAGCAGCGTTAGCTGCGTTATCTCCATCAGACACAACGCATTGAAATGTGTTGTTTCAGAAGATTGTTTTCGATTGTTCTCTTCAGCTTGGGCACAAGCACTAGAGCTAATAAGAGCAGCAGTTGTATATGGTGCATATACTCCAGTAAATATGGCCATAAAAAATACATACTCCCTCCGGTGTAGTATTAGAAGTCGTTTAGGACAGCGACACGGTCACCAAAGCAAAACTTTGACTCTTTTTTTCTATAAAATATTTCTTGAATAGTTATATATGTATATTTTTATGAAAGTAATTTTCAAGACCAATCTATTTATGTGATTTTCACATTTCCAAACTCAATGACTTAAATGTTATTCATGATTTATATTCCCAATGTTTGACTCAAACCTTGTCCAAAACGACTTCTAATACTAAACCGGAGGGAGTAGTACAGAAATAGCTCCCCAAATGTTGGGGGTTGGCAATAGAATTCTGTTATTAGTTACGTTTTTTTTTTAAATACAAGTCACATTCAACAGAAACGGTTCATGAGAACAATGGGGGCGGAAGCCAATGACAAATAACCATCAAGAATGCAACCATAGCCGATCATGTAATCTCTCTTCTCCTGTGCCAAGCATCTCATCAACCCTTTCTCCATCTCGATAAAAATGGAAGGTTGGGGTGTAGCGTATGCTTTGTGTTGTTTCAGGGCACTCATCAATATCAGCATAGATGAACGTTAGACCCTTGAATTCATTGCTGAACTTACAGAAGGATGGAAGAATCTGACTGCAAACACGACACCTACATACAAGGCAGGAATCAGTTTGGTTAGTCAATACAGAGCCAAGACGACCAAGCAAATGGTATTCCCTTAGACGGTTGTTACAGGTATAAAATTAACTGTCGATGCTCTAACTTTGTAAGTTTGTATTGACAGCGGAGTCAAGTAGTGAATTATTTATTTGACTTCGAGATATCATATAGGATCGCAGAATTTTAGCACCGGATCAAACATTTGACAGATTTTGACTTAATCCACCACAGTAATCAACTCTGCATATGCTACAACCTGAAATGACTACAACATCAAAACTCTTCAATGCAGGAAGATTGACAGCAGACCATTAGAGAAGTGGTGGATCCTAGAATCAAATCACATGGCATAGTACTCATGTTTATAACACAATCAAATTCAAGCAAAAAAAGAATGATAAGAACAAAAGCTGAATATTATGCATCAATAAGTTATGCACCTACAATTCCTGAATTGAGTCCTGTGGAAAAATAAATAAAAAGAGCAGTAACATACCATGAGGCGCCATAGTTGATCACAGCCTGCAAAACAACATGCCAAAGAGATTTAATCAAAATAAACTAGTTAAGAATAAAATTCCATGTGCTAAACTATAGTTCATCTGTGTTCTAACTTCTAAGAACACGGCATAGTGCAGACGCTGTTTTCCATTTCGCTCTTATTCCCTTGTCGATTAGAAGCGAACACTTTACAATAAAAAGGACCTGGAGGCCATTTGGTTCAATCTGTGATTCGGTTGTGAGTGCAGAGGAGCAATTGCACTTACAGGGGACTTTGAGGATTTAAGCGAATCGAGCATCTGCCTCAGCTGTTGGTCGCTCCCAGCGCTGCGAAGGTTGCCATGGGAACCGCCTTGTAGCCGCAGGCCTGTTCCTTCCAGTCCTGTCCTCTTGGCGTCTTCCTTCCCCTTCGCTGTGTCCGCCATATTCCAGCACACTGTTGTTTATTCCTCCTGAGGACCTGCAACCCAAGGCAAGATGAAGATGAATTTATCTTAAGATTCAGAACAACATAGGCAGACAGGAACTGACCTGGACAGACACGAACGGCCGGACAAGGGGAACTAGCAGGGTTTTAATCTATGTCACCAATACTCCAATATGAAATCGGTATAACCGAATATACATACAATTTAGTAACACAACTACAAAATCTGCCAAACAATTTGGCATATACAAGTATAAAATAACTAAAAGCAAGTACAATAATATATTTAAAATGTCTCATAATACTCCAAATTCACAAACAAGTTTGAAAAGGCATTGCAATGTCTTAGCTATTTCTCTTTGTGCCTCAAACTTTCTGATAACAGTAGCAAAAAATGACATATTAAGCCCTGATTTCAGGCTAAGCTATAACTCAGTCAGAGATACCATGGGACAGCAAGCGCATGACAGAAGAACAAACTGCCGAAGCAACTTACTCCCGGCAACACTAGCTAGTACATGTAAGCACTAAATCAGTCGTTTCTTTGACACGAAGTAGTGTAAATCGATCCGAATTCCAAGCCCAAAGTAGAACACAACGTGCACAAGCAGGCAGGAGCAAGAGCAACATCAGATGAACTGATGAAACTGAATCGCACTACAAGAACCAAATTAAGTGAATCAAACGAAGCAAGCAGGAATTGTAATCCGGAAGGAGCATATGAGTATAGCAGCAGCAGTACCAGCGGTAGACGCGCGGGGCGCCTCAGCCTGGTGCCGCAGGCGCCCAGAGGGGGCGCGGGAGGCGGGAGCCCGCTCGGTCGCGGGGAGTCGGCGTCTGCCTCTAGGGGCGTGCGCGCACGTGCCGCCGCCGCCGGCGAGGCTGGAGGCACACGCGCCTGCGTCGAGAAAGACGATGACCCCCGGCCGCCGGAGGGTAACGACTTGGTCGCCCAGGCGAGCTCGATCCGTGGGCTCAGATGGGCCGCTGGACCACCTTCTGTGAGGCTTGCGAGAGGAGGGAGAGTGTGCCCGGGTACAGATGGGCCTGCGAGACGACAAAAGGGCCGTGTTTAGATAGGTATGGAAAAGTTTTCGAGGGTAATAAATGCACATTTGACCAATAATTATGGGTATTAATTAAAGGCAGTTTACAAAACTATCTCCACAACCCTAGGTAAATTCTCGAGACGAATCTAATGAGGTCTTTGACCACACAATTAGAAGACGGTTACTGTAGAGTTACTGTACCAAATCATAGATTAATTATGCTCATTAGATTCGTCGCGCAAAGTTACACCCATCTGTGAAAAGGTTTTACAAATAAACTTCATTCAGTGCTTCATGCATACAAGATTCTTTGCATTTAATGCCTCCGAAATTTTTTCGGAGGGCATCTAAACACGGGAGGGAGAGTTTGCTCGATAGGAGAGAATGGACAGCGACAGTCGAGAGGGAGGTGACGTGCGTCGGGCGACTCGTACTTCTAAAAAAAACGAATTTTGAAGGAATCCCAGCTATAGATATCTGAGACAGATGAAGGAAGAAAATCACGCGATAGATGTGTATAAAAAAAAAGAAGGGCTAGCGTCCGGACATCTTATCGGACGGTATTGCAACATGGTAAATATATATTTACAATATAATTACGTACTAAAACAAAGTGAAACATTTAGGTGTGGAGAGTAAAATTCCCGCTGTAATATTGGAGCTCTGTTGCATGCAACATCGTTCAGTTTGTGCAACATTGAAACAAAGTTATTGCAACATCATTATCATGCAACTGCAACATTGAAAAAATTATACTGAAACATAGTGAAACATATGGATACGGAGGAGCAAAAAATTTCTGTCGCAACATTGGAGCTCTTTTGCATGCAACATCAAAACAAAAATATTGCAACATCACTATCATATAACTGCAACATTGAAAAAGTTCTATTGCAGCACCATGTGTCTCATCGTGCCATGGGGACGAGGGGAACTCGACTCCTGCCATGGCGAGGGGGAGCTCAACCCTAGCCATGGGGAAGAGGGAGAGGAGCTCTTGCCGCCAGCCATGGGGGAGATGAGCTTGCACCGCTAACCATGGTGAGAGGAAGAGAAACTCGCGGTTACCATCGTCCATGGGGCGAAAGGACCTCGCGCCGCCGGCCATGTGGGGAGAGGAAGAGGAGCTCGCCGCCATCCAGGGGGAGGACCTCGCGTCGTCTGCCATGGGGATCTTGCGCCGTCGACCATGGGGGAGAGGAAGAGAAGTTGCTGCGGGGCATGCATGGCGAAGCATGGTGGAGGAAAGAGACAGAGGAAAAAGCTACAACGGAGAAAAGGATGGGGGAGAACAAGCAGTGAAAGGATAAAATCGAATGAGAAATATTTTTGTGCCCCTCGTGGTGGGACTGGTGGGCCTGAGATTGGGTGAAGCGTCCGGCGGCATCGGACACCTAATGCCAAGCATTACCGATAGAAAAACGTCTGACACTAAAAAATAGGGATGGGCAACCAAGCCGAAGGAGGCTGGAGAGATAAGAGTGGCACCACTTAGCTCAAAGAACAAAAACATCCAAACAATCATGAAGGTGAAAGCCACATATATTTACAAGTGTGACTTTTAAGCAGCACCACTTAGCAACCAATGCCATATTCATTTCTAAGGGCGTCCGCAGTAGAGAGGCAGTCGCGCTAGCGTGCAACAACTAGCTAAGCTCGCACTTTTTCGAGAAAAGTTGTGTGCCTCACAACCTATTGCACGACACACCGTCCGTTTCTTTTTCTCTCTTTTATTCTTTCATGTCTATATCAGCAGGCTATTTGCCATCTCTAATGGAGGCGTCCTAAGGTCTCCTCTAACGATACCCCCTCAGCTAGCTTATAATAGATTCTAGTTGTATTTTTATAAATTCAACATGTAAATGATGTTTTATATCTTATGTTTCTATTCTAGCGGAGGCAAAAGAAAATATATACATCCTTCTTCGCCACGCCCACACTATGGGTATACGAGAACATACTATTTTGTATGGATCGTAATGCTAGTTTTTTTTTCCTTTAACATGATGCGTTCTTTTATATAGATACGTACTTCCGATTCAGTTGATAGTGGTTGTCAAACTGATAAGAGTTTCTCAGATATAATTTATTAAAAATACACTCCACTGATTTTCTCTCTTGCTAGACCGGTACCTTTGATTTCGGTACTTAGATGGTACCGATCCACTGGTTGTCGTATTGAAATAGTTACTCAGTTAATCAAATGCCTCTGCTGGACTGGTACCTCCTATTTTGGTAACTAGGTGATTTTTCGCGCGTTGCTGCGAGATTTGAAAGAATTTTTCGATAAACCTATAAATTACGGTGGTTGTTTAGTTGCTCGTAAAAATAGTACATTTGTAAAGATTACCCTGAGAGTCATATGAGTTATCTCTTGATGAAAATTATAAACTTGTATGTCACTTCTAAATAGATAAAAAAATAAAAAGATATACATGTAATGAATAGAAAATGTGCACTACATAAGAGAGAAATATCAATTAATGTATCTTAGTGAGAGGTAATGACGTGGCTTCATGAGAGTTGAGAGAAACCCTAAGTGAGGATTACTTATATAAATTATATAGATTAGATGCTACTGATCTGATGGTTGTCAGAGTGATAAGAGTCTCTTAAGGTCTGTTTGGAACGAAGGGAAAAAAACCGCTGCTGAAACTTTGAAGATCACTCGTTCTGAATTACTGGCTAGCAATAATCTGATAGCATTTGAGATTTGTTGCTAATTTAGTCTTCTCCATTATGCAAACAGATCGAGTGAGATGCACTGAATCAATCTAAGCAATAAACTCTAGGAATTGATATATGGCAAACCAAGAGGGTACAATGAAATGATAAGGTTAATCAATATATCATTAAGCACTAATATGTGTTTATCACTTGCATATTTCTCAATTCCTATAATAGGAATTTATGCTTTCCAAACACCCCTTTCAATTCATATTCTATGTTTTTCCAATCTTCTACTTTTCTACCACGCTCTCATCTTATTCCTACGTTTGTCCTGCCGAACCGACAAGCTTCGAGCGCACTCTTGCGGCAAGGTGAGCTCGTAGCATGAGTCAGTGAGACAGCAGACACAACTATTGAATGCGGCTGCAGCACAACCATTAAGGGGGTGTTTAGGCCAGTCTCAGTGGGAGTTTCGTGGACACAATTACCTAGAGTGGAAACTAGGTAACTGTGCCAGTAGAGTTTCATGGGGATAAAACTCCCCTCACATCCAATGAAACTCCCCTCATAAATGACCCTGCCAAGTCAGCATTTTTGCTGATGTGTCATATCAATTAATGTCATGAAACTATCTATGAAACTCCCATTGAGACTGGCCTTAGATCCAAACTTCAAAATAAATGTTTGAACGCATGTACGTCATATTAAATGTAGTTGGAAACAAAAAAATCGCCGTCTTTCTAAACCTTTCCTCTAGAAAGTTTTATGCGACTTCCTCCATTCCAAACGATGCGAGTTAAATCCTTTTCACAGGAATGTGATTCCTACACTTTTCCTTCAATTTTTCCTTCAACCCAAACACGCTAGACCGGCACCTCTGATTTTAACGTAGATGGTACCAATCCAATGCTTGTCAAACTGATCGAGACCGGTGTCGTTCAAACCTCTGTTGGCAGACCGGCTGCTAGAGTTTGTCGTCAGATAATTAATTTTCTAAGAAAAGTCAATCAAACCTCTGTTAAAAAAAAAATCAAACCTCTGTTGCCAGACCGGTGCCTCTGATCCGTCTCCGTAAAGTGACCGAGACAGCGGCACGTGAAAGAAATAATCGCCTTGCCGCAGCAGTAACCCCGTGGACTCATTGGATCGTGCAAAGTCGCACGCAGAGATTCCATTCCATGCATGGGAGCAAGTCCTCGAGACGAGACGACAGTAATGGCCGAGTACGCACAGGCGACAGGACAGGGGGATTAGGATCCATGCCAAGCAGGGCAAAGGTGCTCGGAAAGACCCATGTAACAACGGCCCTGCCCTTTTCAATCCACCACACGTCCACACCCGCATGCCGGCCGCCTACTCGTCTCCGAGCTAAAAAAAGCTAACCGAGCTACTGCGGGCTACCGCGCTCGGGCAAGGTTGGTTGGGCGACCCAACCCCTCCAAACAAACCCCGTGGTAAACCATGGCGCGTGACCGACCCCCTGTTTCGCTGGAGCTCCCGTCTCCGGCACGGCAGCGCCGCTGGTAGCAGCCAGCAGCAGCACTCCCCAACCGGAACCCGCTTCGTCAAACCCACCTCCATCTGACAAAGCCTTTGTAAAGGCGCGCACGCTGACCGTCCGGAAGAAACGGTTGGCCAGCTTTCACTGCCCCGGGCGTACTACGTCTTCTACCTGCCGCTTGACATCTTTGTCCGTTGCGAGTCGATGCGACGACGTCGCCGGCGTTCGCCGTCACCCCTCACCTGGCACGTTTCCTTCAGCATAACCCGCCGCCTCCACCAAATTAGCCAGGCCGGTCGCCGCGCACGTTTCCGATGTCCTGGCTGGCTTTTGGGCTCGTGACATTGCACGGTTCGGGCAAAGACGGACGAGGGGCTCCGCGAAGCTGCATTGCATCGGACGCATGCATTTGGTAGGAAGTAGCCGGCCGGTAGCGCGCCGACGAGCGACGATCGGCGGCAGCAAGCCAGCAATGGCGCCCGGCCGTTAACTCCCGCTACGGGGTTCGCGCTGGTATTCAATGGCGCCCGTCCGTCGCGTGGCATTGAAGAGGCTCCCCCACAAGTAGGTGAGGAGGAGGAGGGGCTCCAGCTGCCCGGCCGCACGCGGCGCGCTGGCGTTGGGGTTGGAGGAGCGGTCCGCTCCGCCAACCAACGACCCCTGACGGCAATTTATGGGGGTTCCGGCCGAGAGCCACCCACACGACCCGACTGGCCGACTCCACTCGACTCCAGTAGCCAGCCAGCCAGCCAGCCGTAAGCCATTGTCCCCGACCGAGCCTTTCCTCCCTGAACGTACACGCTTCTGGTACGCAGGGTCCAATCTATCGCCGAGCCACTCGATCCGGTGCGCCGTGGTGCACGGGACCCTGACAAGGGGCAGCTGGAGTGGCATTTTCGTCTTGGCGCCGTGGCGTCGTGAGTGGGGGACGGGCACGTATTCATTGCCCCGTCCGCCGTCTTGAATCGCTGCCCGTTCCGGTGCGACCCGCGGCCGCTATATAGCCTGGCGCGCGCCCTCGGCGTTAGCTCACCAGCCTGCACTACCCCCTGCGGTCCATGTGACCTCACTTACTTCACCTGTCAGTCCAGCAGCAGCCGCGTTAAGCTTTCCCTGCCGGATCGGATCAGCTCAGATCATCAGCCAGCCGTCGTCGGCGATGGAGGCGGGCGCGTGGGCGGTTGTGGCGGCGGCCGTGGCCGTGTACCTGGCGTGGTTCTGGCGGATGTCGCGCGGGCTGAGCGGGCCGCGGGTGTGGCCGCTGGTCGGCTCCCTCCCGGGCCTCGTCCAGCACGCGGAGGACATGCACGAGTGGATCGCCGCCAACCTGCGCCGCGCCGGTGGCACGTACCAGACCTGCATCTTCGCCGTGCCCGGCGTGGCGCGCCGCGGCGGGCTGGTCACCGTCACCTGCGACCCGCGGAACCTGGAGCACGTCCTCAAGGCCCGCTTCGACAACTACCCCAAGGGCCCCTTCTGGCACGGCGTGTTCCGGGACCTGCTGGGCGACGGCATCTTCAACTCCGACGGCGAGACGTGGGTGGCGCAGCGCAAGACGGCAGCGCTCGAGTTCACCACCCGCACCCTGCGCACCGCCATGTCCCGCTGGGTGTCGCGCTCCATCCACGGCAGGCTGCTCCCCATCCTGGCCGACGCCGCCGCGGCGGACGGCAAGAGCGTCGACCTGCAGGACCTCCTGCTCCGCCTCACCTTCGACAACATCTGCGGCCTCGCGTTCGGCAAGGACCCCGAGACGCTCGCCAGGGGCCTGCCGGAGAACGACTTCGCCACGGCGTTCGACCGCGCCACGGAGGCCACGCTCAACCGCTTCATCTTCCCCGAGTGCGTGTGGCGGTGCAAGAAGTGGCTGGGCCTCGGCATGGAGACCACGCTGGCGCGCAGCGTCCGCCACGTCGACCGCTACCTCTCCGCCGTCATCAGGGCGCGCAAGCTCGAGCTCGCTGCTGGCGGCGGCGGCAAGAAGCAGGCGAACGGTGACGCCGCCACCACGCCGCACGACGACCTCCTCTCGCGCTTCATGCGCAAGGGGACCTACTCCGACGAGTCGCTGCAGCACGTGGCGCTCAACTTCATCCTGGCCGGCCGCGACACCTCCTCGGTGGCGCTCTCCTGGTTCTTCTGGCTCGTCTCCACGCACCCGCACGTGGAGCGCAAGGTCGTGCGCGAGCTCTGCGCCGTCCTGGCCGCGTCCCGCGGCGCCGAGGACCCGGCGCACTGGCTCGCCGCGCCCTTCGACTTCGAGGAGCTCGACCGCCTCGTCTACCTCAAGGCCGCGCTCTCGGAGACGCTCCGCCTGTACCCGTCCGTGCCAGAGGACTCCAAGCACGTCGTGGCCGACGACGTGCTCCCGGACGGGACGTTCGTGCCGGCGGGGTCGTCGGTCACCTACTCCATCTACTCGGCGGGGCGCATGAAGACGGTGTGGGGCGAGGACTGCCTCGAGTTCCGCCCCGAGCGGTGGCTGTCGGCCGACGGCACCAGGTTCGAGCCGCACGACTCGTACAGGTTCGTGGCGTTCAACGCCGGGCCGAGGATATGCCTGGGGAAGGACCTCGCCTACCTGCAGATGAAGAACATCGCCGGGAGCGTGCTCCTCCGCCACCGCCTCGCCGTGGCGCCGGGACACCGCGTGGAGCAGAAGATGTCGCTCACCCTGTTCATGAAGCACGGGCTCAGGATGGAGGTGCGCCCGCGCGACCTCGGCCCCGTCATTGAAGAGCTCCGCGGCGCCGGGGCGGAGTACGACGCGGCGGCCAGGGCCACTGCGCCCTGCGCGTAGAGAGATCGATCGAATGGATCACCCCCGCCGCCGAATGCAGCATGCGCCGAGGACCATCGTCGTGCAGGCTGGGAATTGAAGGAAGGAACAGTTGCGAAAAAAGGGCAAATCAAAAGGTCGTGTAGATAGACAGTAAGTAATTAAATGGGTTGGTGAGTTACATTACTCCAGTTGGAACAAAAATGCATGTGTAAAAAGTCCATATCATTTCGATTTGGATTTGAACTACTAGAACAAAAAGAGCCGGGGAGCAATAATCTCTGATGTACCCTGACGCGGAGGCGCCAAATTCGTTTGGGCGGCGGCTTGTGTTTAATGGGCCGCCAAAACTGTTGTTGTTTCAATTTGTACTAAAACAAACGGAAGGCATGTCATCATGCATCAATCAAATGATCAGTTTTCTGCATGCATGAGTGCGACTGGCACACTTCGCTCCAGCATTTGCCTTGTTCATAGCGATTGAATGGATCAGCTAGCTGTTGCTTTCCATGAGAGGGTCGTTTAAGAATGCAGTGCGATCGCGGGAACGCCTGCTCATTCATTCCCATTTGATCGTATGATTTTTGCGTCGGCGTTTTAAATGCTGTTGGTTGCACCGTTTTCTCCGATGGGGAGCGGCTGCCTTGCATTGCCTGCGTACACCTCCAACGGCTACTGGCTCGCGGAATGCTGGTGGCCATGACGTGCTGGTACGTACTTTAATTTGATGATGAATTTATGAGCAATACGTGTCTACGATGTACACAAATTGTCGGTATCATAAGACAAGATGTTGCTGAGTATAGTTCGTTGTGTGTGTGTGTGTGTTTTCCTTTGTGTAGTACTAGCATCTGGCAATGCCCAATTTAGACAGATTGCGCGCTCCACGACCTTTGCCTAGCCTCTAGCTAGCGTATGAGTTTGAATTGTACTCTCTTGTCGTAATAAACACATAAGGACAGATGGAGAATTAGTTAGCTTGGCGTGCTAGGCTTACCGTAATTATTTCCTTTCCTGCTGAGAAAAGATGCACAAAATGGTTGGTAAGCTACAACCACCAAGTTCGCATCAACAAATGTTTTGAGCACTAGATTAATCTATCTATCGAGCAGGAACCTTCCTTGTCTCGTCCTGATCGCCTAGAAAGTTAAACGACTCCATGATCAGAAAGGGCAAGAAGTAAGATCCTCAGGGGCGGCAACGGAATCTGTTAAGTTCTAGCTTCACCACTGGATCATTCAGGGCCTACGTCTAGAGCGGGAACAAAAGGAGAGGTTGGATATGCACACAAGGCAGTAGCCAACTTTTAAAATAAAAGAACCGTTGCACTCACGCCTCTGTACAGACTACAGTCTCATAACGCGGAATAAATCCCCCGAAAGTTTTCCGAAAAGGAACAAATCCCCGAAAGCTCGGATCCACTGCGTCACCTGACACAGCGCGCGCCATGTAAGACAGCAGGATCCCAAGCGAGAGCAGCGCAACGGCGGCCGGCGGGATGCCGCAGGGACTCCGAGCCGCAGAAGATCCCTGCCACCACCGCCCGCCTCCTTTCTCCTCTCGCTGTCCGGGGGCCTAGCGCACACGGCAACCGCACACGCCTCACGCTGCGTCTGCTGCTCCGCGTCCCGGCTCCGGGTGCTCCCGCCGCTCCGCTCCGCGCGAGAATCGGCGCAGCGCTACCAAACGCCGATACCGCCCGCCCGATTCTCTCCTGAATCGAGTCGGAGCGACTCGCCCGATTCCACAGCAAGCGAGGAGCGCAAAAAAGCTGCTTCCCCGGCTCCGCGCGTGCCACAACTCGTCCCCGTCCGTCCGCTCGCCTGCCGGCTGCTTTGCCATTGCCCCCGGCGGAACGACGACCGCAGCCCGTCCCTGTCCGCCGTTCTTCCCTGCCCGCATCTCATCCCCGTTCGCCGGGCTGCCGGCCGCCGCTCCTCCCCACCCGCAGCTCGTCCCCTTCCTCCCACCCGCGCTTCACAGCCTGCAGCTCGTCCCCGCGGACGCCTTTCTCCGCCGCCTGTTCCGTGCCGTCAGCCCGCGCTCCCGTCTTGCTTGGACTTGCTGCTGCCGCCCGAAATCCAAGCCGCTGCCTGATTGTTCCATTCGCATCTCCTGCTCGCCTCGCCTACTTTGTCTGTGGCCAGCAGGCCTCGATTCGCAGGCAGCAGGCCTCGATTTGCTGCTAGGTGAGGTCGATTCGTGGGAGGAGGAGCTCGATTTGCCTCTCCTCCACGCACCCGCCGGAGCTGGAGCCGTAAGAAGCTCCACCAGACAGGTTATTTCCACTCCGCTCCGCTTCTCTTGCTGCCGGAGCCCCGCGGCACCACCTCCGGATTCCCTCCGCCTTCTGCTCCGGCGGTCGGATCTCGCCGCAGCTGCGCCCTGGTAAGCTCCCTCTCCGTCCTGTCACTCACGCTGCAGCAGTATCTAAATTTTGCCTGATGCTAGCTAGCTTGCTGCTGCTAGATGCTGTTCTGCGGTAGTATTTTCGCGGGGACGGGGCGCCCGGTGGATCTGGAGCGCGCGGGTCGAACTGAGATCTGTGCGCGTTCGCTTGTAGAGGGTATCGCTTGCTGTGCTTGCTGCGAAATAGTGCGTGCTGTGTATGGCGTGGCTTCAGCTGGCTTGGCAAGCAGGTACTCAGTGATTGCTGGTGGAATGTCCTTTCTGAGAATATTGATGTCAGTGGTGAACCAGTGACCGCTTAGTATTGAATTTGAACGCAGAGGAGTGATGCACCAGGGAGGTTGACCCTTAGCTTGCTAGACTCTTTCTTTAGATTGTATTTTTAGGACACGGCTGAGCAATACGTTAGCGAGGTTGACTCTTGCCTCGCTGCATGATTTTTGACAATTCAGTTGCGCTAAAGTAGAGTTTTCTCAGCACGGATTAGGCAACACTAGAGAGCGGGCGATACTATCACGTGTGATGGATTTGTTTTTTTTAGCGTGTTAGTGCTCCAGCATTCCAAGTTTGTCGGCACCACAGGTGTAACGCTGCAACGCATGAAGTAAAAATAGAACTCACTAAAAGTAGCACTACAGGTTATTTCAGCTGGTGTTGGACTCTGGGGGTATATTTTGGTTTTTGGGGAGCAACATGGCCATTGTGATTAATTGTGGCCTCGTGGAAACATGATTTATTGATTTTCTTATACTGTTTGCTGTTGTTCAATCAAAATACACTTGTTATTTTCAACCGTTTCACTGAGGTGCTATCCATCATCATAAAACAAAAGAATTTACAACCTTTTGGCATTCAGTGTGGCAAGTAATCCAAAGTGCTTCAGACTGCTAGTGCATTTTGCAATGAGGATGTAATGACTGCATTTTCTGGGCAAAGGTTGGATATAGAGAAACATCACAAATGCATGTTATGATAAATTTGGTCATAATTCTGAATCACAGAAAACAAAATGTGGAACTGGTACAGAGAAGCTACGCTTCAACTGATTATTGTCAGCATCTATATGAACCGGATTGTTTTACTGCACTTATTCCAAGACAATGCTACACATAGTTATTGCTCAATCGGCAATTTCTGGTTTTAATGATATCTGTTTGTCTGTTTCAGCCTTCAAGGCAGAAAAGGTGCTCGTATTTGGTTTTCATTGACCAGATTGCTTCAAGTACTGTTCATTGCCGGTGCATTGTGTGACTTGATGGTGCTATACGAAGTCACATGAAAGTCCCAAGCACACGCCTCCCATCTGATGGCCATAATAATATGGTAATTGGTCAGTTTGGATAGCATTGCAACAAGTAGCTGGTCAGATACACCACAAAGTTTTCATATTCAATATGCCGCCATGGTGGAGTAAGTCATCATCAAAAGATGTTAAGAAAACCACCAAAGAAAACCTGTTTGATACAATTCATCGCTTCATAAGTCCTAATGAGCAAAAGGGAAGCACAAAATCAAAACGGAATTGCAGACGTGGAAATAATACAGCTGTTGAGAAAGTTTGCAAATCAACCACAGTGTCACGTCCAACTTCACCATCAAAAGAAGTTTCCCGCTGCCAAAGTTTTTCAGTTGATAGGCCGCATGCTCAGCCACTTCCTATTCCTGGAGGATGCCCTCGAGCAACTCGTACAGTTTCTGATGTCATTGAGTCAAAGCCCATATTGGAAAAGCGTGGCAAACCACCCCTATTTCTTCCGCTTCCTAAACCTGATCTGCTTCACAAAAGGCCTGGAAACAGTGAGATTGCTTCAGAGATAGTGGTTGCTTCTGTCTCGAGCAACTGTTCTGCTGATAGTGAGGATCGCACAGATTCTCAGCTTCAGAGCCCTGTTGGGAATGATA
Source organism: Urochloa ruziziensis (assembly GCA_015476505.1). NCBI lineage: Eukaryota > Viridiplantae > Streptophyta > Magnoliopsida > Poales > Poaceae > Urochloa > Urochloa ruziziensis. The sequence goes on from CM027125.1 coordinate 44,078,403, forward strand.
ATGAAAATACAGCAAAGATCTCCTCAAAGAAAAAGTCAAGGTATGCTCTTGAGGCCAAAAGCACCACTTCCTCTATTTACAATTCCCATATAAACAAGTCTGTGCCACGTTATTTATCTCCATCTATTTTTTTCCTTTTCTCTTTCTGAAGTAATGTTCGCAAGGAGCAACCTGGTACCATTACTACCAAGGTCACGAAGGAAACGTCGAAGCCTGCTGCTAATGCTCTCAATAACCATACACTGTCCACATCACCCAGAGGTATTGCAGTTGACAATAATCAACCAAATTTACAAAACCTCCGTCCAGTGGTTTTGGAGAGTGCTCCCAATAGTTTGATGTCAAGTCCTTCGAGAAGCCCAAGAAGAATATGTCCTGATCATATTCCGACTTCAGCCTTTGGGCAGTGAAGCCTTATGCAGATGTAACTTTCCTTGGATCTGGTCAATGCTCCAGTCCAGGTTCTGGACAAACATCTGGACATAATTCAGTGGGTGGCGATATGCTAGCGCAGCTTTTTTGGCAGCCCAGCAGGGGTAGTCCAGAGTGTTCGCCAATTCCTAGCCCAAGAATGACGAGTCCTGGCCCTAGTTCTCGTGTGCATAGTGGAAGTGTTTCCCCATTGCATCCAAGGTCTGGCGGAGTGGCACCTGAATCTCCTACTAGTCGGCATGATGATGGAAAGAAGAAGCAAACCCATAAATTGCCCCTTCCACCATTGAGCATCTCGAACAGTTCATTTTTTCCAAACAACTCCATGCCAACTAGTCCTATTTCAGTACCCCGGAGCCCTGGCAGAATAGAGAATCCATCAAGTCCAGCATCACGATGGAAGAAGGGCAAGCTGATTGGTCGCGGGACATTTGGTCATGTATATGTTGGCTTCAACAGGTATATGTTTCCCGACGTACGAACTCCAAATGTGCAGTTGAGTTACTATAAATATATTTTAGGCATCTTTACAAGTTCTTTAGGACCTTTGTGTTAAGACACAATTTGCTCTATTCTAATTATCCAACTACTCAGAAATTTCTTTATGAGTGGAGTTATATAACTGATCTTAATGTGTTCTATTTTTTTTCCATTGAAGAGCTGAATACTACCCCTCTACTTTTCTTTAGTTTATGTTTTAGGTGTAGAATATGTTTTTTCTTTCATGTTATAGAATTCTGAGAAGAGACAGGGTGTACCTGCCTCATCTAATGTATGCACTTTTACAAGTCTCAAATGGCTAGGTTCATCTGTCACTAACTCACTAAGATTAAGAGATGATGTTCGTGTTACTACCTCATTGTGCAAAGTGCAAGCAGCTTTGTTCAGGTAGCGACAGCAAAGAGTGGCATGTAGCCATCTTGTACTTCCCATATCTAAACCATCAAATATAAAAGAACCATGACACTAACCTGCATAAAACTTGTGAGTGCCACTCATAATTGCTGGCATAATTGGCATTCTTAGCAACGAGAGATGACAACTAAAGGAGTACTCATGTTGGTGGTAACATTCCATAAAACCATAGGCCATTGAAAATTATAGGTCCTATATACTCCTATTGTGTTAAAGAATACCTTATGGTCCAAGTAAAGCAAAGAGAAGTTAGTGTTCTGGAATTATCAATCATTGTTTGGGATACTGTTTCTGTTTCCATTAACATAATACGATTTCCATTTGAGTGTTTTCCAATCATGCCTCAGTTTTCATAACCTCTGTTTTGTTTGCCCTATGATATTATTGTCTATATCAGTGATAGTGGAGAAATGTGTGCAATGAAAGAGGTTACCCTATTCTTGGATGATCCTAAATCAAAGGAGAGTGCAAAACAATTGGGGCAGGTATTGTGTTTCAGATGAGTTTTACACTGACTACTAAAAAAAATTAGTTTATATGTTGTGCTTATTGTTCTACATTATTTTTATCTGTTTAACAGGAAATATCAGTCTTGAGCCGCTTACGGCATCCAAATATTGTACAATACTATGGATCAGAAACGGTATAAACTGTTTTCTTCAATTACTATCTATTTACACTTGGTTTTCCTTGCTTTCATAAAATGCTGCTACTGTTCCTGCAATTTCAGCCGATTCTGTCTGTAATATAATGTTCTTAAGTTCGGACTCTTTTCTTCAGCAATGGTGCTAAGAAAGATCACAACAGCTTGTCGAATTCCATTAATATTGTTTTGTATGCACTGCTTCAATTTTGAACATGAGTTCTTTATATTATGTTTTTCCACGATCAGGTTGATGATAAACTTTACATATACTTGGAGTATGTGTCTGGTGGATCCATACATAAACTTCTACAAGAGTATGGCCAGCTTGGTGAACCAGCAATCCGCAGCTACACTCAGCAGATACTTTCTGGCTTAGCTTATTTGCATGCCAAGAATACGGTCCATAGGTATTATTTCAGTTTAATTTGGTTCAGTTTTTTTGGTTGCACATATCAGTACATGTCATATATTTTGACTTTTATTTTTATGGGTGTTATTTACAATTTGTAGGGACATCAAAGGTGCAAACATACTAGTAGATCCAAGTGGCCGTGTTAAGCTTGCAGACTTTGGAATGGCAAAACATGTAAGTTTCCAAGCCATTTTACTATGCTAAAAGTAAGCTAACCAATATTCTAAAGAAAATGTAAGTTAACCAATCTGATTTTTTCCCAGCTAGAGACATGGATATGCTATCCTTACATTTAATTTTCCTTTCTATGTTTTTCATCTGTACACCGTAAGTCATGACCACTTCAAATAGATCAACCGCTTCAAAGATATATACCCATATGAAAGTCATTTTTACTGCCGTCAACATCATATCTGCACTGGTCTTGTCGTCCTGGTGCCACAAGCATACTGCTCTAGCCATAGATAAATAACATTTTGGACATTCAAATGCCTGTTCTCTGCTATTAAAAAAAATCACTGTACCACCATAATGTTCAGCCCCACTCTAAGAGCTTAGCTTGTGCTGGAGCTCCTTGGCTCTCATCACGCCTCCAGTTCTGGTTGAATAAACCGCGCCTTCAGTGTCACTGTTAGCATGTCCAGCTCTGCTGCAGTATAAGTTGCACCTTTGTGCCAGCATGCTATTTGTCCAAAATTGGGCACCCCTTGGACCATGATAGGGGGCCAGTTCTGATACAATCTGGTATGGTGGTGAATATTTGGTTGGGTGGCAGGAAGTTGGGGGGACAATGACGATCCAATGAATGGAATATGTGTGAGCGAGGGAGGAGTGTTTTGAGATACGGAAATTACTTAATAGAATAGTTAATTTTTGAGATTTCCCCCCTTTTCATTGTTAGCGGTTTCTTTTGGAATTGGAAGAGCGAGAAAGATAATACAAGTATTTACCTGCAAGTGGTCTTTTTTGAAAACATAATACTAATCCTTACTATATTTGTTTAAATATTCTCTCATGCATCTTTTTTATTTTTTCTCCCAGATCAACGGGCAGCATTGTCCTTTCTCATTTAAGGGTAGTCCATACTGGATGGCTCCAGAGGTATTGTTGAAAACCTAGCTCTTACTTTAAGTTGTATTTTTTGGATTCCATCTGTATCTTATTGTAATTTCTGTAAACAAAAATCACATGCAACACAATTGCAGGTTATAAAAAATTCTAATGGATGCAACCTTGCGGTTGACATATGGAGTTTAGGATGCACTGTCCTGGAAATGGCTACCTCGAAGCCACCGTGGAGCCAATATGAAGGGGTCAGTATGACTTCAAAAATACAATTCTTAATTGTTCTATAGTATGAAGCCACTGCAGTGCCTCACTACATCAGTAGTTTTAGTGTCGAGTTATTATCCCATATTTGTTTGGATGTACCTGCTTCCTTTCTTCCTTCCGGGCATATCTACAGTCTTTACTTTCAAGTTTCATTCTTTATTTGATTATTAAAAAAATCATAACAGTGTAAGATTGCCTTGCAAACTACATACTGTTTGTTTAGGATGACAAAATACTAACTTGAGATAGAATTAGATGTTTAGAACTTCAGTTGCTAGTGCATTTCATGTAGTTCAAGCACTCAGTTGATGTGGATTTTTTTTGAAGGTAAACTGTGAACATCTTATTTGCTGTGAACTAGTGTATTATGCTAGCAAAGCCATACTCTTGAACATATTCCCTTATTTTAAGTGACCATATAACCATATTGGCTCAAGGTAATAGGCCATTTCCTGTTGTTTTGGTCGGTTATAGAAATCAAAATCAGGAAACTGCTGGCTTTTAGACTCTGGTTTCTTCCAGAAGCACCACTGGTCTGCTAACAGAAATAGAACATCAGTTTCTTGCTTTCTGGAACACTGATTCTAGAGGCCTCATTTCTAAGACTGGGTGATGTGCCATTATATTGGCATCTATCTAGAGCAAAATTCCACACTGGGTGAGCGAATATGAGATTTTTTCCCTGATTTTATCCCAAGAACTTCTCACTATCTGAAAGTGGAACAGTCAAGCTCATCTATCTTTATCAAGTTATATGGACTTAGACTTCTTCTGTTGATTGGTAACTAGAATTCAAGGAATCATAAATGCAATTCACTGAATGTTTCAGTTCTATTTGCCAACAGATTGCTGCAGTGTTCAAGATTGGGAACAGCAAGGAACTTCCGCCAATACCAGATCACCTTTCAGAGCACTGCAAGGACTTCATTAGGAAGTGCCTGCAGCGTGATCCATCTCAACGTCCGACATCAGTTGAGCTTTTGCAACATCCATTCATACAAAATGGAATTTCAGTTGAAAAATCTGTTGCTCCTAATCCTTTGGAACATCTGGCTGCCATATCCTGTAGACCAAAACCCAAGGTACCACTTGAATACCACTATTCTTATTTTACTCTTCATCTGAGAGCGGTGTATTTACTCAGACTAAAACTTATGTATTTACCTTCAACGAATTTCATATGTTTCTTCAATCGCGTGCATTAGAAAATTATATGTTAGTCTTTTAGAACTTTTGGTTCTTTCTTTCTGTTTATCAATCGCTGTCAAACTGTACACATGTATGAAGTTTTTTTTTTAAAAAAAATTTGGGCCTCAAGAAGTTAACTTCTACTCAAGATGGAGGATATCCTTGGCACCTGCAAGTAGCAGGGAATTGAATTGGAGAAAATGACCAAAGGTGGATAGAAACACTGTTGACCCAGTTTACTGAGAACGACATAGTTGGTAAAGGGGTGTAGGGCATGATATGACAAGAACAGATGTTTTTCTCTAACACGACAAGGACGGGTGCTTGTATTTATAGCACATTGGAGTGCAGATTGGAACATGGGAAGCAGTTGTAGCTTGATTCAGTGATGCTTTTCAGAGTTTTTGTCATTTCTCTTGTTGAGTATCTGTTTCTACTGGAAAAGATGCTGGGGATAGATGGCAGCAGAGCATTCATTTTGTAGTGCCATTTTAGGGATAGTTACAAGGATGTAGAGAAATTTCCCTTGTTAACTTAGCTCAACTCAAGTACTTAACTGATATACATACGTAGATTTCCTGAGTCTTAATTTGTTAAAAGTACTATGGGCAGTTGGATTTTGCTTTCTTTGACATTCTTCAGGCCTGATCACCTTTTTGAACTTGATTTGCAAGGTGGCCCTGCAGACAAGAAATACATCCTTAGGTTTGGAAGGGCCTTCTATTTACCAGAGAAGGGGTGTCAAATTATCTTCAAAACACAGGTACAACATATATCCTACATCCTGCTTAGTAAGTAGATATGGACACATCAATAATGTGTCTAAACAGTGTTTCAGTGAGACAGTTATGCGGTAACCAAGAATCGAAACATTAGATATCTAACCAAATCAAATTAGTTGTAAAAGTGTTCCATAACTAACCAAGTTGCAGCTACTCTATTTATGCAAGTTTTGTTGTACACCGCTATTTATGCATGAATCCAGTCAGAAAAAGAAAAGAAAAATTATTTATGCATGCACACACCTGTGTCCTCTAATTCTTATCCGCTTGCAGTGATATCCAAATACGAAGCAATATATCCTGTCCAGTTTCTCCATGTGGAAGCCCCCTGCTAAAGTCGAGGTCTCCTCAACACACAAGTGGCAGAATGTCACCCTCTCCTATTTCGAGCCCTAGAACTACTTCAGGCACTTCCACGCCCCTATCTGGTGGTAATGGCGCTATTCCTTTTAACCACCTAAGGTATGCAACCTACAGCACCGAGGGATTTGGGACCACATCTAGAGCCCCAGATGATCTTTTCCCCAATCGGCATAAAGATCCTATCCTTGGGCAATTCACTCAGGCACATCAAGTCTCACAGGGACCTCGGGAAAGAGTAGTATCTGAAGCTGATATTCTGAGCCCTCAATTTGGAAAGAGACTTGGAAATGTGTTTGATTTGCGTGAAAGGCTGGCCCCTTCTGAACATTTACCCGTCGTGCCTTTTTGGATCATGTGGAGCTAAATCCTTCACTTGACCTAACATCTGGCTCTCTAAACCTTGGACTCAAGCATGGTAAATAACTATGAAGTGTAAAAAGCAGAGTGGCATTTTTTGGAGTTTGTTAAGGTAACTGGTGGTTTTTGGCTGGTATAACCATTCAATGACTGGAATTGTATCATAGTATCAGAACTCAGAAAGATTGACAATTTCTTTAGAAGCTAATGGTTGGCAATGGATGGGATTGCTGTTGTCATTAATGCAATTCAAGTCAACAAAGGTATGCCCCTTCTCTGAAATTTTCAGCTGTTTTATTATCTGCATTCAGTTACATAATTGTAATTGTAGTAGTTGCTGTCTTTCTTTTTGCCGTCGTTTTATGTGTGATTCCTGCAGCTTGCACTTCTTTATTGTTTCCTAGTTCTTAGCATGTATAGTCGTGCACCTGCTTTGCGTTTTAACCCTAGCTTGTTGAATATTGAACATGATAATTTTTGACACCTGAGCTTGTTTTGAATATACTTTCTCTCTAATATTGTTATGTGGATTGCAGATTCCGCCCATTCCTATCAGGTCAAACAACTTGCCTTAGCATACAACAACCAGCGTGCTAACAATTGTCAATGACGGGACTGTATATTAGATTCCCGGGCTTAATCAGTGAAGGACCCAAAGCAGTAACTCCCCATTTGTATACCCCTCTCACCCCAATATGTAACCTATTTTTTCTAATTTTTTTCCTTGGCGTCCTGATGCCAATGTATAGGAGTCATCTCAACTAAGAGCCTAGATTTTGCACAGGTAAAACAGTTGAGCTATCCATCAACCAGTCCCCTTTCTTGTTCATTTGCTCCTTCACAGTTACGTATCTCACCCGTGGCTGGAGCTGATGCAGCTAGTCAACTTAGCATTGATAATTATATATTTTCTAGCAGTACTAATCCAATGTGCCATTTCATTCACTGTACAAGCTATTCGGAATGTATACAAAGAATCTGGCCCCAAACTAAATGCATATCATATGTGCTCACATGAACCTTGTTCATTTATGTTGCTATTGAGATTCTAAAAGTTACTCCCTCCTTTCTCAAATGTACAACGTCTAGGATAAGCTAGTTCCAAATTGATTTTGTCCTTTCTCAGATGCACTTTGTTTTTCTGCTAGATGATCCCCTCATATAAAAGGCACTAGGAGTAATTTGCAGTCGACCGTTTACTGTGTTGGTAAATTCCAAAAATATTTGCCTGAATTTCTGCCCGCGCCATGAAATCGAATTGTGTCTGCCCTAGTTGCCCTCGTTCGTTCAAAAACAGAGAGAATGACGAATTGAATCGTGTGTCAGGCAGTACCTGGCATGCCCTAGGTTGCTATACCAAGGTCCAAGGTCGATTGGCCCCGCTCTCCTCCCTGGCGATCTGGTCCCGTCTGTCGCAGCCGCAGGTCCCCGACCTCCAGCCCTGGACAGCTCCTCCGCGGTGGTCCGTGCCCGGCGCCGGCTCTGTAGCCATGCGGCGTTGCGCTCCTCCACTCGCCACTCCTACCTTTGGATGCTCCGGAGCCTGGAGGCGCGTCGCGGGACCAATCTGATGGGTCGCGTCGGTTATCCTGAGGACAGCGAGAGGTAAAACCAACATCCCTGGCTTGGTGTCGCCCGGTGAAACTTCTTCCATCAACCACAAGGACCGTTTTTTTCTCACTCTGCATCTTCGCCACGGCTGAAGCAAAACGGTCGTGCTCTCTCTCATCACTTGGTAACCGTAGTCCGTAGCTCGAGGTACCTCGTTGCCCGGTCGCCTTCCCGCCCATGGAATTAAAGGTTGCGCACGACGCCATGTCCCGGCCAGGCAGCCGCCGCACCGGGGGGATCGTGATGATGCTACAGTAGTGGCAAGGCCGCGAGAGCAACCAATGCAAGGGGCGGCCGCCGAAAGGGGATGTCCAGCTGCGCGGCATGCGAGAAGAAACAATCAGCACGACATGTGCCGGCGGCGTACAGCCGCGCTGGGTTTTGTAGCGTTGTGCCGGGATGGGGAAGGAGGACCAGCCAGCCAGCCATAGCCATGGCGCACTCACAGCAACAGTCCCACACCCCTCGCTGGCGTTGGCAGGCTGCCGGGGCCTGCCGCCAATGTGGGGGGTGACTCATCGTTGTCCTTTTCACCGGCACCAACCCTCTCCCACTCGTGAACAAAGTTCGCTTCAACCGCAAGTCCGCTAACCCTGTTGTGCGTTCGGCTTGTGCTTTCTAACGTCGCGTCGCGACTCCGAAAAGTTTCATTCTCGTGGTAGCTCGTTGTGACTTGTGATGACACATTGCAGAAGGGCAGAGGCGGCATAATGGACGGATGAACTCTAGACTGTCTCATAACTTAGAACTCTTGCACATAACAGAGGCGGCATATTACACAATTGGGTACTGAAATTACAAGCCTGGGTTCAGATAAACAGATGGAGTGCAGTAGTACATCAAACTCGAAGAGAAATGGAACTCCACAGCAACACAGAGATTGGAGACGACGACCACCCCCATCCGAAGCAGACTGCCTTGTTTGGGCTGGCATCTCACGGCAGGAACAGCAGCAGCAGCTTAAGACCTGCTCTTGAAGGGGATCGCCCTGATGATCACCTGGTGGTAGATGGCAGCCAGGGCAGCGCCGATGAATGGGCCGACCCAGAAGATCCACTGCAAAGGCAGGAATAATTGTGATCAGCGATTGCTTGCTCTGAATTATTTCAGGCTAATGAGAGGCTTAGCATGCAAGGGTGGATGATAATGCATGTCGTTGTCCTGGAAGGTAGTGGTTGCTTGCTGCAATAAAGCAGGCCCTATCGGAATTTCCCTTAGGAAAAGGGCAGGTTTCCAGAATTAAATAACGAACAAATGTGTATGGAGCTTATCCTGTCAATCTGCCATGCTTTGGACCTTTCGAGATCAACTACTGAATGGTTTCTAGTGGTAGTAGTTGGCTACTCTAAACATACTTTTACCTGGAGCTAATTACTCCCCAATTTTTACCCGCCAAAAAAATTTACTCCCCAATTTTACATCACCTAATCAGACCGAGCTTCACAGTTTAATTTCAGTTTATCAGAGTAGACTTCACAAGCCGTCATAAGTTAGATTAGACTCTTCATCTTACTTCTACCCAAAAGTTAGCTAAACAATTTTGCACCAGTTCACTGTCTGCGAAAACAATCATCGTATCAAGGGAAGAACAGAGGGTTGGTGTTCGTGGAATTCACTCACGTGGTCATCCCAGGCCTTGCCCCTGTTGTAGATGATGGCAGCGCCAAGGCTCCTCGCCGGGTTGATGCCGGTGCCGGTGATGGGGATGGTGGCCAGGTGGACCAGGAACACGGCGAACCCAATTGGCAGGGGGGCAAGGATCTGTTTCATCCAGCAAAGAAGCCAGCGCCATGTCAGGCCTCGAATCCTTTGATACCATGAACAGGCAATTTAAGCAAAGATTTATTAGGTATATGAACACTCACCGGGACGTGGGAGTCCCTGGCGTTCCTCTTGGCGTCGGTGGCGGAGAAGACGGTGTAGACGAGGACGAAGGTTCCGACGATCTCAGCGCCGAGGCCGTCGCCCTTGGTGTATCCGGGCGCGACCACGTTGGCGCCGCCGCCGTTGCCCATGTACAGCCCCTGCTGGAACCCCTTGACGACGCCTGCGCCGCAGATGGCGCCCAGGCACTGCATCACCATGTAGAAGATGGCCCTGGTCAGCGACAGCTTCCTCGCCAGGAACAGCCCGAAGGTCACCGCCGGGTTGATGTGCCCTCCTGCAGTTTCGAGGCCAAATTAAAAAGAAAAAAAATCAGCATCTACTTGGAAGAAGCAGAGGAGGAAGCCAAGAAGGGGGAAAAAAAATCAGCAGTTGCATGGAAAAAGCAGAGGAGGAAGCACGGTACCGGAGATGCCGGCGGTGCAGTAGACGAGGGCGAAGATCATGCCGCCGAAGGACCAGGCGATGCCCTGGATGCCGACGGTGGCGCACTTGGACGGGGACTTGCTGACGCCCATCACGGTGAGGATGCTGATGTAGAGGAAGAGGAACGTGGCGACGAACTCGGCGATGCCGGCGCGGTAGAAGGACCAGGACTTGAGCTCGCCGGGCTCGAAGAGCGGCGCCGGAGGGGGCTCCTTGTAGTCCTTGTCGTCGGTGCCCTGCGCCGCCGTGCCGATGGGCTGGCGCTCGGAGTACTTGTTCGCGCCCAGGCGGACATCCTCCTCCTTCCCCTCCATGGCCGGCCTGCTTTCTTGCTTGCAGCAACGGAATCCGAGCTTAAGCTAGCTTAGGAGCAAAGCTGATGAGATGGCCTGGTGCTTTGTGAGGACTGCGCTGTGGGGGGAGTGAAGAGTCTTATAGGGGGCAGCAGCAATGGTGGAGAGGAGGTGGTTCTGGAAGGAGTGGGAGCATCGGGTGAGGTGTGGTGACGAGGACAGTGGTGGGGACGGTGACAGGGAGGAGGAGCGGGATTGATGGGTTGTTGGTTGGGGCTTGCGGCAGCGGCATTGCTGATGGCCTGGTGTTTTCTGCAAATAGTTGAGGCTCAATTAACATTTCTGGATATCAGAAATGCTGGTCTTAGAGATAATTCAGAAACACTGCTCAGCAATTGTGCTGTGGCTGGAGATGCCAATCATGCAAACATGATTATGCGAATTCAGATGTATTATGCAACATGGGGGCAAGAGGTCCGGTTCTCTCCATCAGACATTCAGACTCTAATATAGCTAAACCTTTTTTAAGGCTTTGATGCCATACTGAATTTTGAGTCTTTCTAAAGTAATTATTTGGCACAAATTTAACCTTTTTATGAATCACATGCAATGATCTCTATACCTCGTTTGATTGAGGGGTACCCTTGATTGAGAAACAAGAACAAAATTAATCTGTTGTTTTTCCTTGCCTCCTTGGTCATAATCTTATTTACATGCTAGTTTGGTTATTTTTCTAGCCCTTTTTAGCTCTTCAAGGATTCCTTAAGCGTACAAAGGATAAGACCAACAGTAGAATAAACTTCTTTTTAAAAAAATAAAAAGTAGAATAAAAGCAGTATCTAGTACATCCACTATTACAAAGGGCACCCAGGGTTTGTTTGTTCAGTTCTGTGGTATAACGCTTTTCCTGTTCTTTTTGTCACTAGCTCTACTCTATTTCTCTCAGCACTGCTTTTTGCCGGCTTTTGTGTGTTGTTATGGCGTTGTCTATGCAAAACGATGACGCGATAAGCTAAGGAGGAAAAAAAATAAAAATAAAATACAGTTACTTTGAGCTAATGGCATGTCCTCCTTTCCACCGGAGGACGGCACTCTCTTTTCGAGAATACGTAGGAGAACTGCGTATTTTGTATTAAGAAGATGAGGACGGCATCTCTCTGTTTGCCGTCGCCAACGTCATTGTGCTCGCCGACTCTCAGTACCGAACGCAATTTTCTTTCAATGGGAAGGACTAATCGTGACTCTGAATTTGGGGCGGTGATGTAACGTGAACCTAATCGCTAGTACGTTTGGCCAATAAAAACTGTTTCCTGAATTGTCCATGACGTGCACAAATCGTGTGTTTCTCAGCCGAGTTGGGGAATGGGAGGGAGTGATCCATCGGCAAAAGAGTGTAAAAAGGCAGCGCGACCGTGGCGGGGTAAAGCTGCAAACGTCCTTGGCTCCTTGCTAATACTCCGTACATACCATACAGTACCTGGTCAGTTGTGTAATTGTACGTAACTCTGGAAAAAGCTGTGCAAAAATTGACCGTATCAAGAGACGAGCTTCTCGGCCTGCAAGTCGTGCAGCTCCGTTCAGAGTCTGCATTCTGCTGCACATTCAGGTCAGGCCCCCACGCCATGTCGAGGAGACGAGGACAAAATCCTTTTGATGAAAAAAAAAACTCGAGCAGAAGAGACCGTTGGACGAGCAGAGATGCCGCCGTTGTACGCACAGGCACAGTAACCTCCTCACTGTCCGGACAACAGTAACACAGCCACAGGTGGGGCCCTGCAGTTTTCCATACGATCACGGGGGCATCCCCAATCATCTCTGACTCCTTCCCTCTCGTCTCCTGCTCTCCTCCCCCAACGGTCGTCCCAGCTGGCCGTATGGCCCGTATCCTCCCGTCCCGGCGATCAATCCCCCGGCCGTCAGCGTCACCCGCGCGCCGGCCGTCTCATCCGCGCCACAAGTTGCCGCACGATTCCGCCGCGTCCAACTCATCATCATCACTCTACCGACCGACCGAGGACGCCGGGGCGGCGCGGCCCGGTACGTAAGCTGGCCGAAGAGTTTCTGGCTCTGCCCGCCACCGAACGTTGCTTTCGCATGCTCTCTCTCGTCTCGTCTCGTCTCCAGACGGTTCGGTATTATTTTCCTAAGCTCCTGGCTAGTATGTGTTGCGGCCTGTTGTGTTGTTATGACCTAATCGCCCAATGATTGGTCGGTTAGTCCAGCCCAGGCTACAGAGGGGGGGATTGCGATCGAACCCGTAAACAAAGCGGAGGGATTGCGAGCCAAGCTCGTAAACAAGGATATCCGGAACGATTGGTTAGCAGCAAATTGTGCGCATCGCCTCAGCTCAACCACAACCACCGGCCTGGAGCTCTTGCTGATATTATTCTTTTGTTTTGTTTTGTTTTCCGTTTCTTTGAGCTGGGAGGATGAGCTTGTTTGTTTAACGATCTCCGTGTGTCGCTGGCCGCGGCACGCTATGATTGGCGGCCGAGTGGGCAGGGAGCCTTGAGCTTCAATAATTAATTAGCTGGTGGAAAGGAATGTTGTGCATCGTAATGAAATGGCAGGTGATGGTATTTAGTAGGAGTATTTATTGATGATATGCAGCCATCGGGATTAATGAGAGAGAGCCGGGCCGTTTGATGCGCAAGGGAGGGAGGGAGCCAGGTTTGGTTTGCGGTTACAAAACCCCAGCCTGTGATGTGATGTGAATGGGAATTGTGATATGGCACGTCGTCCTTATCCCGATTGCGCGAATCATCAGCCATGTGCGGACAACTCAGCGCTGCCTCCCCTTGCCGGCGCGGCAGGCCCCACGCCTCCTAGGCCTCTGCTTCTGTCTCTCTCACTGTCACGCACGGCACGACCCGACCCCGTTGGTGCATGGAGGAGAGTGAGTGCTCTGCGCTCGCCACTCGCGATCGCGAGCGTGCCCGTAGTTGTTGTTCCTCCTCCGTGTGATGTGAATGTGTCATGACTCATGAGAGGACTCGCCCGCTCGCGTGCGTGGTAAAAAAAGGAACGGCAAAGCTGGTACTGCTAATACCAAAAGTATCCTCCGGCGTGAATGGAAGACTGATGAAAGGCGAATGATTCACCACTGACGGAGTGACGGGTTGGTGACCACTGGTAGCCTGGTAGGCAACCTTTCGGCGATCAGGAGGTGCGCAAGCGCATGCACAGATCACGATCGATGAACTTGGCAGCAGGGTGCCGCGCGCGCTCAGGCGTCTTCGCCCGTGTGTCGTGTCGACCCACGGACGGATCGTGACCGGATCAGCGCGCCCGTTTTTCTCCCAAAGCCTCGCGGCACGGCAGGGCGGCGCCACCGTACTACAGTGATCGGTTGCGTCGGAATCTCGCCGCCCACAGCCCGAGCGACACGTATGCACGCGTTGAAAACTCCAAAGGCGACACGCACTACTCGTCCGTGGAACCTTCTCTTCCCTTCCCAATCCCTTTCTCTCCTCTCGTCTCTCCTTCACGAGGGCGCGCGATTCACGGCGCAAAACGTCACGTGCGAACAGGGCACAGCCGCACAGAGCACGGGGCTGGACGGCTGGACGCTGGCGGCCGTGCGCGCGCGGGTTTCTGTTCTGATGCGCTAGCTGGCGAACGGGGAGGGGAACCCCTGCGGAGCGCGGCGAGCGCACTAGTGCGAAGCCTTTGAAGGAGCTCGGCAGCAGCTCGCATTCTCCGAGGTACCTCCGTTTCACAACACTCGTGCATCTTAATCATTTTTCATGACACTAGGATATGACACTGGAATTAGGTTAAATTTTCTACAGTACGAGATAAGTAATTTGTTGCAACACCACATTCCCATGCCTTGGTTTCTTCTTTTCTTTCACTCCATCGTTTTGTTTTTCTTTTTTACATATATATAGAATATGCCGTGGAGATCTCCGTCTATTAACCGCGTAATCTGTCATCATAATGTTTTCTTGTTGTTTTTTATCTGCCATGCCCTAGCGAAAGCTATTATCTAGTTCATCGGCACTAATGAAGCAATATTCCACTGGATTTTATGCTCGATGCGTGAGACCTCATTTACTTGAGATTTTGTTGCTACAAAAAGGTATGAAGGCTACAATGTTTCACACGTAAAATAAAACGCTGCCATGTGGGATCCACATCGCAGGGACATGGTACATGGGTCGACTGCGTGCGCTCTTCATAATCAGAATTTTTAACCTCTTCTGATCGATCCAGTCCGATGGTCGACAAGGCCTAGTCTTGGATTTACCCACCACACAGGCCTAATTAGAGCAATCGGCCCATGGACCAGGTCTATCGGACTCACACGGGGCGCACGGCCCAGTATGCTTTCCCTTGCCTTCACTTTCCTCCTCGGGGAAAATGAAAATCTTCCAGAAAAAAGACGATTCCGCTGACGGCGACGGATCGCGTCCACGAGCTCCGCGCCGCAGGCAGCACACGAGCTGAGCTCTCCAACATTTTGCGGCGCTCGCTGCCTCTCTTCGCCGGTCAGACTGTTTTTGGGGGTTTTTTAGTCGGGGTTGGCTGCTTAATTGGGAGAAACTATTAATTAGGGTTACCGGTTACGGCAGCAAGCTGAAATGCGCGCTATGGGAATTCGATGTTTTCATTACATGGCATATTGATTTGATATTTATCGCTCTCGTACTGCCACACGCTGTGTCCATTTGCCCGTTTGGGGAAAAAAATTGCGGTTGGGAAATTGTGATGCCGGTGTTTTCTTTTGTTCTCTGAATATTGTTGCGTACAATCTCAAAGCTCAATGCCCGTATTGGGAATCGGGATGGGCAAACGGGATAGGGCTCAAATCATACGTACATTTTCTTCTTCCTTCAACAGTTTACATCTTGATGCACTCTCTAATTTGGTGTATTCGATCTGCAGATCATGTTAATTACAGTACTCACTACAATATAGGAAACAACATCGGCGTGAAAGAGCGAGCATTTAACTTTCATTCAGTGCTGCTGCTCCTGCTGTTGCCACTCTAGGATTGCTGAACGGAGTGCTCTGTTTGGCACGAGCAGGGTGTGTTCGAGCTTGAGGTTTGTCATGGGTGATGTACTGTGCCCACTGTCAAGCCAGCCTTTAATAGCCTCACCTTCATATGTGAATCCATCTGCGGCGATATAAGGATCGTTCATGATCTCCTGTTCATCATCAAATGGCAGCTGGTGAGTTTACCCCTAATGTGTCCTGCTTCGGTCTTAAAAAATTTGTCGCGTACCTAGGACTGAGAACATTACAAATTAACTATTGCTTACATTTCCATTATCTAAAAAAGTTGATCGGCTTTTTGTTTCTTCCTTTTTACCAGTAATAAGATTAAATTAGTATAGGCTAGGGTGATACAGTGTAATAATTTAATGGGGCATGTGGTTAATAGGTCATGCATTTAACATTAATGGTTGATATCAGTTGAACAAACATTATGCATATTCTTTACCTGCAAGATGGGACAGATGAAGTATGATGGTATGCAAGTGTCATATGATGGATTTGTGACTGGCAGTGGTCGTGCTGTCATTGAAGCTGCCTTCATCAGGGGCTCAACCACTTTCCACACATCCACTGTTAGATCTGGCCTACGCCTCCTACTTAACTCAGCACATCTCAAGGCAATATTTGCAAGCTGGTTGGCTTGTACAAAAGGCCAGCTTCCTGCAGAATTATCAATGATAGAATGCAGGTTTCCTTGCTCAATGGCTTCTTCCACTATTTCAGCAATCCTTTGAGGTTGTTTCCCTGTCAGAAGACGCAGGATGATAATGCCAAAGGAGTATATATCAGATCGTGGTGTAAGCTCACCAGTGATCAGAAATTCAGGATCCATATAAGAGAAGGTTCCTCTTGGGTTTGTTGTTCGGTAAAGGGTTGTGCTGCATGTGTTTGTCTGTATCAAAAGCCGACAAATTCCGAAATCTCCTAATTTGCTGGAATAATTGGCATCAAGAAGAATGTTGTCTGGCTTCAGATCACCATGGACCACAGGGTGAGGTTTGTTTGAATGAAGGAAAATGAGAGCTGAACACATCTCTCCAATAATTCGAGTGCGGGTCTGCCATGTGAGTGGCGGTGTGTTGTTCTTGCATGCTAGGCAATCTTCAAGGCTGCCATTCGGAAAGAACTCGTATACTAGACCAAAAGCTTCTGGGCATGTGCCAATCAGCGTGACGAGGTTTGGATGCCTTACTGTGCTGAGAACAGAAGCCTGCAAGGAAACAGCCAGAAGATTATCGTGTGCCAATGCAACTCGTACTTCCTGTAACGGAAAATGTAGTTTGTATGTACAAAAGAGAATGATTACTTGCCTCTTGATGGAATTCTGATTGCCCCTGCATGCTTTGAGGATGTAGCAACTTTATAGCGACTGTTGTATTGCGGAGGAAGCCTTTATAAACACTTCCGAAGCCACCTTCACCAATCTTAAGCGTGGGATCGAAGTCTTGTGTTGCTTGTTGTAGCTCAGTAAGAGAGAACTTGGTGTTTAGTGCTTCAGATGGTGCCAAAACACCCTGCTGGCTGTTTTCCCGCAATTTAGCCGCTTCTCTTATGGCAGCGTCTCTCTCATGTTGTAACCTGTCATAATCTGCTCGGAGCACTTCCAGTTGGTGTTTGTTTGTTGCTAACTTATCTTCATTATCTTTAACATATTGCTCGATCTCACTTATTTGGTGTTCTAGTGTGACCTTCTGCTCATTTGCATCGTGTAGTGCAGCATATGCTTCTTCTTGCTGTCTTCTCATTACATCATTCTCCTGCCTTTGTCTTTCATGCATCTCCTTGAGTGCCTTCCACTGCTGTAACTCATGCACATAAGATTTCTCCTGTTCTTTGGTCTGCAAGAGCTATGATTTCGTTAATAAACAGAAATGCTATTTGGATTCAGGATTAGCACAGTGAATGAGCAAAGCATATGCCTTTTGAAGAGCTGAATGCAGTTCTCTTTCAGCATTTCGCCGTTTGTTACATTCTTCTTGCACTTCTTTTTTCAAAAACTGGATTTCAGTGAGGGCCTCCTTAAGTTTATCCTGGGCCATTTAATTTGATATATCAAAATCTATGTGCCATCTAGGAGTATTTAGAGTATGAGTGCCGATCCCCTCTTTATATCTCAACAGTGACACATAGTACGTACCAGGGCATGTGGTGTTGGTGAAATACGGTCATGTGAGTCGTCAGTTGAGAGATGCATATTTGATCCAACTTCACTTATATCATCGTTACCAACTGCTGCTGGTGAGCAGCAACCAGAGTTCTGCGATCTGTCAGAGTGAACAGAGAAGTCCTCTGAGCGCCATGGTCTCCTTTGGTTACCATTGAAAGTAGATTCAACATCTTGAAGTGGCTGAAGCACTGTAACACCAGTTCCTTCGGATGGAGAGCACGGTATATCTCTTCTTGATCTTCTCGAATCGTTCATGGTACTTACGTTTGAGCTTGATGCTTCGTTCTCCAATTGTTGGATCATCATTGATCTCATTTGGCTAGAAATGTTGAATTCTGGTGGTGGTGCTGTGTTGGTGGCTGCTGGTGATGATGATGGCACTGCAGGAACTTCTTCTTTGGCCTCCCTGTCAATTTTACGTGTAAATAACAATTACTGCTACATCCTATGAGGTATACTTATCAGGATTCTGTTTGGCAAAATGGAGAAAAGAAGTGATGCAGATAAACAATGAATCAATATGTATCTAAATGGCTAGATTCAGATAGCATAAACGGCGACAGAGTAACTTAATTTAGGTGGCTAACTACCAAGTACCAACTCATCTCAACCTTACCTGGTAAAAATTAGAGATCCTTTGCAAGTAAACCATATCTTGCATGATGAAGCTGCTCCTTCCATTATTTTTAGTGCTGTCTTGGATGTTGGCGCTTTCATTGTCCTATGATTTGTCACACTCGTTAGGTTGGCAATCAAAGGACTGCGATCTCTTGTTAATTCTTCTTATTCTCTGCACTTGAAGTTCATAAGATGTTTTTTAAATAAATGGGAAGCTGCACACTAGTTTTCACTGTTCTTAGCCATTAGTCAAGTAGTTATGGAGATGGAATAAGATTTTAAACTATGAGCTACTAGGAAACTGCTCGGCCGTACACATTTCTGTACTTGATAAATCGTTTTTTTATACCAAATTGGAAGCTGCTTTTGATTACTCAACTGCTAGATTTTAAGAAGTCTATCATAATTTGGAATAACTGTCATACTTGGACCCTTTAATTGCTAGAGTCCTCTACTGCTGGACAACTGTTGGATGACTGGATGTAGAGTTAATGGAACTAGAAATTTGAGACAACAGTAGATATTTGGGCCTCACTTTGAGTAGTTTTTATCTGATGCAGCTCCCACAACAAGCTTTGTAATCCCATGTAAAGCAATAAGCTCAATTATTCCTTTAGCAATGTCATCATTTTGAATATCTTCTTTGTCACAATTAACCTGGCAAAGGAAAATTTTGATAAGAATTATGCAATATTAGGATATCCTCTATCTCTTTAATATTGATTTCAGTTTCTTGTTTCGAAAAATGAAAAAAGGAGAATAACCACGAAAAAAAGAAAACATAAATGAACACACCTTTAATCGTCTGCATATCAGAACATATTCATTAGTCTCTTCTCCATCTTTTCTCTCTCATGTTGCCTGTACGCATGTAGCTCTTGTGGTCTCATTGTGCTGTAATGAACATTTGCCCCCAGCCCCACTAGAAAAACATGAATGTGTTTAAATGGGAAACATAGGAATTACTGCTATTCATAATACAGGACTAGAAAGTTTTAATGTAGCAATAAAACATGGAGGACCTAGAGTGCCTTTTTTAATAAAAAGATAGATTGTAGGGATATCTCTTTTGCCACAATTTTTTGCTACAAAAGAATGGTTAACAACAAACACAAAGCTATTTCTAGATGCTAGGGCACACTGCATATACTTGACTGGAAACTGGATTTTAGCCTTTTAGAAAGTTCGGTGCATTTTTTTAAGTAGACTACTGGAGTATTGATTCCAAGCATTTCTATTGCAAGATGGCTTTTCTTATTTTGGGAAAAAATTACGTTGTATGTATTTACCAGTTTCCTCTGTGGTTTGGTTTCATTTCAACAAATAACTTATTTAAGGCAGTTGTTATTCATAAAATTCAGGTGGACCGAGCATGGTGTTGTGGTGAGGAATCATAAACTACCAGAACTAAGGTGTCCAGTTAAGCACGCATCTAGTGAATAAAGCACTGATACTGCTCCAGGTACACTTTCCCAGTTTTTGCCCCTTTTAACACAATCTGAATTATGGCACTTCCAAAAGAATATGTATGTACCAAGGAAATGTGGAGAATTTGCCTTTTTACTTACTAGTGATCATTTCTGCAGGAGTGTGGACATGAGCAATGACTATCCTGGACCTGGAGGAGTCCATGGCCAAGTTCTGCAGAGCCCACAGCAAGGTGCTTTTGCCATGCTTGAACTCTTCTGGGACGGCAACGAATATCTTGTCCTCGACAATGATAGGTGGGCTCTCTGCCGCCTCGCCTGTGTTACCCGCATATCTGCTCGCGGCCGTTCTGAAGCTGTGATGTGCGCTCACCGGTGTCTGTCCCCTCCCGGCACTCTCCATTTCAGGATTGCTGTTTCTTGGACCAAGAACGATTGCAGTCTCCGGAGAACCGCAAGTCTGCAACTCTTCAAAATAAGCTATGTGCCTATATATGTAAGAATAAACTCGGCAATTTCTCTTTGAAGACGCGAACGTTACAAACAATGGCGAATCTGTAGCCGAAAGAGATCACTTTGGTATCTCCATGACCGTATCTTCCTTCAGAGTCGGATATTCATGGCCTTTGTTACGTTTACGTTCTTCTGGTTGTGAAAGTGAAATGGTAAGCATGCATAGTATGCATCGCCTTTTGCTCGCTTGCTCATTACCGCGTATTTTCTGGCAGTCATCGTCTAAGACGGTCGTTCCTATGCCTGCGTGTAAATGCTCGATCGGCATATTATGAGGTTATATATTTTGCTCCGGCTGCTGCTTCCTCCTCTGCAACCACTGGAACTTTTTCTCTTGAATAATCAGAAGATTCTTCGTCGTGTGCTGGATTGATCACGCATCATGGTATGCCACATCAATAAATCAGAAGAGGTTCTGCCGTCTGCCTGACATGGAAAACCTTTTTTTTTTTGCCATACCTGTTTCTTTTTCTTTGCCGTCGTTGTGATTTGCGAGGTGACTACATGAACAGAACAGAGTAACAACTGATGACATGTCGCCCATGAGAGAAGCATCCCCAAAGAGCATCAGACACTGAAGCTTCAAAAACGGCGAGGACTGCACGAGTAGCAGAGATAGAAGGTACTCTGGTAAAGTGGTGGCTAGTGTGACAGGCAGATTCGCCGGCGGCGGCGTCGGACGCGGCGGCCGGCAAGCTCGGTCGGCTCGACGCTGATGTGGCACAGCCCCAGCGCCCCCCCCCCCCCCCCCCCCCCCCCCCCCCCCGCTGCTGACGCGGCCATCGACTCTGCGGCGCGCTGCCGTGTAAAAGCCTCGTGCGATCCGTCGCTGGAGCCTGGAACCGGCGGCGCACTGGGCTCGCCGGCGGCCGGCGCCACGTGTGGGCGGTTCTGGTTTGGGGGAGGGAGGGGAAAATAAACAGATGTAGGAGACAAATTTCGAATCATCTCTGCCACAGAGTGCTGATCGGACGGACGGGAGCGTCCCAGGGGTGGACGGTATTTCATTTACCGTCCACCCCGGACGGTATCTGAAATACCGTCCTCCCCTGGGATCGCCACGCCGCGGCTCGCCGGAGCGCCGCCGCGTTCCGGCCGTCCGCTTTGCCTCGCTGAGAGGTCTCCGCCGCTGCAGCCTGCGTCCAGCATGGCCTACGTACCCTTGGCTCTGCTGCTGAACTGCGTGTCCGCGCGCGGCGCCGCTGGCCGCGGCGGCCGGCGGACATGTCCACCGCGTTCGATGCGCGGCGCGCTCAAGGCCGGCGTCGGTGTCCAGGTGGCGGAGGGGCGCCCATGGTCTCCATCCAGGCGGCAGTGGAGGTGAATCGTTCAAACCCACAGATGCCGCATCTCTGAAGAAATCAATTGCCCATATAGCTGTCTGTCGTCGCTTAGTGTCCTCTGCAAGAACGATGAGTTGCAGAGCAATGGCGGCGAGGGTCGGATGTGGCGCTGGAAGTTTCCGGGGTCGACGAGCTCCGTGGAGGTGAACTCGCCGCAGGAGACGTGGACGTCGAGCACCGTGCGTGCAGTCCAGGCACACGTGTTGGTGATGGTCACTGAAAGCTTTAAGAATGGCGAGGACTGCACGAATAGCAGATATAGATGCTACTCTGGTAAAGTGGTGGCTAGTGTGACAGGCAGGTTCGCCGGTGGCGGCGTCGGACGCGGCGGCCGGCAAACTCGGTCGGCTCGACGCTGATGTGGCACAGTCTCCCCGCTGTTGACGTGGCCCGCCGCCTCTGCGGCGCGCTGCCGTGCAAAAGCCTCGTGCGATCCGTCGCTGGAGCCTGGAACCGGCGGCGCACTGGGCTCGCCGGCGCCAATGCGTGGGCCGTGGGGGCGGTTCTGGTTTGGGGAGGGAGGGGAAAATAAACAGATGTAGGAGACAAATTCCGAATTATCTCCGCCGCAGAGTGCTGATCGGACGGACGGTAGCGACTCAGGGGTGGACGGTATTTCATTTACCGTCCACCCCGGACGGTATCTGAAATACCGTCCTCCCCTGGGATCGCCACGCCGCGGCTCGCCGGAGCGCCGCCGCGTTCCGGACGTCCGCTTTGCCTCGCTGAGAGGTCTCCGCCGCTGCAGCCTGCGTCCAGCATGGCCTACGTACCCTTGGCTCTGCTGCTGAACTGCGTGTCCGCGCGCGGCGCCGCTGGCCGCGGCGGCCGGCGGACAAACCCACGGCGTTCGATTCGCGGCGCGCTCAAAGGCCGGCGTTGGTGTCCAGGTGGCGGAGGGGCGCCCATGGACTCCATCCAGGCGGCAGTGGAGGTGAATCGTTCAAACCCACAGATGCCACATCTCTGAAGAAATCAATTGCCCATATAGCTGTCTGTCGTCGCTTAGTGTCCTCTGCAAGAACGATGAGTTGCAGAGCAATGGCGGCGAGGGTCGGATGTGGCGCTGGAAGTTTCCTGGGTCGACGAGCTCCGTGGAGGTGAGCTCGCCGCAGGAGACGTGGACGTCGAGCACCGTGCGTGCAGTCCAGGCACACGCGTTGGTGATGGTCACGCTGTAGGACGGGATGCCGCTGGTTAGCGAGCCGGCCGGCATTGACCTGGGACACATGCATGCATGACCCCCTCCGAGCAGTAGTCGTCCAGTGCCGCCGCCGCGCCGTCCGCTCAGCCGCCTGCACGGCTGCACCATCTCACGATGCTTCCCCGCCGCCGAAGAGTATGGAGGCCCGCCGTCGGAAACGGCTCCGCCTGGTGACCGTGAATGGGAGCATCATCAGCTTGGAGACCGCGTGTAGCTAACCGATCGATCGAACGCTCTTTTTCGAACGCATACGGGTCTTCCGGCTGGCGCCGTTGGCGACAGGCATGCAGCTACACACGTCCCGTTGTGATGCTGTTGCCGTCCGTGGGCATCAGATGTCCAAGCCTGTTAATTGTCCCTGCACTACAAGGCTACAATAGTGTTCACGCCAAATGAATGATTAACATGTGCTCACGCCAAATGCGTTCACGCCAACATGTGTTCATCCAAACGATCCTGAGAAAAGGCAGATGAAAATCTTGAACCACCATATGCATGGCACCATTGAGTTCATCACGGCCTTTTGTTATTTCAGTTGCTCCTTGAGCTTTTAGTATTGGTGCTTGACATAATTTGTCAATTCAAGCGTCAAACTATCGATGTTTCTTGAACAAAGTCCTCTCGCATGAGGCGATCACCGATACACATGATGGGGCTAGATAATCCTTCTTTTGAATTTACTAGCCAAATGCCTGTGCGTTACTACGGCGAAATACTAATGATGCGTTTGGTGTGTCAGATGGAGATCATCCGATATAGAGTCTAACCCTGATTGTCGTGTTTAATTTGGTTTACATAATTGAATTGATTGATCTATCATTGAGTCACGTTTCCTTTCGTAGCCGTTACTAAATATTCGTGACCGCTCGATTCCTCGAAAATAGCCCAGAGCTAATCCTCCGTGAGGTCGTCCCATGATGACGATCTAATTCTAATCGACATTGTACCTTAATTCAAGTAAAGTGTAGTTGTATTTTTGAAACTCGTAAATTTTTTTACCACTATACTTTATTGCTTAATCTATATATTTTCTAGGAAATCAATAAAGTTTTTATTTGACATTTTTCTTATACTCAAATAATTATCCATTTCTATCGTCTTGTATAACTTTTCTACTTGAGTATATTAAGTTTCTCAAACACATTTGTTTCAAGCCGGCAAATACTCCTTAAAAGTTTAAAAGATAAACATCTAGCTAGAATTCTTTTTTTAGATAAACATCTAGCTAGAATTCTTTTTTTTCAAAAAACTTATCGTTATGTGTGAATGCATACATATACATCCTTTGTTAATCAATAACTTTTTTAATGCAAGGATAATAGCAGGAATATGACATATTTATTGTTACACATGGCAAGATTATAGTTTTATTGGCTTGTGGGTGAGGGTGGACCTAATTCCAATTACGAAAGCGTTTATATAGTCTAAACTGTTAACTAACAACACAAAAACAAACATAGCTCAATTGGTTGGTCGTGTACGCAGGAGACCCAAAGGTCGGAGTTCGAATCTCTCCTCTTCCAACATTTTCTCATTGTTTATTTTTTCGTGAGCCGTTGGATTTTAAGCATGGTTTCAGTTTTCTGGTTCAAGCGGTGGGCGCCGGATTTCTTGGTTGCGACGGTCAGTTCACGCGGTTATTGTGTCGATTTTTTATCTCTTGCACCGATTCAGATAGATCTTTTCTCGGTTTTCTACCGTTTGAGCCCGGTTCACATGTTTTTTTATCCGGTTCTACTTATGACGGACCAAATTATGGGCAGAGACATTCCTTGCTTTACTCTTAGGTAAAGATATGTCACGCAAGAGGACAACGTGAGAGACCAACTTAAGAGGTGACTCGGTGTGTGCTCTATATGTAATGAATGATTAACATGTTGTATGTGACCGTGTGTGCATGATTATGTTTTAGCTAATTGGAATAACATATGTCTCTTGACTCATCATATGTAAATGCATGGATGTTGGCATGGTGTCATGCATTGAGCTATGAGACCAGTCTCAATTGGGGGGGGGGGGGGGGTATGAGAGTTTTATGTACATTAATTTCTAGTATGCCACTTCACCAAAGTGCTGACTTGGCAAGACCATCAAGAGGAAGAGTTTCATCAAATATGAGAGGAGTTTCATCCCCATAAAACTCACTAGGACAATTACCTAGTTCCTAGACTGTCCTGAGGTTGATTCCAGTGCAAGTTTCATAGAGGTTTTATGGACATTAAATATGGTGTCACATCAGTATATGTGGTGGCATGGCAAGGTAATTATGAAGAAGAGAAAAATAATTTCATCAGGATGAAAATGTGCATACATTGTTTTCAAGATTATGAAACCCGATGAAACTTGCATTGGGGGTTAAAGAGTTCCATTTCATTCAATTTCATCAAATCCTATGCTTAACAAATGTTGTGGCTAGCTATGAAATCATGAAATGAAAGTTAGATGATATGACACTATTGGAGGTTTTACATGCAACGTCCGTGATGTTGTGGTGTCGCTCAAGTGTAGGCCAATTCTATGTGTTGGCCAGCTAAATTGAGAGGACATCACATTCAGAATTAGCATATGTATTGCACACATGGGTGAGTGGGTTGTTGACTTTTATACTACGAGTTTCCTCACTTTTTTGCATTTAGTAGATGGCAATCGTATTGCTTGAACTTCATAACTAGATTCTGCATTTGTATAACTGTGTTGTAAGTCGTCAGAACTCAAGGTGCCGATGCATTGCCTTTTCTTTCCTTTCTTTGTGGAATAATCTAACACATTGGCACAACACTGCTTCCTAGAAGATCAATGTCCGATACCCAATTAAAAATGTGAACAAATATTGATATTGCAATAATACATAGCAAACTTAACTTTCTTGTTTTCTATAGGGACTAACGGGAAAGTAACATAGATGAACTTGCATTGATTTTTTGTGTAGGACAAAAATCTTTGTCAGCACCATAAGTTTCAAGATAAATATAACCACACAAATTTTAGCAGTGGCCCATGTTGGCTATTGCTTACCTAATTGGTTTTCACCTATTTTTGTTTTAGGATATCAGTATCTCTAGCTACTAGTATTAGTGATGACAAATCTAATAATGTGTTCTCTTATGTATTCAAGAGAAAAAAAACTATCGATGTAATATTTAATGTGTCTTTTGCTTAAAAACATCATTTGATCTATTAGTGCTTAATGTATTAAAATGTTTGTCACGTAGATTATAGGTTCGCAATAAGAAGAGGTTGAGTGTATGGAGTATATGCCAGACTTAAAATGTAGATAATCACATTTTTTAGTAAGTACTAAAATTGTGATATAATTGGAACTTGAAACTACTTGATAACTAAAATAAACAATCTTATATGCTCTTGCTACAACTTATCAAGAAGCATAATGTTATTCAATCACTATTGACAATCATGTGATCTATCGTTCACAGTAGTAGAATTAGCAGTGTTCTAGTAATTTTTCACTACAAGATATACGGTAATATTCACAAGATAGTGAAGAGAAAGGTCAAGGTCAAAATGAGTCTGTCTTTTCCATTATGAACAACAAAATTATATCACAGATCTAACTTCCTAGTATCAAATTTACATGCCGCTGGAAGTCTTGGAGACCTGCTTCATAGCCCGCATGATCTCATCAGCTTTAAGATCACCAGACGTGTAAGAGACCAAGGGGCTCTCGGACGGAACCACGTCTATCCTATGGTAGCTGCCAGAGCTCCTTAGCAGTGCTTCTGAGCCCTTCTCGGTGACACCCCGGAGGATCACTGTCTTGTGTAACCCAGATAACATCTCCTCTAGATCAGTGTCACCATGTTCCCCAGTGATCAGATACATGTTGCCCACAGACATACCCCATCGAACAAAAAGATACCTGAAATTAAATTTTGGAATGGCAAGTTAATTGTTTTTCTTATTTGAAATTAAATTCTACAGTAGTTTCTAGTTACATGTTGCATGCTCTTACCTGAGAGCTTGTGATCTTGATGCTAACAGAGGGACAACCTGAAGTCTTGTCGAGTTCCTGCAGTACATGATGTGGCACCGGAGACCACGCATCCTCAACCTCTCCCTCATCTCATCAATCATTTTCACCTATTAAGCCAAATAGAATTCAGATTCATACAACAATAAATTTTAAGTAGATGTTAAATATACACATGAAAACTAAAGAATTGGTTAACCTTTTGGGATCTTTGATGAGGAAGGCGACACAGTGTGCATTACTGGACACCACATCTTGCTCGATTACATCACTTGAACCATCATGTGCAACCATGAGCTTTGCTATGGTCTGCTTCAAGCCGTCATGGGACCACCGGTGGCTGATGTGCAGTAGGTAGTCTTGGTCTGGGTGTAGTTTTCCTTCAGCGTCGATGCATTGGGCCGTGCCAGGATAGTACACCTCGCTGCCGCTGCCGCAAATGAGAGCGTCAAAGTCGGTCGTTGGGATTTTGCCGAGTTGTAGAAGCTGGAGTGTCTCGGTCAATGACATAGCAGTTGATAAAGCAAACCCTGAGATCTTGGATAGCTGGGAGTCCGATCGGACTGATCTGAAGACCTCCTGGATCACCTGCAGCATCTTCTTGCTAGCATGTCCATCATCTTGATAGCAGTCCACTGCGATGATGAACAGGCGTCGACGACGGCGCAAGAGCGGGTACTTGTTGATGGCACTACCAGTGACCTCGGCTAAATTCTTGGAACTGTTCATGACAGAGGTCATGAATGGAGGAAGAGTTGATGACTGTTTGATCTTGTTCATGATTCTCTGCACCTGATCGTGTGGGTCTGATGATGGTGGCTCATTAATGCACAAGGAACTCTTCTCGCCATCAATGGACAGACGGAGAGAAAGGTCCTGGGCATCCATGGAATCCTCAAGTAACTCCTCCTCGTCGGCGCCAGCATCCGCTGGTGTGTCCTTCAACCATCTTGGGTTCCTTAATCTGCAACCAGCAACCCTTGTGAGGTATGTGTGGCAGTGCTCCGGCCACGAGTAGAGGTGGATGTTGCGTAGCCCGTTCCTCCGGCACTCCTACCACAGGTTCTTGTCTGCCACAAGCTTCAACAGCATTTCAGAGATAGCATTCTGGTCATGCGGATCAACAAGCAGACCGTTGCTCAAAGCCTATCAATGCCATGCACAAACACAAATTACACATTATTTTCATAAAAGAATTGTAGTGGATCTCACACATTTAATGTGCAAAATATGAATTCTCACATTTGTAATATCAACCGGACCACCATTCTTCGTGGCAACTATCGGGAGTCCATGTGCCGCAGCCTGAAAGTCACACATTTTTCACAGTCAATTTTTATTTTTTCTCTACAGACTATAGAAAAGTCTCTAAGGCTAGAATATTGAATCTGACCTCAATCAAAGTAAGACCAAATGGCTCAACGAGAGCAGGGTTTATGAAGACGCCTGTAAGTAACAAGCAACAATATGCCATTGAGTAGTATGAGTTGCCAAAGCTGACTGAAGGGTCATGGTATGCAATAAACCTTCATTTTAGCTGCTAGGCGGTAGATCTCTGGAACATCAGCCTAGTTGTGATGCTTGGGAAATGCCACACTTCCATATAGATCATACTTGTCAATCAGCTTCAGAGCTGTGGTGAGAACACTTGCATTACCGGCAGACATTTCATCGATGTCATCTCTATTCCCCATGATCAGAGTCTAAAAATACAGGAAAATTCATTTATATGGCAATACATGCAACTACTATAAAATTATGAAAACAATAACATATTTCATATAGCATGACATATAACACTTGATATTTGAAAATTATATAACACAAACGTTTTCCACTTGGATTGTACATTTTTACAAAAGAGCGGGTTTCATACATTTCCTACATTGTGATCATGACAGATAGCACTTGATATTTGAAAATTATAGAGCACAAACTTGATTCACTTGGATCGTACTGCAGGTATTTTTTTTCTTTCATGAACATAGATGCATACGCTTCTACTACTAAATTTTAGTTAGAAGAAAAGTCTAATTCAGATTAATTGTTTCTTACAAGGTTTGCAAGTTCCCTAAGTGGCTGACACTCTCCAAACGCTTTGACAAGGGTGGTGATGTTCTTCTTTGGGTCAGGCCTCGATAATGCCAGGACCATCGGCTTGTGAGGATTGGTTAGGAAACGCATCACCTGCCACAGGTAGTTGTAATGCAGCAATTTTAATATTTGTGCAACATGTGAAGGCAGCAGTTGTAGTTCTGAACAAATTGATTTGGAATCAAGCACCAACCTCAGCCCAAATTGGGGGCATTGACTTCGGTGAAGTGCCCTCCAAACTAATGATGTCATCTTTGCTATCACCATCCCCGTTAATGTCTTCTGGAACCACGACGTTGCTAAAATCCATTCCAGGAGGGATCACCTACCAATAAATTTCTCCAATTACAATAGTATAGATGAAATATGTAATTCTTTTGTTAGCCAAAGTTGCCACAAGTACCCAATTTGTGAGATGCTGAACTTTGCTTACTAATTTCTACAACTGAGTTTTTGATACTTACCACCATCCTAGGCATGAAACGACCATGGCAGCTAACCCCACACCTTGCCCGTGCCCTCAACACTTTCTCAAGCTTGACATCGAATCCATCGTACAATCCCCATTGCTCATCAGTCTCTTGCCTTGTACTCGTGATGACAAGCTCTGATGCATCCACGGTCAGCTCCTCGCCCTCAATACGCCTCATGATCTTGTAGGTTGAATCAATTTCCTCCTTGGACATGCGCCTTTGCTTCAAAAGTTGCTCCAGTTTGTTCCTCCCAAGTGAGTGGCCAGTGAGCACCATTGGTACATTCAGCGCCCCAGAAAGGAGAGCAGCAACATCTCCAGCGTCAGCATAGTGCCCATGGATCACATACGGCAGGACTGGTCTTCCATTGCCAACCTGCTCTCCTAGAGCCTTCGACATGTTCAGGATATGCGCTAGAGCTCCATCGACAAATTCTTGGAGGTAAGGCCATAGTGCTTCCTTCTTGAGGTACTTATCCCTTGGCCCGCACGGTATGCGCACAATGTATGCCCCACCACTCTCACCCAACCCCTCTCCATCAATGGAACCAGTGGTTAACATCCCAGTCGGTTCCCCATAACTCCAGTCCACATCAGGAGAGGACACTTGACGAGTGAAGAGGTCCACCCTGTAAACACCAGGCATCATTGACATTGCTCTTGCGAGTTCAACAACATATTTCACTTGTGATGTTGGAAGATGAGTGACGATCAGCCACGAAACTTGATTCATCAGAAGAACAGTCTCTACCAAGAAAAAGAAGAATGATTTTTACCTGGCCACCAGTATCTGAATCTCAGCCTAGCTCCATGTTTTCGCCACGGAGAAGACCATGCACACTGGAACATAATACAATTATTTGTGGAACTCTATTGATTAGCCGCACATTACTTATCCTTAAAATGTTATCAATATTTCAAGCAGTAAACTTTGTATTAGGATGAGAGCAATCAACTACTACTATATGATTTTCTTAATTGTGCTTTAGCAATTTAGAGTGATATACACATGGGTCATATACAAGCGTAGGTGGTGTTTAGACCTGATGAGAACGATGTAAAGCTTCTTCTCCCTATTGTCATCAGACCAGACAAGGAGGTTAGAGAAGTTCCTCTGGAACATTTTCTTGGCCGTTTCCACTAGTGCAAGCTCACTGAGGGTGTCCCGCTTCTCGCCTTCTGACAGATCCTCAGCTAGATCCTCTGTTGCCTCGCGACGCCCCTGCTCCAGCTCCTTCCTCCTTGCTGACATTCTCTGGAAGCCCTCCAATTCCAGCTGTATATAACAGAATTTAGAAGCATCAGCACACTAAAGAATTCCAGTACAAACAAGCATATCAGTTTGGACCACTTGCGGCCTCTTAAAAAAATCAGCACACAAAACTTTTTAGGTGTTTGCAACAAAAAAAAATCTGAATTGTCTGCTCTCACAGCCAACACCGTGAGTTCAACTCGGACAAAAGGAAAAGGGAAAGCAAACTCAAACCATGAGAAAACCATGTCCGCCCTTGAAGCATGCTAGCGGCATACCTTTATATGAACAAGAACAGTGACGCAGGGGAGATACAAACTAAAATTTCTTTTAAAATGTGACATCATTAGGCAAGTAGTTCTGAATTTATTTAAGCACAGCATGTCATGAAAGCTTGATCTATCATCAGTGTCACTCTTAAACATCAATAAAAGTTATTATCAATATTTTTGTCAAATAATATTCAATTCGAGCATGTAGAGTGCACTTTAATCAGCATCAGCACAATGAAGAGGAACACTACAAATTTAAACGAGACAATGACAATCAAGGAAATCATAAGGAGCACATGGAAAAAAAGAGAGAGAAAGGAACATATAAATTAGAGAGAGCAACAACACAAATTCAAAAATCAAACTGACAAAAGAGGCAGAAAGATGAAAAGAAGAAATAGAAATTAAGACCTGCTTCTTCTTGCGCGCGAGGTGCCAAATCCTCCAGCACGTGTTCTCGAGCCTGGTGCTGCGCTCGCGCGCATTGCGGGTGGCGACAACCTTGATCCATGTCCGGTGGAGGTGGCTCTCGTCGACACCCTTGACGACCTCCTCTACAAAATAGTGTGTGGGTTTGAAGTTCATGAGCGGACCGCGAGGGCTGGTCGCCGCCGTCGGCAACGCCCCCGCGACCAACGATTTAGGATCCTCGCTGCCGCCGCCACCTCCTCCTCCCCCCGCCACGGCACGACTGTCTAGGATCGCCTTCAGGTACCCATTGATCCACTCATTTCCTGCCATCTCTGACCTCTTTCTCTCTCCCTCGCCTCTAGAGCACTCTCATATCAGTTTAGGAGCATTGATGCTACTGCCATGCCTCTTTCTCTCTTCCCTCTTTTGTGTATGGCATGGCCCGTTTCTGGCTGTTGCTTTGTTTCCTACTTTAGTGCGGCGGGAAGAAAGTGCCCGCCGACCCGAGGGGGAGATGGCAAGTAAGCGATCAGGAGAGCGTGAGAGAGAGAGGACGGGCCCGCGCGTTGCAGAGTGATGACCGCGGTTGTAGGGGAGGCCCGTAGATTAGACGATGCAAGTGGAGCACCTGCGCAGGGCCACCCAAAATTAGGGGCCTCAAAATCTCCGTGCATGCCTGCATGCTGTTGGATTTTCTCTTATCAGTTAATCTTTGTCCTAAGTATAAAAAAAATCTTTGTCCATTTGCTTGCTGCTTGTTAGCACACATGCACATGCAGGCATGGAGCCTTTCCTTTCTTTTGACTAAGCTCACAAAATCTCAAGGCATGCTTGCTCGCTTCTATCTTCCCTTACTTTTATTCTACACGCATCAACTCCATCCTATAATTTGCTATTGTTATCTAAAATCCAACCAAATAAATTACTTGATCACGTTGTTATCTGCTATTGTAAAAAAGTCTTAGTTTATTTTTCCTCTAAAAATTCTCATTGCAATTCTGTTGTAACTTATGAATTTTTCTCCTCAGTCCTCTCATCCCTTGTTGTTTAGCTTATCAGGATAATCAGCGCTCATGGTGCATTAAACATTATATAATAAAGTAAAACTACATTTTTGTCTCTTATATTTTCTAAATGTAGGCTCCGTTTATATTTTGCACCAGGGTAGGGTCTATGGTCTATAAATCTTAGGTACAATCTTTTGTCTTTTGTTGTAGCCTGTACTCCCTGTAGAGAAGGGAGAAGGAGAAGCGGCGCAGGGACGAGAGGAGCGCGCCATGTTTGACACGTGGCTGCATGGACTGACGGGTTTGCTTCCATCCTGGCTTTTCATACTGGTAGGTGGCACGTCCATGGTGCAAAACTTGATGTGTATGACACATGTATCTCACGACTAACCTATGGTTCAACTTTGTCTAAAAGAGAACTATGGTTCGACTTCTAAGTAAGTTACCCAACTGTACTTGTTGTTGTTGTTGTTGTTGTTGTTATTATTATTATTATACATTGTCAGTCGATGTTAGGAAATTGGGAAGGATCCCGTCACTGACAGATGGACAAGGGCCCACATGTCACCCGAACTGCCCCGTTGATTGTTGATTGCGCACGTAGGCGTTGGCATCACCATCTCTAGAGTCCCCCCGCACCGGGCGCACAGACCGGATTGTGTACGCACGGATCTCAACGCAGTCGAAGGCTATCCAACGGCCGGATGAGGCTCTTTTCAAAAAAATGAGGCAGGCGACCAATGGCAACGAGCCGGCGGCCCGGCGGCGTCGACCCGTTCGTGCAGTCGTGTCTTCGGTCTTCTCCCAGCCGGCAGCCGCCGCCGCCCTATACCCCCACCAAACCCACCAGTCAACCTACTCCTCGGTCCCTCGGTCAGGAGTACAAATGGAGCCCCGCACCTGCGCGGCCCGCTGTTTGGCGTCCCCCGCTTCAGGCCGCGGCACGGTTCCATCCCGGCGCCTCCTCTCCCGTCTCGTGAGTAGCTTTGCTTGAGTTTTTGGGCTGTTGGCTCGCCTAGATCGTATTGGTGGCCAGCCTGTTCATCCGGGACGCCATTAAACCTGCAGATTTGGAGCCGATCGACGCAGTGCGCTGCCTCCTCCCTACGAGGCCCTGTTGCTAGAAGGAGGAGACGGTTATCTACTCCGATGACGACTGCATACAAGTATGAGGCGACAACTTCAGTCTTGAGATTCTTAGTTTTTTGTCCTGCGCTTGTGTACCTTTTGCTTTGGGGGTGATGCATTGGGCCTGATACTAACTAGCAAACAGGACTCAGGACTGAGTGGCTGACTGATTAAACATGTGGATTTTGTAATGGTAAGGTAGATTGATTCATAGTGTATAAGCACTACGCTACAGTACATAAGGCAAAGCTAGTGGGGGAAATGTAGAAGTACAAGGAACCAGTGATTAACAATCCATTTTCTTTGAAGTTATGGCGTAGTGACTACAAACTATTATAGTAGCCACATTTATGAACAAATAGCTGCGGAACTTATTAGTTGTCCGTTGCTGTTTTAGCTTCATTATGGGATCAGTTGTTCATTTGAGCTGCATGTTTCAGCACAAGGACCCCGGACCAAGTTGACTTCGATTGGGATGATCTTGGGTTTCAACTGGTCCCCACGGACTTCATGTATTTAATGAGATGTTCCTCAGATGGGGTGTTCACAAAGGGTGAATTGGTGCCATATGGGCCAATTGAGCTGAATCCAGCAGCTGCAGTGTTGAATTATGGTCAGGTTTGTCAGTTTGAGTACTCGGGGATCTTCCTTCAAGAACTACTTGCTCTGCATAAAGAGCCTCCTTGTGTGCTTTTGCACCATTTGAGAATGCTCTAATATGCTTATAAAACTTTGGCAGGGGTTGCTTGAAGGTCTGAGAGCACATAGAAAGGGGGATGGATCGATCCTTCTGTTTCGCCCACAGGAAAATGCATTGCGGATGAGAATTGGTGCAGATCGGTTATGCATGCCTGCACCAAGCGTAGAGCAATTCCTAGAAGCTGTGAAGCTAACTGTTCTGGCAAACAAGCGTTGGGTAAGGATGCGGCACATCTCTTCTTGAATGATTACATGTGATGTATCTCTCGTTCCTCATGGATCATGTACTAACTGCAGGTACCTCCTACTGGTAAAGGTTCTTTGTATATCAGACCACAGCTAATTGGAAGTGGGGCTATCCTTGGTATCGCACCTGCTCCAGAGTATACATTTATTGTGTTTGTTTGCCCAGTTGGGCATTATTTCAAGGTTAATGATTTGTCCCCTTTCTTTTCTGCTTACAATTGGTGTTGGGTTTTATCTAAAGAACTACCCTGTTTACAATCAGGATGGTTTGTCTCCAATCAGCTTGTTAACCGAGGAAGAATACCACCGTGCTGCACCCGGTGGAACCGGTGATATAAAGACTATTGGCAATTATGCTTCGGTAATGAGCAAATATGATTTTTCACGTCATTCTTCTGGTTTCTCAAATACTTTGATTTCAATACCCTAGAAAACAGGGGTAAGAAATCCACTTAAAAAACAGAAAAATATCCGATAATGGACATCGTCGTGTCAGATTTCTGTGTTGTGAATTTGAAGTACATTTTGATTTTTAAGACACTTCTCAACCAGTTTGATTCCAGTTGTTGGCAATAAACTGAAACCTCAGAACAAGATCCAGAACATTGTTCTAGATACCTTTGCGTGATTGAAGCTGATATTATTTTGGCTTTCCACAATTTTTTCCATTTTATAATTGGCCACAACTTCTATGCTAGTGCTATGCTGTTTGATGCAACCTCAACTCTCAATCTACTGCAGTGTTATAGTTATTGGTAGATTTCATTTTCACATTTGGTGTATAAAAATTCATAACTTGGTCTTCTGGTTACATCATAAATCTTATCACAAATTGAACATGCGTGGTGTATGCAGCTTTAGTCTTGACAAACATTTATGTGTGGGTCTTGATAATTGCTGTCCACGTACAGGTTGTTAGTGCTCAGAGAAGAGCCAAGGAGAAAGGCCATGCTGACGTTCTATACTTGGATCCTGTGCACAAGAAGTTCGTGGAGGAAGTTTCTTCTTGTAATATATTCATGGTGAAGGTATGATAGGTTGACGACCTTTGCAATTGCATCTAGGAAATAACAGCATGAAGCAAATTTGACTAATAGCGTAATATATATTTTTTTTAAAAAAAAGGGAATGGATCTTCGAGTCTTACTTGTGAAATTCTCACTTGATCTCTGCCTGGAATTTTGCTAGTATATCTGTGCAATCAGTCATATTTTGTCAGTGATTTTGCATGAATTTTCTGTAAAGTGAGCAAACCAAAAAACATTGGATTCATAATATACTCATTCAGTCAGCATTCTATTATTTATCTTCGAGTACTAGTTAAACATCAGGTAGTTAAGTTTATAATTTATACAAAAAAATGCACAAATGGTCTTAGAGCTATACCACTTTTTCTTGACAGGGTAATGTTATTTCTACTCCGCTGTTAACGGGAACGATTCTTCCCGGAATTACAAGAAAAAGTGTAATTGGAATTTCTCAAAACCTTGGATTTCAGGTAAGTCACTGTGATATTCATCATTCTGTAATCCTGCTCATGTTGATATCATTGAATGACAGGAGATATGTAATAACCTTTCCTTTTCATCATATTGTCTATTCCAAAATTTTCAGGTTGAAGAGCGTAATATTACAATAGATGAGCTGCTTGGGGCTGATGAAGTCTTTTGTACTGGAACTGCTGTTGTATTGTCACCTGTTGGTAGCATCACTTACCGTGAAAGAAAGTAAGTACTTGACTCAAGTAATTATTTTGTTATTTGTGCTATTTGAGTGCCCACAGGAGTGACTGAAGGTCCACTAGAACTGAGTTGGTTAATGCCTACAAGCAGCATTTCAGCAGTATGGAACTATTGGATATGCAGTTCCTACTATGAATTTATCCTTGATCCAATTGTATTCTGAAACCTCAGTCAGTAGCCTAACGCGATACTAAAAAGAAAGAGTGCTCTTCAATATCATCAAATAATTGATATACTTGCAGTGAAAACAATCAATACTCATTGATCCAGTACCCATTGCAGAGTGGAGTATGGGAAGAGCCAGGAGGCCGGAGTGGTGTCACAGCAACTCTATGCAGCATTCACAGCTATCCAGAAAGGCCTTGTGGAGGACAGCATGGGATGGACGTTGCAGCTAAATTAGCAGCTTTATATTATCACCTGCCTTTCTGTCTTCTCAACAAAACAGTCTTATTTCCGGCCAAGTTGCGCCTTGCATGGTTTCAGCAACAGCAGTGCAGTTCCCTGAAGTTGCTCACCATGCATGGTATCTGGTGAGTAGAGTAGAGACACTTCTCGTGCAGCACACACACATCACACCATTATGCTGGGATCAGAGACATTGTCCACACCGTTAATGTAAATAAAGTGGATCTTACCTGTTGTCCCAAACCACATTTCTTGTTATGATTGCTGTATAGTGTATACACACGTGGCTGGCTCTCTGTTGGACCGCCGGATAGGGCATTTCGTCAGGTGACAACAGGGCAGACATGAGAGCATGTTGCCAATAATGGCTACAGCAGGCAGAACAGAGCCCTGCACTTGATGCACGTACACCTGGGGCCGTCTGATCTCTTCAAGGCAACAGCACCAGCCCGTGATGCACTGCCAGTTCATCAGAGACCTCAATCAGCGGCTGCATTATTTCGCCATGAACAGCAGATCAGACGAGGTTTAAGCAGTTCCATCTCGCTTCAGGCATTCTCAGAGTCCGGAAAAGGCGGCCCCTGCCATCGGATTGTTCGCCAGGACGCATCACGCCATGAGCCAAAGCT
Source organism: Urochloa ruziziensis (assembly GCA_015476505.1). Classification (NCBI taxonomy): domain Eukaryota; kingdom Viridiplantae; phylum Streptophyta; class Magnoliopsida; order Poales; family Poaceae; genus Urochloa; species Urochloa ruziziensis. Next base: position 44,115,668 of record CM027125.1, read on the forward strand.
TTGCTTACCTGCTACTGTTCCATGACTTCTGAAAACGAGGTTTGGCAGTTGGATTGCATGGAGATTGGACTACTGCGACATCAACGTCTTAACAGCCAGTTCTTGTGCTTCCAATAACAGTACTCTAGGGCAGAAGGCGACAGTTCTTTCTGTCCCCGTTAAGTGGCCGGTGAAGCGTTCACCTCCAGAACGGACGAACCGATGCCGTGCCGGGCGTGCCCAGTGCCCTGTGTGGCTGCTAGCAGGTGAGGTTTTCAGTGTAAATATTCTCCCGGACATCTGACGGATTACTCCGTATTTTATCCTTGACAGCACGTTGGAGCAAGCGAGAATCCCCTGACAACCAAACATTAGTGTTAGTGGTTCAGAGATGTGACCAGTAACAATGCACGGTTACCGGTACTAGCACTAAACCAAGGGAGATCATCTCGGTGACGACGAAAAGATAGGATTTCTTCTGCGTAGTTGGTGGCGCGCAAAAGGGCGATGCGCATCGCCCACCTAGATCGACGCAGCCGTCGGCGTCGCCCATCATGTCGATCTATCGCTGTCAGCATGACGGCATGGCCATCTTCTAATCAGCCGAAATTGCAGCTCGTGTTGTGGGTGTGGCGATGGCCGATGGCAGGCAGCGGCGAGAGGGAACAGACGACGTGACGTGTTACGTGGACGGCGTGCTGTGTCATGCAGGATGCAGCAACAGCCACGTCGTCCAGAAGCTCACGAATCATGGCCGCCGGCCTATCTATCCCTATCATGGCCGGTAGAATATCTTAGCTTTATCTGGCTACTTTCGTTACTGTTCCCATTTTTATGCATGTATTTATCAGCTTTTGATTCATTTTTATTCAGGTCTGAACCTGAGAAAGACGCATGCAACTGCAGCAGCTGGAACTGGCCCTTCACGAAGGTTACAACTAAACAAACCATCACCAATTCTAAAATTCGTGTGAAAAGTATTGCGCCACTCACACATCGCTGACTAAATCTGTTACAGAATTACGAAAGCGAACAGAGCAGTTGAGAAAGGGGAGGTTGAACAGTCACGGAATACCCCCAGTCCCATACTAGCTCTTGAGAGGAACCAACCGACACACACGAAAACGACCACTTCTCCCTGGCCTCGACCGGCGCCCGACACAGCACCAAAGCCCACGTCGGCGTCGCCCTCCGCGTCTACAAGTACGTGCAATACGTACATGTACTTGGCAAATGGCTGGAGGAAATCGTTCGTGTCCCTTGAGTGATGATCGGACGGCTCTAAGAGTGGCCACGTGTACCCATGGCTTCTACTTCTTCTACTGCATTGTACCGTACGTGCGATCGATCTTTGGTACGTACCAGGAAGTAGCGTCTACGTAGTCTGTCCGTATGTGTACGCTGCGGCGACCGTATGTGTACTCCCCTTCTTTGGAAATCTTCGAGAATTCTTTGATAACTCTTTTGGTACCGTTGCAGATATTATTTTTTGACGAAAAAGCACAAAGAGTATGGGAGTTTTTTTAGTCGTTTGTTACGCATCCTAATCCAACAGCTTTCTACTAAAAAAAAATCCAACAGCTTTCTGGCGAATCCTTTTTATTAGTTGGTTTGTCTCTGTCGCATGCTGAAAATTTAATTAAAGAGTTGGATGACGACTCTTTGCTGTTGAGGCTTTGAGAGTATGCACAACGGGGATGTTACAATTGGCCCCTTATTCTTCAGCCTCATTAGAAATCGTTGCATAATAAAGTGTATTGTGCATGAAACATTTTGGCATACAAAAAATACTGGACTTCTTTATAAATGTCTTGCAATCCTTTTCATTTCAGGTAAACCTATTATCAAATGCCTTCCAGAGTTTGGCCAATTCAAAATGGAGATAGCTGAAACGAATTAAATTGATATAATAAAAGTGGGGAAAAAAGTCAGAAAGATTGAGGGAAACGTCTCCTAGTTAATTCAAGATGGCTTTGTACACGCAAATAAGAGGAGTGTATTGTCCTATGATAATTATTCTTTCTTGTTAGGTACACCGATATTTAATGCTAGAAGGACACTGTGCTAGTAATTGGCCAAATGAGTACTCCCTCCGGTTTAGTAAAATGGCCAAATGAGTACGTATCTTTCAATAATAAAAGAAATATTACAAAATAAAATCTGAACCCAATCTTATGTTCCACTATACGATCCTCTAGAAATCAGAACACATTAACGAATATCATAACTTAAAATATCACTCAATCTATCTCGGATCTGCAACATTTAGTCGTGTTTTAGAGGGCGCACTCTTGTGCACACGTGACAGTCCGGATGCAAAATTACATTCTTGTATTGGAAAAGAAGAATATTTCGTGCCCATCTTATTTTAAGGGGCATCATCTATAATGAAAAATATGTAGTACTAAAGGATGTCAAGAGGATAAAGGCACCAAGTATCCCCTGCAATCTGCATTTCCGATTCGGACCACCCAACGGGCACCAACATTAATTAGTTGTAAAATTCAAGGTTCTATATGTCGATTTGCCGAGCGAATAACATAGCGTTGTCCGTTCTTGTTCTCATCTCCCCTTTTCCTTGGCAGCCACTACGTGCTGAGCTTGATCTTGATCGCGCACCTGTTGACGTAGAAAAAGAGGAGGCAGCCAAAATAGGGGCAAAAGACAAATCCAAATCCCCTGCCTTGCAATAATCTACAAAGCCAAAAGTACAAAGCACCTCCAAATCCTACCTTCTCCGTCCCGTCCGCCATTAGAGGGGATAGAGAATGCGGGAATGAGAGAGACACGGTAGCGGCAGCGGCAGAGGTTGGCGCGGCCACAGTGGCAAGGCCTCCGGCCGTCCGGTGTCCCAAGAAGCCCCACTCCGGCGGAGAGAACCGGTGCATGCGTTGTTTCCGGTGCCGGGCATGGTTCTGCTTCCGCATCTCGAAGGATTCGATGGAAGGAAGGATCAGAAAAGGAATCTAGCCAACTAGGATTCGTTTGGCCCGTTCAAGCAGTTCTGCAAAACAGGCAGTTTTTTTGGCTGTGAGTATCCGTTGATTTGCTATTTATTCTCAGCTTTGGAGGGCGGAAAATTCGATCTTGGCGTTGGTCTCTGTGTCTTTTGAGGGTTTCCTGTGAAGAGCCAGAGGATCAGAAGGGAGAAGAGAGCGGTTTTCTCATCTGTTTTCTTTGGCTTTTGGGATTCTAACCTTTGAGATTGTTCTGAGTCACGGGCCTGTCTTGCTCGTAAGATTCTGCAATTGCTTGAGAATGGAGATGGGGAGATTGGTGTGCTTTGCGTTGTAGTTTGGGTGAAGATCAGCGGGAATAAAGCAATAATAATTCGCTTCCTTTCTTTCCGGCTGAGATATCCCTTCCTGCCGCTTCAGAGTTTCTCTGTTCTGTTTCGGCATCTCGTGAAAACCGAGGAAGCACGGCAGTTTCAAGGAAGAACCTTCACTTGGTTCTATCAAAGCACCCTAACCTGTGCCGGCCTGCAATATTTTCTGGGTTTTGGGCACTGTGTTTGAAGCGTAGCAGAACTGCATCGGCTGTAATTGCTTGGTGAGTTCTCTGATCAAGTACTGGGTGGTAAGTAGTAAATTTGGACGCTTTATTCATATTTATCAGGCTTACTTTGTCAATGAGGCAATTTTTAGTCAGTATCAGGCTTAATGATACATGCCAATTTGTTCATTCATTAGCAGTTCTTGTGTATTTTCGAGAATTTTAGTGCACGAACCTGATTCTGGAATTCGAGGGGAAAGAGTTTTCATCAATCTTGTGCCTTGGATACCCCGAAATGTTTTGTTTATCTGATTCCAGTTAGTGTTTAAAATTCCTTTTTGTTGAGAAAATATTGTTTAAAATTCTTATAGCATCTTTGTATCAGTAGAACCTAAATGAATGGCACTTGAAATCTCGTGGCTCTGTAATCTGGGTAGAAAGGCACGCAACATCGAGCATGTCAAAATCGATATAATGCATAGGTGCGGTCCAATGTTTTTTTGTTTCTTCTATGTTTGTTTTCTTTAGGACAACTGCACTAAAAGTTTGAAACCTTTCATTGGAACTTAGAAGAGACAAGGACTTGGGGGAGCGTAGAAAAATGGAAGCGTTTTTGCATTTTTATTTCTAATTTTTGTATCATTCACACAACTTTATCCTGAGCCACTGCATGTGTTTCTTTCATTCAGGTTGTAAGCTTGTCTCCTTAGAAGGAAAGTTATCTGACCATGTTCTCATCTATCATGGCAAAGAAGAGTTACAAACAGCATTCGAAGTCTGAGAAAATCCAGGTGGGCTGCATGTCTGGGCTGATTCGCATGCTTGACTTCCGTCGCAGTCCAAAACTTCTTTCAGATGGGAGAGGTGAGCGCATTCAGCAACATTCTGATTAAATGCGATGAAGACCTTAGATGCAATATAGCAGTATGAGCTAATTTTAATTGACAATATATATTTTCTCTAATAGTAATTTATGTGCTTCATGCAGTCAAAAGACAACCAAAAGGTTTTCAAGGTGTCCATGAAAATATTTCAGCTAATGTAAGTTTTCAGTAGATGAAAAGCTATTTTATCCTGTTTTTCTATAGTATCGTCGAAACTATTGTGCTCGGCTGCTCGCTCTAACTAACAACTGATAAAATGGAAATAAATAAAATATAAGTTCATCACAAATCTAACCTGCTAGTGCTAGGATTGTTTGACATGTCTAGTTTACATCACGATGCTGCTTGTCCAACGCATTCAGAATGGTATAACATGTGTTTCTGTCGACACAATTTTGTCTTATTGCTCTTTCAGATAATGTAGACTAACACTAATGGTTCTGTAGATTCTTTTCAACTTTGGTTATAAAGTGTTTTTGCTATGTGTTTTCCAAAAACACAAATCATCCTAGTCAGCAACAGAGTAGTACTGCAAGCCTCCAGATATGGAAGTTCAGATTTTTTTTGTATTTTGAAGACACATCTCCATAAAAAAAAGTAAGCAGAATCGGAAAGTTTTTAATGCCAAAAATTAAACTAATGAAACAATGATTTTATAATTGTTTGAGTATTGCGTGCAGCATAATATAAGTTTCTCAAACCTTTTAGCTTATGAATACAATCATTTAAATTTGAATTCATTCATTTTGTCAGGATAACAAAGATCATAGGGTTGAATTGATCTTTGCTGGTAGGGCAAGTATTAAAACATTGATGGAAGAAGAGATGGCCAGCAGCACACAGCCCTTGAAACAAGCACAAAGAAATGTAACTGGGATATGCTCTGAAGATATTGATCTAAACTTGGCTGCAAGTCTCATGGAAATCTACAGAAGTCGTACTGAAGGCCAAGAAATCAGTAATTCAGTTCAGTCAGGTCGTAGTTCCATTTCGAATGACAAAGAAGACGGTACGGATCCTCCTGATCAGCTGTATCATATCCCCTCTAGTATTCAGAGAGCTCTGGAAGATGTTGCTGAAGCAGTTATAAGACATCAGTCTGCAAACCAAAAACACATAACCAGCAGTGGTGAAGCTAGGTCCAAAGAGTTTGTTGATGCTCTACAGCTACTGAGCTCAAACAAGGAGCTGTTTCTGATGCTTATGCAAGACCCAAGCTCTAGGTTGTTAGAATGTCTCCAAAACCTTTACATGTCTCTAGGAAGTGCCAAGTTAGAATGTGAAGGATGCGATGAAGAAACCGAGTTGCAAGGTCTGACAAATAATCTAGAGCAGTCTGTGACTTCTCCAAGTAAGATGCAAAGAAGGCATAATTCTTTCTTGAAGGAGGATAAGTTGGTCATGAGGAAACAACCAAAGTTAAATGATAGTTCTCGTGGCTTTAGCAGAATAGTAATCTTGAAGCCAAGTCCTACAAGGAGTCACAGCAGTCTTATCTCAAGCAGTGCAACTTCCTCACCACTATCGAATTATGATCATTTGCAAGTTCAGGGAGCCAATGATAAACCTGATCGTCAGTTCTCCCTTAGAGAGCTCAAAAGGAGGCTAAGGCTTGCCGTTAATGAAAATAGGAATGTTCACCAGTTAAACTCCATGAGTAATACTTTCCATAAAGCTGAAGCTGATACTAGCAAACAGCTTCCAGCCACAAGTATGTCGGAGAGTTTGGCAAGTACAGATTCTTCTGACAGCAAGGTAGCTGAGGAACCATCAATTGTTGACAAGGAAACAGTCCCAGAAGATAGTGGAAGTGGAACGAGAAATGATGTTGCTCATGGTGTCGGCTCTTTCTCCTATGAAAAAGCTAAGATGTATATAATTGAGAGACTAAATGATCAAGGAGAGGACAGTTCTCATATTGTACAGAAATCTGAATCTTTTGATAGATTAATTTCATTACCAGAGAATGCTGCATTTACTCCAAGTCATTGCCCTCAACAGGAGAATATTATCATAGCACATGAAGCTACAAATCCCTTGAAATTGCATACAATTGAGCAAGATGATGGTTCAGCACGTCCTAACCCAACGTGGCTGTATCAGGAGACAGAATCAGCTGACACTAGCAACTTAGGTACGGAAAGTTTGGTTGAGCTCACGACAGATCATGGAAACCGACCACAAAATGAGGGCTCTATGTCACAAGAGTTCATCTGTGAAGGTAATTTATTCATGTTATTTGTACTGTAGGATATGCTTCTATTTGCCCTTTAGATTTTTTTCTGGTTTGTTGTTCTGCTCAATACGTTCAGAATTTTTATGTAGAGGTTAAGACCATACAGGACGCAGTGGAGAACCCACAACTCTGTGCTGAGATTGAATCTTCTCAGGAAAGTGTGGAAGGAAAAAATTCAGACGAAGTAAGACATACCCTGTAGCAAATTCAACAAAGTTCGGACCTTCTGTGTTTATCACTGACCTTTTGCCTTTCTGTTTCCTCCGCTGAAGTGTTCATCAGAGGAACCACAATCCATGAACATGTTACCAGAAGTGGCCCTTAATGAACAAGAGAACCATAGTCCACCTGAAGTTATTGAATTAGTCAAGCCATCTGTACTGACATTTCCTTACTCCCTGGAAAATACTAATGATAAAGAGGAGAAACTGAGTCCACAATCCGTTCTTGATCCTGCCATAGAAGAAGTTACCAGTCCTGGACACAAAACTCGAAAGCGAGGTATTAAACTCAAAACAAGAATTTCTCATTTGGTACCCTGTATAACCTGAACAGTAATAGAACAAAACTATATGTGCTTGCAGATGAGTTGTCCATGCCTATTTCTAGAGTTCTCTTCAAAGAGCTTGACACTTCTTTAGCATTCCCAACCTTGTGGAGTGAACCACAAGTAGGTATTTTGGATGATAAAGATGCAAGGGATTCCTTCATAAAGGCCGTGCTAGAAGCTTCAGAACTTTTGTCCGATGAAAATTTGCAGATATGGTATACAGAAGAGCCACTGCTTGACGTATCTGTATTGGCTGAAGTAGGAAACTCGTACTGCCTGACAGATGATGCAGTGCTTCTGTTCGATTGTGTGGAAGAGGTTCTCCTCAAGATAAGGGACACGTTTTTTGGTGTCGGCCCTTGGGTTGCTTTTCTGAAACACAATGTGAGACCGGCTCCAGTAGGAAGACATCTTGTTGAAGAGGTGGCTAAGGGCGTCCATTCTCTTGTCGGTAATGAGTTACCAAACACTTTAGAACAGGTGATGATGAAAGACTTGGACAGTGGATCGTGGCTGGATCTTCGATGCGATTCTGAAAGCATTGCAGTTGAGTTGTGGGATGGCTTGTTTGATGACTTACTGGAAGAAATGATTTTTGATTTGTGGCTTTAAGACTGTAGTGCTTTGTACATGGAGGCATATTCTACCAGTACTGACAGCGTTAGTAGATACAGAAAGCTTTTGTGAAAGGATAGGGAAAAGTGAGATCAGCAGGTTGCCAAAAATTATAGAGTTAGGCAGTTCGTCAATATAGCGGATGTCCATTTTCTGTATGAATTTTTTGCTTATTGTAACTTGTAAGTCATAATCCTGATTCCTGATTGAATGTGGCTCCTGACACCAGAATTATTAAATTTCTTTATACTCCTGTGACTAGGTGAGGGAACATCAAAATAAGCACAGCTGTATATATCATAAAAATAATCTTTTGTTTACTAGATAAACTATATTTCTTCTCTATTTTAATAAAGCACTTGAAATTATTTGGTAATCGTATCGTATCAGCTATGAACTCGTGGTCTTGTGCGGGGCCATGCTCATGCCCAGCTGCCCTGCATCAAAAGATTCACAGATCAATACTTCAGCTGATGCTGCAAATCTGCAATCACGAAGCTGTGACATCTGACATCCATGGTGATGAAAGAGGATGCAAAGGCCCCGAGGGACCATTGGGATGAAACCCCAGACATGGCGCTAGGTCACTAGGTGAGTAGACTACTGTGTTTAACTGCTCGTGCTATCTTCCATTGATAGAACAGAAGGTACTACTGCTACAAGTTATGGCATAATGTACACTCTGTGGACGGATCACGGACATGGACCCCCTTATTTTTGGTTTCCCGGATCAGGCAGGGAGGATGAACAAATGATCACTCATGCTATCTTTCTGGCGGCCTCGTCCGCGAAGAGAACGTCATCTATACATGTCACGATGTTGTACGCCAGGCTCTCCAGCACCCTCGAGTAGCTCTCCAGGATCGCCTGCCCAACATCCTGCAAGATCCAATCCAACAAGCTCCGTAAGAAACAGAAACTTGAGAGAGCTCGCGGCCATGGCGACGCATCAGTTGCTCACACCCACCTTGTTGTACTGGATCTTGCTGGCGTCCAGCGTGGTCTGGGAGAGGCCCGGGAAGCGCTGCTTGAGGCAGAGCAACACGTCCTCGGCGCGGCTCGCCAGCATCACGTTCTTGTCGGACTCCATGAGGTCCTTGACGGCGCTCCATGGCGACCTCGAGTGGCTCTGGCTCGCCTTCCGCCGCCACACGTGCATCGCCGCCTCCACGCGGTCCGCCGCCTCCAGGGCCTCGTGCTCCGACGAGATCTCCAGGCAGTCCAGGACGTACTCCGGCGAGAACTTGCCCGGGAACGACATGTGCCGGTAGATCAGGTCGCCCACGCTCGCGCGCCCGCACTGGGGAATTCAGAACGTATCTCTTCAGATTCAGCGATGATGAGCAAATCCATCGATCGCAACCAAATTCTTGGGATCGAAAGATTTGAAGCTACAGTACCTTGGGGAGTGCCTGCTTGTACGGGTCGGGGATCCGGATCTCGGCGAGAACGCTGTTGTTGATGGCCATGGCCGCCTTGTGGATCTGGCTCGCGCAGTCACGCTTCTGCTGCAGGTCTCGCCGCGCCGTCTCCGTCAGCCCAGGCTTGGTGACGCACGGCACGGGCAGCCACCACTTGTCGTCGCCGCGCTGGCTCGCCGGACGGCACGGCGTCGCGGCGGCGTCGGCGTCTTTGTGCCCCTTGTCATTGACGTACCAGAATTCAGTCTTCTGAAAGCTGTCCAGAATCTCCTGCACAAGTGCACAAGAACAATTTTTATGGCTCAAGTAAAGTCCATCTCATAGGCATAGCAGTAGCACAGGACGAAGAATCTTGGATCTACCAGTAACATGTCGTCGAGTTTCTCGAGGGCGGGAAGGTTGACGTAGATGTCGGGCCTCGGCCTGGTCGCCATCACCTGACAAAAATCAACCAAAATGCATCAGTGACCCAGTGTCACGGCACAAAGCTTAATACTCTTCCAGAATAGCATCAAATCGATGCGTTAATTCTCACCTCCCGTGTGGTGCCGTCGCGCAACATCTCCTTGGAAGGGAAGAACTCGACGATGTAATCGCAGACGGAGAGCAGGCAGTCCATCTCGCGGCGCCACATGGACTTCTTCTCCGCCGGCAGGGGCTCCAGCCTGTGGCAGCTCCCAAAAACGGTGGCTGTGAGCAGAGGAGGCTGACCAACATTAGCATGCTCTGTTCCTAACCAGGCGCAGGACTGCGCTGAAGATTTGATCTTTGGGGGCGTGGCGAGGAAAATAAAAGAATGTGGTGCTGACCGTAGAGGTTGGTGATGGCGTTGGAGATGGCGACGGAGGTGGAGACCCCCTTGCCGCTCCCGGACATGTCCTCCCCCAACAGGAGCTTCGAGAACCTCTCCTTGATCAGCTGCAGCTCTGCGAGTTCAGTTTCAGGGCACGCAATGCAGTCAGCAATTCAGCGTCCAGAAGCTGTCGAAAGCAACAGGCAGATAGGTGCTTCGACGTGGGATGGGGGACCTTACCGCCGTCGCCGCCGGCCTTTCCCTCACGCACGGCGCCGCCGGCGCGCCGCGTGGTGCTGAGCCTCTTGAGCAGCGGCGGCGGCACCCGGGCCGGGAGCGCGTGCACGGGCCAGCGCGGGTACGGCGAGGACGAGGCGTAGGGGCTCCCGGGCTCGCCGCTGCACTCGGAGGACACGTCGGAGGACGGCTCCCGTCGGTGGCGGTGTCGGCCGCCCAGGTCGCCGAAGTCGGCGTAGTCGGACTGCGAGCGCGCGTCGAGCTCCTCCGAGCCCTCGTCGCACGTCGACGACGGGGTATCCATCCCGCCGCCGCTCCACCTCGCTCTGCCCTACCGGAATTGGAGGCGCGCGCGTCGAGCGGAAGAGGGTGACGGCCGGCGCGGCGCGGCGCACGCGGCTGTGCTCGCGCAGTGGCGGACAGGGCAGGGGGGTGGCTAGGACGCTGGCAGGCGGCACGCGGCCGGAGTGGCAGGCAAGGCGAGCTAGGGGAGGAGGCAGGGAAGGAATGAGCAGAGAAATAGGGGCCGTGCCGACTGCCGAGGCCCACGATGACGGCGATGAGGTACGCCCCGGCCCCTACTTTACGGTTGCAAGGGGAAGCGTGCGATTCCCTTCGCTTTTCTCGATGCCGATGATGCCCCTGCGGCTGCGCGCCTGCTTATCCCGTACCTGTGTCTACCCGCCAAAATTTTCTTTGAAACGTGTAAAACACACTGCAGTTTGCAGCGGGCTCAGATCCGACACGCCTATGCTGCCTGACAGAATTAACAGTCGCAAAGCGACAGGGCTCTCTCACACACTGCCGAGTGCCGACATATGATCATGAGCATCGTTAGCACTGATGAAGCACCGCGATTAAGCGCACTAATGGCTAATCAGCAGCAGCGCCTGTCTCCTTAAACAGCACCGGACTGCAGGATCCAATGGCTCACACTCTGTCAACACACTCCACCACTCTAGCTCCTGCCGTAATCAACACTGTCACACTGAGCTAATCATGTGATCACTGCGGCTCTCGCACCAGCAAACAAGCCAGCATCGAGCAGTAGAACTGTAGATAACACCCCGGCGCGCTGCCCGAGCTGGTAATTCGGGCCCGGCAGGGTGCTGAACGGACGCGGGCACTGCCGAGAGCTACAGGAAAAGGAAGGTGGCCATGTGGCAGCGTGGGGCCATGTCGCCTGACACAAAGTCGCCGAGCATGCCGGTCGTCAGAATCATGGCGGCATTACGGACGGCAAAGGGAGGAAAGGTCCCCGTCGCCGATCATGACCGGCGGCCTGCGTGCGCCGGGACCCCCGGATTGGCACCGCACCGCAAAGGGGCAATCACTACCGTCTTTCCCCTCGTCTTCTCCGTCGTCGTCCTTCCTACATGGACGGAGACGTTGCTTTCTTGGCCCATCTCTGTTCATTAGCCTTTCCTAATTCCGCCGGAAAAGGAACCCGGGCTGATTCTGAAAGTGAAAAGAGGAAAAGGAGCCCTAATCCGAAGGCGCTCTGTCTGGTGCGAGTACAAGAAAGGCAGGGTATTTTTGGGTTTCCACAGCTCACAAGTCACAAGCACTAGTACTGCAGTAGGACTGTAGGAGCTGAATTTTTTTCTTTTTTAAAAAAGGTCGCAGCTGACTGACAAGCTGTGACAGTTCGAGCAGAGTACTGCCGCCGTAGCGAGTTCATGCAGAGGAGAGGCCGCATAGTATAATGAGCTTAGCTGATGGGACTTTTTTTAGGTTTATCCTAAGCACGCTTAGCCAACTCTGTTGATTGGGTTATGTGGTTCATCATAGCCTACGGGATAGCGCCACGTGCCTAGACCCCGTTAGGCCTGTTTTGTGCTCATGAACGTGTGTTGACTGTTTGGTTATAGCCTGGCTTCATGCTGAACAATGCTGTCTGCTTATAAAATTCAGCGGATTATGGACAGAGGTTTAGGAGCTTTCTTTTTTCCTTCATCCATAAATTTGTAGGGAGCATCCTGGATTAGATAGGATTGCATTCTTTAGCAGATGGTTTAGTACATTTTTATTTGACGAAGAATCAAATGGAGCAACAAAGTTGTCTCATTAGCTGTGCTGTGCCACCCCTGTACGTACAAATAACTAAAAAAAATGGGTGGAATATCTAAATTTGGAAACCTAATCTGCCAACCAGAACAATTTGTATAAGCATCCAACTTGTAACATCAGAGCTTTGGCTGCAAAACTACAAAGTAGTAGCTCAATACATTTCCAGAATGTAATCAGGTTGGATGCTCTCAATTGTTTTGTGCACCCCGGCCCCATCGGCAGCAGTTGAGATGCCAGGTATTATGCACCAATTCAGCCACCGTGTGGCTGGGTAGTGAGCCCGGTGTGGCCTCCATGACTACCTTCTAAGCCTATTCATTAATAATCTAACAAGGTCTTCACGCTTTCTTCCCATTATAGGTGCATATATGTTTAACGCGTACGAGCACTATGAAGCTTACCGGAAACAAAGTGGAAAAGACAATTTGACATGATGAACTATTGAAAAAGCATTTTGAAATGAAAAAAAGACTTTTAGCCTTCCCTGGGATTTGATTCCAAGCGCTTGTGTAAAACATGTTAAATAGTTAATTAAACCTCTCATGCTGCTATTCTCATTAACATAATGTTCTTCGGAAGCTAGCTGACAAGAGAATCAAGGTTCAAGCACGGACCAGTGGAAGGTATCATTCTAGGTGTCTGCTTTAGCTAATAGAATCGTTTTTCGATTAATGACAAAGACATCTGACAAGAGTTAAAGTTAATGATCCTTGCGCAGGCACAAATGATGCAATCGAAATCCCAAGTGCCAAATAGGACGACATTTTAATGAAGGATGACAGAACTTTTATACTTGTGGTGCTTGTGATCATCGTGTGAATAAAAGGGTAAACTCGGTTGCAGAACAGTAAACAAAAGTATTAATTTGAAGCTCATATTTTTTTATTTTTTATTTTGGGAATGGAAGCTCATATTAATTTGAAAAGATGCTTTTAGGAAGGAAAATCACTAAAGTTAGCCTGTTTTCCTTGACAATTGAAGCTGTTTATATGTCATCCATACCTGAAACAATTTCATTCGAGACCCTGAAAACATACATCTCGGTTAACCTCTCAAAGTCATTAAAAGAAGCTCTGCTGACCTCCTTAGTTTCGACTGACAGGTTTCTAGCAATCCTAAATCAGGAAACCTCGGTTAGCTGAATTAGATGAGCAATCTGTACCATGGGGCATGGGCATTACCGCATTAGCCCCTTCTGTTTCAGAGGAGTAATCTGTAATCTCACCTACCTGAATCAACTCGGACAATTTCCTAATTCCTGAATCGACTCGGTGCTGCAGATCGTATGACAACTGCCTGCATTCAGCCTCGACTTGCCATCATCGTGGTTGTTTCAGGTTCCCATACTCGTGGCTGCCACTGCCCATTTGAACGGCGATGCCTATATATAGCGCCTTCGCCGTGTTAGCCGTTGCTGTTACCATTATTTCAGTTTTTAAACACTGCAGTCTATCCACGATCACACAGGCACACGAGCAGTTGTCATCGTTTCCTCCTGCAATGTTTGAGGCACAACCCCGCTCAACATCATCATTCTGTCGAACAGGTCTCGTGCGTCACGCCTCCAGATCGAGTAACTAACCGGCCAAGCTGCTAGTGGCATACCGTATCTCCGGCGCACGGCCGCTGCCGCTGCCGCCGCCGCGCCGTTGATGATTGGGGAGAAGCTGAAGCGAACGCTTCAAACCCTTCTTCCCCGCCAAAGCACACGACCGCTGCGCGCCACTGAAGCCTACCAATGGATTCTCAAAAGAAAAAGGCCTTTACCAATGGGCCTTGGGCTCATATATTGCTGTATCCACAATCCGCGTAGGTAGGCCCAACGAAAAAACGAAAACCCGATGTAGCCCTAAAGCAGCCCAGCAATGCAGTTTCCGTCCTAAAGATACTGCTCTACGAATTTTCCGGTTCCCCAACAACGATTGCCGAAGAGCAGATGCTCTGTGTTGCGTTGAATTCTGCCATCAAATCCATTCCCCTGTCCATAAAACTTACCGTGGTTTAGGTTAATTCTTAGGGTCCTAGTCCGGCATTGGCGTCTAACAATGCTCGCGTGGGCATGTTTGGCTTGTGCCCCAATATTTGATCTGCCAAAGGGTGGTCATGACCAACTCGTTGGCAGTACCAAAGAAGTACATAGTGTTTGGTTTGTATAATGACATTATCCTAGTAGTTGAGCAAGGAAGTACACATCAGCGCGATGGGCGCAATCTCTCAAAAGTGCATAACTAGATAATGTCATTATACTAATAATTAATAAATAATGATTTTCTCTTATTAGAAATGATACACTATGCACTTACCGTACATCCGGTACATATCATGTTTGGATACTAGACTCTTTTTTCGTAACATTATAGCTCGACCATGACAACTCAGTTTTCACAAACGCAATAGCTGATTTATTTTTAGAAAAAGTGAGACGCACTCGATCGTTCGGTTTTTGAACCATCAAATTGTCTTGTTTGTTAAATCCTACACCTAAGGAAAAACGAGGTTAGTACCAAAGTCATTATTTTAAAGTCAAAGGTGGAACTGGATTAATAGTAGCATCAAAGCTTGTGTTGAGGCTAGGACCATGTGCCCCCCCTATATCATGGTTTTCATCGCTCATGCCTTGGTTTACACAATATGTATAATGTATATCTTGGTGATATTCTTTGTAGAGCCCACATTAATTCTCATAACATATGACCAATTTTATAGCACCGGTCCCATTTTATCTATGATTTTTCAATGATTATGTCTCTTAACAGCCTATAAAAAGCAAAATTGATAGAGTAGTACGAGAGATTAAAACTATTTATGTTATCTATTAAATGCCAACAGCGCGAATTAAATTGTCGTGTTCTGTTACCGTTCACAGAACTCTATTTTTATGGTGGTGATGTTGCAATTGGAAGTATCGATACTGTTCATTCTAATAGTTACTCCCTCCGTATTAAAATATTTGTTGCCATTGACTTTTTAAATAAACTTTGACCATTCGTCTTATTCAAAAAATTGTTGCAAAAAATATGAAAAAGATAAGTCGAACTCATAATTCATCTGATGATAAAGTAAGTCGTAAATAAAATAAATGATATTTGTATAATTTTTTAAATAAGACGAATGGTCAAACGTTGCGAAAAAAGTCAATGGCGACAAATATTTCGATACGGACGGAGTATAATTCTTTTTCTCTTAGAACAGGAGTGAAGCATTGTTACATTGCTAGTGTCTGATTTTCATCTTCCTCTTCCACATCCGTTGCAAATGACATCAAATAGAATATTGGCGCCATATGACTCAATGGCACGCTGTGAGCCTCTTGAAATTTATTCTGGCGTGAATTCGTACGAATCCATTTGTCTTGTCCTTCGCTTATTACATTTCTTCTCGTGCTTTGGTCGCTTATTACATTTCTTCTCGTACTTTGGTGCGAATGCTAATATATATAATGAATTGGTGAGATCTCTTGAGACTGTTCAGAGGGCAACGGGTTTGAGCCCAAAGTCAAACATGCCAAATTTTGCAATGGAGCGCTCAGGTCACCAAAAAGAAGAGAAAAGACGCTAGACAAGGGCGGCTGCCGCGGCGTGCCTGCAGCTAAATTCCCACCGATGACCTCGAGGCAATTCCCAAGCAACCAACATTTGTCCGTCTCTCTGTCCGGTTAACCTGGTCTTCTCTATGATAGCAACAGCTCCAAGGTATGGCGTAGCTCCAAGCACACACATTTGTCACGCCCAATGACCCTGTCAAAGCCGGCGTTGAGCGCTGCCGAGTAGTATTAGACCAGCTGCAGCCGCAATGTAGCTAGATTTTGGCATTTCGATTGGGCGAATGGTCGCCAACGCGCACTATATAAAGTCGATGCATGGAAACGCACGTAACCTAGCGGCGAAGTCAGGAAAGCAGCAATGGAAAGCTTCAAGCTCTCCTTGCTTTGCCTCCTTCCATTCCTTGCGGCCGTCGCCGCGGTCGCCGGCGATGAGCTCGCCACGTTCATCGTCCACGTGCACTCCCCGGAGAACCACGTGCTCGCCACCGCCGACGACCGGAACGCGTGGTACAGCTCGTTCCTGCCCGAGGACGGCCGCCTCGTCCACGCGTACCACCACGTAGCCAGCGGCTTCGCGGCCCGGCTGACGCGGCGAGAGCTCAACGCCCTCTCCGCGATGCCAGGGTTCGTGGCCGCGGTGCCCGACCAGACGTACGAGCTGCACACGACGCACACGCCCCAGTTCCTCGGCCTGGATGCCCCGGATGCCAAGATGTCCTACCCCCGCTCCGAACGCGGCGCCGGCGTGATCATCGGCGTGCTCGACACCGGCATCTTCCCGACGCACCCCTCCTTCAGCGGCGACGGCATGCCGCCGCCGCCGGCGAAATGGAAGGGCCGCTGCGACTTCAACGGCGGCCGCCGGGTGTGCAACAACAAGCTCATCGGCGCCCGCTCCTTCATCTCCAATCCCAACGCCACATGAGCAACTCGTCGTCCAACGACTGGCGGCGGGCGCCGCCGGTCGACGGCGAGGGGCACGGCACGCACACCGCCAGCACGGCCGCGGGTGCCGTCGTGCGAGGCGCTAACGTCCTCGGCCAGGGAAGGGGTGTCGCCACCGGCATCGCGCCCCGCGCGCACGTCGCCATGTATAAGGTGTGCAACGAGCTCGGCTGCGCCATCGCCGACATTCTCGCCGGCGTCGACGCCGCCGTGGCCGACGGCTGCGACATCATCTCCATGTCTATCGGCGCGAGATCGACTCCGTTCTACAATGACAGCATCGCCGTCGGGACGCTAGGCGCGATCGAGAAGGGGGTCTTCGTCACCGCGTCGGCCGGCAACTCCGGGCCAGACCCCAGCTCCGTGACGAACGAGGCGCCGTGGATGCTCACCGTCGCGGCCAGCACGATGGACCGCTCGATCCGTTCCACGGTCCGCTTGGGGAACGGCCGCTTCTTCCACGGCGAGTCGGTGTACCAGCCAGACGACGCCTCGGCATCCGCCTTCTACCCGCTCGTCTACGCCGGCGCTAGCGGGAAGCCGTACGCCGAGCTCTGCGGCAACGGCTCGCTCGACGGCCTGGACGTCAGGGGCAAGATCGTGCTCTGCGAGGTCGGGAGCGAGCCGGGGCGCCTCATTCCGAGGATCGTGAAGGGCGCTGTGGTGCGAAGCGCCGGCGGCGCCGGCATGATAGTGCTGAACAAGTTCCCGCAAGGGTACAGCACGCTCGCCGAAGCGCACGTCCTGCCAGCGTCGCACGTCGACTACGCCGCCGCCTCGGCCATCATGTCCTACTTCAACTCCACGGCGAACGCCACGGCGCAGATCCTCTTCCACGGAACGATCCTCGGCACGTCGCCGGCGCCGTCGATCGTCGCCTTCTCCTCGCGCGGGCCGAGCCTGCAGAACCCCGGCATCCTGAAGCCCGACATCACGGGGCCCGGCGTCAGCGTGCTCGCCGCGTGGCCGTTCCAGGTGGGCCCGCCGACGGCGTCTCCTCTGCCCGGGCCAACGTTCAACGTCATCTCCGGCACGTCCATGTCGGCGCCGCACCTCACCGGCGTCGCGGCGCTCATCAAGAGCAAGCACCCACACTGGTCGCCGGCGGCGATCAAGTCGGCGATCATGACCACCGCCGACGTCACCGACCGCGCCGGCAACCCCATCCTCAACGAGCAGCGCCTGCCGGCCGACCTGTTCGCCACCGGCGCCGGCCATGTCAACCCGGAGAAGGCGGCGGACCCCGGCCTGGTCTACGACATCGCGGCCAGCGACTACATCGGCTACCTCTGTGGCCTGTACAACAGTCAGAACGTCTCGGTGATAGCGCGGAGGCCGGTCGACTGCTCGGCCGTCACGGTGATCCCGGAGAGCATGCTGAACTACCCGTCGATCTCGATCGCGTTCCCGCAGACGTGGAACTGGAGCGCGCCGGCGATCGTCGAGCGCACGGTGAAGAACGTCGGGAAGGTGCCCTCGGTGTACTACGCGGCGGTCGACGTGTTCGACGGTGACGTGACCGTGGGCGTGTACCCGCGGGAATTGGTGTTCACCCAGGTGAACCAGGAGCAGAGATTCAAAGTGATCGTGTGGCCGAAGCAGAACGGTGCTACGTTGGTGCAAGGAGCACTCCGTTGGGTGTCGGACACGTACACCGTCAGGAGCCCCATCTCCATTTCGTTTGCTTGATACTGTTATTAATCTGTCTACCCAGATGTTCGTTTGTTTTTCATGCGAATTCGGTTGCATTCTTTTTAAACTTGAAAATGTACTTGTATGATTGTATCCATACTGCAATAGTGCTGTTCCAGTACAGATTTTGTGTTTTTCTTTTATGGGACAAGCTTCGCCATTAATGAGAGCATTGGCTAGAGTGCTAGAGCCTAGATGTTTTAACACTAGTGCTTCACCCTCCAAATGTTTTTTTTTTGAAACACGGTATATACACAACGCTCACATATACATATAAGCTCATTTACCTAAATGGATGCACGCGCGCACACCCTATCCATATGCACGCTCACATATCCTTAATTTCTATTCCAACCTGATCGGTTCTGATGGGGAGAGGGGCAGAACTATTAATCTGGAAGCATTCGAGGCACCAAGCTTTAACCTCGAAGATCTAGAGCAGCCTATTTTAGAAGAAGAAGTATGGAACACTATCAAGAACCTACCATCGAATAAGGCCCCGGGTCCGGACGGATTTACTAGAAGATTCTACAAATCTTGTTGGCCAATTTTCAAGGATGATATAATGGCTACTATTCAAACCATATGGGAAAAAACTTCAGAAACCTATGGAGATTGAATTCTGCATACATCACCTTGATCCCAAAAAAGACGGAGGCTAATCAGGTAAAGGACTTTTGGCCCATCAGCTTAGTCTATAAAACTTATGACTAAGATTATGGCCAACAGACTGGCAAGTCTTCTAAATGATATGGTATCCCCTAGCCAAAGTGCTTTCATCAAGGGCCAGTTTATCCAAGATAACCTCATGATGGTGCAGCAAACTGTAAAGCTCTTGCATTCCAAAAACAGCCAAGAATCATTCTTAAGCTAGATATCACCAAAGCCTTTGACTCAGTGTCATGGCCTTTCCAGCTTGAGGTGCTCACTAAGTTGGGGTTTGGACCACGATGGCGGGATCTTTTATGTGGCTTACTGGTCACCTCTTCCACTCAGGTCCTCTTGAACGACTCACCGGGTGAAGTTATACAACATCGGAGAGGACTCCGCCAAGCAGACCCTTTATCCCCCATGTTTATTTTGGTAATGGACGTTCTAAATGGTTGATCATGAAGGCATCACAAGAAGGGTTGTTGCAGCCCCTATCTAGCTGGCCGATCCAACACAAGATATCTATGTATGCGAATGATGTTGCCCTCTTCCTCCGACCTGCTGTAGGGGACATCACTTTGACACTTGATATTCTTCATCTCTTTGGTAAGGCCTCCAGACTCAAGACAAATGTGCAAAAGAGCAGTGTAATACCAATCCAGTGTTCGGAGGAAAATATAACTACCATTTAGAACCTGCTCCCTTGTGAAATTTTGAGCTTTTCATGCAAATATCTTGGCCTACCTCTCTCTCTCTCTCTCTCTCTCTCTCTCAAAAGATTGACAAAAGAACAAGTACAGCCTATCATTGATAGAATTGCTGATCAGTTGATTGGGTGGAAAGTTGATCTAATGACAAGGGCAGGGAGAGTGATTCAAGTACGGTTTGTCCTCACATCAATGTTAGTATACTTACTAATGGCAACAGATTTGCCAACTTAGACACTTGAAGCCATTGACAAAATTAGAAGAGGATTTCTTTGGAGAGGTCGCAAGGAAGCGCAAGGGGGTCATTGCCTGGCCAAAGGTTTGTCTCTCGAGAACTTGGTGGTCTGGGAATCTCTGATCTAAAATTGCTAGGCTATGCCCTGTGGGTTTGATGGCCCTGGCTGAAGAAATCTGAACCTCATAGACCTTGGACAAGTTTGTCGTTACAAGTTAATAAAGAAATCGAAAGCCTCCTTGCCATTGCTGTTATTACAAAAGTTGGAGATGGTGCCACCACCTTATTCTGAAAGGACAATGGCTGGATGGAAAATGCATACAGGAGATTACACCACATTTACTTGCTCTAGTGTCTAAACGAAGGGTAACAAGCGGACTGTGCTAGAAGCTCTCACAAATGAGAAGTGGGTGAAAGACATTCAAGGGAACTTGTCAACTGAGGCGTTGATGGAATATTTAGCTCTCTGGGAGCTCATTGAAGGCATGGAACTGCAGCAAGACACACCAGATAAACATTTGTGGAGGCTTTCTCTATCTGGGAAATACACAGCCCGATCTGCCTATGATGCTCTTTTTCAAGGAGCAATTGCCTTTGAGCCATACGAACGCATCTGGAAATCCTAGGCCCCTCCCAAATGTCAATTCTTTATGTGGCTAGTGGCCCATAGACGTTGCTGGACAGCGGGTCGCCTAAAAAATGAGAAATTTTTTCCACCCAGCACATTGCCCATTATGTGATCAAGGAGACTAGGACATCCAACACCTACTGATCGGGTGTGTCTTTGCTCCGCAATTTTGATTCCAGCTGCTCCATTCTGTTGGCCTATATGCGTTTGCACCTCAGCCTTCTGACACCTCTTTCAACGAGTGGTGGGCAAAGATTGATAGTTTGGTTACTGATGACATGAAAAAAGAGGCTAAATTCTCTATCGTTCTTGGCAGCTAGACCATTTGGAGACATCAAAATGATTGTGTCTTCAATGGACCATTTGTTGCAGCTTTGGTCATGGCAAAAGAGGAAGCCCATTTATGGAGCATGGCTGGAGCTAAGGGTCTGTCCCTGCTCACTGCCACAGGAGTAGGCTAACCTCTGGTCATGTCTCACCCGTGCCTAAATGCACAGTTGCTTTGCCTGTGTGCGTGTGTGTATGAGAGAGAGAGAGTCTGTGTGTGTTTTGTGTGAGTTGGGGTGTGTTGTGTGTGTGAGTCTATGTATGACTCTTCTTCGTCTATCAATATAATGATATACAACTCTCCTGCGTGTTTGAGAATCAATCGAAAATCATTCCGATCCACACATCATGTGCATAACTTATTGCAAAGAATCTAAAAAAATATTGCCACATATATGGGAGCGATGCAAAATTAATAAATTATATGCGACTACACCGTGCAAGATCAACCCGACTTTTTAGATAATGAAATTTTTTGGCCTCTACGGTTTAGTGTACACAATCTTCAATTATTTCAGACTCACAACTTTAATCACTGGATTAAAAGGACAACCAGAATAAAAAATTAAGTCTGACAAAGTCTATTATTATTTTTCTACCCATGACTCGCAAACAGCTCTAAGGCTACCATCTCCAAAGAAATGCTTGCCTTCATGAATAGCTCCTTTGTCTTCTCCTCATGTCGCAGTAGCGATCAAAATCGCAGCCCTGCGTAAAGAATGAGTGTTTAAAGTTATCAAAAATAATATCGTCACGACAGCGTCATATTGCCAAACATAGAGCCGCTGCCCAGTTAAAATAGTAATGACCTCTTAAGTATTAAAATTTTGAAGCCAACTCCCTAACATATGGGGAAACTGATATACTAGGTGGGGTTAAACCAGTATCAACATGGACAGTCCTCCAGATCGTCTTTGCATGTTGGCAATCAAAAAACAAGTGTGTAATTGTTTCAATACAATTGCAATAGCTACACTTTTGACTGCCTTCCAATTTCTCCTCAAAAGATTGTCCTTGGTTAGAATGACCCGTTTTTGTATGTACCAAAGAAAAATCTTAATTTTTAGAGAAATTTTAAGATTCCAGGTAAATTTATGACGGAATGGAAAATTATGGTTAATTGAATGGAGATACATTGAGCGAACCGTAAATTGTCCGCTCTTGGTTAAGTGCCATCCAAAAGCATCCCTTCCTTGGGTCACATAAAAATGATACAATGTTAGCAAACAACGAAATGACTAGCTAGCGAATAGTGACAAAATAAAACACATGTGGTCGTTTTTAAGCAAAAGAAACCACATGCTGAACTGAAAGACCAAAATTTTCTTGAAGACATAGTGCAAATATTGTCCTCAAAAGAGAGAAAAAAAACACAATAGTATGCCAAAACTTGAGGAAAATTCTCTGACAATAAGAAGGGTTTGCGGAAACTTGAGGAAAACCACGCCAAATTTCATGAGCAAAATGAAGCTTCAGCTGGAAGATGCGTAAAAAGGACGAAACAAGTTCCATGACCACCATGAACGAATAACTATCAAGTTCCCTACCCGACAAAACAAGACAATACTGCAATCGGCCCTTTGGTGTTGCAGGTCGGACACAAAATTCCGTACCGAACCCATCGCTCGATCCTGAAATGGGCGAAACGCCGAGACTCAAGTTGTCAACTTGTCATACGGTATATGCTTGTTCGCAGAACTGGGTGATGAAGAGCCGTGATTCCCCTGGACTTTACCCGCTGCCATCACGCTCTGTACCGTTGCCACGGACAATAGCTCAGACGGCAGGCGCAAACAGTCGCCCGCGTCCTCCCTAACGCGATACGGCAATTCCCAAGCTCCCGATCCATGTCCACATCGTGAAATCAGTCTTCCTGTCCTTGCAAACACCTCCCAACACTAGCACGCCTCCAAAGCTCCGTGCCACGGCCAGAACAATGCCGGCCGTCAGCGGCTTTATTTGCTTACAGCGACAGGAACGCTAATCTAATGCCTGAGGCCTCTAACAATGGAACATCTGAGCACGTAGGTCTTATAAAAAGGCCATGCACGCTCGCACACTAGCTCAGATCGAGCAAGACAGCAGCCATGGGAAGCTTAAGGCTCATCTTGCTCCCCGTCCTTCTCCTTGCGGCCGTCACCGCGGTGAGCGGCGACGATGAGCTCCGCACGTTCATTGTCCACGTGCACCCGCGCGAGAGCCACGTGTTCGACACGACAGACGACCGGACGGCGTGGTACAAGACGTTCCTCCCGGAGGAGGAGCGGCTCGTCCACTCGTACCACCACGTCGCGAGCGGCTTCGCCGCCCGGCTGACGGAGCGGGAGCTCGCCGCGGTGTCCGGCATGCCCGGGTTCGTCTCCGCGGCGCCAAGCCAGGTGTACAGGCTGCTGACGACGCACACACCGCAGTTCCTGGGGCTGGGGCTCCCGTCGGCCGGGCGGAACTACACCTCCGGGTTCGGCGAGGGCGTCATCATCGCCGTGCTGGACAGCGGCGTCTACCCTTTCCACCCCTCCTTCAGCGGCGACGACATGCCGCCGCCGCCGGCCAAGTGGAAGGGCCGCTGCGACTTCAACGCCTCCGCGTGCAACAACAAGCTCATCGGCGCGCGATCCTTCGAGTCGAACCCGTCCCCGCTCGACACGGACGGGCACGGCACGCACACGTCGAGCACCGCCGCCGGGGCCGTCGTGCCGAGCGCCCAGGTGCTCGGCCAGGGCTTCGGCTCCGCGTCAGGGATGGCGCCCCGCGCGCACCTCGCCGTTTACAAGGTGTGCGGCGACGAGTGCACCAGCGCCGACATCCTCGCCGGCATCGACGCGGCCGTCGGCGACGGGTGCGACATCATCTCCATGTCCCTCGGCGCGCCGACGATGCCGTTCTACATGGACAGCATGGCCATCGGCACGTTCGGCGCCGTCGAGAAGGGCGTGTTCGTCAGCATGGCCGCCGGCAACGACGGCCCGGGCGAAAGCACGCTGTCCAACGACGCGCCATGGATCCTCACCGTCGGGGCGAGCACCATGGACCGTCAGATCGTTGCCCAGGTGCGCCTCGGAAATGGCGCCACGTTCGATGGCGAGTCGGTTTACCAGCCAAACATCTCCACGACCGTCACCTACCCGCTGGTCTACGCGGGCGCCAGCTCCACACCCAACGCCAGCTTCTGCGGCAACGGCTCACTGGACGGCTTCGACGTCAAGGGCAAGATCGTGCTCTGCGACCGCGGTAACGACGTCGCCAGGCTCGACAAAAGTGCCGAGGTGAATAGGGCCGGTGGGTTCGGCATGATTCTCGCCAACCAGTTCGCGGACGGGTACAGCACCATCGCCGACGCGCACGTCCTCCCAGCGTCCCACGTCAGCTACGTCGCCGGAGTCGACATCAAGAAGTACATCAACTCGACGGCGAACCCGGTGGCGCAGATCGTCTTCAAGGGCACCGTCCTCGGCACGTCGCCGGCGCCGGCTATCACCTCGTTCTCCTCGCGTGGGCCCAGCCCCCAGAACCCCGGCATCCTGAAGCCCGACATCACGGGCCCCGGCGTGAGCGTGCTCGCGGCATGGCCGTTCCGTGTCGGCCCTCCGTCGTCGGCGCCGTTTTTCCCCGAGCCGACCTTCAACTTCGAATCCGGCACGTCCATGTCGACGCCGCACCTCAGCGGCATCGCGGCGCTGATCAAGAGCAAGCACCCTGACTGGTCGCCGGCGGCGATCAAGTCCGCGATCATGACGACTGCCGACCCCACCGACACATCCGGGAAGCCAATCGTCAACGAGCAGCACGTGCCGGCGAACTGGTTCGCCACGGGCGCCGGCCAGGTGAACCCGGACAAGGCCCTGGACCCCGGCCTGGTCTTCGACATCGCCGCCGCCGACTACGTCGGCTTCCTCTGCGGCATGTACACGAGCCAGGAGGTGTCCGTGATCGCGCGCCGCTCCGTCGACTGCTCGGCCGTCACGGTGATCCCCGACCGCATGCTCAACTACCCGTCCATCACGCTGACGCTGCCGACGACGACGAACACCACTGCCCCGGTGGTGGCGACCCGCGCGGTGAAGAACGTCGGGGACGCGTCGGAGGTGTACTACCCCCGCGTAGACCTGCCGGGCACCGTGCCCGTGCAGGTGCAGGTCGTGCCGAGCTCGCTGCGGTTCACCGCGGCGAACCAGGTGCAGAACTTCACGGTGTCCGTGCAGCGGGTGCAGAGCACGGACCTCGAGTTTTTGCAGGGCTCGCTCGTGTGGAAGTCCGACAAGCACACCGTGAGGAGCCCCGTCTCCATCTCCTTCGCCTGATCGACACGACTAGTTTACGTAGTGGGCTCCTGGGCCTTTTGCTTCTTCGTGCTAAGAAATTACTGGAGTCCTTGGCAATCCTGAAAGTTTCAGTAAATCTGTTGATGGAGAATGGTAGTCATCACGTGCTACCACAACCTCCAAGAGTTTGGTGTGGCTAGAGTAGACACATGATAGCTCGATCGTAAACAGAATATTATCAGCATGGTTTATTACACATTTTCTTTCAAAAAGAATCTTTATTGCGCCTATTGAGCATTCTTGACCCAGTCAAAGCCAGACGCAGACCAAGAAAATAGCGAAAAAATAAAGTTCCATCTTAGTTTGCCTGAAAATATCATCAGCAAGATAAAAACTGGGTGGCAAAAGCACATAGTAATTAGTCCCGTGATAGTTACAAAATCAATGGCCACGACATTTCGCACTGCTTAATCAATTTTTAGTAAACAAAATGGAGAGGAAGAAAATTATCTCTCACTGTCTCACTTTCCACAAGGGAAGGGTTTGCTCTGCATGTCTAATAATTAATTAAGCCTACCAAACCAAAAACAAATTAATGCATATGGCCAACTAATTAATCGTTACCACTCACCAGCTGCTACCGCGAGAGTTAGGCTTGGCGTATCCCGGCGACGACGAGGAGCGGGCTGCGCACGACGTACTTGCCGGAGACCCACTTGAGCTGCCCCTCGACTGGGCTGGCCGGCGCCCGGCCATCCGCCGACCTGATGGTGACCGAGTAGTTGAGTACCTCCTCCAGCGCCTTGAACGTCAGCTTGGGCGGGTTCACCTCCACCTTCACCGTCGCCGGCACCTCCACCTCCACGACGTACGTCGAGCTGGCGGCGCCGACGTTTGTCACGGAGCGGTTGGCCGTGGCGGTGAAGGGCGGCTGGTCGAGGATGGCGGTGATGGACGGGTAGTTGAGGTCGTCCTGCTCCAGCCTCGACAGGTTGGCGCACTGCACCGGCCGCTCCGGGTAGATGATGGTGTTCACCTTCTGGTCCGTGTAGTTGAGCCCGCACAGGTACGGCACGTACCCCGCGGCCGACATGTTGTAGACGAGCCCGGGGTCTATGGCCTTCTGCGGGTTCACGTGGCCGGCGCCCAGGGCGAGGAACGTCGCCGGCTTGCCGTCCACGTCGGCGATCGGCTTGCGGAGGTTGTCGGTGGTCTCCGCCGTCGTCATCAGCGCCGACTTGATGGCCGCCGGCGACCAGGTCGGGTGCGCGTGCTTGATCAGCGCCGCGATCCCGCTCAGGTGCGGCGCCGCCATGGACGTGCCGGACTTGATGTCGAACCTGGGCACCGCCGCCTTGGGGTCCAGCTCGACGTCCTCGATCGAGGGCACGCCGGCGATCACGTTCACCCCGGGGCCGATGAGGTCGGGCTTCAGGATGCCACGGCTCCGCCTGTTGGGGCCACGCGACGAGAAGGGCGCCACCATCGGCGACTGCGGGTTCTTGAACGTCGATCCTTTGAACACGAACGTCGCCGTTGCGCCTTGCGTGGTCTGGAGGAAGGTCTTGATCTTCTGCCCCGCCGCGAAGGGGACCTGCACCGCGGGGATGGCGTGCGGCCTCGGGATGATCACCGGGCCGAACACCTCCGGGGTGATGACGATCATCCCGGCAGCACCTGCGCGCTTCGCCATCTTGGCCTTCTCCGTGCTGACGACCCCGCCGGCGTCGCAGACGATGATCTTCCCGGTGATCTTCTGTGCTATCAGCACGCTCTCGCTCGCGCACGTGCCGTCCACGTCCTGCACCAGCGGGCGCGGATCGCCCATGTTGGTCTTGGGATCGCTGAGCGACTCGCCGTCGACCTCAACCTTGTCGCCAAGCTTCACGGTGGCCAGGAACCTCCTGTCGCTGGTGCTCGCCCCCACGGTGAGCAGCCACGGCGCCTCGTTGACCAGGGTCGCGGGGCTCGGCCCCGTGTTGCCCGCGGCGGCGCAGATGAACACGCCGTTCAGGATCGCCGTGTACCCGCCGAGCGAGACGGGGTCGTCGGAGAAGTCGACGGCGTCCTCGTGCCCGAGCGAGAGCGAGAGGATGTCGACGCCGTCCTCGATGGCGTCGTCCACCGCCGCCAGTATGTCGTCACGGTCGCAGCCCTTCTGCTCGTAGCACACCTGGTAGAAGGCGATGTGCGCGCGGGGGGCCATGCCGGTGGCCGTGCCGAGCCCGTTGCCGAAGACGCTGGCGTCGGGCACGAACGCGCCGGCCGCCGTGCTGGAGGTGTGCGTGCCGTGCTGCCCCTCGCTGATCGGGAGCACGGGGTCGCGGAGGCCCTTCCACTTCCACTTGGCCGACTCGAAGTAGGACCGCGCGCCGATGAGCTTGTTGTTGCAGACCGTCTTGTTGAAGTCGCACCGGCCCTTCCACTTGGCCGGCGGCGGCTGCATCCCGGCGCCATCGAAGGAAGGGTGGCCGGCGTAGATGCCGTCGTCGAGGATGCCGATGATGACGCCCTCGCCCATGTTGCTGGTGTTCCAGAGGCCGCCGCGGCGGCGGTTGCCGGTGAGCCCGAGCATCTGCGGCGTGTGCGTGGTCAGCAGGTGGTAGGTCTGCTCGGGGAGGGCGCGGTCGAACCAGTCCATCTTGGACATCTTCTCCAGCTCCTCCGGCGTCATGCGGGCGGCGAAGCCGTTCACGACGTTGCGGTAGGAGTAGATGAGCCGGGTCATGGCGGACGGGTCCGCCGCCAGCGTCTCCTTGGCCGAGTCGCACACCGACGACAGCAGCGACGCGTGCCAGCTCGACACGTTCTGGTGCAGCCTCTTGTCGTACTCGTACGGGCTGCGCACGATGATGAGGTAGTTGTTGTGCTCGCCGTAGTCATTGTGGCCAGCCACCGGTGTCACCGCCGCCGGAGAGAGGAGGAGGACGACGGCCACGGCGACGCATAGTGCGCGCCATATGTGGATTGGATTGTCCATGGGGAATGGCGAAACGAAATGAGGGACGGTAGTACGAGGTAAGGCTACATGCGTATGGGAGCTTTGTTCTTGTGGTCTAAAAATGGCTAACCATTCTGTGGTCTGATGGTGAGATGGCTTAAAATAGGAAATGGATGCAAAGGCTTGGTCCTGACCACACAAGTTCGTCTGGACTTCCGTTCGAGGCTTTCTTGCGGAGGAAACGAAGGAGACGACAGATCTGCCATCTGCGCCTCTCCTTGTGCTGCATACTGGAGACATGCCAAAACACAACTTTTGTGGCCGTAGCTCTTGAAAAGACTGACAATGAATGTCATATGAACTGCCATAGTAGTTCTTCTGAACACCACGCTCAGGAGCACCAGAATGCATCTGAGCTGAAATAAACCTTTGTGCGTATCCAAGGTCAGCTGAAGATAGTACGAGCCACGCTCAAAACTTCCATAAGCTCTCAGTCCTGAATGATTGTGGTTGGTCCATGCTACAGTTTTGCTACGGCTTGAAAAACTTTTGCTTATAGAATTGAATTCAGAAACTTGCTACCACAGTAATATTGTTACTCATATATATATATACATAACACACACACACCAATGACATTACTGTTAGTTTTAAAGTAAACTAACACAGATGAAGCTACAATGCCATATTTCAAAACTTGGAAAGGGTCTCTAAAGCAAACACCATGAGTCATGGCTCATGATTTGTGCTCTTACACCTATATATAAGACCCTGTATAAGACAACTATAACAGATATGCTATGACGCACCTAAGCATGGCAAGATACAACTCACTGTAAAATCAAGAAAGAAACCTAAGCATGACAACTGACAAGATAGCAGTACAACTCGTTTCAAAATCAGATATGAAGCATTCATCACAAACCAAGATGCCACTCACTCTGAGTGAGAGAGGCTCTGGCATGCACGCTCCACGCTCCAGGCTGCGTCTGGCCATGCACAATCGATGGATGCCGTGCCTGAAAGTGAGGGCCTGAGTCCAGCCTGCTGCCTCGACGCTGGTGTCGCGCTCCTCAACCGGCCCTCGGCCTCGACCCATCCATGGACCACAGCAGCACACGCGGGAGCTGTTCCCGTCCCGCCCACCGCCACTTCCTGGACCCCTGCTCCAACCCGCCTGCCTCGTACTCCCATGCGGGGAGGGTGCCGGTCCCGCCGCCGCTTCTCAGTGCCCGCCGCGTGCTCCCGCTGGGAGCATGCCGGTTCCGAGACCTCCCGCTAGCCGCTGCCTCCCTCATCTCCGCGGTGTCTCCTCGCCACTCCTTGGGCCCTGGCCTCGCCGGGATCCACTGCTCGCCGGCCGCGCCGAGCTTGAGGCGCCCAGGAGCGCACGGATCGGACGGGGAGCCGTCAAGATAGGAAGAGAGAGATGGAGAGGCCGTCAGACCGAAGGTGCGTGCGAGGCTGAGGACCTGCGGGCCGGAGGGAGTGAATGGGCCCACCTGTCGGCGCGGAGCGGGATGCGCATGCGGGGCGAGCGCCCCTCCCTGATTCTGCCGGCAGAACCAGGTGTCGACGTCTCCCTTGCCAAATTAATGAGCTCTTTTACGGTACCAAATACTACCTAATGGTAGTATGGTAGTATAACCGGTTTTTTGTTATGGATAAAAGGTAATTTGCACACAAATATATTATTTAGAATTCATTAATAACGTGAGATTAGGTTAGATAAAACATTTCATATATTTGATTTCATTTATTAAAAAATATTATTTTTTTGTTTCCAATCATACCCTTATACTACCTATACTACCTATGAATACTACCCATAATACCGTAAAAAAACCGGTAGTACAGAATTAATTTCAGCCGTCGGATCTTTCGAAATAGGTCCTTTTTATTACATACGAGTCCTTTCCAAACGGTAGTACAAGATAGTATTGTGTACCGTAAAAGACCTCAATTAATAGTGGCAGAGAAAACAACACTACTTAGCATATTTTACATGATCTCATCTGAGTCTCACATAAAAAAATCATTAATTAGATCTGCTCGACTGGATAGACGAATTCTCAAGTTACAGAATTAGATCTATGATCCGACCATGGACAGATCTCAACCTGTTCAAGTTTGTAGGAGCCATATGATAGCTGCCAAGCTGCCATTAGTATGTCACATCTGAACAGGGATCTTCTACAAAAGTGACTAATCCACAGAAGCTCATAGCTAGCAAAATATTTTATAGCTAGCAAAATAATTTTTTTAAGGGGCTTGCTAGCGCCCGGACGTCCGACGAAGATGTCCCCATCGGACGGTGGGCCCACCAACAGTGCATCGCACACGTTTCGTCGAGAACTACAACGCAAGCGCGAGGTACTCGTAGCGGATGCGCACCCAGGACTCATACCCGGCGGCGAAGAGCTCCTTTCACTGTGAGCATGTTGGGGACGACGACGGCGAGGTGCTAGCCTTGAAGGTGCTCAACAACTTCGATAACGAGGAGGGACATAGACAGGAGGAGGAAGGCACAGACGCAACCATGGGCAGGGCTCCCCCGAGCGGTGCGGCGCCGGCATCCGTGCACCCTGCCGCCACCTGCCTCCCCACGCGGCGGCGGCCTCGGACGGCACGGTGGACACGACACCCGTGAGCTTCCTCACAGCTGCTCCCCATAGCGCGTTAAGACATACAAAACAACTGCAACATTAGAAATGCAAAGTCGTAACATCACTAATCAATGTTTGGAACAAAACTAGCTCATCTATTTCTAAAATCAACTCTGCAACATTTGAAGTCACCAATTGCAACATTTAAAGTCACCAATTGCAACACCGAGGGACAAAAGGAGCGCGACATCTAAATCAGTTACTGCAACATCAGAAAAATCCACGTTGCAACATATAAGTAATGTGTGTAAACATCTGAAAAACAAGAACTGCAACATCTGAAACACGAGAGCTGCAACATCTAAAAATGATAACCGTAACATCTGAAACACAAGAAACAACATCTAAAAATGAGAACTGCATCATCAACCGGGAATGCATGAAACACTCGATAGACTGCAACATCACAGATCAACTGAAGAAACATCAAAGATCATTCACGGAAACATCACAGGCAAGCTGATGCAACATAAGAAAAAAAAATTACAGATCCAATCATCCAAAATGATATCATCCATGAAGAAGCTCCACCGCCGGTGAGGCCAGCCCCCACCATGAACGTTGCCATT
Organism: Urochloa ruziziensis; assembly: GCA_015476505.1. Lineage (NCBI taxonomy): Eukaryota > Viridiplantae > Streptophyta > Magnoliopsida > Poales > Poaceae > Urochloa > Urochloa ruziziensis. Next base: position 44,147,115 of record CM027125.1, read on the forward strand.
GGAAAAGCCAGACCTACCGTGGAGGTGTTTGCCGCTGGAGAAGCTCACCCCAAAGTCAAAGAGTTTTGTTACCATTGAGTAGCCTGTTCTCGCAAAGGCCTTCGCGTCTTGCGAATGCTCTTGCCGCCATTCTGCGAGCTCGTCGGAGCGCCGTCGTGCGCTGCCCCCCAGACCGCTTGCCGGAGCGCCGCCGTGCGCCACCCTCCAGCCAGCTCTCACAGGAGCGCCGCCGCTCTCACGCGCCTCCGAGATCACAGAACACTAACGCACACGGCCCGCAAGCTACGCAAAACAACACAAAGCAGATAAGCAGCGATGAAGGTATGAGGCCGAGCATCAGCAAGTGGATTGGACATGGAGGAGACAGACGCCTTGTCTTTCTTCAGGGAGCTTCTCGCCGGCGGAGTGGAGGATAGAAAGAAGGCGTATGACAGCAAGGAATTGGATGGGTCAGGTTTTATGTGGACGGGGTGAGCCGGTTTAAACTGTGGAGTATGTGGACGGGGTAGAGCCACGTAGCGTCCGATTTTTTTAATCGGCGTCGGACCCGTAGCGAAGCATTACCCTTTTTTTAATGCTCAAACCATAATAAACCGGCTTACTCCATCCATATAGAAAATAGATGATGTTTTGGACAACGACACGGTCTCCAAACGTAGCTTTGACTTCTTATTTTTATAAAAAAACATTTATTAAAAATAATATATTTATACTTTTCTAAAAATATTTTCTCAAAACAAATCTATTCATATGGTTTTCACATTCCCAAACTCAACGACTTAAAAGTTATTCATGATTTATATTTCTAATGTTTAACTAAAATCTTGTCCTAAATATCATCTAATACCACTATGAAGGGAGTACTGGTACAACTTTAAGCCCTCAAATTTGTATGATCTTAGCAAATGATTGGCAATTCTAGGTTATTGTACTATATTGATCATTTTGGAAGTTGTTGCATTAAATTGAGCATTCTACAATACGTTGAATTAATTTACACACATTTCACAAGTTGTATCGTAGGTGCTATTTACTCTCTAGTTTTTTATAAACCCAAATAGACCCCATGCAGAATTGTACACGCCAACGAGCAATCAACACTCTTTGCTTGCACTCCGGATCTGAAAAGACGTGCGCTCGCGGTGGGACCGTGCGAGCCCCACGTCAGCCGAGATCCCGCTGGCACGATGGAATGTGCCGACGAGGCCGGGAACACCTCACCACTGCGCCCGCTGGCGCACCCCTCCCGTCCCTACCGTTCGCCTCGCATCCCACGGCCCCCGCCTCCCCCCGCGTCTTCCTATCCGCCTCATCTGCCGAGACCAACCCAATCAACCAGCACATCGCTTGCCAAGCTAGCTGCGCTGCGCGCTCTCTCCACTCTCCTTTCTCCATCGGGCAGAGCGAGGAGGTGCTCCGATGTGGGCGCCAGCCTCGCCGGGGAGGCTGCCGGCGATGGAGGAGTGCGTCGAGGACGGGGACCCGTACGGCCACCGGGCGCGCGGGGCGATGGCCTCCTGCTGGGGCCGCTTCGGCGTCGCCGCGCTGTGGCGCAGGCTGCGGCAGCAGATCAGCCTGGCGCGGCGCCGGCGGCGGTCCTCCATCCTCGGCGCCGGCGGCCTCAACTACGACCCGCTCAGCTACGCGCAGAACTTCGACGACGGCTGCCTCGAGGAGCGGGAGCCGGACTTCACCGCCAGGTTCGCGCCCGCGCGGCACGCCGCCGGTTCGCCGATGATGCCCGTGGGCGCGGGTCGGGATCGGGACGTCACCGCCGCTTGACGCCTCCCAGGCTCGTTCTTGGCGCCGCCGTACGCGCCTTGCATACGGGTGCTTTTACCGCGGCTCGTGCGCCCCGGCAGAGTGGCAGGCTGGTAATTGCTCCTCCACGCGTCTTCAGTTGAATGTACATACAAGATACATGTTGCAGGCTCCCATGAATGGATCATGGTGTCATGGATGTAAGTAGATTCGTTATAGCGTAATCGAGCTCTTCTCGCATCGTATCAGACGAAAATAAAATTCTTGCCGGTTTGCTGGCTTGTGCAGCGTTCTTGCGGAGTCGCCGCAGTAATTCTTGCAGTTTCTGCTCATCATGTTGTGAATTTGTGATTCAAGCTTCAGCACAGCAATCGCTGTTCTGGAGTCTGACTCGTTCTTGGAATTTACACGAGTTTTTTTGTTCATCTTTTCTCCTGCAACAAAATGTGATGCTTTGCTTTGCTGCAGACTGTCGATTCTACTATTTTCTCCCTTACGCATGATGCCTGAAAAGTTATGTCACTGGTGCTATCATGAATTACTTCTCCAGTCTTAGTCGAATTATCAGAGGACGAATTTAAGATTTGGGTGCCTGCTTCTGTTTGCAAAAGCAAAGGTAACAAGATTGAGAGGGATATGCCCACTTATTGGGGGAGAGTGTTTGCTACAAATTGTAGGATAGCTTTAGGTTGGAATATTCTTTGCGAAAATCCATGGTTGCAAGGCCTGGATTAGTTCTGCTGGCACGTCACATACAACCTGAGGAAGAAAAATATCTAGTTCATCAAAGGCACCGATCAGACAAAAAGCTCTGTTGTGGTTTATGTGGTCCTGCCACCAATTGACCGGTCGGTGACATTACGTACATCACTTACTTCTACGTCTTTGTTAAAAAAAAAACTCGCCGCTACGCCAGAAATCTTTTATTTTGAAAGCTTTGCATCAATATGTAATACTAGGAGGCTAAAAAGCCTCTTTGAGTTTAAGGAGTTTCGACAACTACATTGAAAAAGGTTCATCTTACTCCCGTCACCTATCCGCTTTGTCCGTTTAATTCTCGAACAAATTTAAGCTTACTTTACTTCCCTGAACTATTTCAATTAGTCCAATCTACTCTCTAATTAGATTTCTCTTTTTTGTTCTTCATGTACAAGTTGAGTTTTAATTTCAGATTTTGTTAGTTGACTTATAACATGATGCCCTATGTTAAAAAAATATATTAGAATTTTTTATGATTACTTTTCATACAATTTGTATTTCTAAGATCATTTTCATATTAAATATCCTAACCTATGAAAATAATCATGAAAAAATTTAGAGTGATTTTTTTAATATAAGACATCATGTTATGAATCTGCTCACAAAATTTGAACTTAAAATTCAACCCGTACGCAGAGAAAAAAAAAAGACAAAACATAGTAAGGGGTAGACTGGACAAACTGGAATAGTTCGGTGGAGTAAATCGAGTCTAAATTTTATTTGAAGGGTTAAACAAACAAATTGAATAGGCAAAGGAAGTAAAGGTTGGCTCGACTCCAACTTTAGTAAAGCTCAACCGTGATGTACTTCAACTACTAAAAAGAGCGTCTCCAATCCATAGACTACGCTAAAGTCAACTTCTTCATTGACTTGTCCCTGTGCTTGTCCCTTATCATTAGCAATTCTTGCGTATGCATGGAAAATATAGCGAATTAGCGATAGCGATGTTTGAAAAGAAATAGCTGTGTTCTCTCTGGCTCTTCATTAACCATTGTCCATGTGGGATAAACATTGATCTATACTATTTTTAAACCAGTTGACGTTCTCCATCGAAGATGTTCTAAATATTGATATAATTGGCTTATTTGGGCTTGACTTATAATATGGAGATAAATAAATATAGAAGAAAATGGTGGTATCCTATAGCTTTTGCTTCTCTATAATATGAAAAAAAAAAAAATATTGGCAACAACTCACCAGCTTGAGTTAAATCATATCATTGGCAGTTGGTGACAGCTACACCACCTCCCCACACTGCTCGTTGCCATCAACTCTTTTCCCTTCATTGTGCAACCACTTGTCTCAGCCAAATCACAATTCTCCTCAATCCTCATGAATGTTTTTTTTAAGTTAAAGGCAGGAGCACTGCCGCATCATGTAAGAAGAAGGTGCCTCATATTAAGGGAAACGAGGCCAAACCGTACAATGTCCAGTTAATTAGGGAAAACCGAGCAAAAACCCATACCCACTCAGCTCGACACACCACTACACCCTAGGAGAGAAGTCGACATGTAACCGTCAACACAAGCGCCATCGTCACCGACGCTGTTCCACGCCAAAGCCAATCTGACGCAGCCCGCTGCAAGCATGAGCAGTTACCACGACTCCTCCACCATGGCGCGTTCAACCTCATGTCGCACGCCCATAGCCATCGATCCCCCGGCCACAGCCTCGCATCAGGAGAAGCAGAAAGCGACCAGACCAAGCAGAACCCAAATCATGGCCCTCAACTCAAATTGCGTGGGGGCCTCGCCACATCCACCGCCTCACTCCACAGAATCAAACTCTGCCAAGATTTGCATAAATAGCCGCTCGAAGAGCTTCACCTTCTCCTTGCCGCGGTTAGGATCACCAAAACACCGTACACGTCGACAAGGGCTACAGCAACCATGGACCCTCAGCGCTCCGCCGACAACACGACCCCCGCACGCCTCCACCTCCACCTCCACTACGCACGACCAACACCTTCAAAGTAGACTGACACCGGTAGTAGTACTGCCCAGACCGAGACGGGTCTCAAAAAGTGGCGTCTCCAAGGAGAACGCGACGCCAACGGCGCCGCCATCGCTCGACAGGGTTTTCACCCCGAGAACCCCATATAGCACAGCTAGATGCCTCACAGTGGCACCCCCAACGGGGAAACGACGCCCTAGAGGCGCCGCCGCCGTTGCCACCAATACGAATGTTGGTGAAAGCTTTCGCCCGACGCACCGCCAATCCTGCTACATGCTCACAGTCAAGCAACAGCACCACGCTCCCCGTCACCTTCGCAACGCCCTGCCGGAGAGATGGCACAGCACAGCCCGCACCAGCACCATGCCGCCAAGACTGTACCATGTCACCCCTGCCCCACCACCACGGCGGCGCCAAGCCTGCAACACCAGAGAGAAGAAACCCAGAGGAACACCGGCCGCCTCAACTCTACCCCGTCAACCCCACGCAGCCTCCATGAGCACCTTGCCGCCAACGACCCACAACTGGGCACCACCAGCAGCAGTTGTCGCAGCCCCCGGCAACCCCTAGAGCAGCCCCCGGCGTTGCAGACGCCGCCACTGAAGGCCGCCCCAGAGAGCCGCCGTCGCCACCCCAGAGAGCCGCCGCTGCCACAGACGGCCGCCGACGCAGCTCCCAAGGGTCACCGCCGCCCGGAGAGCCCCCGCATCCGCGCCGAGCTCCCCCAGCAGCAGCCGACGGAGACGAGCCAGATCCGGCCCGCCGCTGCCGGATCTGCTCGCCTGGGCCCAGGCGCCTCCACGACCGGACCCGCACCGCATCCGAGATGGACGCCGCCGGGCCCGCGCCCCCGCCTCGCGCCCACCGTGCCGAAGCCGCCTGCCGCCTTCCTTCCTCGCCGAGCTCGCCATCGCCGAGCCCGCGCACTGCACCGCGCCGCCGTGAGTTCCGCCGGCGCCGCTCGCCATCCCGTGTCGACGCCTCCCAGGTCCGCTCAGGAGAAGGCGCGGCGCGCCAATAGCTCCCCGCCGCCGCCGTCCTTGCAGACTCGCAGGCTTCCCGGAGCGCCGCTCTGGCGGCGGCGAGGCTAGGCAGTGGGTGGGGACGGGCGGCGGCGGCTAGGGTTTCACCGCCCGTGTCGCCCCTGGGAGGAGGACGACGCGGGGGCTCGGCACCGCTTCAACTCTCACCATCCTCATGAATGTTGTGGAACTAGTTTGTGACTCTTCTCCATCTTGTCATCCAGCCTATACACCATCACTACTAATAGCCTACTCCGTAAACTCTATCTCGACGATCGAGCTAAACTTGCTAGTATTTTTCAAGTAAGCCAGTATTATAATGGTCAATTAAAAAAAAGTTAGCTAATACTCCCTCCGCCACAAGTGTTGTTCTCAGTTTTTAATATACTCTATTTATATTTTTCTCTTCCTTATTTTTTTTTGTGCGCTTTTTACTTTTCATCTCTCATTAGTTCCCGTGTCCAACTCGTAAAACAACATATTTTTTTAAGATAGAGGGAGTATACAACAATATTTTATCACGAGCTGGTTAACATTTTTCTTTCTGAAAACACGTTTGAATCACCGCTCGCGTGAAATCGCAGCCGACGTCCACGGCAAAGATCGACCCGCGACCGCGAGTAAAGAGGCGCAAAAGGTTTCCCGAAAAAAAAAAAGGCGCAACGGCCGAGTTAAAGTGCTAAACACACGCTGACACGCGGGGCCTGCGACTTCTGTTCCCCTAATTTGAACTGGGCCCCTCTGCTCGCCCCCCGCAACAGCACTCCGCTCCCCAAATTGAATCCGCTCCTCCCCCCTCCCTCGTTGCGCTCCGTTGCCCTCGAGACGCTCCCTCCCCGCCGCGATTTCTCTCCTCCGCCCGCCTCTCCCCGGCCCCGCGCGCTCTCCAAACCCACCACCATGGCCGGCGGTTCGCACGCGCCAGCCCCGCCCAACCACCGCAAGCGCAAGGTCCCCGCCGGAGCCGCGGAGGACGAGGCGGATGCGGAGGCCCAGGAGCTGAGGAGGGAGGTGGAGGAGCTGGAGGAGGGGCTCGCCGATCTGGACCACCGCGTCTTCGAGCACCTCCGCGGCACCGCCACCCGCCTCCCCGACGCCGTTGTCGCCCGCCTCGCCGCCCTCCGCCCGCCCGCCCGCCTGGGTACGGCCCTCATCCTGCTTTTGCTCAGTTGCTCTTGTACTATTCCCAAAAAAAGTTGCTCTTGTACAGTTTGGGGTTAGGGTTTAGGGTCGTTTAAGGAGTAGAATGCGTGGTTTTACATAGAAACATCAATCTCGAACTCTTAAAACACGAATCATAGAAACTAAGGGTACAGCCGGGCACCACAGGCCTGGAAACGCAGGTCAATCTCCTCCTTGATGCTGCACGACCTGCCTTGGGTCGGCTGAATTGCCCCTGAACTGCTGAACACCTGGCGATTACGCTCCTTCCACAAGTTCCATGCTGTATACATTAGCAACGCTGTTGTTGTTCGTCTTTGAGACTTAGGTAGTGACTGCAGTGACCTTGACCACCATTCCTCAATGCTGAGACCGGCTTTAGGGATGTTGGTCATGTTGCTTGACCACGCTGCAATCATTGCCCACACGCTGTCGGCAGATGGGCAGTGCTGGCACAAGTGTTCCGCAGGTTCTGCTTCAGAGTTGCACAGTGCACATACGGGATTACATGGCCAATCCCTTGCCTGTAGTTTATGTGCAGTGAGTATCTTACTTTGCACAAGTAACAATGTGAAGAATTTGTGCTTGCCTCGGTCTGTGCCTTCCATATGGGTTGTGCGTGAAAAGTATTGAATGAGCCCTGGAATTGGACATCATATGCCGCTTTGCTGAATGTTCCGCGTCCTATGTCCATTTCCATGTAATTTGATCCTCCTCGTCAGAGAGTTGCGCCTCATGTACCCAATCCCATAGCTTAATGAAATCAGCCAATTCTGAGACCGTGCTCATCCTCCAAAAACCCCTTGTCCAACTTTGATGTTCCAGCTCTTCTCTCACCTATCGATTTTTGCGCCATGCCAATTTGTAGAGGTTAGGCTCAATCTCTGGTGCCTTTCACACAACCAGCTTGCCTCTCAATATGGCCTTCCTACAATATCAAATCTGAACCACCGTACTGCTTCTGAACAATGGGCGATCAGTTTCAGTTACCGGCATAGGGCCCGCAACTCAAGGTCGATCTGGGTTCTTCCATTCGTACCAAAGCCGCCTCAGATGCAGAGCTGTACTGAACATCTCTAGGTCCAGAAGACCAGAACCCCAATCCTCCAAATTTCTTGGGCCTTTTGACTTTTGCTTCTGCTGCATGAGGGGGGGGGGGGGGGGGGGGGTGGTACACGTTACACTTATTTGCTTACCAGCTTAGGGTAAACGGATATGTGTTTCTTTTCCACATTTTTTTCTTTAGCATATAAAATGTTTGTCTCCTATTCCCTTCCTTTGTGGCTTTTCTCAAACACCAAACTCAATGATTTGTCAGAGCAATATTTACACAATTTTCTACTAATAATTTCTGAACGTCCATGGCTATTGCAGAATTTCCAACAGTCTCAACATCAAGTGCCGAAGAAGACCAAGAGCAGCTAGAAAAGCTGAACATCCTCAAGTCCAAGATCAAGGCTAATATTGCAGATTTGCCTAAGGTACTTGAGAAAATGAAGGAATGTGTCACACGGTATGAAAAGTCAGAGAATTTGAGTGTGAATATCCATCCTGTTTTTCGAAGAAAACGCTTGTAGAGTTTGACATCATGCTTCAGACTGGTTGATTCGGGATTATGTAGTCAGGGACTGATTACTGACAGGACTGGCATAAGTAGATGTTGGATGTAATGTGCTTTGTAGGTGTATTTGATGAGAGAGCATTCAATATAAGTTCTCTAGTTCTGGCACTGAACATTTTGTTGCGTGAGATATCATAGCAGCCCTATTCAGATGAAGCTACTTGTAAGTTGAAAGTGGAACAGAAAGATCCACCAGAACTGCCGATGTATTGGGTAAGACTAGTGGCATTTTCTACATTAAGATTGAATTCCTGCTAGAGTGACAGGACAAAGCGCAATTCGGTTGGTCACGGGTGTGTATTTGTTCAGGTTGTGCACCTGTGCTATGCGTAAAGTATTTTTTTAAGGCGGATTGAATTCTGGTTGCAGAGATAGTTTTGGATTTGAAATATTCTATAATCATAATGGGCTCCTTGTTTGAGCTTTGACTTCCCAGGAACTCAGGACCGGAAGAGAAAATTTTGGCATTATTATGATTCACAGCTGCCTGCAACAGGCACAGCCATCTCTCTCTCTCTCTCTCTCTCTTTTGGCCACACTTCCCTTTCTGCATATCAGTACCTAGACTACGGTAAGGTACAAGCATCCAAACCTGGACGCTGAAGCCGAAGCACGCATGCCATCGACGAGAGTTGGGACCGAAGAGATGAAGTGATTTTATTCATATTCATTTAGGCCTGTTCACCCTCCGAGTTTTTTTTTTTAAATAACGAACCGCAATCATGGCAATTGGTATCACTTTTTCCCAGCTCTATACACCGCATGGTATTGTACGTATTTGCGCTGTGGACTAAATTGAAGACTCTTCTGCATCTTTCAGAGCTTTGGCCTCGGGTTTGGGCCTCGTGCCTTCTCCCTCCTACTCAGCGCCTCTTGGGTCAGCGACATGACGAGCTGAGCATTCCAGAAGAGAATAGATCATTTGGGTCCCAATAACGCGTGCAGAAACAAGAGTCCAGAGCTCTGAAGCAACGAGAGCATACCTCCCCTTGCCGGTTGAACATGCGCCCGGTGACGAAACCACGGCCACCGTGCGCAGATGGGCTCTCGATCTGTGCTCAGGGAAGCAACATGAACCTCAGCATCTCACATGGATGGATAGGTTACTTTGTAAATGTATCGATGAAGAGGTGTGTTCAATTGCTTACCACGTACAGCAACCAGTCATCAGCCTTCACAGGTTTGTGGAACCAGATCCTGCAGAACGGTGACAGGCAGCAGTAAGAGCAAACAAAATTTGCTGAAGTAATGATGAATGGAATCACCATAATGAATGTTACAGAAAACGTACGAGTGATCGAGGCTGAGTGAGTATGTCTTCAAACCCTTCTCCCGATGAGGATTCAGGCTGACGCCAGAAAATAGTAGATCCGAAGCATATGCTACAACACATCTGTAAAATTGCAGAATAACATTATGCACAAGCACAAGTACAGAATTGATGAGAGATGGTGTATGGTGGTCAAATTACAAACCTATGCAGAGCTTGATCGTCCGAAAGCTTTCCTCGAGCTCTAAACCAGTAGTTTAAGCTGAAAAAGAATTCTGAATCATAACAATTTCTACTAATAAAAAGAGACCTAAACCAGTAGTTTAAACTGAGAAAATATAGGGAAATCTTGCTGTGGTGGAAACCAGGGTCTAACTGAAAATGTCTGCCTAGACATTTGATGGAAACCTTGCCTATGGGCCAAAACGCAAACTGAAAATATGATGGGTCGCGTTGAGGGAAAAAGATGGTGTGTAGAAACCTTGGTTTATGTTGAGACGCTGAATCTTCACAGAATCTCATTTCTATGGGCCAAGGTGTTAACTTCTTTTTAGCTGCCGAGTTCCTATATTGCCTGCAGATAAAACACACTAGTCAAGGATCTGCCATGCATTAAATGATAAATTGATGAATACTGTAATATCGAAACTTGCTTAGAAAGAATATTTGCTATTATAAACGTGAATTAACAGAAAGGTAGACCACCATAAAAAATGGTGCTTATCAATAATTATACATTTTCAACAGTACATAGGAAGTAATCCTGAAGGCTATGGTTTTGACAACTAAAATGATGAATAACGTGAGAACAATGCTAATTCAGAATTTTATATAACTATCAAAAGATATAATATGAAGTCAGAAAATTACGCTGGGAAGCGTGGGTCAGTTAGCCGTCTTTCTCGTATCTCCTCGAGATTAAGGAGCTGCATTTGATTGGCTATTAGTTGTCTGTTCTTTCTTCCATAGATATACCAAAGGAAAGGAAATAGATAAATCCTTGCCTGTTCTGGAGGAGGAACATCAGGCATGATTGCAGCCTGATGCTCAAAACCTACTTCTTCCTTCTGCAACAGAATCAATTAAACACATAGTCAGACCAAACTCACACTGACAGATTTCATGAGGTTGGCCTTTACTATTCAAAAATGTCAAAGTAGCACTGCCCTAAAAAAAACTCAAAGTAGCAGTACGATTCCTTGTGTTTGCACCACAAATGGTTGCACCAGAAAGAAATTAATCCATGCACCATAAATAAATGTACTAATAAATTTGAGACTAAGAATGATATTGTCTGCTAGCTATTGAGACAAGGTTGATGTTGATTGGCAGCTGATAAAGATATACCAGTTATATGGTTTAAAGAACACAACTTTTAGTAGCATGTGCAAGTGCGACAAGGAGCCATTTACTTTCCAACTGTCCACATTTTCCTTTCAGTTACATTTTAAGTTAAATTTGATAACAGTTTGGAATGGTAATAACATTTAAAATAACCAAAGTGACGTGTTGAAGCTGTTTTGGAAGGTAAAGGTTCAAAACCTTCATTTGACACCCAACATCCTCAGTCAAGTTCAAAAGATTGAGAAATGGCAATCATCACTGGTATCAAGTTGTATAAGTTACTTAATCTGTGCAACTAAGTTTCCAATATTATCATTTACAAAGGTATAAGAACCAGAAGGATGATCACCTGGAAGGAAGCAATCAAAGTGAATATAACTAGGCCTTTCTGCTTTGCCTCCACTTTTCTTGTTGCAAAACTGGATCCATCGCGCGCCCGATGAACTTGATATATTATTGGCACTACAACGGAGGACAAATAGAAGACACCCATGAGCATTAAAATTCTTCGTTGAATTAAAGGAAACTGCACCTGATCCCCACCTTACTACCACTTACGGAGAAGTTGCAAGAGTTAAATATACTAACTGTTATTCAATTTTTCATGGATATAAGAATAATAAATGGAGCCCAGATGAGCTCAAACTAGAAGCTTCTGGTTATAAGTCTTTATGAACTGACTAGTGGTTCTCAGATTACATTTGATCGAATTGTCGGCCAAATTAATGTTGGCAAAAGATCATATAGGTTTTGAAACCTTACTGTTACTGTCTCCAGCAATAAGAAAAATCGCATGCAAACTATGCACCATTTTTAGGCAATCAACAGTCTTGGATGCTGCTGCTAGTGCCTGCATGGGATCAAACAGAGAAGTGATTAAGACATGTTTAAAAGCTTTTACAAGGATCCCCAGCTTTTACTAAAACCAAATCATAGAGTTAAGAGTAGGAGACAGAAGACATTTGTCCAAAAGATACCAATTGTCAGCAGCATGGGAGCTGCACTACTTGTAGTCTATAGCCACCCTGAGATGCTTAACATGATAACTGAGATGTCAGCATGGAATGTCAAAGAATGTTGACACTGACAATACCGCCTGCTGGATATTTGTTACTGAATTATTGGTTTTAGCGATATGTTGTAACGTGCAAATCACAAGTTCAAGGGAAGTAGAGGAAGCATGTCTAATGTAAAACTGAAAGAGGATGAATTGTTTTGACTAGGGAAAGGAAGTGGCCAAATAAATATATTCACAAGATATAGATTGCAGAAGACAGGTTGGTAGGGTAGAAAACGTGCCTGTCCAATCAACTGTCCTCCGAAAACTTGCCTAAAAACTGGAGCATCTGGCAAAGTAAAGCCACGGAAGATATCGACCTAAAAAAGAGAGAATAATTTTAGTGAGCAAGACAAGGGATTTCACTGCAAAATATTAGGACACAACATTAACAACTTTGTCCTTTTAACTTGTAAATCAGGAAACGCAACCATGCAAATCTGTAAAAGAATCTGTTCCTTTAGGTGATGCAAATCAAAGCACATGATGATTTTAAAACTTCGATAGCCTTCAAATGGCAGCACTATGATTCCAGTATTCCACTATCACTCTTAAATCTATTTGGTGCACACCTTTGATGGGAAAAGTGTGAATTTTTTTTTTTTTGAGGTATTAGCGTCACCCTCTGTTCCAAATTGTAAGGGGTTTTGTTTTTTTAGAAATTACATGTCTGCTATGTATCTAGAAAAGCTAAAACCCCTTAGAATTTGGAACAGAGGGAGTATATTTTAGCCTTTTAGGCCTTAAGATATTTAAGCAGTAATTCAAGTATAGTGATCAAACTAGTGGTTCTATGAACAAAAACATCATAGACACTCTTTACAGGTAGACTTACCTCTAGTGGTTCTAAGTGCAAAATTTGTTCCAGTAAAGAATGTTCAGGTGTATCCTCTGCATTCCAAATTGTTTTTGGTTGTAACAAATGTCCATATTGATTGGGCAATACTAAGCAGGTCAGCTGCAATAGATGAAACAACAAACTAGATATTATTATACACATTTGGAAATGCCATCAGCCAAGTGTCACAAGAAAAGGGAATACTACAGATAAAAAATGACAAATCAAAAGTGGGCATGTTAGAAATAATTACCTTCGATAGTGCGACAACATTTACTTGATGATCGGAACTATTGGTTCCTACAAAATAATACAAAATATAACCAATTAAATAATGAAATCACATGTATTCAACATAAGTATTTTATATCTTGTTCATACAGAATGCATTTGAACTAGATTGAAAAATCATAATTGGAGATGTCTTACCGTAACCAAAGTAATCATACTTATTTAACACATAGTCTGGGCGGTTTGCTTCTTCTGCGTTTGCAGGTGCAGAGACTTCAGCCTTCAAGACAATGAGAATTTTATTCAATTATTAGAAAGTAATGTGCTAAAGATGCCATCAGTCTCGGCCCCCTCTCCCATTTTATGGTAAATAGCAAAGGTACTTGTAATACAGTATATTTTCTTAGAGAAAACAAGTATGGGATGAAAATAACTGAGTGAAAGGTGTGAAAACAGCAATGATATAGTGTAATGCAGTTAGGGCAGGAAAAAAAACTACGGAGGGAACAGCACAAATGATGGAACCCAGTTAGTCTTGCTCCCAAACAACAGTACAAATGAACGTTGTTATAAAATATTTTGACAAATGATAGTTTCATAATCTAATAGTAATTAACCCAGAAAGAAAAATCGGGCCAAAATGATACAATCCACACATTTGAATTGAGTACTAAGCTACTTTTTTATGGTATCCGTTTGCAGGGGCTTTTACGCTGATACTAAAGGCTCGTGCAGAGTCAAATAATCATCAATGCTGAAGATGGGTGGCCGTAATGAAGCACAAAAGTTATTTCTATATGAACATTTGCGCACGCCAGTGCAGATCCAATGAAGCGTAAATGCTGAAGATGGAAGGCAACCATGAGGCACAAAGGTATTACCGGAAAGGCGGAAACATGCAAGGCATACCTCTTTAGCTTACTTATTGACAGGTTATACACCATCTAAATTAAAATTTGCATGAATTTTACCTGGCCATCCAAAATGATATAAAGGCCATCTACAGGTTCACCTTCGCGGGCAACATAGTCACCAGGTTCTGCAAGGTTCCAGCATGACAGGGGTCAGAAACCAAACATAACTCATCTTGAAGCCACACACATTCATCACTGTCTATAGAGTCTTAACCAGTAGACCCTCCTAGCATGGGGCGTAGACTGAACAGGCGCCCAGGGTCAAACAGTTAATCAAGTCATTGTGTACTATACTGGTTAGCACGTATTACCCTGTTTCTAGAAGAGCTATGTTCGCATTCGGTTGCTTCTTAAACTTAAATTTAGCTGCAATCTGACTAGAGCCAACACTAAACATTCGCAAATACGTTGTGAGCTGCGCACAAAATTCAGGTACGCAGTTTGAGAGCACATCCAGTTCTGAAAACACAAACTGACAGAGTAACCCCAACGGAAGCAATACTCGCTGTCTATTCACCTCAAACATCAAAACCGATCCAAACGACCAACGAATCCAGCGGGCCAACAAGCAGAGGCACTCGCGGCCACGGGCCAGGGGCCAGGTACGTACCGTAGCGCCTGACCTGGACGGCGGCGGCGATCCTGCGGATGGAGGAGCCCGGGAGGCACTGCAGGAGGGGCACCTGCCCCAGGAACTCGGTCACTGCACACCAATGGTAACCAGGCCCCAGATTAGCCAGAATCGCTCCCAAATTCGGCGGGCTCTGCGCCGGCGCTGCTTTACCTTGCTCACGATCCATCGCCGGCCGGCAGCAGCGGCGGGGGGACGCGGTCGTGTCGGTGGCGAGGGAGCACCGGAGCAGCGTGGGCGGCTGCAGTTGAGGGCGGAGGAGGACCCGGACAAAAATCTCCGGATTTAAAAGCGCGGCGAAGCGAGACCCGAGGAGATTGGTTGGCCGAGCCCCGTGCGACTCGTGGGGAAGGCGGAGACGAGACGACAGAAGAGTCACAGAGGAGTGAACGAGCCGGCGAGGAGGCTGTGGTGATCTTTTGCGATGCGATGGGCGATGGCGATGTGTGGGCTCCTCGTGTCAGGCTGGGAGCAGTTGGAGACCTGTGGGTCCTGGGTTCATCGATCTGCGCCTATGACTGGTGGGGCTGTGATGTGCGACGTGGAAACGGGACCCTGCTGTCAGTGGCAATTTTTGAAGTGTCATGATGCACGTGACAAAATGAAGGATCACTCTCGCGTGAAGCCAAGTGCTGTGCTGGTAGTCTGGTACAGATGCGCCGCGGCCCCACGGGTATAAATAACGGGGATGTGTGTGTGGCGTGTATCATCTACTCATGTGCCCATCACGGAGCCTTTTGACCCTTTTGATGAGGCCTTGATCTCCACGTGCGTTTAGCGTTTTTGCAGCCGTCGGATCACTACTGTTTTTATCTTCGTTTTCTTTTGCAGGGATAACAGTTGGTGTCTGCTGTCTGATCCCTGCTTCCTGGGAGCTCGATCAGAAATGGTCGACAGCGTGTACAAATCGCCTAGCATCCACGAAGGAACGTTACATTTGTCCTTTTCTGCTCAAAGGAAGCCGCAGCCCACGGCCAGGCAGGTGCCCGTGCAATTTTTCCTCTTATCTGCATGCTGCTCATTGCCAACTGCCAAGGACTGTAGTAGAGTGTTTGTTTCCTCAACAGAGCAAGCAACCTGCCAACGACCACATTTTGTTTGGAGTACAACACGCGAGAACAAACATGCTGCCAAACGCGTCACGCCAAACAGATATCTTTACTTTGTTTGATTGTCTTCCCGACTTCCCGTACGCATTACGCGTTTTGTTATATGATGATAGTTGCTTCGTATGCAATGCAATATATTTTTTTTGAAAAAGGTTTTATCCTGCTTTTATAGAAAGCATATAAAAGGTTCGGAACAACGCAACATCTAGGGAAACCAGATTGCAGTTAAAGCCACAAACTTACAACTTGCAAACTATGACAAGAACCAAACACAGCCATCTACCTCTACATAAAGCTCTCTACTTGGTGTATGTCTTTATTTTTCTGCAAAAACTCCATCGTCCAGTTCTTGAGCTTCACCATCACCCCTTCCAGCAAGCTTCTCTTTTCCTCCTTAAGCAACACGCGCCATTTCTGCAGAAACATGTGAATTTTGAAAACAATGTCAATGGGGCTCGATGGAAACACCCCCTCTATAGCAAACTTGTTCCGAGTAGTCCACAACCCCCAAAGCACTATTGATAGACAGAAGATGATAACATTCGAATCTTTACAGTCTAAGCTCGCCCAGTTCTCCATAAAATCCTGGAAGTTCCTCGGAGGCCTATCCCAACCTAGTGCCTCCTTTATACTAGTCCAGACAAACCTTGCGGTGATGCAGGAGAAAAACAGATGGTTTGATGTTTCCGGGCTACCACACACTGCACACCTATGGTCACCCTTCCAATTTTTCCTCTTAAGATTTACCCCCGTTTGAAGTCTATTTTGCATTATTAACCACAGGAAAATTTTTAGTTTCAGCGGTATTCGACACCCCCATATTTGCCTCATGCGATGGTTTATCACCCCCCTATGAACCAGCATCCTATACATCGATTTGGTAGTAAATCTACCATTTTTCTCTAATGCCCAGATCACTTTGTCATCTCCTGCTGTCAGGTAAATATCCTGCAACTTCACCATCAACTCTATCCATTGCTCTGCCTCCCCAGCCGATAGGACTCTGTTGAAGTCCATATACCATTCCCCCCCTACCCAACAGTCCCCAACTCTGCAGTTTTGGTTCCTGCAACGTGCAAATAGGTCTGGGAAGACTATTTTCAGAGGTACTTCCCCCACCCAGACATCCTTCCAAAATAATGTATTCATTCCATTATTTACTATAGCTTTACCCCCCCCATCTAAAGTTCTTTTTGACTTTCATCAACCCTTTCCAAAATTGAGAGCCTGTCCTCCCGTTGCATTGTTGTATTGTTTTTCTCTTTAGGTATTTTGCCCGTAACAAGTGGCAGCACAGATCCCCCTCTCTATTGCTCAGAATCCTCCAGATCCATTTGGTTAATAAAGCCTCATTTAGCATTCTTGTATTCAAAATTCCTAACCCCCCAAAATCTCTAGGCAGACAAACATGTTCCCACTGTACCATATGATACTTAAATTTTTCTCTATCACCCCTCCAGAAAAATTGTGAGCGCACTGTATCCATTTCCTGATGAACCCCTTCATGTAACAGGAACACCCCCATGATGTACATTGGCATGTTGCTTAATGAAGTGTTAGTCAAGGTCAGTCTCCCCCCCGAGGATAAATGTCTCCCCTTCCACGGTTGCAGTTTCTTCCCCATTTTTTCCAGAATACCCTTAAAGGCGGCTCTTCCCAAAAACCTATCACTTATTGGGAACCCCAGGTAACTCATTGGGAGTTGTCCAATTCTGCAATTGAGTGCATTAGCTATCCCCTGCTGCTGCTCCTCCCTGTACCCAAATGTGACCACTTCACTTTTGTGATAGTTGATCTTCAACCCCGACATCCACTCAAAACAGTACAAAAGAAACTTAACCCTTCTAATGGACGCTGTGTCCCCCTCTAGCAGTATTATTGTATCATCGGCGTATTGCAACTGAGTTATCCCCCCGTCCACCAAGTGAGGCACCACCCCTTTGATATAACCTGCCCCCTTAGCTTTACTCAGAATATGTACCAGGGCATCTGCTGCAAGATTAAACATGATAGGGGACAGCGGATCCCCCTGCCTCAGCCCCCTGTGTGTCTTGAAGTAAGGACTGTTCTCCCCATTTATATTAATGCAAACTTTACCCCCCTTTATCGTGCTCATTATCCACCCCCTCAACTTGCTGCCAAACCCTTTCCTGATCATAATTTCTTCCATGAAATCCCATCTAACACTATCATATGCTTTCTCGAAATCAATTTTTAGCATCACCCCTTTCATCTTCTTCACTCTCAATTCATGCGCAATCTCATGCAACATGACCACCCCATCTATGATAAATCTGCCTTGGACAAATGCTGTTTGGCATGAATCTATCAGCTTTTGAGCCACCCCAGCAAGACGATCAGCTATCAATTTGGTGAAAATTTTAAAACTGACATTCAGGAGACAAATAGGCCTAAACTGCTTAACATTCTTAGCATCTGCAACCTTCGGGAGTAATGTGATAACTCCATAGTTTAGTCTCGCAATGTCCAAGTTTTCTAGATAAAAATCATTCACTAGTTCCATCAACTCTCCTTTAACCACATCCCAGCATTTCTTATAAAACACCACCCCAAACCCATCAGGCCCTGGGGCTGAATTCTCCTTCATACCAAACACCCCTTTCCTAACCTCCTCCTCTGTGAAAGGCCTGGTGAGATCTGCATTGTCCTGTTCCGTGAGCCTCCCCTTTGTTCTCCACACATTGACCCCCATAGAGACTTTTTTTTCGATCTGCTTCCCAAACAACTTTTTATAGTACCCACAGATCACTCGCTGGATTCCAGCTTTGTCAGTCACTTCCACCCCCTCATCCTCAATAGATGTAATAACCTTCTTTCTTCTCCTCCCATTGGCCAATATGCAATGCAATATATGGTAACTAAGATATACAAATACAATAGAGCTCGGTGATCCACTACTAGTAACTAAATTATGAACTTACTTTGTGAGCTAAACAAAATTACCCCTTCGTGGACAACGAAAATAAAACTACCAAAAGAGTTTGGGTAGCACTTTGTCTATCTAATTACCTACTTGTCCTTGCTTGACTAAAATCAGGAGACACTCCGTGCCGCCCACGTTGAAGGATCCGCTAGTCGGTTCGGCGCAGCAACCGACTCGCGCCATCGAGTCGGTTCCGCGAGCGACCGCTGCTGCATAACGGTTTTGATCCGGGTTGCCCTTCCAACTTGATTGATCGATCAATTCGATCGCGCGCCGCCGATGGGGAAGCTCCGTGCCGCCTCTCCGGCGATAGCGCGCGAGGCCACGCCCATGTGCCCGTCCAGGGCGCTCTCCAAGGCCGTCCGCCGCCGCGCCGTCGCGGTCTCGGAGAAGCTGGCGGCGCGTGGCCTCGGCGCGTTCGTCTGGGGCAAGAAGCTGGACCGCGACCTGTCCCGCGGCGTCCTCCCGGGCATCGTCTCGGCCCGGTCGGAGCGGCGCCGCTGCCTGGCCCGCCGAAAGGAGGCCGACGGGGTCAGGGCGGCGTCCGCGGCGGCGCGGCGCAACTCGCCGCCACCTCCGGCCGCGTCGCTCGCCAGGGCGGCAGAGGAGGCGGCGTTCCTCCTCGAGCAGAGAAGGCGCAGGGCGGGGATGCGGTTCGCCGAGGGCCGGCCCCGGCGCATCGACATGCTCGTGGAGTCCCTAGCCGGGGCGCGGCGGTGCGCGCTCGCGGCGTTCCGCGGCGCGTCCGCGGAGGAGATGGAGGAGCTCGGGGACGAGATCAGGGCGCAGGCCAGTCTCGACACGGCGAACGGGCCTTTCTGGGAGGCCGCCATGGTGCTCTGCGACGCCGAGATCTCCAAGGCCAGACGCGGCGGCGGGGGGTACCTGCACTCGGAGGTTGCGGCCGACATGATGAGCGTCGTCGAGGGCAAGAGCCTTGAAGAGCTTGACGCAATGGAGCAGACCATCGCCGTGAGGATGGCCGCCGGCGAGTCCAAGATTGGCGACCAATTGCAGGAGGTGATCGGGCTCATCCGGGTCGAGAAGGCCAAAAAGTTCCTGGCGCAGAACTACTCCACATCCGACGACGCCGGCGCGCCGCCCTCGTTTGATGATCACAAGACAGACCCGAGATCCGAACGAGAAGACCGCATCACAGACGCCGACGAGGAGGGGTCGGAGCCGCTCCGCCCCGTCGCGTTGCTGGCGGCGGCGGCGGGGGCGGAGTGGAGGAAGCCCAAGTACGTGGCGCGGGCGCGGACGGGGTACGAGTGGAACAAGTACAACCGCGTGCACTACGACCACGAGCACCCGCCGCCCAAGACCGTCCGCGGCTACACGTTCGTGCTCCACTACCCGGAGCTCGCCGCCGGCGGGAAGCCTCCGCAGTGCGCAGTCGAGGAGGACGGCGGCGCCGGCGACACCTGCATCGTCAGGTTCCACGCGGGGTGGCCGTACGAGGACGTCGCGTTCAGGATCGTGAACAGGGAGTGGGAGCGTTCGCGGAAGTCTGGGTTCAGGTGCACCTTCGAGAGGGGCGTCCTGCGTCTCAGCTTCCACTTCAAACGTTTCTTCTACAAGAGATAGATGATGGCGATCGATAGCAATGCCGCTGTGTGTATAGTTAACTAAGTAAGTAGGGACATGATTGAATTTGAATTCTTATTATGCTCATCTGGGACTGGCATGTAATTGCAAGTATTGCTTATATTCCTTCCGTATCAAAATGTTTATCGTTGATGACTTTTGATTGCGACGTTTGACCACTTATGTTATTCAAATTTTTTTTGCAGGTATCATCTATTTTGCTGGTGACGTACTTTACCATCAAATGTATTTGCAATAAATTTTTGAACAAGATGAATGATCAAACATTGTGAAAAAAAAGTTAACGACGACAAGTATTCGATACGGAGGGAGTATTCATTTTTCCATGCGAGATGTTGATTTCAGTTTGATGAAGAATGTCCTTCAGCCTCTGCTCTCAGAGTGTTCTTAGAAGTCTTATTTGCTGGAATGCTAGTTGCCTATCTGCTGTAGTGCTTCGTTCGAACTTCAATTTGCACATTTCATATTTTGATTAACAACTGAGATAGTAGAGTATGCATTTGTCTAGGGACCACGAATCTTCTCAACTTTGCATGGGATTTGCCCAACTCTAAACATGCCTCTAGTTTGTCCAGCTGAGCACTCTGGTAGACGAGCGACTGAGCGAGTGCGACGTGTCAAAAGCTCATCGTTGTTGTGGGCCTGCTGCGGCTTCTGGGCTTGGGCCGATCTTAAGAGCTGGATGTCGCTGCCTTCAGCTTTGTCAGGAAAAAGGTTCAGACGGAAACACGCACTCGTATAATTTTTGCAATTTGGTCCCTTTTAAGTAAGAATTTTACATTTGGACTCTTGGCGGAAAGAATCTCATAAATGGACCCCTAGCACGACGCCAAAGGTCATGGCGCCGTATATACACGGCACGGCGTCACAAGACATGGCGCCATGCTGTTATACAATGGCGCCATGATTTTTAGCGTCGTATAGGTTAACTAGACGATGGTGGAGCTGACGTGTCAAAAAACGGCGCCAAAAGTCATGGCGCCGTATGTCAACAGCACGGCGTCATGACCTTTGACGCCGTGCTAGGAGTCCTATTTTGGACTTTTTTCCGTCAAGGGTCCACATGTAAAATTCTTACCGAAAAAAGGCTAAATTGCAAAAATTATACCATGCACTCAACCTTAAAGCTTCTTTCAAAAAAAAAACTTAAAGCATGGTAACCAGCTACTTCATCTGTTGTGCTCAGAAAAAAAAAGAAGAAAAAAAGGATACTTCATCTGTTGTGCTAAAAAAAGCTAGTTCATCCGATGATTCTGATAAAAAAAAATCTTTTTCCTTCCCTTCTCATCTGAGTCTGATTTGCATTTGCCTGCCTGGACCAAAAATCGTTTATCGATGATGCTAAAATAAATACCACGTGCGTGCAAGTCCTTCAAGATACAGTACCTTCGGATTATCTTCATGCCATCAGTTTTTCAGGTAAACGTGGGGGAAGGTTATCCATGCGCACACATGCTTATAACGGCGAAATTTTTTTCGAGTACGTTCCCTCACATGCATGACATATTAAATGTAATCGAAAAAATAACCCATTATATGGATGGAGTGTACTTCGCGAGACGAATCTAATAAGCCTAGTTAAGTCATGATTAGACAATAAATTGCTACAGTAAACATGTGCTAATGACGGATTAATTAGACTCATTAGGTTCGTCTTGCGATTTACTGACAGAATCTGTAATTAGTTTTAGTAATTAGTTTATATTTAATACTTTAAATGTGTACCCGACATGCTGTAAATTTTTTTTCGAGAAACCTCTAAACGCGGCCAACAGACAGCTATTCGCGGCACAAGCTTGCGCTATTTGCTGCAGAGATGCACTGTCATTCGTTCAGCAATCAGCATCCACGTCAAGTAGGAGTACAGTAGTAGACACTGCCCGCCTTTTCTGCTGATGAGGACCCCTGAATCC
Organism: Urochloa ruziziensis; assembly: GCA_015476505.1. NCBI lineage: Eukaryota > Viridiplantae > Streptophyta > Magnoliopsida > Poales > Poaceae > Urochloa > Urochloa ruziziensis. Next base: position 44,169,251 of record CM027125.1, read on the forward strand.
CTGATGGTGACTGCGCAGTACTCCGTACTCTGCATTCAATCCTGACAGCTACGGTAACTGCAGATGAACACCAATGGGATAAGGAAGCGGCTGCAGGGTAACGTGCGTGGAAAAACTGTTGAATGAACCATAAAGGCCCTGTCCGACGTACTCGAAAAAATTTTCGCAAAACATCTAAACAGGGTCAAAACATGCTATGCTCCTATGGCCGTGTTTAGATGTTTTACGAAATTTTTTTCGAGTATGTCGGACACACATTTAAAGTATTAAATATAGACTAATTACAAAACTAATTACAGATTCTGTCAGTATATCGCAAGACGAACCTAATGAGTCTAATTAATCGTCATTAGCACATGTTTACTGTAGCAATTTATTGTCTAATCACGACCTAACTAGGCTCATTAGATTCGTCTCGCGAAGTACACTCCATCTATATTATGGGTTATTTTTTTCGACTACATTTAATATGTCATGCATGTGAGGGAACATACTCGAAAAAAATTTCGCGAAACATCTAAGCAGGGCCTATTATTGTTCTATTGGAGTTCTGTTGAATGTTGATATCGAACTGCACTCACAGTTCTCGTGTTCCTGGGCAGGGAACTCCGTAGTCCATACTGATTGCATCTGGATTCTGGACATCTTGGTCGCGTCAGATGGGGCGTGAACTCTGAACCCTCTCCGACCTTTAGTTCTTGAAGGACCGATCACCATATTATGCCAAATAATGCGTCTTCGTTCCCTTTTTTAATTGCTTGTATGCATCATCTGATGCACTAGTAGGAAGAAAAACGAAACTAGCATCGGTCGGCTTATACAGCCACCATTCGTGTGCTTGAAAAATTACGATGGCCGCTGTAATTTTCAAAGCACACGAAGAACAGTAACTGAAAAGGGATCTGTCGGGTTTCTTGGCTGCTAGCAGCACGACGTGGATTGGTAGAGGTGACTCGACGCAGTTTGCAGTGTAATCCCCCCGCCGCATGGATTATTCGGTTCCCTCTTGTGGAATCAATGCGGCCGCTGCCATCCTCGTCTTGCCCCTGTCAGACCGTAGAAAACTGGAGATTCACAGAGAGATACTACTACTGTTCCTGACACACACACACACTCGCTCGTCGTGTCGATCTACTTACTATTCCTGACACACACACACATTTACCAATCGAAGTGCGAACACGCCTACGGAGTATTGGTTTCTTCTTGTTTACGCGTCGGCCTATCACCTACGTGGTGACGTGGTTCCCCTGCCCGTGCTCTCCTGCTGGATGCCGACACGTGTACACATATGGTGCTGCCGTGCGTTCGCTGATCGCCGGTGACCGCAACTACCACGCGCCCGTGAGACGTGCGCTGCTAGCTATCCACGGCGCGACGGGGTTCGCCGCTCCAGCGCGCGCGCGGCGGCGACCGGCCGGTATGGCCGGAGGTTGATGATGTGCACTGTTTGTCCTGTTCGGCGACCGGGGTGCCGTCGGCGGCGGCTTACCCAACTGTCTGCTCTCAGGCTGGTACTGTTGCCGTCGTCGCCGTGGAAATGGAATACGCCTCGGCTCCACGATTTGCCGTCGCCGTGGTTGATGGGATGAATATGGATGGCTATGGCTCCGGTTCAATCAATCACTTTAAGTCAGAAAATTAAGCACCGCTCGTACGTGTTGTGTGTACTACCCTGTCTTTCCGTGGACAGAGACCGTTGTGCGCCGTGAAGCCCTTGCCGTGGCCGTGTTTAGATGGTTTCGCGAAATTTTTTCGAGTACGTCGGGCACACATTTGAAGTATTAAATATAGACTAATTACAAAACTAATTACAGATTCTGTCAGTTCATCGCAAGACGAACCTAACGAGTCTAATTAATCCGGCATTAGCACATGTTTACTGTAGCAATTTATTGTCTAATCACGATCTAACTAGCCTCATTAGATTCGTCTCGCGAAGTACACTCCATCCATATAATGAGTTATTTTTTCGACTACATTTAATATGCCATGCATGTGAGGCAACGTACTCGGAAAAAAATTTCGTGAAACATCTCAACAGCGCCCGTGTGTCGAAAAGAGACTGCAGGAGTAGCTGTGCTAAGCAGGGACGTCAGTTGAAGCTCTGACAGGCAACCGACCTTTCGTTTCGTCCCCCCGGGCCCCGGCCGGCCCATCTTTGTCTGCCCATCAGCTCAACATCGCATCTCGGCTACGGCTAGAAAACGAAAACCAACCCGAAGGGACTCGTGAAGCAGAGCGGGTGCACGTATACGCAGGCGAGCGTGGCCCACTACCACCACCAGTGCACGTATATTGAGCGCGTGCTCCGCTCGATCGTGGCCTGTAAACAGAGGTTTCGCGAAATTTTTCACGAATATGTCGGCACACATTTGAATGTTTTAAATATAGACTAATTACAAAACTAATTACAGATTCTGTCAGTAAATCGCAAGACGAACCTAATGAGTCTAATTAATCCGTCATTAGCACATGTTTACTGTACCAATTTATTGTCTAATCACGACCTAACTAGCCTCATTAGATTCGTCTTGCGAAGTACACTCCATCCATATAATAGGTTATTTTTTTCGACTACATTTAATATGCAATGCATGTGAGAGAACATACTCGAAAAAAATTTCGCGAAACATCTCAACGGGGGCCGTAATAATTTACGTAGCTGGCAAGATGGCATGATTCATGAGCTATATGTGGCGCCAGCGGAGACCGAAGCAATTGGTCTGTCGTGGCGTAGCTCTGGTCAATTCGTCCCGTCGCTCCAATGCACAGGGCGCACACCTGCGGCGTCCCACTCGCCTCCGTCGCCGTCACTTCGCCCATCGTCCTCCCTCGCCTTCTCGACCCGGTTCTACCCTAAGGCTGTTCGCACCGGTGAATCTCTATGTCCAACTTTTAGTCCGTGTTTAGCTGATGAAAAGTTTTTGATGAAAAGATTTCGGGTATTGATTTTATCAATTTAGGAGTAGTAAATGTGGACGAAAAAGGTGGAAAGTTATATGGATAGGTTGGAAATCTCGAGACGAATCTAACGATGGTAATTAGAGGGTAATTAATCCATAATTAGCGGATGGTTACTGTAGCATTAACATTGCAAATCATGGATTAAGTAGGCTCATTAGATTCGTCTCGCGATTTACAGCTCATCCATATAACTTTTCACCTTTTTTATCTACATTTAATACTTCATGCATGTAAGATTCTCCTTTGACGTGATGGGTGAAAAGATTTCGGGTGGGAACTAAACAAGGGCTTAAACGAAATATTTTGTCCTAGTCATCAAGAACCACCAGCCACCGCTGGGCCGGCCTTCCTCCGGTGACCTCTATAGGTCCAGTGGTGATGGAACCCCAAACCCTCAATCTTGAACCCTAACCCCTGAAGGCACCGGTGTCGGGCGTTGGTGTCCGGAGGAGGAAGATGCACAGTGAAGGAGGCAGGATAGGTGGGTCCCATCTGGAAGTCAAGGAGGAGGCGGGGTGTGCGGCGGAGGTTGGTTTACCGCGTATGCGGTGAATAGCAATTGCGCCACTGCATGGTGTACTCTCCGTCTCACTTTTGCAAGCAATGTGACCACCACGCGGTCTATATCTGGATCATGCAAGGACGGAGTATACACCGTGGATGATCTATCTATCTATATATATAATTATGTATTGTCCTAAAGCCCTATTGGTAGTCTACTAGTGTATGTTATACTTATTTACAAATGCGGCGGCGGCACACGTACGCTCGATCACGCTATTGACGCGGTCGATCTTGAGCTCCATCGGCCAAGCCGCTGATCATCTACACAGTTAGAGCATCTCCAAGAGCCTTGCTACTCCACTTGCCAAGCCAAATTTTTAGCAAAGTCATCCCAAAAATCAATCCAACAGACTTGCTACTCCACTCCTCATCCCATCTCGCTTGCCATCCGTCCGCTGCCGCTTGCCAAACCTGGCGAGGCTGGCCGGCTTGCCAAAGCCTCCGTGGGTGGGCTCCACGCGGATGCTCCCCCAAGTCGACGCTGCAGGGGAGGCCCGGGTGCGGATGACGGCTGGGAGGAGGCGTGGGCACGGACGCCCGTCGGGGAGAAGGCGCGGGCCCAGGTGCCGACGCCGGCCGGAGAGAAGGAGCAGGCCCAGATGCGGACGCCGGCCGGAGAGAAGGAGCGGCCTCGGGTGCGGACGCCGGCGGGGAATAGGCATGGGCGCGGACGACGCCGGCCGAGAGAAGTCACGGGCCCGGGTGCGGACGTCGCGGGGAGAAGGCGCGAGCACGAACGCCGGCCGGGGAGAAGTAGCGGGCTGCCGCCGCCGGGAGCGGAGGAAGAGAGGTGCGCCGGCCGGGAGTGAGGGAGGGGCGCGGGCTGCCGCCGCCGGGATTGATGGAGGCGGCATCCACAGGAATGGGCGGCGGGGAACGTGTGCCGTGCGAGAGGGAGGAAAGAGATAAGCTAGAGGACGGACGCCGGCCGGGGAGAAGTTGCGGGCTGCCGCCGCCGGGAGCGGAGGAAGAGAGGTGCGCCGGCCGGGAGTGAGGGAGGGGCGCGGGCTGCCGCCGCCGGGATTGATGGAGGCGGCATCCGCAGGAATGGGCGGCGGGGAACGTGTGCCGTGCGAGAGGGAGGAAAGAGATAAGCTAGAGGATAAAGACGGTGGGAAAAAATGAAAGAAAAAAATGAAAAAGAAAAAAGAGGATTGAAGGTAAAAAAATAAAAATAAATAAAAAGAAAAAAAGAAGAAGAAACAAATAAAACGAAGTGTAGATAAATAGAGAGGCAAAGAAAAGAGATGACGTGTGGGACCCACGCGTCAGTGTGTGTGGAGAGAAGGAGTTGAAGGTAGCCGTTGGAATTTGGGTAGCGAGAAATGGAGAGTCTGTTGGAGTGAGACACTCAGTATGGAGAGGGATATTTATAGGGAGTCGAATAGAGAGTCAAATGGATTAAGAAAAATAGCTAGTCAGTTACACTGCGCACACGGACAGGCCGGCCGGCCTTGAATATAAGCAGTCATACACCGACAGCAGCCGGACCGACGTTGTCGTTCGCGGCTCGCCGACGACGCATGTGCCGAAATGAAACTGACTACCCCTACGCGGACATGGATAATCTACACTAGATTTTTTACAGTGATCCATCATCCATACCACCCTATATATAATGATATAAAGAGATAAATAATATATTAATTAGATTCTAATATAATTTTTTTAATCGGAAGGGGAGCACATTATTACCGCGCGCCACCGTCGGACCGCCGATCAGCCTCACAAAGGAAAGTTAGGGAATAAATAAAATGAACAAATGAAATTATAGAAATGAGAATGTTATAAACATACACAAATCATAGAAATGAAGTTAACCGCTGCTGTGTACAACTGTACATGCATGTCTTCCAAATCTCAAGCTCTCGCTCTTTAGAATGTGTGTTTGAATAACCCTTTTCAGCAAGGAGTATTATATACTATGGCCATATGGGACTGAATAATGAAACAATGCACAAATGGTTATGTCGCTTTACACGCGGCGCGGTCCTTTTTCCAACCTTATTTTGGCCACAAGAAAACTTACCTGACCGTGTGACGCGGACATGGGGGTGTCCAATGGAAGCCTTTAATAGACGCTTTCGCAGCTCCTAGCAGTAGCACTCACTGCACTATCCCTCTCCTCGTCTTGCCTGCAAAGGTACTCGCTCAGCTCCATCCGTTTCATTCAACAAAACGAAGTTACTCCTCCATAAATGCTGCTGCTATAGGAGCTAGTATGTAGCGCAATAGCATTTCGCGCGTCACCAATCTTGCCTGGCCACTTGGAGATCCACAAACCCATCTTTGGTTGCCGAGATTCGTGGTATACCTGCGCTCCCAGAGATGGGAATATGGGATATTCTTGGTAACATAAGCGTTCCCATTAGTGCGGAGCTCCTGCTATTCTTGGCCCGGCTTTGCAAGGTCTTGTATTGCTTCCTGCCTCTCTGGATATTTCTTCCTCCTGGTATACCCTTCAAGCTTCTGTCGTAGGCCGATTGATCAATCTAGAGGAATCTGATCATAGAGATCAGTAGTACCAGGCTAATTCTTGGTGCAGCTAAGCTCCCTCGCGGCATAGAGCTTATATTACAGTAGTATCAGGTACAAATTCACTAAAATGGTTATTATACTGGCAAATTGTATGCACTGGTATATTATGAACCTCTTCGTCTCTTACAGTAACATAACTTTTCTGACTCTGCGTGAAGGAAATATTGAGGCGATGGCACTATCATCAGCTTCCCTGGTTCGGGAAGAGCCGCCGCCAGAGAGGCATTTGAGGAAACAGCTTGCTGCTGCCGCGAGGAGCATCAACTGGAGCTATGCCGTCTTCTGGTCGATTTCAAGCACTACTCAGCCCGGGTAATGTGTAGTAGACTCAATATTTGGCTGACATACTTGTACAACCAATTCCATCATACCATTTGCATAAGCATGATATAATTAAGCTTTATATATTCCAGCTCATCCATATATCTATATCAAATAAAGAAAATCGGATCAGGTGATGCAATTGTGTAGGTTATCCACGTATCAACTTTTACATCCAGTTAAGAGGCCGCGTTACTTTTTGGTCTCTTTTTACAGCGACTTGATCAACAACGAACATGTTCATTCTTTAAGTTATGTAGAACTTGAAAACTCCCATGCATCCTTCCAGGTGTAGTACTACATTTTGATCCGAAACTGTATGTTCAAGCTTAAACATAAAAGATGCAAAATTGTACACGAATTTGAAAACTAACAAAACCATTTGTAATATTAATTATGTCCGCCAACACTTCATTCATGTTAATATTACTTCTGTATGTGAGGATCGATGGTCAAAGAATGGGGGTGAATTGGGACTTCTTCACATTTCTAAATTAAGCAATAAAAGCAACCTTAACCTATAGTTATAGTGTTGCCCAAATCTATAGCTTCTGAGAGAAGGCTAGCTAATCAACTAGCAAGAACAACTTAGGTAGGGAAACACACTATTAACTTCATCGCAAGTTAGGCAAAATTATACTAACATGCAATTACACTAAGCAAGATGAAATGACACAAAGAAGTAGCTCAAAGTAAATGCGGGAATTAAAGATAAGGCAAAGAGAACACTAAATTTTTTCCTGCGCTATCGAGGAGTTGACACTCCCCCTTTGACTCACCAAGACTCAAGTGCTCACTAAGATATAACCCCTCCTCCATCTTTGGAATGGTGGGCTGCACACCATGTACAAGAGATATTCCTTGGAGAGCTCCTTAATAACTTCACCACACATCACCAAGACCAGCTAGGTACCACCAAACACCAACAGTAGCAAGCACTAGAACTCTTGCTTGACCTCACTAAGACTCATCAAGAGATTGATGCACACTTGTCACTCATAACCTCCAAACACCAACAGTAGCAAGCACTGGAAACTTGAATTCTCGCTCAAACCTCCAAACCTCTGGCTCTTACACTAGGCTCAACCATCTAGCTGCAGTGCAAAGAGGAGAAGAGAATTTGAGACAAAGAGAGTAGCGCAGAGGAGAGCGAGAGACAGGAGTAGAGACCAGAGAGAAGAGTGGCTCACCCGAGAAGATGGAGCACTAGTGTGGCCGGTGAAGCATGGATCCGATCCGACCCCCTGGTTCCTCAACGACTTCGCGACGGGTGACAACCTGCAAGAAGACGAACAAGTTAGAATCAGAGAGCAGGAGGATATCTAGGGTTTGGTTAGAGGAGAGTGAGACACAAGGTCCCTGGATTTTTACCTGCTGCAAAGACGGAGCACTAGAGCGGCCGGTGAACCATGGATGCGAGCCGACCCTCTAGTTCCTCGACATCTTCGCGATGGCCGACGACCTGCAACTGCCAACAAGAAGAACAAGTTAGCCTAATCGAATTGGACAAAATCTAGGGTTAGGGTTAAAGGACAAAGATCTTACCGACAATTCGAAAGCACCAGAGTAGCCACGCGAGGTCAAAGAACCGCAGATCTAGCCAGGAGATGACAAGATCTACCGATGGAACTCAGAGACAAAGAGTCTAAGAGGAAGGGAGAACCAGAGGAGCGGACGAGATGGCGAGAAGAAGTGTCATGCCTTGTCCCTGTTACAGCAGAGAAGCGGAGAGCAGCCGCTCGACGTCTCCAGAGAGGGGGGAGACAGAGTCCAGCCGTCCGGCAGCCGTCGAGACTCGAGATCTAGACCCATAGAGGAGAAAGCGAGAGAGGCAGGCAGAGGTAGAGAGACGAGAGGAATGAGCACTAGGGTTGGGAGGGGGGTGGGGGGCGGTCGGGTGGCTTATATAGCCCCTCCCAACGGTCGGATCCAACGGTTAGAATGAACTCGATCCAACAATCTGGGGGGTGGAGGGGGGGGGGGGGGGGGGGGGGGGAGGGGGGAGGGGGAGGCAGGCCGCGGCGCCTTGCTAGGCCGTGGGAACACCAGTCCGACATTGGAGCGACCCATCTTCGTGTCGTGCTTCGGACCAGCATTATGGGCCAGGCTGACGGCCCATGCACTAATGAGCCATCGGGCCAGCCCAGCCCTAGGCACTATTGATCGGGCCGTGTTTTTAGGGCCATGCCTCGGGGCGTCCATCGTCCCCGGCTCATTTAGAATTCTATACAAACCATCAAGGTAAAAATGGTTAGTTGAGGTGCATATGAGCTTGTCTAGTACTCCCTCCGTTCTCGAATATTTGTCGTTTAGGACAAGCAAGTTAGTTCAAAAATAAACTAATTTGCTTGTTCTAAATGACATATATTTAAGGACGGAGCAAATATCATTTATGTTTTCCCCCAAAAAATCTTGCAAAAGTACTTATATTTCAAGAAATATATGCTAAAATCTATACCCCTATTATAAAGCAAGTAAGGTTTCTGGCCTCCATCTTTAGTACGTCAAATAGAACCGGTAAAAAATTCTGGAAAACCGACTCCCACGCATGTGAACCGGGCCTTTGGGTGGAAAACCGGAGAAAATATCGCGGCCCTACACCTAGACCGGTGGGAATTGGAGAAAAAACGGCCACCCTCCCCCTGAACCGATGTAAAACCGGCCACCACCTGGCCCCGAGGAAAAAAACGCAGGTAAATAAAATCCCACAACGCATGAAAAAAAAATCTCAAAATAGAGTTCGAACCCACATCCTCTCTTGGTCTAGGAACATGTTTTTACCACAATGCTTTAGTTTTGATGAGGGAATGCATTTCAACTTATTTTACCATATAGTTATGATTCCGTTACCATCTCCTTGTGTGGAAATTAATACAGCAAATTTATTTTATTATACTATAATTATTTTTCCCTTGCAAAGAACATACATACATCATCAAATGTATTTCAAATTTCAAACTATCAATTTTCATTTTCAAACTTTAGATACTATTTGTTGGCTTGAGAAGAACAAGACTATTAACAGTTGCACATAATGATAGAGTTGTCACATGCATGAGCAACAAACGGCCATGTAGTACTTACTACTTGTACTGAAAAATGGATCCACACTAACGCATGTTACTACGTGACGTAACAACGGTGCTTGCTAAACCATACCATGCACGAACCATACCATACAATATAATTCTTATTATTTTTGTAAAAAATGTAGCACTTGCAGTGCCAGCTTCTAACATAATTTGATCAACTCATACTTTTCTCTGTGTCTTTGCAAGAAATATATTAAAGTATCGTGCTTAAATAAAAAGCTAGAAATATAATGAGTATTTGAGTGCAAGGAAATACGTAGAGTCAAAATTCTATTGATTTCTAGCAAACTTGTAGATTCATTGAGTGCAGCAAAAATATAGTGGCAAAATGGAAGAAAACTTCATGAGTTCTGAAAACATAATTGATATTGTACCATAGCAACGCACGCACATTATGCTAGTATATATATAAAAATAATATTTGTCATTTCCTCATAACTCGTAGACTATGATCGTAAAATTGACAGCTACCTCTCGCATTAAAGTATTCTCTCGCGCAAAATAAAGTTCTCTCCTCTCTAAATAAAACCTTAAGAAAAAAATTGTTCCAGAATTCTGACGTGGACGGACGGGTTCTACAACGGCGAGGTGAAGACGAGGAAGATCGCCAACTCCGCGGAGCTGACCGCGGACCAGCTCGTCATGCAGAGAAGCGAGCAGCTGCGGGAGCTCTACGACGCCCTCCTCTCCGGCGAGTGCGACCGCCGGGCGGCGCGGCCGGTCGCCTCGCTGTCGCCGGAGGATCTCGGGGACACCGAGTGGTACTACGTGGTCTGCATGACCTACGCCTTCCGGCCTGGCCAAGGGTATCCAACAAAGCATAGCCGACATCCCCCTTCACAGTTTCCATTTTTTTGGTTATATCATGACCTAATACTAGTTTCGGTGCTTGTTAATTTGTCATTCGTGTGCATGCGTGCTACCACAGGTTGCCGGGCAGGAGCTTTGCCATTAACGAACATGTCTGGATGTGCAACGCTCACCTTGCCGACAGCAAAGCCTTCCCCCGTGCACTCCTGGCGAAGGTATGTCCGTCGTCTCTGATGAGTTCTGAGTTTATGACGGGGAAGACCAATATCTGCATTCTCCGTTTTTGTGTATTGTCTTCCGTTGATGTTCTCGATTAATAACCTATTGCAATCTTTGTTGGCTCATCGTGAACTCCATGCTACCTGCATGCGACCTTGCCCTTGCGGACCGGTTCGAGCAGGGCGCATCCATTCAGGTTAGCAATTCGTCATGCTTCATTAATATTTCACGTAAGCAGCGGACTAATTTCAGGCTGTTTTTATTTCTCAATGTAACTGCATCCTGAATCTTTTTTTTTTCTGTAGACAATCGTGTGTATCCCGCTCATGGGTGGCGTGCTTGAGCTGGGGACAGCCGATCCGGTATGTTCGTTGCCCAAAATATTTACTCTGTAACTCTGAATCACATACATTGTTAATTGAGAATAATAGCCTCAGCTCCTGACCGAGAATATATATATTTTTTTGCTTTGTGCATCAGTATCAATGTATCATAGAAGAAAATTTATATGCATCAGAATTCAGAAGTAACCAAACTAGGTGCTATTGCCAGGTTTCGGAGGACCCAGACTTGGTCAGCCGAGCCACTGCATCTTTCTGGGAGCTGCAGTTTCCGGCATGCTCGCAGGATCCGAGCTCCAGCCCTTCGGCAAACGAAACCGGCAAGACCGACGACATTATTGTGTGCGAGGACCTCGACCAGAACGCCATGGAAACGATGATCGCTGGGGGCCACGAGCTAGGCGAAGTGGAGAGCCTGTCAGATGCAAGCCTCGAGCACATCACCCAGGAGATCGACGAATTCTACAGCCTCTGCGAGGAAATGGACGTGCAGCCACTCGAGGATACCTGGATCATGGACGGGTCTTTCGAAGTCCCCTCTCCACCGCAGGCGCAGCCGGCGCCGGTGGTTGCTGCTACTAACGATGCCGCCGCCAAAAGCACGCACGTTGATGGCTCTCGCGCGACGAGTTTTACGGCTTGGACGAGGCCGCCGGAGTCGGACTCCGATGAAGCGGCGGTGCCGGTCGTCGAAGAGCCGCAGAAGTTGCTGAAGAAAGCGGTGGCCGGCGGAGCTTGGGCGAATAACAGTGGTGGCGGGGGCACGACGACGACGAACCAAGAAAGCGGCGTCAAGAACCACGTCATGTCGGAGAGGAAGCGCCGGGAGAAGCTCAACGAGATGTTCCTCGTTCTCAAGTCACTGGTTCCGTCCATTCACAAGGTAACGCACATGTTTTGCAGTGTAGGATTATTGTTGGAAATGTAATCCTTTCAGAATATATGCAGTCTGAACTTTTTGGTTGTATCAGGTGGACAAAGCATCCATCCTTGCCGAAACGATAGCCTACCTCAAAGAGCTTCAGCAAAGGGTGCAAGAGCTGGAATCCAGCAGAGAACCCGCCATAATCTCGCGCCCATCCGAAACGAGGGTAACAAGGCGCCATGAAGATGAGACCGTCAGGAAGAAAGTCTCTGCCGGCACCAAGAGGAAGGGCTCGGAGCTCGGCGGTGACATGGAACGGGATCTCTCTAAGGACAGCACCAGCAACGTCACCGTCACCGTCTCGGACAAGGACGTGCTCCTGGAGGTGCAGTGCCGGTGGGAGGAGCTGCTGATGACGAGAGTGTTCGACGCCATCAAGAGCCTCCATTTGGACGTCCTCTCGGTTCAGGCATCGGCACCAGATGGATTCATGGGGCTGAAGATACGGGCTCAGGTATCACCAGATAATTAAGGCATGGAAGTTTCAGTGGCTCTGGTTAGCACTTAGCAGTTACTTCACCGTTGATTTGTTTTGCTGACGCGGTTGTTTCTACTGAGTTTCTGCAGTTTGCCGGTTCAGCTGCGGTTGTGCCCTGGATGATCAGCGAGGCCCTCCGTAAAGCTATATAGGGAAGCCATGAAGCGACAGCTAAAAATTGGATGTCCTCGATCTATAAGAAATTAAAACATATAGAAGACACAGCCCCAAGAATATGTTCCGTGTGGAGTCTACTTTTGCAAAATGTAGTGCACGTATATATTTCCTTTTGTTTTGAAGACGACTCCTGGCTTTCAATAAACACGTCACTCTTTTTTTAGAACGTGCATAGCACGCTTTTCATTAAGCAGAAACAAAGTTTAAATACAAGCTAGACCACACAAAGAGAGACGACCCTGTCAAGAAAACTATGAAGGAAACCCACTCAACCTCCACGCCTAACAAAACGACCAAACGACCGAACAACTGAACACCTGCAAAAAAGAGAACTAAGAGTCTGGTTGGTTTAGTACCAAAGTTGTGGCATGCCAAAACTTGGACACAAAAGTTGCCAACATTTTGGTTAAACACACTACCGGAAACCGCTCCTTTGCCGTGTGCCGGAGTCTTTGCCGTGAGCATAACCACGGGCGCACGGCACAGCCGGCCCTTTGCCGTGTGCCAGAAAGCAGGCTCACGGCAAAGCCATAGCACACGGCATCGTGTGTCTTTGCCGTGCGCCCTGTGGCCTGGCTCACGGCAAAGAATTACCTGACGGCTAAGGGGCCCCTTTGCCGTGGGCCCAGATCCTAAGCCCACGGCAAAGGCCAACACACGGCAAAGTTGGAACCTTTGCCGTGAGCCTGATCACTCGGCCCACGGCAAAGATGACGGCGTGTGACGGCCGTCACCCTTTGCCGTGCGCTAGCCGTGTGGCTCACGGCAAAGGGCTGGCACACGGCCACGTAAGCCCTTTGCCGCGAGCCTCGGGCCGTGGCCCACGGCAAAGGTAGGACCCACGGCAAAGTTTAAATTTTTTTTAAATATTTTGTCACCCAAAAATTTTGTGGTGTCAATGTAACTTGCTTGGTGTTCCATGTTAAGATTTGATGCATTTCACAAATTATTTGCTATATTTAGTTATTTTATTTCTTTTCTTCGATTTATCGTTGAAAATAACTTTTGAGCTGCAAGAGTGTCGAATAATGGAATATAATTGATTCAAAGGGACCATACACGTTACTCAGTCCATTCTGAGGCCTTATCCATGAACTGTAATGAAAATTCTAGCGAGTGGTTCAAGAAACATGATTATGCACGTTGGGCCGAATCGTTTTTAAATTTTAGAAAAAAAATCCAAGTCCAAAAATCATCAGATTTGTCCTACCATCATGATTTCATGTGTATATGATGTGGTAAAAATTTCAACACGTTTCGCACAAGTTGTCACGTAAGGCGTAACTGAAGTCAAATTAGGTTTTGACTTCAAAAGTTTTTCCATAGATAAAAGGCAACATAGACGTAGCGAGGACAAATTTTCGTAAATTTTCGTACACATTTCATAATTTTTTTTGAATTGAATAATATGAACTCATATGTACATATATACATGAGGTAACGCACTTCTTATCATATATTCATCAACCATGTTGTTAATTGAGTAAAGCAAGCTATGTTCAAAACGTGACAAAGTTACGCAGAGATGAAATAATTGATCAAACTGAATTCAAACGATTTACATGATCTAAATCGAATTTGAATTTCAAACGCATGAAATACTAATTTTTTTGTGTGAAAACCTTTAACATGAGTTGTTTAGGGCCTTAGGCAAGGTAACAAATATTACCAAAGTTTGAACTGCGCAAAAATTTTTAAAAAAAATTTGAACTTTGCCGTGTGTCAGACGAGGAGGTACACGGCAAAGGTCCTTTGCCGTGAGCAAACCCAAGAAGCTCACGGCAGGGCCCAGATCTGGCTCACGGCAAAGACCTTTCCCGTGAGCCAGATCTGGGCACACGACAAAGAGGCGGCCTTTGCCGTGTGCCCCAGATCTGGGCACACGGCAAAGGTCTTAAACACTTAACCAGCTAGCGCCGCCGCCCTGCCCCGCACACACACGCGCGTAACCAGCTAGCGCCGCTGCCGCCTCCTTGACGTCCGACGCCGCCGCCGCCGTCACAGCGCCGCCGCCCACGCCACGCCGCCCTCCCTCCCCGCGCGCGCCGCCATGCCCCGCCGCCGTCCCTCCCCGCGCGCGTCGCCGGCCGCCGCCTCCCTCCCCGCGCGCGCGCCAACGTATCCTCCCCGCGCGCCGGCCGCCGCCGCCTCCCTCCGCGCGCGCTGGCCGCCGCGTCCCTCCCCGCGCGCGCCGGCCCCCGCCTCCCCTTGCGCGGCGTGCGTGCGGGCGCCGCCGGCGGCAGGCCGCGGCCGCTCCCTCGCCGGCCGGCCGCGCCGGCGCCTCCCTCCCCGCGCCAGCGCCCTCCCTCCCCGCGCCGGCGCCTCCCTCGGCCGGCAGCCCCGCCGGCCCCTCCCTATGTATTTTTTTTCTGTTTTTCTTTATTTATTTAGTTTAGTTAGTTTAGACAAAATAGTTTAGTTAGTTTAGACAAAATATTTAGTTAGTTTAGACAAAATAGTTTAGTTAGTTTAGACAAAATATTTAGTTATTTTAGACAAAATAGTTTAGCCACTAATTTATTTTAAATTAGTATGAGATTAGTACTTTAGTTTATTTTAGACATATGTTTTTTACTTGTTTAGTTAAGTTGAATTAAAAGATATATGCGTTTGTGGTTGCCGGCCATCGTGCTGTTGTCTATGTGGTTGTCGGCCATCGTGCCGTTGCTTTTGTTGCAGGTTTTGAAACCTCCCCGTGCAGGGGAGGTGCTGTCGAAATTTTTAAAATTTGACATTTTATTTCTTTTTTTCAGGTTGTTGAAGGTTCTAGGTGTGGCACCGTCCCCGAGTCGGCACCGTCCCCGGCTCGCCCCCATTCCCGGCGCGTCACCGTCCCCGGCTCGCCCCGTTCCCGGCGCGTCACCGTCCCCGACTTGCCCCCGTTCCTGGCGCGTCACCGTCCCCGACTCGCCCCCGTTCTCAGGTGAGACATAAATATCTTTCTGTCCTTGACATGCATGTTAGTGGTTAACGTAACCTAGGCGTCTCCCGTTCGAAAGAGATACGGTCGGAAATATGCAGAACTTTGCATATCTATGACCGTATCTGTTTTGAATTGTCCACGTTATTTGGACAGCCGGAGGATGCGCAACGGGGGTAGTTTCCATGCTCTACTCCGATCCGAGACTGAATTTCGGTAGCATCTTCCCGTTGTTCTCCGGATACACACTCTCCCTCTCGGGACGTGTATTTGGAGAACAGCGGGGAGATGCTGCCGAAATTCGGTCTCGGATCGGCATAGAGCATGGAAACTACCCTCGGCTGCGCATCCTCGGGTGGGATTAGGACCTATCTTCACTATTTAGCTAGGCAATATAATAATCGTGTAGATGCTATTTGTTTTATATTACTCATGCAATTGCTTATTATATCAATAATTCGTATAATAGAGGATGGGTGATCGTGAGTGGATGTACAATGGCTGGTCCCGTGGGGGTGAAATTACCTTGGATTGGATTCAGAGGACCGAGTCTTTTTTGGATTCAGCATTTGCAAACGTTAGAGGAGCGTCTATCACTTGGTGTCCGTGCAGCAAATGTGGGAACACACGTGCACACACAAAGGAGGACATTAGAAATCATCTCTGCAAGCATGGGTTTACTCGAGACCGTACCATGTGGAAATACAATGTTGCAGACTCACGCACGAGAGACGAGGTCATGAGACATCGCATCGAGGAACTTGATGATGACGCCAGGATAGCAGACATGTTAGAAGACTTTCACGCAGCACAAGTCGATGAAGGTAATGTACTATTTTGGTAATAGTTAGTATGCACGATGACACAAATTAACCCGTCTATGTGTAACGAATGTCGTACCTGCTTGACTTTGCAGGGCCAAACAGATGCTTCTATGAGTGCCGAATTGAGACAAGTTGCCGATGGCTGTGCCATTAGGGTCAAGTCATTTGGCGCTTATGATGTCAATGGATATCGCTTTCACACCACAAGACACGATCAGAGTCGGCCCAATCGAAAAACCACAAATACCGGAGTGTGTACTCCAGGAGACGATGGGGTCGAATACTATGGAAGAATTGAAGACATATACGAACTCACATTTCCTGGTTCGAAATCTCTCAAACCTGTCATATTCAAATGCCATTGGTTTGATCCTGAAGAAGTGAGACGGACCCCTAAACTTGGGCTAGTTGAAATTAGACAATCATCCATGTATCCAGGGGATGATGTGTATATTGTTGCACAACAGGTGACCCAAGTTTATTATCTCTCGTACCCGTGCCAAACTGACGAACGTCTTATCGGTTGGGATGTTGTGTTCAAAGTATCTCCACATGGTAAACTACCTATCCCAAACAATGAAGATTACAACTTAGACCCAAATACATAGGAAGGAGAGTTCTTCCAAGAAGATGGGCTAGAAGGGAGGTTTGAGGTAGAATTAACCGGAGACATGATTGTTGACGAGGACAATGAAATGCTTGTTGACGAGGACGCCGCAGATGACGTTGAGAATGCAAATGACTTAAAATTACTCAAGAAATTACGTATAGGAGATGACATTGAGGTGGAGGAGCCTCTTGTAGACCCCAACGCCGATTATCTGCAAATGGGTGATAGTGATGATGAGAATAATGATCCGGCTAATCCGGATTATGATGATTATTTCTAATATATGTAAGTAATTTATTTCATGTTTAATTTACTTGTTGCACTAATTAGTTAACTACTTTTATGCATTCAATTACTACTTGTTGTAATTAATATACTGATTTATTTACTCTTTTTAAAAGCAGGTGTTGATTAAAGATGGTGGGACGAGGACGCCGGTCGGTCAGCTCGCTTTACCAGAGGGTTGTCTCCACGCTGGCTCAAGGTGGAGGCAAGGGCCGAGGGAGAGGCAAGGGTGGAGCGAGTTCCTCATCTGGACCTGAGGGCTCTGGCATGACACGGGGAAAGAGGGGGAGGACGGCAAGGGAACCCACACCTGAGGAGGAGGTGGAGGAGGAGGAGGTGGTGGAGGAGGACGAGGACGAGGACGAGGAGGACGAGCAGGTGCCTTCCGCGCACGAAGAGGAGGAGGGAGAGAATGGGGAGGAAGAGCAGGAGCAGGGAGAGGACGGGGAGGAAGAGCAGGAGCAGGGAGAGGAGGGGGAGGAGGGAGACGCAGGAGTACCGGAGCCGTACCTTCGAGGCCCCTCGCAGCTCCCGGATCGGCCGATACCTTTCTTGCAGCGGCCGAAAATTCGGCCACACGGGTCCAGGCAAGTAATTTTAAATGTTTGTACGTTTTGTTTTCCTGTCACATGTTAATAATCAAGATTGAAACTAATAATTTATGTAAATCACTTATGCAGGTCGTGGGAGCAGGTCGAGCCAGGCAGTCACACACGACTGCCCAATGGCATCCTCGGCCTTTTGTGCAAGCATCACTTTCCCGGCTTGGTGACGGTCGCCGGCAGAGAGGAGCCGGCGACTACGTGGGACCACTACGTCGCCGCTACAGTCGACCCCCATCCAGATCCGAATGGTGCGGTGTTCAACAACATGGCGCACCGGGTGGTTGAAGAATTGTGGGTAAGTTTTCCTCACACTACATGGGTCAATACAACACATTTTCATTTGACATTATTGACATCCCATCAATTTGCAGGATTTTTTCAGAGTCGACGATGAATTCAAGGACCGAGCAACGGTTGTGGCTAACACAGCCTGCCGCAAGCTGGTCACTGACATGCACTACGAGGCTCGCATTCAGGCAGTGGTGTATTACTACCGCAAATTCTTGAAAGTCAAACTGACCAAGACGGACGCCAGAAACATGAGGCTGACGAGGGCAGAATACATACGGGTAAATATATACTATCTCTTAAATTAGTTACGATCAGTTTACTCTACTTACGTGTACTTGATGATGTACAGGCCGTTCCGCATTGGTGCGCCCCCCACAGGAGGTGCTGGGAGATGATAGTGGACAAGTGGTGCGCTGATGGTTGGGAGGCGACCCACAACGAAGCCAGGCGGAGGCGTTTGATGATGTCTGGTAAACCACACCACCAAGGCAACCGCGACCTCGCGGCGTACAGCCAGAGATGGGTATGTGTCTTAAACTAAGTACACTCAATTTTCAATATTGAATAATTCATGAAATCTGGCTTTATATTTTTTTTGCAGTCTCAAACACATGGTGGTCAGCCTTGCCCCCCGCTCATGGCATACGCTTTGTCTCACAAGGACAAGGCGACTGCCCCCGACAACGTCTACAACCCACTGGACGGGCCCGAGGCGTACTCAAATCCGAGCGTCCACAGCCGCCTCGGTGACTACTCAGAGATGGCAAGGGAGGTCCACGGGCCAGAGTTCGATCCGATCACCGAGCAAATTGATGGAGAAGTGCTCATGAGGTCGGGAGGAGGCAAGAAGCATGGCCGGTACAGCGTTGCCAACAGCCTAGTGGACACGGCTAGTACTCCGACTCTCTCCTCGCTTAAAGCCAGGGCCACGGACTCGACCCCACCCATACGCCCACGGCAGAGTACTACACAGATCCAGATAGATCAATTTAAGGTAAATTATGTTTTACCTGTTGCTAATTGATTATCGCTAGTGCTTGCTTTGTATTATCACATTGCCATGAAAAATTGCAGGCCCAGATGGAGGACCGTATGAGAGCTCAAAGGGAGGAGTGGGCAGCGGAGAAGCAGGCAATTTATGCTGAGATTGAGCGCAAGGAGGCAGCTGAGCGGGCCGAACGGGAAGCCGAGCGGATGCGGTATGCTCAGATGTACCAGTACTTGAGCAGCCTTGGGACGGTGGTAGGTCATACACCACCGCCACCGATGTTAGTCGCTCCGCCAAATGTTAGAGAGCTTACTCCGGTGAGTCGCTTGAAAACCCTGAAGTTTCATTCCGGCCTCATATTGACTTAGAACTTATGACTTAGGATATATCATCTAGTTGGATTCCACATAGTGACTTAGAAACCTAGAATGATCATAGCTTAGCGATTGTGTTGCATTTTGTATCGTTTGTGCAGAACCTGTCAGCGGCGTCGAACGATGGGCCCGTGGACATGTCGCCCCCTCAGGTGTCTCCTATCCCGCCTCCGTGGACGCAGTACGGCCCGTGGACGCCCCTCCCTCCTGGTGCACCGTACCAGCAGTGGCCGCAGATGAGACCCGGCATGCAACCGATGAGCTCGCCGTACCCGCCACCCCATCACGGCTCGCCCTTCTCGCAGGACCCGCCACACCCGCCGCCATCTGCGTGAGTTTTATGAAATTGCATTGTATGGACGTGCATGGACTCGTAGTTGCTTAGGATCGAGTTGCATGGACTTTTATGGACTTGTATGAGCTTGTATGAACTTCTATGCACTTATATGGACTTTTATTTGCATATGTGGATGATTGGACTATATAAACTGCCTGTGATGTGTATTGTGGTATACAAACTGCCTGTGATGTTTTGTATTGGGGGCATGATTGAAATAAAGAAAAAAAAGGGGGATCTGCCCCAGCCTTTGCCGTGTGCTAAGGTAAAAGCGCACGGCAAAGACCGGGCCTTTACCGTGAGCTTTTACCTTAGCTCACGGCAAAGGCCAGGTCTTTGCCGTGTGCTTTTACCTTAGCACACGGCAAAGGCCCCAGTTTGGGCCCACATGGCGGCAATCTTTGCCGTGGGCCGCCGGCTTTGGCCCACGGCAAAGAGCCCAGGTTGGTCCCACCTGGCGGCAATCTTTGCCGTGAGCCCGCCATGACGGCACACGGCAAAGATTCGTAACGGCTACGGCCGTTAAGCCCACAATGGCACACGGCAAAGATTTGCCGTGCGCCCGCGATGGGGCTCACGGCAAAGATGGCCTTTGCCGGCCAAATTTTGCCGTGTGCTCTTTGCCGTGAGCCGCACACGGCAAAGAGCTTTGCCGTGTGCAAATAGACTTTTGCCGTGTGCTTCTGGCACACGGCAAAGGCGGCGAATCCGGTAGTGACAAATGTGAGATGTGGACATCGTTTTGGTAGCAAACCAAGTAGTAGCCAAAAAATTGGCAACTTTTGCCTCGCCAAACCTTTGTCATGCCAACATTTTAGCACTCAACAAATCAGGCTATAAGACTCCCTACACAACTGAACCAAGACGAGGATGACGCATGTAAGGCACAAGGAAGTTCGCAAGGCAACACCTTCAAAAAAGAAAACGATGCATGTCAAGACGTCGCTGATGTCCGTCCGTGACAGGACACATTCAGCTTCCACTTAGAGACCACCCAGCTGATGACTTTGGCAGCACCCTCATTAGGGTAAGCCGCACCCGTAAATGTAGCCGCTGTCGGCACCGGACAAAGCCGGGCACAACTTTCGCTTAAGTCACCAGGATCCTCACATCTCACATCAACATCGAACTAGCCGAAGATCCACACAAGGAAGTAACAAGCGGGCTAGAACAACCGTGAGAAGCACGATCAGGCACAATCATTGAAGCCTCACTCGGGCCAACCATGAAGTTGATGAGCGCGAACGGCGATGCAGATGACGATGCTGATGCCGTCCCGTGTGAAAATCCCCGATGGTGTGGGCTTGCTCCCTGCAGGCACCACAAGCTGCACCCATCAGCAGAGTAGCAGTGCCAGCCCAGGTGCCTGTGTCGCCGCCACTACCGACGCAACGACCGGGCCGCCCAGCCGTAGATCCAGACCTAGACAGATCCGACGACCGGGAGGGGGGAGCGCACTGATAGAAAAATGTACTCGAGTCAAGATGGATAGGTTTCATTAAAAAATCTAAACAGCCGAACTCATGTGGTGCAGTTATCTTACAAAAATACATCTGAAAGAAGAAAGAACCCACAATGATCATGCCACATTCAAATTGTTGCTTCGGCTTCCTGAGAAAGAAAGTGAAATTACAGACACACAACTAATATTAGCAGATTAGGTTGAAGCCGAAAGCATGATCGAATCGAGGTTACAAGTTTATAAGAATTTTGAGTTATTTATCTACGTGTAAGACTGTAAGTAATACGCTCAAATCTCCTCTCCATCAATATGTCTCTCTCACGCCCTCCTCCTCCTTCCAAAGTCCAAACCTCTTCTCCCACATCTCTCTCATGACCTGCGTCCCGGCCCCGCTAAGCCAAACTTGCGGCAACAACATCAGATCAGTTCATGCTCGAGCAACAAGCGGGGGCGGAGGGGACCCGAGCAATGGCGGGGAGCCATAGAGTGATACTGGTGGAGAAGGGATGACGGAGCTCTAGGCAGGGGTGGAGAAGCCTGACCGGCAATGCAGAAGAGCTGACAAGGCTTGTTTCGTGTGTGCCCTAGAGGAAGAAGGGGAACGGAAAAAATGGTAGAGTAGGAACCGACAATTCTCTGGGCGATGGGAGGAGCTCCCCACCTCCACCTCCAAACGACAAACCAGCTCCTCCGGCAATTCCCTACGACCGCCACCGCTGCATTTCATTGAGCGGCGATGGCAGCCCGCAATGTGCTTGACAGTGTGCAAGCACCGAGGATTCCAGTGAACGTCTTTTAGAGATTCGGCCTGGACTATACCACACGATGGATCATCGTTGGTCAATGAAACTAAGAATGGAGGCAAGGCTGTTTTAGACTGGTTCAGACCGCCATGGTGCGTAAAACCCTTCGTCCTATGTATGTGCTATTACTACTTAAGATTTGTTTCCATCCTTCTTTTTCAAATCCTTTACACCATGTCCATTCAATACATGATGCCAATTCAGTCTATTTATAATCCTCTCCGGGCTAATGGGTTATGCTTTTCTTTTACTGTGGTTGCGTTACCGCCTTTGGTGTGAATACGGTGGTTGTGACGACGTCGCAGCTCCAAGTTGCGTTGGTGACCGTGACCTCTCTGCCTTGTGGGCCACTGCTTGGCAGCCCAAGAACCAATATTTTTGAAAGGATGGTCCAACATTTTTTTTATAAAAGTCGGCCCAACATTTTTGAAAAAAAAAACTACTTCTTCGGTGCCGGCAGTGCGTGGCGTGCGGACGAGGTCGCACGACCGCATGGGGCGGCGGAGGAGGAGACGCACGGCAGCCAAGCAAGTAGGCCGCGGCCCGGCGACATCGGCAAGCAAGCTTGGGAGCACATGAGTGGAGAGTTAGGGTTTGGAAGGAATCCAATATGTAATTTTTCTCATACGAATCTCAACGATAAAAGGTGTGAAAGAATAAATCTTTCTGATAAGAATCGGCGGGAGGAGGGGCAGAAGACTTTTACGTGCTTTGTCAGGACTCAAGGAGGACAGCATGCGCGTGATGAGCTGGGCCAATGGCCCATGTGCTGGCATGTGTATAATGTTTAGGCCAGGCTATAAGATTGTTTCAATGGCTATTCAATTCACATATATATTTTTCTTTTGAGTAAAATGCATCCAAGGTCCCTAAACTAATCGTGCGGTGTCAATCAGGTCCCCAAACTCTAAAAACGTCCATCTGGGTCCCTAAACTGTGTAAAGGGGTCCATCTAGGTCCTAAATGTGCCACGTGAGCTAAAGATGGCATACGTGGCATGCCATCGTGGCGAAATATATGCAACCCCCCTATATCTCTCTCTTTCTGCCCCCTTCTCCTCTTCCCCCTCTGTGTCGCGCTGCTGCAGCCCTCCGACCGGCCGCTCCCTGGCGGTACGTGGCTCTCCGCCATCCCCACCACCTCCCCGCCACGCCCACCCATTTACTTGCTTCCCGGTCGCTCCCCGGTCGAAGCCGGCGGCGAAGTGGGTGGAGTCGAGGAGACGAAGGTCGAAGCCGGCGGCGAAGTGGGCGGAGTCGAGGAGGCGGAGGTCAAGGCCACCGGCGTAGCTGGCGGAGTCAAGGAGGTGGAGGTCGAGACCACTGGCGGAGTGAGCAAAATCGAGGAGGTGGAGGTCGAGGCCTGCGGCAGAGCGGGCGAAATCGAAGAGGTGGCGGTCGAGGATAGCGGCGGAGCAGGCGGAATCAAGGTTGTGGGGGTAGAGGATGGCGACCAGGTGGAGCCTCCACACGATGGCGGCTCCAGCACCGCCGCCGCCCCACACCCCCGCCCTCCGCATCACCACGCATCCTGAAGCACAAGCCGACAATGGCGACGGCGGCGCGGGGAGTCCAGGAACCCTATCGGGGCGGCACGAGGATTTTGTAAGGTCGTGAATCGACAGCGGCGACGACCGGAGCTACGGGGAGGCACAGGTGGCCGGAGCAAGCGGCGGCAGCGTGTGGAGTGGCGGCGCCGCCGTGGAGGGAGCAGGGGAGCGGAAGCGCGGCCGCGGCTCGCCGTTGGGGAATGGAGCCGCACGCCTCCTAAGCCCTCCATGCCTACTACCGCATGTCGCGACCTGCCGCCGTGGAGGAAGTAGGGGAGGGGCGACGTGGCCCCATGGCTGTCCGCTCGCTGGGGGAAGCTGGAGGCACATGCCGGCGTGGACAGAGAGAAGGAGGGTGGGAACAAGAGGGGAAGGCAGAGTGATGAGATGTGTATGTGTCAACGACAAGCGGGTCCCACGGTGCAAATTGAAGTGTATGCTAATTTGGAGGGTTTTATTGCAAATGTTTGCCAACTTGGAGCCACTGTGGCATGCCACATCGGCGCGTGGCACATTTGGGACCTATATGGACCCCTTTTACACAGTTTAAGGACCCAGATGGACGTTTTCAGAGTTTGAGGACCTGATTGACACCGTGCGATTAGTTTAGGGACCTGAGATGCATTTTACTCTTTTCTTTTTTTTTATAAATTCGCTAAATGGATTAGCTTGTGCTATAGGGTCCTATAGTTGCCAATAGCTTTTGGAGAAACATGCCGCCGCGATTTAAAACATTAGGGCATGTACAACCCTATCCTTTTCCCGTCTCTATGATGATAATTTTGCAAAAAAAAACACCTCAGCTTAGCCTAGAGACGAGCTGACCATCGCCTCGCGAGGCGACGCCGCTGTCCCGTTCTCCCAAGCCGAGCCAACGCACGTGCGCCCGTTGTACGGCTACGTCTTCCTCTAGCGACGCTTCGCCTGGATCCCGTGCGCCCCGTTCGCCTCCGCTTCTAGTGGGGAGCCCCCGCTGCCTTATGCCGCTGCTCCCAACATGAGGGTCCCTGCGATAGAGTTGTCCCACCAGCCTGCCGCGAGTTCACTTGGGAAGAGGAGTGCAAAGAGAGATTGAGTGGTGGCACGCAGGGGCCATCTCCGGACAACTCCGGCCTAGCAAGCGCGAGGACGGAGCCCCTGCTCCAGCTCCTCCGCGCCGCCTCAAGGCCGGCCGTCGCTGTGGCGGAACCAACCCTTTCCTTCAATCCTTCTCCAAAATTCGTAACCAAACTTTTCAAACTTCCTATATAAAAGTTGTAGCTAGATCATTGGTCTCCAACTTTCGTTTTTGGTGACATATCAAAAGATTAACCAACCAAGAGATTTGAACTCCAACATATTGGCCAAAACTCTAAAACTTGAGGTCTGTCAATTTCGACAGTTAACTCTTCAAACTTAGTTACATTCATCCATCCTGGGATTCTCCAAATAAATAGAAAACAATGTTTAATTCCTTTGATATCTAGCATGATGAATGTCCATATATCCAAGATTCCATTTTACATCTTACACCTACATGTTTCATATACAAAAATTGGAGAAATCCTTTTCCGAAGATAGCCCAAAATCTGCTCAAAGTGCCCATCACAATCTCCATTCAGTTTCGTCAGTTAGTCACTGGACAGTTTCGTTTGGCCATCTTCCAATCAACATTTAAATTTGAGAACCTCAACTTCAAACTCGAAAAAATACAGAAATCATTTAACCACATATCCAATTTCTTACTGTGAAGATCTCATAAACTTTTTATGTACAAAAACTTTCAGAAACAATGACCACCTCCTTGTCCTTGGAGACAGCACCCTTTCGATCTATCGTGAAGTGGGAGAGGAACCATCGACGATCTTCTTCTTCTCGCTTTGCTTTGAGTCGTGCGTTTTCTTCCTCACGTTGCTTCACGAAGGCTTCATATGCTTGACGATCCTCAGCCGACAATTGTTCAATAGCCGGCCTTTGAATATTGTCGGGATCAACTTCACCAAGATTAACCATAGTGATAGATCCCTTCTTCTTCTTCCCCAGCGGAGTCGCCAAAATATGTTGACGCTAAAACGGGGCCAACACACGAACGTGCTAGATCGCGCATGAGGCAGTAGCACACCTTGCAGTGCAGTTGCCCAAACCCAGTCACACCTCTCTGGAGGGACGGTTGGACCGGGTATGATAGAGTTGTCACATGCATGAGCAACAAACGGCCATGTAGTACTTACTACTTGTACTGAAAATGGATCCACACTAACGCATGTTACTACGTGACGTAACAACGGTGCTTGCTAAACCATACCATGCACGAACCATACCATACAATATAATTCTTATTATTTTTGTAAAAAATGTAGCACTTGCAGTGCCAGCTTCTAACATAATTTGATCAACTCATACTTTTCTCTGTGTCTTTGCAAGAAATATATTAAAGTATCGTGCTTAAATAAAAAGCTAGAAATATAATGAGTATTTGAGTGCAAGGAAATACGTAGAGTCAAAATTCTATTGATTTCTAGCAAACTTGTAGATTCATTGAGTGCAGCAAAAATATAGTGGCAAAATGGAAGAAAACTTCATGAGTTCTGAAAACATAATTGATATTGTACCATAGCAACGCACGCACATTATGCTAGTATATATATAAAATAATATTTGTCATTTCCTCATAACTCGTAGACTATGATCGTAAAATTGACAGCTACCTCTCGCATTAAAGTATTCTCTCGCGCAAAATAAAGTTCTCTCCTCTCTAAATAAAACCTTAAGAAAAAAATTGTTCCAGAATTCTGACGTGGACGGACGGGTTCTACAACGGCGAGGTGAAGACGAGGAAGATCGCCAACTCCGCGGAGCTGACCGCGGACCAGCTCGTCATGCAGAGAAGCGAGCAGCTGCGGGAGCTCTACGACGCCCTCCTCTCCGGCGAGTGCGACCGCCGGGCGGCGCGGCCGGTCGCCTCGCTGTCGCCGGAGGATCTCGGGGACACCGAGTGGTACTACGTGGTCTGCATGACCTACGCCTTCCGGCCTGGCCAAGGGTATCCAACAAAGCATAGCCGACATCCCCCTTCACAGTTTCCATTTTTTGGTTATATCATGACCTAATACTAGTTTCGGTGCTTGTTAATTTGTCATTCGTGTGCATGCGTGCTACCACAGGTTGCCGGGCAGGAGCTTTGCCATTAACGAACATGTCTGGATGTGCAACGCTCACCTTGCCGACAGCAAAGCCTTCCCCCGTGCACTCCTGGCGAAGGTATGTCCGTCGTCTCTGATGAGTTCTGAGTTTATGACGGGGAAGACCAATATCTGCATTCTCCGTTTTTGTGTATTGTCTTCCGTTGATGTTCTCGATTAATAACCTATTGCAATCTTTGTTGGCTCATCGTGAACTCCATGCTACCTGCATGCGACCTTGCCCTTGCGGACCGGTTCGAGCAGGGCGCATCCATTCAGGTTAGCAATTCGTCATGCTTCATTAATATTTCACGTAAGCAGTGGACTAATTTCAGGCTGTTTTTATTTCTCAATGTAACTGCATCCTGAATCTTTTTTTTTTCTGTAGACAATCGTGTGTATCCCGCTCATGGGTGGCGTGCTTGAGCTGGGGACAGCCGATCCGGTATGTTCGTTGGCCAACATATTTACTGTCTGAAACTCTGAATCACATAGTACATTGTTCAATTGATAATTATAATAGCCTCAGCTCCTGACCGAGAATATATATATATATATATGCTTTGTGCATCAGTATCAATGTATCATAGAAGAAAATTTATATGCATCAGAATTCAGAAGTAACCAACTAGGTGCTATTGCCAGGTTTCGGAGGACCCAGACTTGGTCAGCCGAGCCACTGCATCTTTCTGGGAGCTGCAGTTTCCGGCATGCTCGCAGGATCCGAGCTCCAGCCCTTCGGCAAACGAAACCGGCAAGACCGACGACATTATTGTGTGCGAGGACCTCGACCAGAACGCCATGGAAACGATGATCGCTGGGGGCCACGAGCTAGGCGAAGTGGAGAGCCTGTCAGATGCAAGCCTCGAGCATATCACCCAGGAGATCGATGAATTCTACAGCCTCTGCGAGGAAATGGACGTGCAGCCACTCGAGGATACCTGGATCATGGACGGGTCTTTCGAAGTCCCCTCTCCACCGCAGGCGCAGCCGGCGCCGGTGGTTGCTGCTACTAACGATGCCGCCGCCAAAAGCACGCACGTTGATGGCTCTCGCGCGACGAGTTTTACGGCTTGGACGAGGCCGCCGGAGTCGGACTCCGATGAAGCGGCGGTGCCGGTCGTCGAAGAGCCGCAGAAGTTGCTGAAGAAAGCGGTGGCCGGCGGAGCTTGGGCGAATAACAGTGGTGGCGGGGGCACGACGAGGACGAACCAAGAAAGCGGCGTCAAGAACCACGTCATGTCGGAGAGGAAGCGCCGGGAGAAGCTCAACGAGATGTTCCTCGTTCTCAAGTCACTGGTTCCGTCCATTCACAAGGTAACGCACATGTTTTGCAGTGTAGGATTATTGTTGGAAATGTAATCCTTTCAGAATATATGCAGTCTGAACTTTTTGGTTGTATCAGGTGGACAAAGCATCCATCCTTGCCGAAACGATAGCCTACCTCAAAGAGCTTCAGCAAAGGGTGCAAGAGCTGGAATCCAGCAGAGAACCCGCCATAATCTCGCGCCCATCCGAAACGAGGGTAACAAGGCGCCATGAAGATGAGACCGTCAGGAAGACAGTCTCTGCCGGCACCAAGAGGAAGGGCTCGGAGCTCGGCGGTGACATGGAACGGGATCTCTCTAAGGACAGCACCAGCAACGTCACCGTCACCGTCTCGGACAAGGACGTGCTCCTGGAGGTGCAGTGCCGGTGGGAGGAGCTGCTGATGACGAGAGTGTTCGACGCCATCAAGAGCCTCCATTTGGACGTCCTCTCGGTTCAGGCATCGGCACCAGATGGATTCATGGGGCTGAAGATACGGGCTCAGGTATCACCAGATAATTAAGGCATGGAAGTTTCAGTGGCTCTGGTTAGCACTTAGCAGTTACTTCACCGTTGATTTGTTTTGCTGACGCGGTTGTTTCTACTGAGTTTCTGCAGTTTGCCGGTTCAGCTGCGGTTGTGCCCTGGATGATCAGCGAGGCCCTCCGTAAAGCTATATAGGGAAGCCATGAAGCGACAGCTAAAAGTTGGATGTCCTCGATCTATAAGAAATTAAAACATATAGAAGACACAGCTCCAAGAATATGTTCCGTGTGGAGTCTACTTTTGCAAAATGTAGTGCACGTATATATTTCCTTTTGTTTTGAAGACGACTCCTGACTTTCAATAAACACGTCACTCTTTTTTTTAGAACGTGCATAGCACACTTTTCATTAAGCAGAAACAAAGTTTAAATACAAGCTAGACCACACAAAGAGAGACGACCCTGGCAACAAAACTAAGAAGGAAACCCACTCAACCTCCACGCCTAACAAACGACCAAACGACCGAACAACTGAACACCTGCAAAAAAGAGAACTCAGAGCCTGGTTGGTTTAGTACCAAAATTCTGGCATGCCAAAGTTCTGGCATGCCAAAACTTGGACACAAAAGTTGCCAACATTTTGGTTAAACAAATGTGAGATGTGGACATCGTTTTGGTAGCAAACCAAGTAGTAGCCAAAAAATTGGCAACTTTTGCCTCGCCAAACCTTTGTCATGCCAACATTTTAGCACTCAACCAATCAGGCTATAAGACTCCCTACACAACTGAACCAAGACGAGGATGATGCATGTAAGGCACAAGGAAGTCCGCAAGGCAACACCTTCAAAAAGGAAAACGATGCATGTCAAGACGTCGCTGATGTCCGTCCGTCACAGGACACATTCAGCTTCCACTTAGAGACCACCCAGCTGATGACTTTGCCAGCACCCTCATTAGGGTAAGCCGCACACGTAAATGTAGCCGCTGTCAGCACCGGACAAAGCCGGGCACAACTTTCGCTTAAGTCACCAGGATCCTCACATCTCACATCAACATCGAACTAGCCGAAGATCCACACAAGGAAGTAACAAGCAGGCTAGAACAACCGTGACAAGCACGATCAGGCACAATCATTGAAGCCTCACTCGGGCCAACCATGAAGTTGATGAGCACGAACGGCGACGCAGATGACGATGCTGATACCGTCCCGTGTGAAAATCCCCGATGGTGTGGGCTTGCTCCCTGCAGGCACCACAAGCTGCACCCATCAGCAGAGTAGCAGTGCCAGCCCGTGTGCCTGTTTCGCCGCCACTACCGACGCAACGACCGGGCCGCCCAGCCGTAGATCCAGACCTAGACAGATCCGGCGACCGGGAGGGAAAAGCGCACTGATAGAAAAATGTACTCGAGTCAAGATGGATAGGTTTCATTAAAAAATCTAAACAGCCGAACTCATGTGGTGCAGTTATCTTACAAAAATACGTCTGAAAGAAGAAAGAACCCACAATGATCATGCCACATTCAAATTGTTGCTTCGGCTTCCTGAGAAAGAAAGTGAAATTACAGACACACAACTAATATTAGCAGATTAGGTTGAAGCCGAAAGCATGATCGAATCGAGGTTACAAGTTTATAAGAATTTTGAGTTATTTATCTGCGTGTAAGACTGTAAGTAATACGCTCAAATCTCCTCTCCATCATTATCTTTCTCTCACGCTCCTCCTCCTTCCAAAGTCCAAACCTCTTCTCCCACATCTCTCTCATGACCTGCGTCCCAGCCCCGCTAAGCCAAACTTGCGGCAACAACATCAGATCAGTTCATGCTCGAGCAACAAGCGGGGGCGGAGGGTGTAACACCCCGTCTTTTTAGAGCATTTAAAAATATATATATATTTTTCCCTTAATTAAACAATAATTCCTTTCCTTCCCCGAATAATCAAAATATAATTTAGGAGTAAAAACCGTGCATTTAATCTATCATATGTGATGCATTCGAGTGTTTTAGAAATCCCTTCTAATCTTTAACTTCCAGAAAATTGGAAACCCTCTCTCTCTTTTAAAGCTCTGGGATTAATATTCAAAACTAATTTGAACATCGAATTCCAGTATCAACCTCCTCCAAAATATCTCGTATCTATGTCCATCACAATTCCTCATTACAAACCTCATCCGAATTTGAACTCATATTCAAATTCAACTCTCAAATCCCTCTAGAATAAATAGAAAAACCTCCTTTTCCTTAACAGGCCGCCACCCACTCTCTCGGCCCAGCCTCCTTCGCAGCCCAACACCAAAGTTTGGTTTACATCCCCGAACTCCTCTTCCCTCACCACCTCCTCCCCTCCTCCCGCGGCCCAGCCCAGCTCTCCCTCCACCCCTGGCCCGCGCGCCGCCACCCCTCCCAGGCCGGCCATGGCTCAGGCCGCCTCCTCGGGCCGCAGCTCGCCTTCCCCCCCCTCTCTTCACGCGGCCCACCCCGCCGCCAGCCCGCAAGCGCAGCCAGCAGCCAGCTCCACGCGCGCGCCTCGGCCTAGCTCGGCCACTAGGCCGCGGCCCACCTGTGCGCACGCGCGCGGCCTAGCCTACAGCGGCCCATCCGCACGTCCCCGGCCCAGCCGCACGCCGCCGGCCCAGTTCGCCTCCCACCCGCACACGCCCTCCCGGCCCGCTCGGCTGCCAGCCTGAGCACGCGCCTCGCCAGCAGGCCGCAAGGCCGCGGTTGCGGCCCGCTCGCACGCTGCACGCGCCCGCGCGGCCCAACGACGGCCCAGCGCGCGCTCGCCTGGCCCACGCGGCCCGCGTAGCGCTAAGCACGTCGTCCCCCCAGCCAGCCCTAGCGCCGCCGCCGCCTTCGGTTTGCTCCGCCGCTGGCATCGCCGTCGCCGCCTAGCGCCGCCACCCCGGTGCCCGGTTACCGCCAAACCACGTCGCCATGAATGCCCCCGCTTCCCTCGTTCTGTTTTTACCATCTCCTCACCCATCCGTCACCGCCACCAGGCGGCGCCGCTGCAGGACGCCGTGGCCTCTGGCCGCTGCTTCCAGCAGCACCGCTCCGGCGCCGTTTGACCTGCTCGCCCGGCGCGCCACGTGCGGCCCCGGCCTCCCTCCGTGCTGACGTCCGCAAGGTCGTCCAGGCCGAGCAACAGCTCACGCAGCACGAGCACGAGCACGAGCTCTCGATCCTCTGCCGCTACCACTGCCTACGCGCCACGCATCCTCCTTGCTCGCCTCGCTGGCTGGCTCGCCCACTGCCTGCACGCCACGACGCCGGCCGCCTGCACAGCGCCCCCTCCCGCCTTACTCACTGCGCCAGCCGAGCTCGCCCAGCACCGGCATCCCTGGTAGCGTCGCTCGCACGCACGACGCCAGCAGCCCTTCCCTCCGCCTATAAAAAGGCCCCCTAGCCCTTCGTTCCGGCATACCCCGCAACGAGAGCTGAGGCTCTCAGCGCATACGCACAGGGAAAGCACGAGAGCGCTAGCTCTCAGCACACAAGCGCAAGAACTCCAGCTCTCTCAGTACACACGCACAGGAGCTTCGTCTCTATACACTGCGGAAGCGCTGCCCATTGACGCAATAGAAAAGGTGCGCCAACTGCTGCTCTGCTCTGCTCCCGGGTACGCCCGGAACAGTCCAACCAGCGGCGTAGCTTTAGTCATACCACACCGCTCACGTACACATAGGAAAGGTGCGCCACCTGCTGCTCTGCTCTGTTTTCGGGTGCGCTCGGAACAGGCTAACCAGCGGCGTAGCTTTAGCCATTTCGCCCAGCATTGTGGACGATGCCAGTTCGGCTGGCCGCACAATGCCCGACCCCCGCCGCTAAACCCCATCGCTGCTCGCCACTTGACAACCCTAGCCGAGATGCTGCCCGATTCCCCAATTTCCAGTCCAGTCCACCCTAGCCGAGATGCCGCCCGATTTCCAAGTTTCCCGCTCAGTCCACCCTAGCCGTTGTAATGCCCGACCAAAACCCTGATCCTAGCCCACCTAGCATTGCGCTGCCCAAACCCAAACCCCAGATACTCCCCGGCATAGCCGTTATGCCAAAAACCCCGGCCGCTAAACCCTAGCTCCATATAGCAGTTATGCCGCCCAACCGCAAACTCCGGCTATTAAACCTTAGCCCCATATAGCCGTTGCGCCGCCCAAATAAAATCCCGCAGTTATACTGCCCGACCAAAAATCCCTAGTATTAGTAAAACCCTAGGTAAAACCTAGCCCTTATGCTGCCCAACCCAAAATCCCAGATATTAGCAAACCTTAGCCGTCATGCCGCCCATAATATTCCCGAAAAATTATATTAATAATTTTTCGGAATATTATTAGAAATTCAATCCAATATCCTTAATTATTTAGAAATCTATTTCTAAATAATTAATATAATTATTCGGGAATTACTTAGATATCCAGTAATTCTCAGGATAATTATCCCTAACCCTTCTTCCACACTTAAAAAGCCATCTCACCAGCTAAATCCTTCCTAAGCCCCATCGTCCTATCCATTAATTATTATTAAATAATTAATGGATAATCCATCAACAAATCCATCCGGACCCATAGGTAAGCCTGAAATATCTATCTCCCCTTTCTCTTTCTGATCTACAGGCATTGATTGATTATTGATGTTATTTTATGTGTTTATTGCTCGATAGCCTAACCGGGCCCGACGCGACGCCGGAGCTCCAGAAGGCCCGAAGCCCCGCCCGGTCAACATACAGTCTACGCCGCGTACGGAACGTCTAAGGACCGACAATGAAGGCAAGTCTCACCAATAATATCACCCAATAACTAAAGTTTACCATTTCTGCAGCTTAAGCTGTAAGGAGGCTCCACGTGGGTGGAAGCCTGGCTCCGCTAGGTAGATGCTTTAAGATTGGGAGTGGAAGGATGGCCTCGCTAGGAGGATCCTAAGAGCCGCTCTGATCTCAGCTAAGGACCGGTTCATGGGAGAGTCTTTCTAGTGCCTAGTACAACCCCGCATGCCAAAAAGGCACAGCCTACGGGAGTGCCTATTTATGTGAGGCATTGATTCACACCCCACCAGCGGAACTTAGTAACCCAGCCCAAGGAGCCGTATGATTGGTGCAGAGTGCCGACCGGCGAACTGGGTAGCGCCTGATGCCGAGTCGGGCACGCACCAAGTCGGGAACGGGTATGCTGGAGACAGCCCCAGGCAGAGGACTGGGACTGGGCGGCACGGGTCGACTAGGATACAGGGTCGCAGACCCTGAGGGCCGAGGGCCCTGATTAATGAGCTCACAGACCCGGGTCGACATCCGCGAGGCGGATGATTAGTGGCCCCTGCTTAGCCCCCAGTATTACCTGTGGCTGGACCTAGGGAATGCTGACCAGCGATGGTCACCGGTGGATACGAGTCTCGTAGGGCAGTACCTGCCTTGACGAAGGTAGGGACTGATCGAATGCGGGGTAGATAAGTACGACCTCTGCAGAGCGTAAAATCTATCTTGATAGCCGTGACTCCGGAATGAGTCCACTTAGTCAAAGCCCCCACTGATTAGATTTACTTTCTTGCATGGGGAACCCGGACGGCAGGAGTGCCGATGACTCGGTTCTGGGGTTAATGTAGAGACTGGCAGGGAGGAAATGCCCCTCCAGGCCCAATAATTATATTCTTTTAATTTATATTATATTATTGAATTTGTGAGATTTGCTGAGTATTCAACTCTGAATACTCACTCTTGCTTTCATTGTCATACAGGTTAGAACTCCAGGGCTGTGAGGTGCTACAGCTCATTCCAACTGAGAAATGAGTGCCCGCCCGCGCTCCGCTAGTTTAAAACGGTATAAAGTTATTTTAACTTATACGTTATTTACCGCTTCCGACACTAACCTGTGTCGAAATCCGTATCAGCGTACTGATCCAGGGACTGATACGGGTGGTCGAGGGACGTCCTGGTCAAGGGGTCCCCGCAGGGTGGTATCAGAGCCGTAAATAAATTCTTAGCACCATATAAGACGGCCCATACGTATTAGGAAGCCTGAAACCTTCTATTCTTTTCATCTTTTTCGAAAATTGTTGAAAAATCCTTATTTCGTGCCCCAAATTCCCCTTACCTTATGCTTAATACCAAATGTTACTCTGACAAATACGGATCATAGGAATGAAGTTCGGAAGATGATCCACAATATGGAAATCATGAGATGGAAGATTTGCCGAGAGACAAATGCTGCCGGAGTAACTAGAAATCGAGTAATAAAAATAATGAGTTTTGTATTAGAAATAAGCCTACGACTTTATAGTAACGTACTTTTGATTGAATAATGTTTGATTAAGCCCCGGATAATAATTTCCCCCTTTCCATATAATAGATATGGATTTGATTGGTAGTTGATTGTAGAAATGCGTGGATAGATCCGCTCTTTCCTTTAAAACCTAAGGATTATCCATAGCCCTTGTCCTTCTAACGTCATCGGTTCAAGCCAAGGTTCAGAATGAAGAAAGTTTCTGAAAAATAATTCTACATGTCTGATATGGAATACGGAATCTAATCCTCTTAAGTGGGGTAGATTCCGAAGTCGCTAAGACATTATACTTGGAAAACCGCAGAAGAATCAGTTAACGTGAACCACGACCTACAGATCTCAGGGAAATACAGAATAATCACAGAGATAGTGTAAACCGAGTTTATACTATGAATGTGACAAGAACAGAATCCCTGAGTAGAATTTTGGAACAGAGATCCATGAAAGCTGAAGAAACCAATAAAGAAGATATAAGGATCTCCGTTAGAAACCCTGACCCTAGGTTCTACAATCCCTGAATCCACCACCGACAAATTAATGTCTACTTTTATCAATCCCAAGGTCAACCCCATCCACCATAAATATCTCAGGATTGACCGACATTATTTCTTGAATCAGGACTGACAATATCCATATATTTCTGAAATCCCTGTCATTCCTGACACCATCTCTCCCTCGATTCCCCTCAGCTTCCAGAAAATCCTGTTCCTCGACACCGTACCTTGAGAATCTCAATACCGCTTTCATCTAGCCCACTTTCATGAAGATTTTCACAGGAATAACCAAACCTCCGCCTATTCCTCAAGATAATCGAATTCTTGATGAAACCAAGCCCCTTTAACCGCCACTCATCCCTACCAACTCCTCGTAAGCTTTTCTTAGAAATCCAAGTTCGTTTCTCCCGAGAACCAGCCAAACTCAGCTCCCTCACCCAATGAAAATGTCGGCACACTAAGCGCGTCGACAATCTTTTCCGATCAGACCACGCCGTACAATTTCCGGAGAAAGCCTCCACCCACTTTCCGCCACACTGACATTACTAAAGAAACCAATATGTCTACATTTCTTTCTCTAATAAGCATTTCCCTTTCCAACCCACAATCTCCTAGAAAATCATCGAGCCACCAAAAGAAATCTGTACGAGTCAACCATCAATCATCCCTGACTCGGTCTGTTTTCCCAAAAATCCAAAGAAACCCACATAAGGCCACCGCTCCCATTATTCATGATCTCGGACTCCGTTCATTCCCCGGAATCCGAAGGAAAACCCTGTCTAACCCCCCAACTTCACTTTACAACGACTACCTTCCTTCCAAATGTTCAAAGAAATATACCATCAATCACCTTCTTTTCCATAGCATACTCATAACTAAACCAATACTCTGCCGAAACACCTTGGCCACCACAAGAACCCACAACTTTTCCTTAACAGGAAATTATCTTGTTTCCTGGCAGATCATTGAGGCATGCAAGCTTATCTAAGCCTGCCCCTCAATCGTCATCTATCCACGAGAACCTCACCACCATCCCAAGAATATCACCCATCCCAACTCGATAATCGTAGTCTTTCACCCGTCTATTCTCCGCCACTAGAAATAAACAACTCTAGTTCTCCTAAATCACTGAGGCATGCAAGTTTCTTAGAAAAATGCTCCTCAGTCACATTCTTTTCCCTCCAAAACCAAGAATCCCCTAACTCTTCCTAAAAATCGTCCCCTCACCATTTCCGACAACGGCCGTCATCCAACTATCCATTCTTAGCCAATTGCTCTAAACAAACCCTAGCTATCTCAAGATTAGCCATAATCGTCACCTAGCTCCGAAAGGAGACAAATCCTCGAATACCAGTAAAATCATCCCCGCACACTCTGTCAGGGGAATGGTTGAGACCGGCTTCCCCTTAGAGCATACATTCCAGCCTGCCCTCCCAGAATCCTAAACCCCCCCCGGCCCTAGCTACTTCTCCGGAAAATCCAAGACAACCCGTTTCAAATAGAGGAAACATAGGAAATGAATCTTGGTGGAATAATTGGATGATTTAGTAGAAGAATCACCACACAAATTTTGGAAACCAAAGTTCCACTAAGAATGGTTAGCAACCCACCAACACAGAGGCCACACCCACCTATCCAAGAGGAGACACTTCTCAATCCAAAAGAATCACCATACCAAAATTTTCTAATGAGAAGTGATCACCCAAGTTTCTTACCTTAGATTCCTTTCCCCGTCTGGTAACCCGAAACAATTACCAGATTCCTTGTAACCCTAGCTAGGATCAAAACCTTTCCCGAACCTAACCACCCTAGGTGAAGCAGAGTTACCAAGAAGAGAATTACGACCCAGACAGTTGAATGATCAAGAATAGGACATTTAAAGAAGTAGTAAGATCTCACGAGGACATATCCGAGTAAAGGAAAAGCTTGTATAAGAAGTTTGGACGGAAACCCTAAAGAAGATATGGAAATCCGAGGTTTTAATTTGAGAAACCCATTCGGAAGGAAAATCTCGGATCAGGATCAAAGGAAATCATGAGTTGATCTTTTAAGTGGGGTAGTAACCCAAACAAAAGAAAAGATACTTAACCTCAAGAACTTGAGGATTAAAACAACTTAGGAAAAGTATCTCATCAAGTCACCCCAGGTCCGGCAGAAATTAATTGGATACATTCGGGAGTAATGGAAATAAGCGTCAACAATCGTACTCCCACACCTGGAAATGAGAAATAAATGATTATAAAGAAAAGAATTTCTAGAAATTAAAAGGGAGAAGAAATTCCTTTTAATAAATACTGGAAACCCTGATCGGCGCCGTAAATTAAAAGAATGTTAGGAGAAAACCCTAGTCTCTTCTTTCTAACCCTAAATCTCGGGACGAGATTTCTTTAAGTGGGGTAGCCCTGTAACACCCCGTCTTTTTAGAGCATTTAAAAATATATATATATATTTTTCCCTTAATTAAACAATAATTCCTTTCCTTCCCCGAATAATCAAAATATAATTTAGGAGTAAAAACCGTGCATTTAATCTATCATATGTGATGCATTCGAGTGTTTTAGAAATCCCTTCTAATCTTTAACTTCCAGAAAATTGGAAACCCTCTCTCTCTTTTAAAGCTCTGGGATTAATATTCAAAACTAATTTGAACATCGAATTCCAGTATCAACCTCCTCCAAATTATCTCGTATCTATGTCCATCACAATTCCTCATTACAAACCTCATCCGAATTTGAACTCATATTCAAATTCAACTCTCAAATCCCTCTAGAATAAATAGAAAAACCTCCTTTTCCTTAACAGGCCGCCACCCACTCTCTCGGCCCAGCCTCCTTCGCAGCCCAACACCAAAGTTTGGTTTACATCCCCGAACTCCTCTTCCCTCACCACCTCCTCCCCTCCTCCCGCGGCCCAGCCCAGCTCTCCCTCCACCCCTGGCCCGCGCGCCGCCACCCCTCCCAGGCCGGCCCATGGCTCAGGCCGCCTCCTCGGGCCGCAGCTCGCCTTCCCCCCCCCTTCTTCACGCGGCCCACCCCGCCGCCAGCCCGCAAGCGCAGCCAGCAGCCAGCTCCACGCGCGCGCCTCGGCCTAGCTCGGCCACTAGGCCGCGGCCCACTTGTGCGCACGCGCGCGGCCTAGCCTACAGCGGCCCATCCGCACATCCCCGGCCCAGCCGCACGCCGCCGGCCCAGTTCGCCTCCCACCCCGCGCACGCCCTCCCGGCCCGCTCGGCCGCCAGCCTGAGCGCGCGCCTCGCCAGCAGGCCGCAAGGCCACGGTTGCGGCCCGCTCGCACGCTGCACGCGCCCGCGCGGCCCAGCGACGGCCCAGCGCGCGCTCGCCTGGCCCACGCGGCCCGCGTAGCGCTAAGCACGTCGTCCCCCCCCAGCCAGCCCTAGCGCCGCCGCCGCCTTCGGTTTGCTCCGCCGCCGGCATCGCCGTCGCCGCCT
Source organism: Urochloa ruziziensis (assembly GCA_015476505.1). Classification (NCBI taxonomy): domain Eukaryota; kingdom Viridiplantae; phylum Streptophyta; class Magnoliopsida; order Poales; family Poaceae; genus Urochloa; species Urochloa ruziziensis. The sequence goes on from CM027125.1 coordinate 44,207,893, forward strand.
AGCGCCGCCACCCCGGTGCCCGGTTTACCGCCAAACCACGTCGCCATGAATGCCCCCGCTTCCCTCGTTCCGTTTTTACCATCTCCTCACCCATCCGTCACCGCCACCAGGCGGCGCCGCTGCAGGACGCCGTGGCCTCTGGCCGCTGCTTCCAGCAGCACCGCTCCGGCGCCGTTTGACCTGCTCGCCCGGCGCGCCACGTGCGGCCCCGGCCTCCCTCCGTGCTGACGTCCGCAAGGTCGTCCAGGCCGAGCAACAGCTCACGCAGCACGAGCATGAGCACGAGCTCTCGATCCTCTGCCGCTACCACTGCCTACGCGCCACGCATCCTCCTTGCTCGCCTCGCTGGCTGGCTCGCCCCCTGCCTGCACGCCACGACGCCGGCCGCCAGCACAGCGCCCCCTCTCGCCTTACTCACTGCGCCAGCCGAGCTCGCCCAGCACCGGCATCCCTGGTAGCGTCGCTCGCACGCACGACGCCAGCAGCCCTTCGCTCCGCCTATAAAAAGGCCCCTTAACCCTTCGTTCCGGCATACCCCGCAACGAGAGCTGAGGCTCTCAGCGCATACGCACAGGAAAAGCACGAGAGCGCTAGCTTTCAGCACACAAGCGCAAGAACTCCAGCTCTCTCAGTACACACGCACAGGAGCTTCGTCTCTATACACTGCGGAAGCGCTGCCCATTGACGCAATAGAAAAGGTGCGCCAACTGCTGCTCTGCTCTGCTCCGGGGTACGCCCGGAACAGTCCAACCAGCGGCGTAGCTTTAGTCATACCACACCGCTCACGTACACATAGGAAAGGTGCGCCACCTGCTGCTCTGCTCTGTTTTCGGGTGCGCTCGGAACAGGCTAACCAGCGGCGTAGCTTTAGCCATTTCGCCCAGCATTGTGGACGATGCCAGTTCGGCTGGCCGCACAATGCCCGACCCCCGCCGCTAAACCCCATCGCTGCTCGCCACTTGGCAACCCTAGCCGAGATGCTGCCCGATTCCCCAATTTCCAGTCCAGTCCACCCTAGCCGAGATGCCGCCCGATTTTCAAGTTTCCCGCTCAGTCCACCCTAGCCGTTGTAATGCCCGACCAAAACCCTGATCCTAGCCCACCTAGCATTGCGCTGCCCAAACCCAAACCCCAGATACTCCCCGGCATAGCCGTTATGCCAAAAACCTCGGCCGCTAAACCCTAGCTCCATATAGCAGTTATGCCGCCCAACCGCAAACTCCGGCTATTAAACCTTAGCCCCATATAGCCGTTGCGCCGCCCAAATAAAATCCCGCAGTTATACTGCCCGACCAAAAATCCCTAGTATTAGTAAAACCCTAGGTAAAACCTAGCCCTTATGCTGCCCAACCCAAAATCCCAGATATTAGCAAACCTTAGCCGTCATGCCGCCCATAATATTCCCGAAAAATTATATTAATAATTTTTCGGAATATTATTAGAAATTCAATCCAATATCCTTAATTATTTAGAAATCTATTTCTAAATAATTAATATAATTATTCGGGAATTACTTAGATATCCAGTAATTCTCAGGATAATTATCCCTAACCCTTCTTCCACACTTAAAAAGCCATCTCACCAGCTAAATCCTTCCTAAGCCCCATCGTCCTATCCATTAATTATTATTAAATAATTAATGGATAATCCATCAACAAATCCATCCGGACCCATAGGTAAGCCTGAAATATCTATCTCCCCTTTCTCTTTCTGATCTACAGGCATTGATTGATTTATTGATGTTATTTTATGTGTTTTATTGCTCGATAGCCTAACCGGGCCCGACGCGACGCCGGAGCTCCAGAAGGCCCGAAGCCCCGCCCGGTCAACATACAGTCTACGCCGCGTACGGAACGTCTAAGGACCGATAATGAAGGCAAGTCTCACCAATAATATCACCCAATAACTAAAGTTTACCATTTCTGCAGCTTAAGCTGTAAGGAGGCTCCACGTGGGTGGAAGCCTGGCTCCGCTAGGTAGATGCTTTAAGATTGGGAGTGGAAGGATGGCCTCGCTAGGAGGATCCTAAGAGCCGCTCTGATCTCAGCTAAGGACCGGTTCATGGGAGAGTCTTTCTAGTGCCTAGTACAACCCCGCATGCCAAAAAGGCACAGCCTACGGGAGTGCCTATTTATGTGAGGCATTGATTCACACCCCACCAGCGGAACTTAGTAACCCAGCCCAAGGAGCCGTATGATTGGTGCAGAGTGCCGACCGGCGAACTGGGTAGCGCCTGATGCCGAGTCGGGCACGCACCAAGTCGGGAACGGGTATGCTGGAGACAGCCCCAGGCAGAGGACTGGGACTGGGCGGCACGGGTCGACTAGGATACAGGGTCGCAGACCCTGAGGGCCGAGGGCCCTGATTAATGAGCTCACAAACCCGGGTCGACATCCGCGAGGCGGATGATTAGTGGCCCCTGCTTAGCCCCCAGTATTACCTGTGGCTGGACCTAGGGAATGCTGACCAACGATGGTCACCGGTGGGTACGAGTCTCGTAGGGCAGTACCTGCCTTGACGAAGGTAGGGACTGACCGAATGCGGGGTAGATAAGTACGACCTCTGCAGAGCGTAAAATCTATCTTGATAGCCGTGACTCCGGAATGAGTCCACTTAGTCAAAGCCCCCACTGATTAGATTTACTTTCTTGCATGGGGAACCCGGACGGCAGGAGTGCCGATGACTGGGTTCTGGGGTTAATGTCGGGACTGGCAGGGAGGAAATGCCCCTCCAGGCCCAACAATTATATTCTTTTAATTTATATTATATATTGAATTTGTGAGATTTGCTGAGTATTCAACTCTGAATACTCACTCTTGCTTTCATTGTCATACAGGTTAGAACTCCAGGGCTGTGAGGTGCTACAACTCATTCCAACTGAGAAATGAGTGTCCGCCCGCGCTCCGCTAGTTTAAAACGGTATAAAGTTATTTTAACTTATACGTTATTTACCGCTTCCGACACTAACCTGTGTCGAAATCCGTATCAGCGTACTGATCCAGAGACTGATACGGGTGGTCGAGGGACGTCCTGGTCAAGGGGTCCCCGCAGAGGGGGACCCGAGCAATGGCGGGGAGCCATAGAGTGATACTAGTGGAGAAGGGATGACGGAGCTCTAGGCAGGGGTGGAGGAGCCTGACCGGCAATGAAGAAGAGCTGACAAGGCTGGTTTCGTGTGTGCCCTAGAGGAAGAAGGGGAACGGAAAAAATGGTAGAGTAGGAACCGACACCTCTCTGGGCGATGGGAGGAGCTCCCCACCTCCACCTCCAAACGACAAACCAGCACCTCCGGCAATTCCCTACGACCGCCACCGCTGCATTTCATTGAGCGGCGGTGGCAGCCCGCAATGTGCTTGACAATGTGCAAGCACCGAGGATTCTAGTGAACCGTCTTTTAGACATTCGGCCTGGACTATACCACACGATGGATCATCGTTGGTCAATGAAACTAAGAATGGAGACAAGGCTGTTTTAGACTGGTTCAGACCGCCATGGTGCGTAAAACCCTTCGTTCTATGTATGTGCTATTACTACTTAAGATTTGTTTCCATCCTTCTTTTTCAAATCCTTTACACCATGTCCATTCAATACATGATGCCAATTCAGTCTATTTATAGTCCTCTCCGGGCTAATGGGTTATGCTTTTCTTTTACTGTGGTTGCGTTACCGCCTTTGGTATGAATACGGTGGTTGTGACGACGTCGCAGCTCCAAGTTGCGTTGGTGACCGTGACCTCTCTGCCTTGTGGGCCACTGCTTGGCAGCCCAGGAACCAATATTTTTGAAAGGATGGTCCAACATTTTTTTTTTATAAAAGTCGGCCCAACATTTTTGAAAAAAAACTACTTCTTCGGTGCCGGCAGTGCGTGGCGTGCGGACGAGGTCGCACGACCGCATGGGGCGGCAGAGGAGGAGACGCACGACAGCCAAGCAAGTAGGCAGTGGCCCGACGACATCGGCAAGCAAGCTTGGGAGCACATGAGTGGAGAGTTAGGGTTTGGAAGGAATCCAATATGTAATTTTTCTCGTACGAATCTCAACGATAAAAGGTGTGAAAGAATAAATCTTTCTGATAAGAATCGGAGGGAGGAGGGGCAGAAGGCTTTTACGTGCTTTGTCAGGACTCAAGGAGGACAGCATGCGCGTGATGAGCTGGGCCAATGGCCCATGTGCTCGCATGTGTATAATGTTTAGGCCAGGCTATAAGATTGTTTCAATGGCTATTCAATTCACATATATATTTTTCTTTTGAGTAAAATGCATCCAAGGTCCCTAAACTAATTGTGCAGTGTCAATCAGGTCCCCAAACTCTAAAAACGTCCATCTGGGTCCCTAAACTGTGTAAAGGGGTCTATCTAGGTCCCAAATGTGCCACGTGAGCTAAAGATGGCATACGTGGCATGCCATCGTGGCGAAATATATGCACCCCCCTATCTCTCTCTCTTTCTGCCCCCTTCTCCTCTTTCCCCTCTGTGTCGCGCTGCAGCAGCCCTCCGACCGGCCGCTCCCCGGCGGTACGCGGCTCTCCGCCATCCCCACCACCTCCCCGCCACGCCCACCCATTTACTTGCTTCCCGGCCGCTCCCCGGTCGAAGCCGGCGGCGAGGTGGGCGGAGTCGAGGAGACGAAGGTCAAAGCCGGCGGCGAAGTGGGCGGAGTCGAGGAGGCGGAGGTCAAGGCCACCGGCATAGCTAGCGGAGTCAAGGAGGTGGAGGTCGAGACCACTGGCGTAGTGAGCAAAATCGAGGAGGTGGAGGTCGAGGCATGCGGCAGAGCGGGCGAAATCGAGGAGGTGGCGGTCGAGGATAGCGGCGGAGCAGGCGGAATCAAGGTTGTGGAGGTAGAGGACGGCGACCAAGTGGAGCCTCCGCACGATGGTGGCTCCAGCACCGCCGCCGCCCCACATCCCCGCCCTCCGCATCACCTCGCATCTGAAGCACGAGCCGACAATGGCGGCGGCGGCGCAGGGAGTCCAGGAACCCTATCGGGGCGGCGCGAGGATTTTTGTAAGGTCGTGAATCGATGGCGGGGATGACCGGAGCTACGGGGAGGCACAGGTGGTCGGAGCAAGCGGCGACAGCGTGTGGAGCGGCGGCGCCGCCGTGGAGGGAGCAGGGGAGCGGCAGCGTGGCCGTGGCTCGCCGTTGGGGAATGGAGCCGCACGCCTCCCCCGCCCTCCACGCCCACTACCGCATGTCGCGACCTGCCGCCGCGGAGGAAGTAGGGGAGGGGCGGCGTGGCCCCATGGCTGTCCGCTCGCTGGGGAAGCTGGAGGCGCGTGCCGGCGTGGACAGAGAGAAGGAGGGTGGGAACAAGAGGGGAAGGCAGAGTGATGAGATGTGTATGTGTCAACGACAAGTGGGTCCCACGGTGCAAATTGAAGGGTATGTTAATTTGGGGGGTTTTATTGCAAATGTTTGCCAACTTGGAGCCACTGTGGCATGCCACATCGACGCGTGGCACATTTGGGACCTATATGGACCCCTTTACACAGTTTAGGGACCCATATGGACGTTTTCAGAGTTTAGGGACCTGATTAACACCGTGCGATTAGTTTAGGGACCTGGGATGCATTTTACACTTTTCTTTTTATATAAATTCGCTATATGGATTAGCTTGTGCTATAGGGTCCTATAGTTGCCAATAGCTTTTGGAGAAACATGCCGCCGCGATTTAAAACATTAGGGCATGTACAACCCTATCTTTTTCCCGTCTCTATGATGACGATTTTGCAAAAAACACCTCAGCTTAGCCTAGAGACGGGCTGACCATCGCCTCGTGAGGCGACGCCGCCGTCCCGTTCTCCCAAGCCGAGCCAACGCACGTGCGTCCGTTGTATGGCTACGTCTTCCTCTAGCGACGCTTCGCCTGGATCCCGTGCGCCCCGTTCGCCTCCGCTTCTAGTGGGGAGCCCCCGCTGCCTTATGCCGCTGCCCCCAACAGGAGGGTCCCTGCGATGGCGAGTTGTCCCACCAGCCTGCCGCGAGTTCACTTGGGAAGAGGAGTGCAAAGAGAGATTGAGTGGTGGCACGCAGGGGCCATCTCCGGACAACTCCGGCCTAGCAAGCGTGAGGACGGAGCCCCTGCTCCAGCTCCTCCGCGCCGCCTCAAGGCCGGCCGTCGCTGTGGCGGAACCAACCCTTTCCTTCAATCCTTCTCCAAAATTCGTAACCAAACTTGTCAAACTTCCTATATAAAAGTTGTAGCTGGATCATTGGTCTCCAACTTTCGTTTTTGGTGACATATCAAAAGATTAACCAACCAAGAGATTTGAACTCCAACATATTGGCCAAAACTCTAAAACTTGAGGTCTGTCAAAAATTGACAGTTAACTCTTCAAACTTAGTTACATTCATCCATCCTGGGATTCTCCAAATAAATAGAAAACAATGTTTAATTCCTTTGATATCTAGCATGATGAATGTTCATATATCCAAGATTCCATTTTACATCTTACACCTACATGTTTCATATTAAAAAATTGGAGAAATCCTTTTCCGAAGATAGCCCAAAATCTGCTCAAAGTGCTCATCACAATCTCCATTCAGTTTCGTCAGTTAGTCACTAGGACAGTTTCGTTTGGCCATCTTCCAATCAACATTTAAAATTTGAGGACCTCAACTTCAAACTCGAACAAATACTGAAATCATTTAACCACGTATCCAATTTCTTACTGTGAAGATCTCATAAACTTTTTATGTACAAAAACTTTCAGAAACAATGACCACCTCCTTGTCCTTGGAGACGGCACCCTTTCGATCTATCGTGAAGTGGGAGAGGAACCATCGACGATCTTCTTCTTCTCGCTTTGCTTTGAGTCGTGCGTTCTCTTCCTCACGTTGCTTCACGAAGGCTTCATATGCTTGACGATCCTCAGCCGGCAATTGTTCAATAGCCGGCCTTTGAATATTGTCGGGATCAACTTCACCAAGATTAACCATAGTGATAGATCCCTTCTTCTTCTTCCCCAGCGGAGTCGCCAAAATATGTTGACGCTAAAACGGGGCCAACACACGAACGTGCTAGATCGTGCAGGAGGCAGTAGCACACCTTGCAGTGCAGCTGCCCAAACCCGGTCACACCTCTATGGAGGGGCGGTTGGACCGGGTTTGCCGGACAGCCCGACGGGTAGACCGACGAACGCTCACCCGGGAGGGACCCCGTCAAGGCAAGCGCACGCAGGGGTGTTTTAGGGTCGGCAGGCCACCTAGAACGTCTCAAACGCCGTAGAGACGAAGGAAAAACAGCAAGATGGGTTAAAAAAGTTAGGGCAAAAGAGAAAGGTAAAAGATGCAAAATAATAGATAGAAGTGTTTTTGATCGATTGGATACCCTTAATCAGCTGTGGCCCTTTATATTTATAGGGAGGGGAGGTCTTGCCCCATTAGGAGTCGAAGATTACATAAATCATGTGTCAAATTACAACTCCTAACTCGGATTCGGCTGTCAAACCCGGTTAAACCGCCCCTGGGACCCGGTTTAACCGCCCGTGGCAGGTGTAGATCCTCCCGAGGTCATATCTCCTTCATCCGGACTCCAAATTAGGCGATCCACATATGAATTTTGATCAGCTCGACGAAGAAGATGATGGTGCAGTCCAATTTACCTTTTGAGCAACTTGAAAATTCTGGTCTAACCGTCTTGGCAACTAGGTTAGACCGCCCCTGGCCAGAACTGTCAAATTTGGGTGCGAACACGTGGATGTCACGAATAGAGAAACTCGTCCAAGGCGATGAACATTAATGATGCTACTGTTCGTTGCAGCTTCAACTTGCAAGGCGATGGATGAACAAAAACCCACTGGCCGCTGCTGCTTGCTGTCCATATCTGGAAATGGTCATCGGCCTCGCTCGTTCATTGAAACCGGGATGGCGATCCGTGGAGCCGGGGGGACAGCACGATGCACCCCGTGTGTTGCTATTGCGATACCCAAATTAGTAATTGATGCGATTATAAATTCGGCGCATCCTCGTGTGTTGCTATTGCGAGACCGTGAAATTGTGAAAAGCTGGAGATGTGTAGGCTAGGCACAGCACTGTGTGTGTGATATGCACCCCCGTCGCGTCAATCGACATCATGATTCATGAACCAAGGCATCCCGTGCGTTGTTGGACACATTTTTTTTTAATTTAGGAATCAGCTTGCGCCGGTGTAGATCATGCATGGCTCCTTCCGGACATGAAGGCAATTTTGATCTCTGCGAGCTCGAAATTTGTGATGCTGTGGTGAGTACTGACCATGCATGTTTCTTCTTGTTAAGATAAATAAAACCGCATAGACTAAAACAATACTAAATCAAAAATGAAACCAGTCATTTATTTGCTAGTACTAGAATTTACCGTGAAATATGTCTTATGATTGAGTTTGCGAGTAGTCCTAGGCTTTGGCCTTTTTTTTGCCCAATGTATTGCATAGACCCTACATGAAGCTGACATTGATTAGATACATTTAAGAGTTAGAGAAGCTGCAAATATGGTGACACTAGCGCGCTACACACCCAAATTAAAGGGACGGTGCCGATATACAGATGCTCGATCGCGCTCGGCCTGGGGCCTGCTGCGACTATTATGCATAGAGCATACGGAGTACGCACGTGCTAGCAGTCGTAGCCTGCGGCCGTCGCTATTGCATGATCTGGCCCGGGGGGCCGGTACTACTGATGCAACGACAGAGATTTCCAGCCGTCGATCTTTTGCACGTGCTACGGGTTTCACCTCACCACACATCGACATGGACGCGCGATTCACAAGCGCGCGCGGCGGGAGAGAAGATGGAGGAGCAAGCTCGCTCTTGTGCTGTTGTGCACTGCTTAGTACTTACCCCCACAGGAACCTGAGCTGAACCAAAAGCAGCAGTGCACCGAACCGGGCGGTGCTCAGTTGGGTCACGCGGTCGGTACGGTCGATCTGGAGCTCGATCGGCTTCGCTGATCATCAATTACGTACAGTACACTCTACTGTCTCAGTGTCTCTACACATGGCCGGGCGGCCTTGAAGATGATCATTGACTCAGATAGACAACACCGACACCAGTCGGACAGACGTCGTCGTCGTTTGTGGCTAGCAGGGCGCATGTGTGCCTGACCCGACGATGGTGGTGCCTGCACCGCCGTGCAGCTGGCTTGGTGACGATGACTATGCAACAAGCAATATTAGCTTATGCTTTTGAAATTGAAAAGGAAATAAAGAAAACAAAGGAATGAGAACGGATTTTCTATACAAGTCTCGATTATTTTTTTCCTTCAAAAATAAACTAATTAGGAATAAAAGGAGGTGCCTTTTTAGGTGTCATCTTTGACCTTTAGGAATAGTCATAGGGCGACAATTCCTGGACACGTTATCACGAATCTAGTTTGTTCTGCTGCAAAAACCTAATAGGTCTGAGTGAAAGATTGATTTTCTTACATAATGAATAGAAAGAATTGAATTTCCGATCGTACTCTTTTTTATGCCGGGGAGTTGCCGCTGGGGACCATGATCGAGAAGGCATTTTATTTGCCGTAAAAAGATGAAATTTATCACTTCCTGCCGGGTACTCGTTTTATGCTTATTAAATAAGAAATTCTCACTCTGCCTGGAAAAGTTGGTTGGATGTGACTGGTTTTGGTTGTTTTAATAGTATTATTCTGTGAGAGAAAAATATAGAATAAGTCAGAACAAGCTAGCTATGGCTGGAAAACAGATAAACGGAACTGGCTAGATCATTTTTCACGTTTAGCTCAATCTATTTTTCTTCTTCTACAATTCAGTACTGGAGGTGCAACACGTCGCGTTCCTCACCTCCCACATCCCTCTTCTCGTCCGCAATGGTGCTCACCCCTTCCGTTTCGGCCGTGTTTAGATGATTGTGAAAAGATTTCGAAATGAAATCTTTTCACATTTAAAGTATTAAATATAGACTAATTAAAAAACTAATTACAGATTACGTCCGGAATTTGCGAGGCGGACCTAGCGAATCTAATTAAGCTGTCATTAGCACATGTTACTGTAGCATTACTGTAGCAATTTAGTGTCTACTCATGGCCTAAATTAGACTCATTAGATTTGTCTCACGGTTTCTAAACCATCTATATAATACGATTTGTTTTTCAACTACATTTAGTACGTCATACATGTGTCCAAACATTCATTTTGGATTTTGGATTTCAGGGCTAAACAATGCCAACAAATAACGCAATATTAATTTGACTCCTCCATATAAATGCTGCTATAGGGGCTACTAGCTTGTAGCGCTATAGCATTTCGAGCGTACCCATCTTATGTTCCAAGATTCGTTGCATATGGCCCTGTTTAAATGTTTCGCGAAATTTTTTTCGAGTATGTTCCCTCACATGCATGGCATATTAAATGTAGTCAAAAAAATAACCCATTATATGGATGGAGTGTACTTCGCGAGACGAATCTAATGAGCCTAGTTAGGTTGTGATTAGACAACAAATTGCTACAGTAACACGTGCTAATGATGGATTAATTAGACTCATTAGGTTCGTCTTGCGATGAACTGACATAATCTGTAATTAGTTTTGTAATTAGTCTATATTTAATACTTCAAATGTGTACCCGACATACTGTAAATTTTTTTCGCGAAACATCTAAACGCGGCCATAATATATCTGCAGGCGAATTTAGAGCTAGGTGACTAGGTCGCCATTGCTAATATACGGTGTACTTGGATGCGTGTGCTGGCTTGCACCCAGAGATGGGATCTTGTTGGTAGTATAAGTAAGCCTTAGCTGTTCCTCCATGCTGCGGAGCTCCTCTTATATTCTTCTCCGGCGGCTTTGCAAGTTCTTTCGTTTGCCTCTCTAGCTACTTCTTGCAGCTACACCTTCTAGCTTCGTCTCCGGGCGATCGGTCTATAACTTTATCTTCATGAGGAATCTGATCAGCAGAGATCAGTAATACCGAGCTTGGATCGAGCTGTGCGTGTTCTTCGTGCAGCTAATAAGCTCCTTCAATTCGCGCCATAGAGCTTACTACAGTAGTATCAGGTACAGATTAATAATAAGATGGTTATTACTTGCAAATAACTGTATGCAACGGTGTTTATTGAACTCCTTCGTTTCTTACAGTAACATAAGTTTCTGACTTCTGCGTGAAGGAAATATTGAGGAGATGGCACTATCATCAGCTTGCCCGGTTCGGGAAGAGCCGCCGCCGGAGAGGCAGTTGAGGAACCAGCTCGCTGCAGCCGTGAGGAGCATCAACTGGACTTATGCCGTCTTCTGGTCCATTTCAAGCACTCAGCCAGGGTATTACGTACTAAGATAGTGGTCATATATATTTGGCTGCCAGGCTTATACAAATCCATCATGAGCACGATATAAGTATTATGTTTCAGCTCATCCCATATATCAATATCAAATAAAGAAAATCGGATCATGTGATGCGATTGTAGGTTATCTAGCTACGTAGTATCAAATTTTACATCCAATTAAGAGGTTGTGTTACTTTTTGGTCTCTTTTTACAACGACTAGAGATCAACAACAACAACAACCAATGTTCATTCTCAAGTTTCTATAACTGGCAACTCCCATCTTTCTAGCTGTAGTACTATATTAGCTGGAACTATATGTGCATGTTTAAATATAAAATTTGCAAAAAAAACTAGCAAAACCATTTATAATTATATATGCCTATCAATATTTCTCTCTCTTTATTTCACTTCATCTCAATTAATAATAATTCTGCTCTTTTTTTGGCAATATTTAGCATCTGGTCAAACAAAATGAAAAGTCCTTTTAGAAACACAACACACACACACAATCACACACTTACATAGTCTCGCTAAACCCCTAGCACATATACAAGCACACCTGACATCACGACTGTAAGCACACACTCATTCAGTCATGCCTATGAATGCTTAGGGCACTCCCAACCCATGGTGTCTATGGGTAGTGTCTATACTGCCATATCAACAAGACACCTTCTTTAGACCTAATCTCTCCAATGCATAGTTTCCATAACAGTTTCTATGTATAGGAAAATTTAATAACTTGAGGCAAGCACCACAAACATAGCATGATTAGTTGTGGCAAGCAGCCCTGTAGTTTTCTTGTTGCTAATCCGTGCTTCAGCTACTCCATATCAACTCCACACTCTGGCGCATAGGAACTCCAGACTCTCCATGTGCACATCAAACTCCACATCAACTCCACTCGCTACAACTACAACTCCACCGGCCGCTGGAACACGAGATGCTAATCCACCGGCTGCTGTACGTAGCGAGGACCAGCACCAGCTTTTGGAAGGCCGCCAGCTTGTGAGCTCCACCGTTGGCAACAACACTGGCGACTGGATCAAGGGCGCCGGATCCATCAGCGGGCCAATTGAATCTTGATTGATTCTTCTTCGATTGCGGCTGATTCATCCTTGTGCACGGCTTGAGGATGATCTCTTCCTCGAGGATGAGCTTTTGGGGATGATTTGGTGATTTTCGCTGGTGAGAAGGATATTTGAGATGGCGATTGATTGAGGAAAAATTGAGGCAGGGAGAGAAATAAAAGGGAGGCAGATCTTGGTGTTGAGAGGGTGCTCGGGAGAAGTTCGTGTGGAGGAGCAGTTCGCGCACTGGAAGGAGCCGGTGGCCGGGCTGAGCATGGCGACGGAACGGAGGCGGACGCAGTGGATCGTGAGGTCAAGGAAATTGCGGTGAGGAAGAAACGACGAGTTGCCCCAACGCCCAAATTGCTCGTTTCCTCTGTCTTGGTTCCGGTGTCAACTCGATTTCCTGCATGAGACCTAGTGTCTATGTTTTTTTTTTCTCTTTCCTCTTTAATTCTCCTGCCACATCAGATTTTTGCTTAGTTGGCAGCCTAATTAATTCTATGGACACCAGCTGACATGGAGGGTTGGGACTGCCCTTATGGCCTTATGGGAGATTGTAGTAGTACGCTACTGTAGAAGGGGTGGTCATCACTGATGGTCCCAAAACCCACAGATCATTGACAGTTTTTTTTTTTTTTTTTTGTGGTCATCACTGATGGCCATCACCAGTTTTGGACAGTATTGTAAAATTCCTGTTAAACAAAACCTTAATAAGAAAAAAAATGGTTCCAGAATCCTGACCTGGACGCACGGGTTCTACAACGGCGAGGTGAAGACGAGGAAGATCGCCAACTCCGCCAAGCTGACCGCGGCCCAGCTCGTCATGCAGAGAAGCGAGCAGCTGCGCGAGCTCTACGAGGCCCTCCTCTCCGGCGAGTGCGACCGCCGCGCGGTGCGGCCGGTCACCTCGCTGTCGCCGGAGGACCTCGGGGACACCGAGTGGTACTACGTGATCTGCATGACCTACGCCTTCCGGCCTGGCCAAGGGTATATATCCCAACAAAGCGTAGCTGATATTCCCGTTTTCACTTTTGGTCATGATGACCGTCTTGTTTCGTTCGGTGCTTGTTGTCATTGGTTTGCATGCGTGCTGTGCTGCCACAGGTTGCCGGGCAGGTGCTTTGCCAGCAAGGAGCATGTCTGGCAGTGCAACGCTCACCTTGCCGACAGCAAAGCCTTCCCCCGCGCGCTCCTGGCGAAGGTATGTTCTTAGTTCTGACGGGGAAGGCCATCTGCATTATCCATCATCTCTGTCTATTGTCCTCCATTATTTATGTTCTTGATGAATCTTGACTAACCTGTTGAAATCTTTGTTGGCGTATCATGTTTTCCATGCATCCTGCTGCATGTGATCTTACCGACTGGTTCAACCAGGGCGCTTCCATTCAGGTAAGCCGTTCGTCATGCTTCATCTCGTCGTAAGCAGTGCACTTTCAGATAGTTTTTTTTTTCCTACTAGTGTCCTGAATCGTATTTTCTGTAGACAATCGTCTGCATCCCGCTCATGAGTGGCGTGCTTGAGCTGGGGACAACTGGTCCGGTATGTCTGAAACTACGAATGACAAGTTGTTGAATTGAGAATAAAATAGCCTCAGCTCCTGACCGAGTTTTTTTTAATAGCACCCTTTTTGAAGATCAATTATATATCCATCAGTATCATCGCAAAAGAAAACGATATATGCATCAGAATTTAACCAATGACTTGGTGTCATTGCCAGGTGGTGGAGGACCCAGACTTGATCAGCCGAGTCACTGCATCTTTCTGGGAGATGCACTTTCAGGCGGAATGCTCGGCTGAGCCGAGCTCCACAAGCCCTTCTGCAAATGAACCCAGCAAGGCGTCCGACATCATTGTGTTCGAGGTCCTCGATCACAATGCCATGGAAACCATGATCGGTGGAGGCCAGGAGCTAGGAGAAGCGGAGAGCCTGTCAAATGAAACCCTCGAGCACATCACTAAGGAGATAGACGAGTTCTACAGCCTCTGCGAGGAAATGGACGTGCAGCCACTCGGGGATAGCTGGATCATGGACGGGACTTCCGGAGTCCCCTCTTCACCGCTGCCGGCGCCGGGCGCTGCTACTAACAATGCCGATGGCGCTCGCCCGACGAGTTTTACGGCTTGGCCGAGGCCGGAGTCGGGCTACTCCGACGAAGCGGCGCTGCCTATCGTCGGAGAGCCGCAGAAGTTGCTGAAGAAATCGGTGGCCGGAGGAGCTTGGGCGAATAACAATGGTGGTGTGGGCGCGACGAGGGCGGCCGAAGAGAGTGGCGTCAAGAACCACGTCAGGTCGGAGAGGAAGCGCCGGGAGAAGCTCAACGAGCTATTCCTCGTTCTCAAGTCACTGGTTCCGTCCATTCACAAGGTAATGCACATGCTTTTCAGCGTACGAGATGTAATCCTTTTAGAACATACTGTCTGAACTTTTGGTTATTGCAGGTGGACAAAGCATCCATCCTTGCCGAGACGATAGCATACCTTAAGGAGCTTCAGCGAAGGGTGCAAGAGCTGGAATGCAGTAAGGAACCCATAATCTCGCGCCAATCGGAAACAAGGAGGGTAACAAGGCGCCATGACGACGAGACCGCCGTCAGGAAGAAGGTCTCTGCGGGCACCAAGAGGAAGGGCTCGGAGCTCGAATGTGGCATGGAGCGGGATCTCTCCAAGGACGACACCAGCAACGTCACCGTCACCGTCTCGGACAAGGACGTACTCCTGGAGGTGCAGTGCCGGTGGGAGGAGTTGCTCATGACGCGAGTGTTCGACGCCATCAAGAGCCTCCATTTGGCCGTCCTCTCGGTTCAGGCTTCGGCACCGGATGGATTCATGGGGCTCAAGATACGGGCTAAGGTATCTATCGCCAGATAATTAAGGCCTGCACGGAAATTTCAATATAGCCCTGGTTAGCATTTACTAGCAGTCAGCTCACCGTTAATTTGTTATTGGTCAGAGCTTTTTTTTACTGATGGTGCCGTTTCTGTTGAGTTTCTGCAGCGTGCAGGCTCAGTTGCTGTTGTGCCCTGGATGATCAGCGAGGCCCTTCGCAAAGCTATAGAGAAGCGATGAAGCGACGCTAAAAGTTGGATGTCCCCAGTTTATAAGAAAACAGTATGGAAGCCAGAGCTCCATGAACATGTTCCCTGTGGTGCACCTACATAGTATATTTTCGTTTTGAAGAACATCACAGGCGCGCGCGCTCTCTCTCTCTCTCTCGTGAACTCACACCAGTTTAGACGTGCGCGCACACCGCACACATGAACAACTCGGCGATCTTAAAAATAAAAAAAGTCACCACACACGCATGACTCTTAATGAACATGTCACTTATCACTAAAAGAAGAATAATAATCCAAGAATACGAGCGCTCATGCTGACGAAATGGAGATTCAAATTAATCATGCCACGGCCGGCCACGGCTGGTTATAGCTGGCCAAGGGCGGCCACCGCTGGCCACGGCCGGGTGCGGCGGCTCCCAGTTCATTCTTCTCGTCGGCAATGCTGGAGCGTTTTCCTTTGTGTATTTGCAGTTTATCAGTTCCACCACATTTGCACCTACGATGATCAGGGAAGCTCTTCAGAAAGCAATAAGCAAGGCCTGATTCCTGAAGGAACGGTTGAAAATGTGCTGCATGCAGATGCAGTCGTTCAAGTATGAATACTTGATGAGACTGTAATTTCAAACTGTATGTAATAAAATTCACAAATCCAGTTGTAGGATAATAGAATTGTCACACACGAATAAACTTTCGAATTCCCATTTACGCGGTAAAAACTCCATATTTGCCCTCAAATATTTTTTTCTCTAAAAACCACATGGACACCCACGCGATTGTTTTTGCACTGCAACTTCGCTCCCACCTGCCAAGTGGCCAACTTTGTTTCGCGGTCTCGGATGGGTGTGCACTGCAGAGTACAAATGGCGACCGTCCCTTCTGTTCTATCCTTTTGCCATCATGCCAGATGACGTCGGTCGACCAATTACATGGATCATACCATTGCTTGACACATGGTGTGGTGCTCGTTCTGTGGTGACCCTTGCTTTCTAAGGAAAAATTTACCAAAGTTGTAAATGCCAACCAAATGGTGCAGAAGTTGCTGGTAGTACTACATTTTATCTCGCCAGCTTCATGCTCTTGAGAGAAGCCAACTTTCATATATTCAGTGTCATCTTTTTCCTACTTGTTACATTCAGATCATGGGAATAAGAATATGCAGCTTCCAAGCTACCAATTTTTTGTAAATTTTTCTGTAACTAAAGAAAACTTATATTAAATCCACAGTGTTTATAAACTAAAAATTTATCTTGTGATAATAGTGCTATACTCTTGGGCCAAGTACATGAATATGTAAAAAGTATCAACTATGATTAGGCAAGACAATGCTTCCAAGTTCCAAAGATGAAATAGGACCTAATATGGAAAACTTGTAAAAACTTCATCAACATCTTTTAATAGAGGAAATTTTATTATTTTCAAGATCGTTATATCGAGTTGATACAAAGAAAAGTTTCATCAACATATGTTTGTCTTTCTAATAAACATGTAACACCCATAAAACATTACTCCAAATGTTCTGACCAGACTGCTAGCACAGCACATGTACCAAAACTTTGCCAAAATAAAAAACTGCCAGGTACATAAACTGAATAAAGCATGCTATTCAGTACAGAAACAGATATTTGAACTGTTAGTGAAATGTAGTTTGTTACCATGGATTGTGTTTTATGACTTAATAACAAACAACTACTGTAGAGCAAGAGATGAATACTCAAAGTTAAGCTTGTCTGATTTCTAGGATTACAAGTATATTACAAAATTCATAATCACATAGTAGTATGTAAACAAGGGTGTAGAGGGAAGGAACAGAGTAGTACCTTCTGAAACTTTTCTTCTTAGAATTGATTGGCTTGATGAATATTGATGTAATGTCCATGCAACCCTGCAGAGGATAGTTTCATAGAACCTATGTTTCCCCATAATGAAATTCTGTATTGAAGAGTGCTTACTAGAGAATAAAACAGGTGAAACATATATACTGTACATGCACCAGTTACGAGCAGGAGTTTCTTCACTTCAAACCTCTAACGACTAAGAGTAGTTAAACTAAAGGAATTCCAGTGATGCATAACAGGAAAACCAAGCATGTAATGCAAGCTCAGGACTATCCTTAACCCTGATCTCGCACTGCTTGGTCTGTTTACAAAATGTAATGCATTACTTAGGCTACATCAGACTGTAAGTACAAGAATATATCGTTACGTCATGTTTACAGAAGCGTCATTCCTCAATCACAATCTCCATATCCATGTCGGATTCTCTGCCCCTGCGACCAATAACCTCCCCATTAACAAGTCTTTGCAAGTCAACAATAGAGAGTTGATCAAGCCATGTCACAACATGGTTTGCTGCTTGGAGCTCATAGGCAGGGTGTCGGCCTGCAACTGCAACACACCTCATCCCAACAGTATGTGCAGATTCTGTTGTCAAGTTTGAATTACCAAACACAACACAAACATCTGGCTCAAGACCAAGTTGCTCCGCTGCGACCTCAAACATATCACCATCAGGTTTCCCTAGGCAGAAATCCTCTAATGTAATTATAGCATCAAAGTAGCCTTGCAGACCAACAGTTTTAATCCCTTCTTCAAGGCTCTTCCGTGGGCGAGGGGTCGCAATTGCTATTGGAATGTCAAAATCCACAAGGGCATTCAAGAAATCATGGACACCTGGTCGCAGTTGATAGTATCCTCCTCGGAGTGTTTGATATATTACCTCCTTGCGCGCTGCCAACCTTTTAATTTCTTCTGGATCTTCTGACCAACATAAGACTTCTGAAATAGCCTCATCAGTTCTCATTCCCTCAATTTTCTTCAGCAATGCATCCGGAGGGAAAGACTTTGCCTCTTCAAGTGATAGAACATACCAAACCCGGGGCTCCAAGTCTGGATCGTCATCTTCCACAACAACTCCCTCCCACTCCAAGATCACACCAAACTTACCAGCAACCATTTCATCCTCCTGTTTTTTCTTCTTTGAAGTTCGTCTTTTAGGAATTTCTGGTGGTGCCAACAGCCAGCTAAGGTTTTCAGGAAGTCTATAAACCAACTTGAAAAGCTCATGGACCTGGGGGTTCCTCTTCATGTCCGTGGCATTTGGCTTCAGACGTACCCTCTTCATAGTCATGGCTTTACCCATGGGCTTTGCAACTGAATGCATGGTCAGTGCGATATGTGGGTTATTTGGCAAGCATTTTCTGTAAAACTTGAGAACAGGCTGCTGAGAGCTTCCAAATAAGCTGATAGATGAAATCATTTCTCCCCAAACCCTGTCTGAAACTTGTACTGAAATTTCAAGTTCTCCACAGACAAGCCAGTTCAGCTCATGAGTCAATCAATGAGAACCAGCAATGAGTAAACTGCACAGGAACAGGAACCAAGCGAAGTTATAAAAACATACTTCGGTCAAAAAAGTTCGATGTTGACAGCGTGAGTAGATAGACTGCGTGAAATCTATGGAAGCAGAGCTGGAAATGCACAAAAGAAGAGATGCATTTGGCCCTAGGATTCTAGCTTGATGCTTTTACATAATGCACAACAAGAGTTTCAGAGACTTCACTTCAGAGAGAAACTAAAGAAATCTGCAGGAGGGGCAATAGTATTTTCTTTCTCCGCTTACTAGTCATCTAGAATGGTACAAGCATTGATTCGTCCACAAAGCTCCCCACTTTGTCCATTCAGAAAAAAAAAAAAAGTAGTCCTCCCCCCTTACAGTATATTTTGGAATCTAGGAAGAAAACATATGCATAAGCCCACTTCTTGCAAGCATTTCTACAAATCGACCACCATATGAACCTACAGTACAGAGTACACCATAAAAAGGGGGGAAAAAAGTTGCCTAACAATAACTCTTTTACTAAAGACATTCCTTCCGCAAACAGGTATTAGAAAGGAAAAAGAAAAGGTAAAATTTTACCATGAAAGCTCGGCCTTATAAGCTTCATCCCAGCTACGACAAGAAATGCAAAGCATTAAGAGGCAACCTAGCAGCGAACTTCCCTTCTTCTCAACATTTTCAGGAATGAAGAAAGACAGCAAACAGCAAAAGAACAACATAATAATGCTTCATCTAAGCCCAAACAGCAGCAACTTCGCTGGAATCCGGGAAGAATACAGGATTACTGACCTGAAGGAGACGAAGAGGAGCAGCTGGAGCTGGGAGTGGAGGAGGCACCACTACAACCGGGCTCTTGTCCCATGAGCTTCCCTTTGGATGGTGGCGATGAGCCCCCCCATCCGGATAGACAGGGACACGGCCGGCCGCCTCCCATTGGTGGCCGCTGCTGCCACTCCGTGACTATGCCAGGTGGGACGGGAGAATCTGGGACCCACTTGTTAGAGAGAGTAGCTGCGCAGCAGGCCAGCAGCGAGGGGACGGAGACGTGGAGCTGGAGCGCTTCCCTATGGGCCGCGGCGCTGTCTCTCCACTTGCTTGGGCGGCATGCTGGCCCGTCCCTCTGGGCTCTGGCCACCATGCAAAGGTGTGTCAAACCTGTTTAAATTAATGTGACCAATCGCTGACACAGCAAGGGGCCAAGGGCGACTGTACAATGTTTGACTCGAGCAAAATATATAAACGAAACAAATTCTGCCGAAATGGACGCAGAAATTTTTACCCTCAAGAGTGCATGCTTTCTCGTCAGCCACCGTTGGATCTGTGGTGAATCTCTTGAGATCAAATTCTACTCTCCATTTCGAAAATTTGTAAAACGAACCGTCTGAAATTGAAGCCATAAGCATTTGGACTCACATTATCACTTTTATAAGCGCTCGTGTGCCCGTACAATTGTAATGGTTACAAATCAAGACCAAGGAATTGAGCTTGGATGCGAACTTCAGAAAGAAATTCTAAGGCTTCTTGCTTCATGAAAATTACGGTACCTTAGTGCTTGGAGCATCACAATTACCATAAAACCATGGTCTTCAACCAAGCCACACCAACAATGGAGCAATCATTATGCATGAATTGTTTAGAGCATCTCTAGTAATTTTCTAATAACTTTTTTCAATAACTAGCCAATGGTGATTTTTCAGTATCTTTTTTATTGTTATTGGAGTAGTTGATTTTGCATATCACTAATAATTTTATCCCAGTCCACCTACCATATTGGGAGAGCTGGGATGAATCATTGGTTTATCCCAATAATTATTTAGAAAAGGAAAGGATAAGGTCATTTGTTGTAGCAGATTTTTTTCCCAATATGGTATTTGGATTGGGGGTGAGAGACTAAGGGAGATGTTCTAATAGATAACAATTAGTCCATTATTGGGGTATGGCTTGGTTGAAGATCATGTTTTTACTTGTCCAACAGTCTCATCCATTTTTTAGTTTCTGTTTGTAAATATATTTTAAAGATTTATAATTGGCTTGCACAATGGAGTATGATCTGCCCCATGCCCCCATAGTTATTCAGTAAAACATGTCGGATTATCAAAATGGATTCAAGTGCCCTGTACTCCGTAAACTCTAATAATAAACCCTAATTCATGTTAAAATACAATAAATCCAAGAGTAATGAATGGTTACCGCAAGAACTTTTCTCTTTTGCTACTTAGAGAGTAATTCGACAAAAATCTAATAAATATGAAGTCCCTAAAATATTTTTTTTATTTCAAAGAAGGTTCACATGATTTACTGTTCTACCCTTCCATTAACAGTACAACATGTGAATATTTTTTATCCAATCTTCAACTTAACATTATTTTCCCACAATTACCATTAACTAAATAATATAATGTGATATCATTGTAAAATAAAAACATAGTATATAGGTTTCGTATTTTTGTTATTGCACAAGCTACTGTTGGTTTTTCACAAGATACCTATCGGGAGGTTGAAGACAGTATCTAAACCATCGGATCTCCATTCAACGGTTTTAGACATCAACTGAAAGAAGCAAAAAAAATCCCTAAAATTGGACACATGAGAGTATGAGACTATCTGTAAGAACATTCTAGTCTAAATTCCCATTCTTATTGGTCATCTCGCCTCCAAACCGGCCCCCATTCTCTTTCCCTCCACGCAGCTGGCGGCAGCCGCGATGCCCCCTACGGCCACCATCCCCGCGCATCCTCCTCCGCCGTCGGAGTCGGCGACAACCACCAGTACGGAGCAGCAGCAGCAGCCCCCGCCGCCGCCTCCTCCTCCTCCTTATGGCGTTGAATCCGAGGCGCCGCCAAAGAGACGGAAGGTGGAGGAGGTGGGGTTTCAAGGCTCGCCGTACTACACGATCAGAGGAGCCGTCGCAAATCTCCGCGGCCGTTTCGTTCAGGTCCCCGCTCAAAACCCTAGCTAACTTCCTCGACCTCGAGTTCCAATTTCCATTGAGCGATAACAAGCAGCAGTAGCCGCTAGTTGCTAGCACGATCAGATTCTTAATTCAGCATGTAGGAATCTTTTATTGCCATATTTCAGGGCAGAGCACTGGAGGTATTGTGTTTGTGAATGAATTTGCGGAAAATCTTATCGACAGTTGAACTGAAATCTTTGAGCTGAAGTTCATAATCCAAACTAGTCCTTAGGCGGGTGCTCTTTGTTTTGGAATTTAATGGTCTGACGAGGACAAGAACGTACTGATACAAAATGGAAATTGAGGTTCAAGGGATGGATGTTTTTTTTAAGCGATCAGGTCGGCTCACCATGTTTGTCAGTTTGTGTGCATTTTTATCGTTGATATGTGGGTATCACACTACATATTCCTAATTCAACATGCGGGGATGTTTTTGTCTGCTCTGTTTCAACCCTTCAGGGTACAGAACTGACGGTATCGCGGTATTGTTGTGCTTCTGAATAGATGTGGAAGTTCCTATTGACGCTTGAACAGAAACTGTGCTGAGTTCATAGTTCATAATAGTTTTCAGGGTGGTGTTTTCTTGCAAATGGAAATTAATGGTATGATGGGGAATTGGGGACAGATGGATACTAAAACCAAATTGAATTAAGAGTTCAAAGGGATGGAGGTAGTGACGTAGTGTAGGTCTAAGTGATCTGGTTAGCCAGCCATGTCTGTGTGACCTTCGAAGTTGATATGTGGTATTGCAGTACATTTTTTTGAGAAACATATAACTATCTTTTGACAATCTGAATATCAGATATATCTTATGTCTTGTTTGCTTGTCATGTCACTGGTTACAGTGAAAACAGTAATCAGTTCAATGATATGCAGCTCTCCTGCGTATTCGAGAAAAAAGTTCTAACATTGTTTACACTTGGTGCAATGAAGGTTTGCCAAGGAACTGAGTCACAGAAGAAAGATGCTGCTGTTGAGATCTTGAAAGGTAAGTGATTGGTCCGTGTCTATCATATTGGGACAATATGTGGAATTTCCCAATGTATTTCGGTGATCATGGTCTGCACTAAAGATAGTGTTATGGCAGAAGTCTTTGAATTTAACCATTTTCTGTAGTCTATCATCAATTATAGAAAACCATATTGCTCTCTGTGGGTTGTAAACTTGTAACACAAGTATGAAAAAAATCTCTGGCACTATAACATTTTTTAGTTCTTCTCAAATGTGAGCATGCAAATATGCAGTCCTCAGTGTGGTTAACCTATCTGTGACTCTTTAGATTATGAATTTGTTCCAGCCTCCACTTTTAGTTTTTGAAAGCTTGCATCCCAAGCCCATCTGCTATTATCATGTTCCATTTAATTCGTTATCTATCATGTAAATATATCATTGTATCCGAAAGCCTTCCACCAGAGTCCTGCCTTTGGTATAAACTTGTATTAGCTGTGTGGAGTTCTTCTTTGATTATATGCTCTACTCAGAAGCAGCTATCGAAATAAGCCGATATGTATTGCAACCTAAATGCAAATAAAGAATAGAACTCTGCATTAAAACATTGGTTACTGGAATACACTAATTAGCATCTTACTTTTAAAGTGCATATGAAAAAAGCCAGCAATAGTGCCTCTTGTCTTGTGATCTATAACTACGTCTTTGAGGTGTGGGCTTTATATTTGAATTTTACACATATGGATTTTTTTCATGCATATGTATGCATACATATTCTTGAGATAACTAAATCTAACTTGTCTGCCGTCTGCTCTTCTTTTGTCTTTCAGAGATGAAAGGTGTCATGGAATTATCCAAGAAAACACGGCTTGATCTGTCCTCTGCTGCTGAGCCTGTGAAGTCGTTCGACAAACCAGCAGCTAGAGCTCCTGAGGATAAGCCTTCTGGCAAAGTTCCATCTGCAGAGAAGAGTCAAGTTCCTCCGACAAGCCTGGCTGGAAATTTCGTGAACAGTACAGGTGGGCAAGTACATGTATCGCTCAAGCCTGATAACTCAGACACTGCAGCACATAGGTTACAAGCGGAGACGAAAAGGGGGCCAAACCAAGTAAGACAACAGATCATACAAAGCAGCAGGGTGGACTCCCCCAAGGATCTTATGTCATCGGTGGATCTCCCATTGGCTGGAATTTTCTCATGTGGCCTGGATGCAAAGCAGTTTACTATGGTTTGACCAAAGCAGAGTGGTTAGCTCGTCAATCTGCAATATGAAGTTCCATCCTCCTGTCTCAGCAATCTAACCACTACTCTGATCTTAGATCTTCAGAGGATACTGTATGTCCTAGTAGTCGCTGTGATATAAGTAGTAGTGTAGAACTGAATAGTACATGGCACTCCAGTAAGGTAACCTCCTGACACCAGAGCATGGTAAGGTACTGTGGTGTCTCGGAATCGTTATACTTTTGCAATGGTTTCTGTTGCACAAAACAGGGGCGATCAGCTGTAGATATACAGAGAATTTTGGTTGTAAACTGAACGAGCTAGTGCTCATGTTATATTTCCCTTTCAGAAGTGGAAACGAGGAAGAACTTAAGCACATGATAGCTCATTACTATGTGAGTGACTGCATGTCCCCTTCTTGTTAACGACTTACGGAGTTCTTGACTCCCTGCTCTATGTACCTTTCATTTCTGTTTCTTGCAGCCCTGCTTAACCTGTGGACTGTCCAGAGAGAATGCTTGTAGAACCTTTTGTTGCGGTCGGAAGGCTTGTTCATGTGCAGCACTGTTACTAGCATGAATTTAATTCTATTTTTTATTTTTCGGTGATGAAGGTTCTCTACTTTGGCATTCATCAAGCGTTGTGGAAAAGCTAACCTAAAGGTAAACGGAAGGTCTGAAAGCCTGCGTTGCCGTCTGAGCGACAAGGGGAGAGTAGGGGACCACCAAAGGCCCTTCTATAGATGGCCATATGGGCCGCCCAGCCCAGCACGGCCCGGCACGACGGCGGCCCAGCACGATGCGGCCCAGCCCAATGTGGCCCGAAGGGCACTTCGTGCCGTGCCGTGCCGGTCCGCGTGCCGATAAGGCTGCCCAGCCCAGCACGCCGGCCTTTTTGTCGTGCCGTGCCGGCCCGTTGGCACGATAATAGCCCAGCGTGCCGTCGTGCCTGTGCCAGCCCGCGGCACAACTCGCCGTCGCCGTCGGGATTGGGGAGGAGCGGGGATGCCGGCGGGATTGGAATGGGGGAGGTGAGGGGCGGCGAGCGGCGAGATCGGTGGGAGAGGGGGCGGCGACGGTATCAGTGGTGTGGGTGAGTAGGGCGTGGGGGATTGAGAGTCTGAGAGAGAGGTGGAGGGGAGTTTTTTAGGTCAACTACGGGCCGACTGGGCTAGATGGGCCGGTGGGCCGCGTGCCAGCCCATCGTGCCGCGTCGGGCCGACTGTTTTCGGGCCGTGCTGGGCCGACACGCTGGGCTCAAATCTGCGCCCAGCACGGCCCGACAAGTGGGCTGGGCTGGCACGGGCCCAATGACCTTCGTGCTGGGCTGTGTTCGTGTCGGGCCAAAAAATCGTGCTTTGGGCTAGCCCATGAGCCTCGTGCCAAATGACCATCTATAGCCCTTCTCTCGGGCTCCCATTCTTCTCGGAGCGCTTGTTGACGGAAGCAACGCTTTTTGGGCAAGGAAACGGGCCTGCAGCGTCCGAGCTCGCGATTGGGCCCTCGCAGCAGATGCCAAAACAAGAAGCCCAATGCGTGATGCGGAGGTTCCAGAGACGTCTGAGCCGCGGCGACGTCAGGTTTTCTTACCCAGCGCAGGCGAAACGCCTATTTAATAGCTGTGCGCCCGGCTCAATCCCCTGCCTCCGCCCTGCTTCCCCATTTCCACCCAACGAAAGCCAAAAGCCTCGCTGCCCCCACGCCGGCCCCCGCCTCGTCCCGGAGGCCGACCCCCCGCCGTTCGCCGCAGTGACCGACGGCCGTGCCTCGGGCTCTGATCGCCCGCCGCCTCCGCCTCGTGCGTGCCCCGGCCTCGGGCGCCGCCGCCGCCGCTCCTCGCGGACGGCCCGGACCGCACCCCCTCCCCTCTCGGCGACTTCTGATCCAGCCGCGTCGCGGGACAGCTCGCCGGTCGAGTCCGATCCCCGCGGCCGCCGCGGAACGAGGCGTCTCCGCTCCCCGAGGTGAGGTCACAAGCCGGTCGCTCGAATTCCCTTGGTTCCGATGGTTGCTTTGCCGCCGCGGCGTCCCAGATTCGTCCCGGGGTATCCGTCGAAACCCTAGATGCGCCATTCCCTGCGTTGCGTCTGGTGCGGGATTTGAGCGATTAGGTGTTTGGGCTACGGTTTGAGGCCATTTGCGCAGGAAATTTAGGGTCAATCGACGCCGATTCGATTTGTATTTGGTCCCGATTGAATGATTGGCTAGTTCAACGTGAGCATTATCAGAAAGATTCTTGGCGAGCTGTGCAAACTTATGGAAGTTATATTGCTCTGATTCAGGGGATTCGGGGATTTTGAGGCCGATACGACGAGATCCTGGTGATAATGAGGGGCTACGAGTATGAGACCAATGTAAGCTTTACTTTTAACACTTCATATTGCTTAATCTCGGCCACTTATGATCCTTAAAAGCAATATAAATCACAGTTCAAGGTAAAATTAGTGTACCATGGGAATGTGGGGTTAGTTAATTGAATGGAGAAAAACTGAGGTAGACAGGGGACTAAGTCTCATTTATGATTTGCTCTGAGGTGGAATGTAATTATAACAAAACAAAGACGAAACCATAGTATTGACAATCGTGAAAAATCTGTGCAAATGATGATAATTATCATGTAGGGTCACCATCGAGCAATGGAGGATGAGTACGAAGACGAGTATTATGATCAAGATGAGTACGAGGAGGATGGTTCAGGTGCAGGGGATGCATATGTTGAGGAGGAAGAACCTCTAGAGGGACAGAAGGAGATCCTTGAATTGAGAGAACGGCTAAAGGAGCAGATTAGGAGAAAGGCCAAGGCTGCTGCTGCCAGCGCAGCTGGCCGCTCATCTTCTTCCCATGATAGAATCCCTCCAACCAGGGAGAACAAGTAAGCATGCTTTATGTACATATTTCACATTCATCAGAAGCGCATTTTCTTTCTTTCTTTTAGAAAACACACTCTTTGAGTTCATGCCATTCAGAAAATTTTAGATTTGCATGGTAAAAAAATGTTCCCTTCTGAAGTGTCTCCTATAACAGAATGGAATACTATTGATTATTACACGCTTTTGTGAGTTTTATGGCACTGGAAATTTCATGTTTCACTACATATTATGTGTTGTTTTAGTGTGGCTGTGATGTTGGTGAACCGATTTTATTTTAAATTGAAGCAGGTACCAAACAGTATTTGATGAATAAGTGGAATTTTTAAACACTATGCAGATAAATTTCTGCTGCATATCCTACCTTACTGTCGTTATATAGTGTTCTTCTATGTGTATAACCTCTTTCTTTTTCTGTAGATTTGGCTCTTTCTTTGGACCATCCAAGCCAGTGATTTCTCGACGAGTGATTGAAGAAAGAAAATCATTGAAAGAACTGCATAGCACAATCTCAAGAGATCCAAGGCCTTCTGCAGTACATGTAATACTATGCCCAAACGTGTAACCATGATTAGTGCTGAAACAATATTAAACAACTATTTCCTTTTTTTAATCTTTTGTAGAGGGACATGCCATCATCATCATCTAAAGTCCAAAATAAAGTAAATGGACATCAGCATAAACCAAAGATGGTTAATGAGGTATAAATAATTTATATTCACTGCATTCTTTGCATGTTTGCCACACTGAACCTGAAATAATGTATTCACAACATAGCAGCTGCAATTTGCAGGTAAAGAGGAAGGCTGAGGCACTTAAGGATAACAGGGACTATTCATTTCTACTCTCAGATGATGCTGACCTTTCGCCCTCTCCAAAGGAGAAACCTGCAGCTAGATCTTCCTTCACTCAAAAGGCTGGTGAGTTTGAAGTTTGAACTTTAATTTCACTATAACAAGGTTTTTGCTGTTTCTTCAGCAGGGAATGCTGATTGTTTTCTCAATATTGAAGATCGCGAGGTGATGCATTCAGCAGCAAAGAGCAAGGCACTGACTAGTCAACCTGCACGATTGCCAAACGGATATGGGTCTAAGAACACATTGTCAACCCAAAGACATGCTGAAGGTAGGGTAGATTCAATGAGAAAGGAAGGTTTCTCAAATAGAGAAAGGGCTGTTTCACGTGACAATGAGAGGATGAACAGTATTGTTAGAAATGGATCCAACCAGGCAAGTACTAGCAAAATTACAAGCCAAAAGCTTCCAACCAAGGGTCCTAGTCCTACTGCTAGTAGGCATCCTTCAAGAGATTTGAATGATCCAAATCTGAGGAAGGGCAAAGTAGCCTCGAGGCATGAGATTGACAGACCAAAATCTTCACAAGGTCAGAGGATGCAGCCAGCTGGCCAGAGACCACAGGTCTCTTCCCATGGTCAGAGGCCACAACAATCCATGCAGCAGAGGCCGCAGCAGTCATTGCAGAATCGAAGGCCGCAGCAGGTGTCGCAGGGTCAGAGGCCACAGCAGGTGTCGCAGAGTCAAAGGCCACAACAGTCATTGCAAAGGACACAACAGTCCTTGCAGAGTCAAAGACCGCAGCAGTCTTCACATGTTCAGAAATTGCAATCTTCACAAACTAACAGACCACAGTCACAAAGTAACAGGTCTCAGTCGTTGCAAGGGCAAAGACCTCTTTCTTCACACTGCCAATATTCGGAGCAAAGAAGAGTTCAGGCAAATGATAGAGTTAAACAAGTAGAAAGGCAGATTCGACCTCCTTCGAAACCCATGGTAATATTTATTAGCAGAAAACGCCTGTGTACCTTTCTTTTCTGTCTAATGCTACGCCACACATTTCTTCTATATGGATAAACTCTATGGATAAACTCTTTGGCCAGAGCTGATGTTTTTATTTGTTTCTTTATTTTGTCTCCTGCAGCCATCTCGGCCTATCTCTTCCAATGGACTTCGTGATGATCATGCTAAGAGAAAGCCAGTCGCAAAAAGAAGATTTGATGAAGATGAAGATGAGGAGAATCCCTTTGCAATGATCAGAAATATGTTTGGGTATTGTTCTTGATAAATTTTTCTATCTTGTCCATTTGTGTCAGTAGTTGCGAGTGCCACCCACTATAAAAGTTGTTTTACTATGAACATGGCTGTCAAACTTAGCAAACCAAGCATTGCTCATTTGCAATTTCTGTTCCAACATCTTGCTTAAAGATAATTTGGGTTCTAATTTTGGCTTCCCCTGCAGGTATGATCCTAGAAAATATGTAGGCAGAGATGAAGATGACAGTGACATGGAAGCAGATTTTGCTACTATAGAGAGAGAAGAGAAAAGAAGGTATTGATTTTCTCTCTTAATTTATCCAGTCTTTTGTACAAATTGAAGAAAAGTTTCTATAATATTGTTATTTCTGTGACAATATACCGAATATGATTGTATGCTTTATTATGTTAAAGATTTTGCTTTGCCTACACAGATGGCCAAATATAATTTTTAGTATCATAGCGGGCTCAACCACGTGCTATCCTATTACATGCTAGCTTCATTCATGTGCCACGTGTGCTCACAACCCAGAAACATACACGGCATATGAAGCATTCCTTCAGATTTCCCTGTCTAAATATCATCTGCATTGTATCTGATTCAAATTTTGATCTTGTATCCTTCTCAGTGCGAGGATTGCTAGGCAGGAGGATGAGGAACAACTCCGCCTGATTGAGGAAGAAGAGAGGCGTGAGCAGGAGAGGAAGAGGCGAAAGATGGCACGGGGTCGATAGTAGCAGAGAGTAGGCCCTATACACATCATCTTTGGATCTTTATTCAGGGGTTCTTTTTGCCTGCCTGAAACAAGCATGGTCGGTCAGACTAGACTGCCACTTGACTTCCAATTCTGATGGACTGGTGGTCTGGTGCAGCATTGCGAACAACATGAAGCGCTGCCATGAGGATCCACAGCAGAAAAATCAAGAAAACCGGCAGGTGAGCAACGTCCGGGCGTCTTGCAAAATGTTAGTCGTAGTGGTTCCAGTTCCTGAACCTGACATAGACCTTATATATACTCTCGCTGGGGTGCTTGGATATCAAAAGGGCTGCCAACGGCGCAGCGCCCCATCGGATTGGACTGATACATGATTTTCTTCTCTTTACACTGATTCGTTCTGTTAGCCTCCTAAGGATGTCTAGTCCAAATTGTTGAATTTGTTTGGGTGTAGCAGTTATGTAATAAACGATATGATCCAATTTTCAGATAAAATTTTGTCCATCAGGTTGCTTTCCTGGCAGCTTTAATCTGGAGTACTGGTAGGTAGGTAGGAGCTCGTTCACACAATAACACTGCGCGTGCACTGCACAGGTGCCGCGGCCTCTGGGACGAGTCCAAACTTCTGACGGGTCAAGTATCTGATGCGCATGCGCCTATGGGACTCGAATACGAACACGTGTTTCTGTAGCTGGGTACTACCTCGCAAGCCACAACATTGGTTGTAGTCCTGCACGCAACGTTGATCAACAAGGGAAGCTCTAATCGGGTTCTTGTTAGAGTTGTTGTTCCTCTCCAATCAGGATGGCAGACCATAGGAAGATGAAGATAAGTTCTTGGTTTCGTGGCCCAATAATGATTCCGAATCTCATCTATGTACCGTACCTGCATCAACCTCGAAACCTAGCGGGTCACGCGTCGAGTCGCCGACATGGCAGAAGCAGATGAGAGACCAAGCGGAGGGGGAGACGGCAAGACAGTCAAGTACCCGGTGGGGTTCCGGTTCAAGCCGACGCTCCGCGAGCTCGTTGAGTTCTACCTCCTCCCCAAGCTGCTGGACAAGCCGACCGTGCCCAACGTCGCCGTCATCGAGGCGGACGCGTACGAGTGCGACCCAGAGATACTGACCAGTAAGCATCACCTGACCTGAACCCCATCTCCTTTCTAATTCTACTGCGGTAATGCAGCACCTGTTTTACAAGTTTAGTCTGCAACTGTGCATAATCTTTCACTTGAAAAGGCATGCATAGGTCTTTTACACCTGGCCTCTGGCCCCTCTGTTATACTGTCTGATCACACGGCGCGTGCGCATGCAGAAAGGTACGAGGCGAGGGGCGCGGACGAGAGCTGGTACTTCCTGTCGCCGAGGAGCCGAAGGTACCCTGGAGGGGACAGGCCGACGCGGCGCACGGCCGACAATCGCGGCCGGTGGAAGCCTTCGACGGGCCAGTCGAAGCCGGGGAAGGACGCCGCGTCCGGCCACTACAAGGCGAAGAAGGGACTCAAGAAGAACCTCAGCGTCGGCGCGGTCGAGTTCACCGAGAATACCCTCGCCTACTATCTGGGCGAGCCCAGGAACGAGACCAAGACCAAGTGGCTGATGCACGAGCTCACCGTCCCGGAGCCCGAGAAAGAGAAAGACCTCGGCAGCCCGACCGCCGAAAAGCCCCGCGACCACATGCTGGTCAGTTCTCTCGCGACGTCTCTAGTTTACTTCTGCTACAGTATTTTATTTGAACTGTTCTTTCCCCCGCCAGCATCTCTAGTGGCTGCTCTGACTTGAGACTAGTTGTATGCTTGCAGTTGAACAAGTACGTCATGTGCAGGATCTACAAGAGCCCGCTGAAAAAATGGAAAGAACTCGAGAACGAGGAAGGCAGCACCAGCTCCGCCCTTACGTGCGACGACGAGGCGCCAACTTCGTCGCAGTCCATGCCGGTGCTGGAGAGCTCTGGGGAGCCATCGGCGCCGACGACGCCGTCGTCGAACAAGCGCGCGGGCAAGAGGCCCGCGGCGGAGCAGCCGAGAGGGCACGCCAACGTGCCGAGCAAGCGGGCTTCGTGCCAGAAGACAATGCCCCCGCCGGGACCGCCAGTGCCGAGGATGCACGCGAACGGCGGCATGCGAGCGCCGCCGGCTGGAGTCGGAGCCGGAGCAGCAGGGTACTACCACGGCGGCGTGCCAGGGCTGCCCCAGCTGGTGCATTGGCCACCAGCGACGTACAGCAGCATGCAGGGACCGGTGCAGCTGCAGCAACAACCGTTGGTGTACGGGCAGGCGCCGGCGCAGGAGCCGCCGGTATTGAAGCAATTCCGACCTCACCAGGCCGCCGCCGCAGCAACAGTCCCCGGCTCTTTTGGTCGGAATGTGATGATGCCGATGCGTCCCCCGAACCTAGCAGCCGGCCAGCCGGTTCAGCCGCCGTCCTTCTGCCCACGACCGCCACGGCAGCAGCAGCAGCCGAAGGAGACGGAGGAAATGATGCAAAAGCGAGTGTACGCGCAGCTGATAGCTGAAATGAAACTGCAGAAAGCAATGCAGGAGAGGGCGCCTTGCGCGGGGCAGCAACAGATCACGCCGGCGTCGTCCACGCAGCCAGCGTGCTTCGACGACGAGGGTGCCAGCCATCCTGCGGGAACCGAATTCATGGCCCCTCGCACCCAGTTTCCGGCGCCTGACAACTCCTACCCTTGTTGCAACGGTGTCCAGCAGCTACAACAATCTAGTCCGGGGATCCCAGCGGCGTCCAGTGTTCCTGATCAAGGCGCCTCTTCGCCAGTAGAAGCGACGCCGGCGGCTGCCAACGCGCACAGTGAGCTACCGGTGCCAGGAGATGCAGATGAAGGAAGTGGAGAGGGGAATTGCTACAACTACTACACCAAGCAACTTTTTGCAGATTTCGACGCTGCGGAAGATTGAAGATAGACCATGGATGGAAGTAAGATCAGTTTTTTTCCCTCTTTAACCGAGTTAGCCATATTTGGTTAGCACTTAGCAGAAAAGGAATTTTGCGCCTTCATCTTCCTAGAAATATGATTAATTGTTATCTTTTTTTAAATGAAACCTTTTTATATACTACTAGTTATATATACATGTGTATAGTTTGTAAGTTTGTGTATATGTTGTCTTAATTCAGAACAATGCATTAGCATTTAGCGTGGTTTCGGAACGGAGGATCAGGAATTCAGGACAGTGCATTAGCGACTTAGTACGTGGAAGTATAGATGACCATTTGGCACGAAGCCTAGGGCTAGTCCAAAGCACGACTTTTCAGCCCGATACGAACACAGTCCAGCACTGAGGCCTTTGGGCCCGTGCCGGCCCAGCCCACTTGTCAGGCTGTGCTGGGCGTAGATTTGAGCCAGCGTGTTGGCCCAGCATGGCCTGACCTCGGCCGGCCCGACGTGGCACGTGAGCCGACACGTAGCCCATTAGCCGACACGAAGGAGATCGGCGGCGTGCTGCGGGCTGACACGGGCACGACGGCATGCTGGGTCGTGCCATCGTGCCGACACGGCACTGACAAAAGGGCCGGCATGCTGGGCGTGGACGGCCTCGCCGACACGCGTGCCGGCATGGCACGACACGAAGTGCCCTTCGTGTCGCGTCGTGCCCGTGCCATGCTGGGCTGGGCGGCTCATATGGGCTGGTGGTGGCTGGTAAGGTCTCGGGCGAAAGCTTTTCCACGACTGCAGTGTCGTGGTAACAACGACGGCGCTTTCAGGGCGTCGTTTCCTTCTATGAGGCGTTGTTTTTCGGGCTTCTGCAAGGTAGGCGGTTCTCCAGGTGAAAACCAAACTCTGACTTGACGGAGGGCGACGACGATGTCATCGATGTTGTGTTCTTCTTGGAGACGTCGCTTAGGAGGTCGCCTAGTCCAGCATTCTTCTCAGAGGCCGTTGGGGTGACATGATCGGAAGAAAACGAGTGATGGATGAATTATTGTTGCTTGAAGCGTTGAAGGAAATACAAGGATGAACACATGGACGAAGAATAAGATTAAAGTCTAGTCTTCTAACTTTTATCTTAGTCTTAGAGCTTTTTTCTTGTACTAGTATGCATCTCTTTTCGAGATTCGGAGTCTAAGAACTCTTGTAACTTGTGGCTGTATACATCTACCGTGTGGATGTAGTAGGCCGGATTTTTTTTTCCTTAATCTAAAATACGTGGAAGACGGGCGTGTGGGCATCAAATCACCAGAAAAACGCGCGCGTTGGGGATCTGTGCCGGTGGTTTTCAAATTTTCTTGCCCCACCAAACAGGCCGCAACTTGGCGATTTCGCCGCGACGGGGCGCGTAGTCGAGCACTTATTACGCGGAAACAGGCTGGGCTGTAACAATGCAGCGACGGGGCAAAGTGTTCGCGGGCCTCGTGACGTTGACACTTGACACCAAGGGTCCAAAAAAGCCAGTGGCGGTCTACCGGGGCGCGTTTGCACTTTGCAGGCGCGCAGCGATTCACTGACCTCTCGCCGTGCTCGTCCCGACTGCCGTATCCGCCGTGAAACGATTCGACGCTGATCAAGAGAAAACGTGCGCACCCTGTAGCAAGAAGAGAGTCCAGATCCAGACTCGAGAGAATCGTGCAGGCAACTGCATGCTTTTGGCGCGTTCGTCCAGCCGCTACGCCGCGCCTGGCTTGCACGGCAGGTCGGCAGCTGAGCCGAGTCTGCTGACGCGGACGGGAGGATAGCGCGCGGCTGTCTGCGCACCGGACGACCCGTCACCCTGGAGCTTCCCGGTGTCCCCGGCGCAACTCGCCAAGTGGCGTCGTGGCAACCGCGCCTCGGTCGCTCCATCAGTCGTCGCCTCATCCGGGAGCATCTTGATTCTCGCCTAATCCGCGCTGTTTAGTTGTTTCGCGAAATTTTTTTCGAGTATGTTCCCTCACATGCATGACATATTAAATGTAGTCGAAAAAAATAACCCATTATATGGATGGAGTGTACTTCGCGAGACGAATCTAATGAGCCTAGTTAGGTCATGATTAGACAATAAATTGCTACAGTAAACATGTGCTAATGACGGATTAATTAGACTCGTTAGGTTCGTCTTGCGATTCACTGACAGAATCTGTAATTAGTTTTGTAATTAGTCTATATTTAATACTTTAAATGTGTGCCCGACATACTCGGAAAAAATTTCGCGAAACATCTAACAGGGCACACAAAAAAAGATTCGCATTTCTGCCACTGTAAAAGGGCTAGTAAAAGCGAGCTCCCCTCCCGACGGCGCCTTCCTTGTCTCGTCTCGGGATCGGAGTTTCGATGCGATCAAGCAGCACGTGACAACAACGCTCGCCCGCTCTCGGAGCAGAGATCTCGAGGCATATGGCCCAATGGAATCGCCCGGAGAAACTTTCAAAGAATCGCCTGGAGCTGCGGGGGGGAATCAAGGCATGCGCGCGAGCGGATGACCCGATCACCGACGGTGACATTCTCCCCGTCCCGTGGCCGAGCCGGCGGCCGGCGGCTGGCGCCTGGCGGGCGCACCGGACCAAACGTGACAGCGAAACCTACGTTGATCATGGTGATCATGATGTGGAAGGATTTGGACTTGATTGGTGGGTACTCACTTTTGCAGTCGTTTTCCCCGAGATCCAACATCATAATCCTTCTCGATCGATCTCTCACGGCGCGACGGCGTCTGCAACTGCACTACTTCTGACCTTCTGTACTTGCGCACAAATGCACAATAGTCAGCTTACATTATGGTTATATACTGTGAAGAGTCTTTACAACTTACGAGTCGGTATCGTTACCAGCTACTGAGGATTACTGTCGCGAGCTCATTTGAAGCAAGCACGCCTAGTTCAGATTCTCTAGTAGAGTCCAAATATATAATGAAGTTACAGCCTAGTGCGGCAGTAAATTAATCAGATCATCACAAACGCCAAGGGATAAACTTACTACGTCATTGGTTGCGTGGCCACCTCGGCGACCTGCTTCTCTTCAGTCTTCAGGCGATCAGCGCTGCAGAGGATCATCGGCCGGCGGCCGTTCGTCATCGATGACGAAGGCGGCACGCCCCCGGCCGCTGCGCCGTTGCTACCTACTCGGATCGTGCTACGAGCTTTTCCACGAAAAAGGATGTGCACTCGGATCGTCCCAGCGAAACTGAAGCCAAACCATGCCAGCGACCCAATCAAGTCGTGTGTCGCCATCCACGCACTTCTTCGTCCGCTTTGTCAAAGATGATTGCTGCCATGCGTTGGTCATCCCACTCCACCACGCGCGCCGAGATCAAGAATTATCCCCTGCGACCCAGTGCGATATTTCCGATGGGCGCACGAACCGCAAGTGGCTTCCAGAACCGCCGGGACATGTGTGTATATATATGGACCGTCGGTCTACAATTGTTCTATGCCACTGGAACTGGAAGTACACTTACAGTACACACACAGTTTGAACTCTGACAGACAAGCTCGATGGCGGTTGACACGCTGGAATCCGTCGCCGTGGTGGCCGTCCCGTTCCCGGCGCAGGGCCACCTGAACCAGCTCCTGCACCTCTCCCTGCTGCTCGCGTCGCGGGGGCTCGCCGTGCACTACGCGGCGCCGCCGCCGCACGTCCGCCAGGCG
This sequence comes from Urochloa ruziziensis, assembly GCA_015476505.1. Classification (NCBI taxonomy): domain Eukaryota; kingdom Viridiplantae; phylum Streptophyta; class Magnoliopsida; order Poales; family Poaceae; genus Urochloa; species Urochloa ruziziensis. The sequence continues at coordinate 44,243,950 of CM027125.1, forward strand.
CGCGAGCGGGTGCACGGCTGGGACCCCACCGCGCTGGGCTCCATCCACTTCCACGACCTCGACGTGTCGTCCTACGAGTCCCCGCCGCCGGACCCGGCGGCGCCCTCGCCGTTCCCGAACCACCTCATGCCCATGTTCGAGGCCTTCGCCACCGCGGCGCGCGCCCCTCTGGCGGCGCTCCTGGCGCGCCTCTCCGCCTCCTACCGCCGCGTCGCCGTCGTGTACGACCGCCTCAACGCCTTCGCCGCCACGGAGGCGGCGCGGCTGGGCAACGGCGAGGCGTTCGGGCTGCAGTGCGTCGCCATGTCGTACAACGTCGGGTGGCTGGACCCCAACCACCAGCTCATCCGCGACTACGACCTCCAGTTCCTCCCCGTGGATGCCTGCATGTCCAGGGAGTTCGTGGATTTCGTGCTCCAGATGGAGCAGGACGAGCAGGGCGCGCCCGTCGCCGGCGTCGTCATGAACACCAGCCGCGTGCTGGAGGGCGAGTTCATCGACGTGGTTGCCGCGCAGCCGCTGTTCCAAGGGCAGAAGCTTTTCGGGGTCGGGCCGTTGAACCCGTTGCTCGACGCGGACGCACGGACGCCTGGACAGGGGCGGAACGAGTGCCTGGAGTGGCTCGACAAGCAGCCGGCCGGCGTCCGTGCTCTACGTCTCCTTCGGCACGACGTCGTGCCTCCGCGCCGAGCAAGTCGCCGAGCTCGCGGCGGCACTGAAGGGAAGCAAGCAACGTTTCATCTGGGTCCTACGCGACGCTGACCGAGCGGACATATTCGCCGAGTCCGGCGGCGAGAGCCGGCACGCCAAGTTCTGTCCGAGTTCACCAGGGAAACCGAGGGGACGGGGCTGGTGATCACCGGGTGGGCGCCGCAGCTGGAGATCCTCGCGCACGGCGCCACGGCGGCGTTCATGAGCCACTGTGGGTGGAACTCGACTATGGAGAGCCTGAGCCACGGGAAGCCGGTGCTCGCGTGGCCCATGCACTCCGACCAGCCATGGGACTCGGAGCTTCTCTGCAAGTACCTCAAGGCTGGCCTCCTTGTCAGGCCCTGGGAGAAGCACGGTGAAACCATAACGGCAGAGGCCATCCAGAAGGTGATCGAGGAGGCAATGCTGTCAGAGAATGGGATGGCGGTGCGAGAGCGGGCCAAGGAGCTCGGAGAGGCGCTCCGCGCCTCCGTGGCCGTCGGCGGGAGTTCGCGCAAGGATCTTGACGACTTCGTTGGGTACATCACGAGGTGAACGTAGGACGCATGCGGAGGGAAAACTTCTGGTGCTTTGAGCGCTCTCGAGTGGATCAGTTTGAATTTTTCATAGCAAAAATAACTTCACATTGCACTGCAGAAGTTTCAAAAAAAAAAAAAAAAGAGGATACAGTTTCCTGCCCACTTCATTTATGACATTTGTACGCTGGAGCTGTTAACTGGACCTTTGTGGCTGGCGGTTTCTGACGAATCTTGAGCCACTCGTCAGCATTCTTCCATCTTGAGCCAAGTGAATCCGCCCGGCCTCCTTCCTCCCTCGTGATCTCTTTCCTACTTGCTGCTTTCTCTTCGACACCGACAACACCATTTCTGGGGAGTCTGAGCACTCGAGAGGACGAGAGGGCATGCCAAATTGTCATTTGGCAAATGGCGGGACCTGTGTGCCTCGTATATACGGAGTATCTTGAGTCGTGGATTCGTGGCGACCACCTCAAGACAAGAAATTGCTTCCTTTTTCCAATTCTCCCTCGAGGGATCTTCATAGGAAAAAAAAAAGAACATCACAATGCTACAATATTCTATGGAAAGCTATAGGATACACGTGTGTTTTGTTGTGAAACCAACACACTGATTGTGTGTCCATCCGATTTGTTGTTGATTGATCTGTACCGTTGGATCTGAACAGCTGTTGGGTGGTTTTTTTGTTTTTTCCCCGTATGTGGGTCCCACATGTCATTTTATTTTGAAATTTCTTTTGCTGTGGGCCCCACCTGTCTGTCTTTGTTTTTGTTGTGTCCCATCTGTCTCTGTCGGCCGACCATTCCTCTGCCATCCTCCATTTCTTCCTGCTTCCATCGGAGCTGAGGTGCTCGTCGTCGGATCCCGCCTCCGCCGCCGATGGCGATGCCCCCAGAGCCCGCCTCCGCCGTCGCCGGCCATGCCCCCAGAGCCCGCCCCCGCCGCCGCTCCTAGAGCCCGACCGACCCATCCCCGCCCAGGAGCCCGACCCGCCGACGATGCTCCCGCTCGCCTCAACGGGCGATGGAGCCGCCTTGCTGGCCGTGGGAGCTGGAGGAGGGACGGGGCGGAGGAGGAAGGGAGCAGGCGCCTGGTTTTCCTTTTTCTGTTGCTTGCGGAAGCAGTTACCCAAGTGAGTGTCCAGTTCATTGCGATTTTGAAACTGCTTGATGATTTCGTTCGATTTGCTTGTTGTGTTTGCCAATCATTTGCCTAGTTGCTTGTATCTACTAAACGCCTATGTTTGTTTGCATCCAGGTTTCGATTTCCTGGTCAAAAAACCTCCCGATTCGTCGATTAGGTTTAGTTCGATCTCCATGTGTGCCTCGTAGCTGTGTATGTTTGTTGTCGTTGAATAAAGTGATGGTGTGTGCTTGTGCGAATGAACTTTTGGCTTCATGGGATCTCGAATTTAGCTATTGATCCTGCACTATTTTGTCGCGGAATTCAATGATTACTTTTTTTTTGTCTCTGTTTTAATCTCATCCCATGAGGTTTCTGTCCCCATCTAGTGACACCCGTTCCATAAACTTTGAATCCCCCATTCGTTGTTGTGTTGGTTAAATTTCTCTGCAGTTTTCAAGCTGTTTTGCTGCAGAATAGTCGATTTGTTATCGATTTGGCCCGATTTAATGTTTGGTCTGTTTAAACCAGAGCTGATATTCTAGCCTGTGCATATGAGTTATGTGCTGTAAGAATCGGATGAGGTTGAAAGCATACATATGTGAAGCACTGTCTTGGTTGTAGGTTTCATTGACCCATTCTGGTACATTTGTGTCTGCTCGATTCAGAGCAGCATCAGGTGAGAAGTTTTCAGGTCGACAGCTGCTAGCTTTAGCTTTTCTATGCAGCTCGACAGGTGAGCAGATACAGTAGCATATCTGTTCATGTTTGCACTTAGCAAAGGCCAACTTTAGTTCATTTCAGAGAACAGGCTTAGTGTAAATGTAATTCTTATGAAATGTCTCTTTCAAGCCACAAGAATTATTCATTGCTTCCATGTTCATAGATGTGCGTAGCTAATCAGTTTAATAGTTGATGTGTTTTTCCCTTTTAGCTTCTTCCTGATGACATGCTCGGTCCTAGAGTACCATAGCTTGCTCTTTATCTTCAGTGAGCATTAGCAGCAGCTTGACATTCTGCAACTCCCTTTAGTTTTGCTTAACCTTTGCATGTTTCCCGTTGCTTCTTACACCTCGGTACATTACTAGCTTTGGTTAGCGCTTGGTTAAGCTAATTCATTTGAACTATCACTTTCTTACAATAGTGTACCATTCATTTATTGCTTGAGAGCTTTATCTGTTTGTTCAAATAACATAACTTGGTTCTCTCGTTTGCTTCATGACATGATTGCCTCAACAAGTGGTTAGCAATTTAATAAGCATTGTTCTACTTTGACTTATCATTTTGCTTCCACAATTCTTTGAGAAATTCCTAATTGTTTCTAGGGTCAACACATCACTAGTTGGCGTGTGTGGACTTGGTGATTGGAAGAGAGGAGCACCGGGTTGTAATTGGGACTTAGGTCGAGTTTTTTGAAGAATTTTTTATAGGTAACTGTATTTCAGACTTTCAGAATTCGTCTTTGTAATCTTAATGTTTCTAGTTTCTCTGAGTTTGCTCTCTTATAATTTTTCATCTTCCGGGTTTCCGAGCACCCCATAAAATCTGTTATTTTACTAACTATAGAAAAAATCTTATATTCTTAATTTTTTTGTTTCTTTGATTATGTTGTCTTCAGACTTTGCATTTGTTGGGTTTTCGAGCATCCCCTAAAATCTGTAATTTGACTGACCATAGAAAAAAAATCTTACAATTTTAATATTTCTTTTTCTCTGACTATGCTCTCTTTAAATTTTGCATTTGTCGGGTTCTCGAGCACCCCATTATATTTTATTCACTATAGTAAATTTTTTTATGTTCTTCCATTTTCTGTTTCTTTGAGTTTGCTGTCTTCAGATTTTGCATTTGAGTGTGCTCTATTCAAAATCTTCAGACTGTGTGATGCAGAGTTTTCTTTTTCTCTGTACTGATGCAGGTTTAAGTATCACGAAGAACATAATGATTCCAGCGCTATTTGTTTTCTTCTATTTCATTTCATTTTGATTTCATTTCAGCATTGTATCGCATTTCTCATTACACTATTCATTTACATTATTTTCTCTCAGGTTTTTTGTCGCATTTTCAGAAGTGTGTTCTTGGAGAGAAGACTTTTGTTAGGCACAAAGTCCTGGATACATGATGGTGATATTATGATAGTTACAATTAGTTGCTTTGACAGTCCTAATAAGTTCATTTGACAGTGATATTATGACTGTCAGATCTATAGTTTACTGCTGTCATTTGTTCTTTCCTCTGTTTATTAGCGTTTCAGGGTTGTTTATGATCTATAGTTTACTGCTGTCATTTGTTCTTTCCTCTGTTTATTAGCATTTCAAGGTTGTGTAAAGGCTCTGAGTTGAGGTAAGTTCGTGCTCTTTCTTTTGTTTTTCAACTTGTTTCTTTTGTTACATTCCTAGCTGTCCTGTTTATGTTGCCACGTTGCCACGACATAGTTCTTAGATTTTGTTGGCTTCAAATTTTGCATCTGTCGGTCCCCCCCCCCCCACCCCCCCCCAACCCCCTAAAATCTGTAAGTTGAGTGACTAGAGAAAAAGTCTGATCCTCTTGTTCTTATTTGAGTTTTCTCTTGTTGGTGTTTTTGTCTTTCCTATGTCAACATGAAATATGAAGTGAACATGCAGCACTGTTATATTATGTGTTCTTGCCCTCATTCTTTTCATGGTTTAATCTTTCCCAGTTTGATGTATGCTCGTATCCCTTGCATCAAGTTCTGGGCATAAAGTCCTGGACACAATTAGTTCTGAATTTTTTATGTTCTACACACAAGTACCCATTTCCTATCTGGTAATTTTAATTTATTCTTTTCTCTTTCCATATGCTGGATAATTTTACATCTGCCCTCTGATGCATTTAACGGTGTAAAGAGAAGGGATTGTCAATCTTAAATTTTCTTTTACCTTTGATTCTTTGCGGTATGTGTTTTCCTAAGTTGAGACTTGTCAGTTAACGTGAAATGTCTCTCTTAAGGCTGAGCTAATTAGAATTTTGTAATTTGCGAGGAGCCTAATAAAAATGTAGCCCTTTCTAACTATAAAAATGCAGTTCTTGATTTAATGTCTATGTGGCATCGAATACCTGTTGAAGTCATCTATGTGTTTCTACACATGGTCTAAGCATTTTCAATTGGTTTAATGTTGACAATCGCAAATATAAGGTTTCACAGTCATTAGTTTTACAAATGACATTTCGCGTTCACTGTGAAATCCTAATTTGGAAGCTGTCATTTGATTTTTTTTATAAAATTTGCATATTTACATTTTCTGCAGCTTAACTTTCCCAGTGAAATCTTACAATATGCATTTCACCTTTTTCCTTTTTTATATGCAAAATTTGCATCTTCTAGGGTTCTCGAGCACCCCCAATAAATCTGCCATTTTATTAACTATAGAAAAAATTTGTTTTTCTTAAAAAATTTTCTCTTTGATTCTTCTTGCATTTTCATCTGGTAGTACTTTGATTTGTTTTTGCCTCTTAGGCTCTTGTGTGATGTGATTGGCGAGGTAGTAGCATGTACGGAATCTGAGTGTGTTTATTTGTGGGTTTGGCATACTAGTGTCCCCTTGTTTCCTGTAGTTCCTGCATTGTCCCATTTTTATCACTTTGCACACATTTAGGTAGTGTTTATGTGTAGTTCTTGCCTTGTCAATCCACCATTTGACAAGTTCATTCATTACTATTCTAAATCATTGCAGGTACAGACCACGCATAGTGTTTGTCCATGTGCCAAGAGCAAATCATGGTCGATGGCTTGTCTAGTTGGTGTTTGATGCCTATTTGGTCATCTTTGGTTGAGGCTCTCCTACTATGATAAGGTAACAGTGTGCTTTACTTTTGGTAACTTTTGATTTGATTTATCCGTGAATCTGATGGCGAGGCGTCTGCTGCCGTTGGTCTTTGTTCTCAGCTTAGGGGATCGGTTCCAGAAAGGATGTTTATTGCTGGGAGAACTATTCATTTCATTTTGTATTTTTTTTATCTGGTTTGCTCATCTATTTTTTGTCTGAATTTTAGAATTTGCATATGTACGGATTGCTAGCAACCCCATCAGTAAATAGTCTAATAGTCTTACTGACTATAGAACATCTTATATTTTTTCATTTCATGAATCTGCATATGCAGCTTTTCCTAGAAGCCCAATTAATGTGTCGTTTCACTGAATGTAGAAATAAAATATGTTTTATCTTCTTTGTTTTGCAGCACCTGCTGCATACTGCTTTGTGTATGTTATATCTAGAATTTGCAGCCTAATTAATTTAGTTTTTTTGGTTATGTTGCAGATGCAGACGGTTTCATTTGTAAAGATGATTCAACACCTCTTGCACTTGTGGTTCCTGGATTAACTAGTGATTGTGCTGCTGCTGTAAGTTGCTATCTTATTCTTAATGTTGGCATGTTTCTGTCACTATTCTAAGGATTGCCGCCTTTCTGAAACCATGTTTAAGTTTAATGCTCAGATGGACTGTATATTGTGGTGACTTGATTGTGCCTTTGTATTGTGGCTTTGCAAAAGAGGATAATTCATCTTCTCTTCTGCAGGTATTAGCTTGGCTGCCAGCCTGCTAACACCAAGCTGTCCAGCAACAAGACTGTGCGGAGGGTCCGTGTCTGGGGAGGTAATGTGAAGTGGAGGGCTCTTCGATTGGATACTGGTAACTGCTCATAGGGAAGTGAGGCTGTTACCCGCAAGACACGTATCTTCGACGTGGAATGCGTCAAACAATGAGCTTGTTTGGACCCAGACCCTTGTGAAGAGCGCCATTGTGTTGTTTGCCCCATCTCATAGCCTTTTCAATGATTTTAATGTTTACAGATATGTGATTTGATTTGACAGTTACAAATATATGATTTGACAGTCAATATTCTTCAAATGACAGTTTCATCTTCACTGTCAAATGCAAGTTAGAAAATTGTCAATTGTATTTTAGAGATCTGTCAAATGCTACATTGTTTCCTAAAATCAGTGTGTTGCCTTCGTAACAAAACACACTCTTTTTGGTTTGTCATAATCTGTGTGTTCTTTCTTGGTTGAACACACGTGTGTTCCCTTTGTCATAAAACACACTCTTATGGCATAGACAACACACAATGCTTCTTTATGGTCATAATGTGATGTGGTATTGGTGATGGTTGAACACGAGCCCCAGCCAGCAGGTAAAGGCCTTGCCAATTTTCTCTTGTAAATGGCATAACTGTGCTTCTATGTTACCTGCTCTTTTTTATCTGCCTAATGCTTGTTTATGTTCAGAGCTTTTATACTGCTAAACATTACCATGTGCCTACTACTGAAGGGGCCTATCTGTTTAAAACTGGAGAGAATTCCCTATTTGCCATAAAAAAGATCTGAAACTTGATTTGACAGTTAGGGTTAATTACTTGATTTGATAGTTAGGGTTAATTACTTGAGTTGACAGTTAGGGTTAGTTACTTTGACAGTACAGAGATAGATATTTGACTAATTGTGGTCACAAATTATGAGCATTTGGAACAGTTGTTCTCCCTGTTCTTATAACATAGATATTTGGTCATGTTAATCAGCAATCCATTTTTCATATTTCCAGGTCTGATTCCTATCTTATAGTTCTGCTCTTCAAAATATTAGAATTTGGTAATGTCCTGATCACTCTGTTAGTTTGCAATTTCGTCTTTGTTTATTGTTTTGTGGTCTCCTTTTCATTGCTTATACTTTTGTAGGTTGATGTATGACCATATCATTTGCTCCAAGTTCTTCCAGAAATCATTTTTGTGATAAGTGTGTACCTCTACTTCATTTTAGTGGTTTTATGTACACATTTTCAATAACCTGACTTCTGATCTGTTCATATGTTGGTTCTTTGAACAGAATTTCTTGGATCAATTGCTGATGGTGTCCTCCAGTATTCAGATCGGTCACAACCAACTCTGGGGCATTTTCTACAGCTGTTTTTCTTCACACTTCACAATTCGAGTGCCATTGCCTTAGAACAGGAACAAATGGATTCATGATTCCTTTTGCTGTTAGTATTAGTTTTCATGTTTGTGTCCTGGAGTCATACATATGGCTGTGCACAGTTTCAAAATCCTGAAATGACAGTCGGTAGTTCTTAAAATGCCATTTTAAATTTCACTGTCAAATGCTTATTAGAAAGCTGTCATTTGATCTTTGGAATCATGTCAATCATACAATCAGATCGGAATATGTGTTTCAAAAATCAGTGTGTTGTCATATTTAATAGTTATACACTCATTTGAGCTGTCTAATTATTATTAGCACAGGCCATGGGAAGGGATCCCAGTGTCTAGGTGAGGTTGTTAGCATGGTGAGTTCCTTCTGACTCTTATCCTTTCTCTCCTTTTTATTTGACCGTTGTATGACACCAGCAATTGTTATGTTTCCCAGCTACTTCTGGTGCAAATGCCAGTTCCAATTCTTCTGTAAAAATCTAGGCATGGGGCTGGCAAAAATATTCAGGTAAACTGTCATTCCCTATTCCTTTTCCTTTGTTTCATTTGTGCAGTTTTGCCTTCATGCTGCAATCTGTTATCTTCCTTTATCTTTTTTCATCTTCCAGGGTTTTCGAGCACCCCAATTAAATCTGTTATTTTACTACCTATAGCAAAGATTTGTTAATATGTCTTTTTTACTTTAGACATCTGTTCTATTTTCCATTTTTCTCCATTTGGTCTCTGTATTTTCAATCATTTAACTAGGTTTTTCAGTTGTTTTGCTTCTTTATGTACATATTTCCCCTTTTTAATGTGTAGGTGCATTTATGTTCAATAGTCTGCTGTTCAATAGTCTCCATTTTGTTTTTTATCTTTTCATCAGTTTTTGTATTTCCTTCTGATTGCCTCTCTTTGCTTTATTTGCAGCAGCACAACCAATAGGAGGGATCGTGTGGTTTGCAAGGTTAGTTCCATCTGACACATATGTTTTCTCTCATTTTTTTAGCTTGCAGCTATATTGCACCTGCATTTCTTATTTTTTTCCAACCACCTTTGCTGCAAATGCCAGTTCTAATTTAAGCTAGTACCAGTTCAAAATTCATTGGCATAACCATGCTAGTTTGCTGGCATTTCAGGATCAGACCTCTGGTATGCCTCATTTTTTCCTTAGATGTTCATAGTTTGCCTGTTAGTTTCTTATAGTTCAAATGTCAGTCCCTGCTTCTGTCTAAATCGAAGTTTTTGGCTGTCAAAATTATGCATTTATATTTTCATCTAACCTTTTTATAATTTTATATTGCATTTTCATTTCTTTCATTATTCTGTCATTTCAGATCATAATTTATCTTGCAGAATTTATGTTTCAAAGTTTCAGTAGCAGGTTCTTTGTTGCATATGGAAAATCAGTGTGTTAGCTTCATTACAGAACACACTCTTTTTGGTTTTTGATTTCTAGTGTATTTTGTGTTGTTTATTTGCATAGGGAAAATCATTGTGTTAGCTTCATAACAGAACACACTGATTTTGGTTTTTGTGTACTAGTGTGTTTTTTCTAGGCTCAACACACGTGTGTTGGCTGTGTTATGAAACACACTTATATGGCATAGACACTCCCTATTCTATGGAAAGCTATAGGATACACGTGTGTTTTGTTGTGAAACCAACACACTGATTGTGTGTCCATCCGATTTGTTGTTGATTGATCTGTACCGTTGGATCTGAACAGCTGTTGGGTGGTTTTTTTGTTTTTTCCCCGTATGTGGGTCCCACATGTCATTTTATTTTGAAATTTCTTTTGCTGTGGGCCCCACCTGTCTGTCTTTGTTTTTGTTGTGTCCCATCTGTCTCTGTCGGCCGACCATTCCTCTGCCATCCTCCATTTCTTCCTGCTTCCATCGGAGCTGAGGTGCTCGTCGTCGGATCCCGCCTCCGCCGCCGATGGCGATGCCCCCAGAGCCCGCCTCCGCCGTCGCCGGCCATGCCCCCAGAGCCCGCCCCCGCCGCCGCTCCTAGAGCCCGACCGACCCATCCCCGCCCAGGAGCCCGACCCGCCGACGATGCTCCCGCTCGCCTCAACGGGCGATGGAGCCGCCTTGCTGGCCGTGGGAGCTGGAGGAGGGACGGGGCGGAGGAGGAAGGGAGCAGGCGCCTGGTTTTCCTTTTTTCTGTTGCTTGCGGAAGCAGTTACCCAAGTGAGTGTCCAGTTCATTGCGATTTTGAAACTGCTTGATGATTTCGTTCGATTTGCTTGTTGTGTTTGCCAATCATTTGCCTAGTTGCTTGTATCTACTAAACGCCTATGTTTGTTTGCATCCAGGTTTCGATTTCCTGGTCAAAAAACCTCCCGATTCGTCGATTAGGTTTAGTTCGATCTCCATGTGTGCCTCGTAGCTGTGTATGTTTGTTGTCGTTGAATAAAGTGATGGTGTGTGCTTGTGCGAATGAACTTTTGGCTTCATGGGATCTCGAATTTAGCTATTGATCCTGCACTATTTTGTCGCGGAATTCAATGATTACTTTTTTTTGTCTCTGTTTTAATCTCATCCCATGAGGTTTCTGTCCCCATCTAGTGACACCCGTTCCATAAACTTTGAATCCCCCATTCGTTGTTGTGTTGGTTAAATTTCTCTGCAGTTTTCAAGCTGTTTTGCTGCAGAATAGTCGATTTGTTATCGATTTGGCCCGATTTAATGTTTGGTCTGTTTAAACCAGAGCTGATATTCTAGCCTGTGCATATGAGTTATGTGCTGTAAGAATCGGATGAGGTTGAAAGCATACATATGTGAAGCACTGTCTTGGTTGTAGGTTTCATTGACCCATTCTGGTACATTTGTGTCTGCTCGATTCAGAGCAGCATCAGGTGAGAAGTTTTCAGGTCGACAGCTGCTAGCTTTAGCTTTTCTATGCAGCTCGACAGGTGAGCAGATACAGTAGCATATCTGTTCATGTTTGCACTTAGCAAAGGCCAACTTTAGTTCATTTCAGAGAACAGGCTTAGTGTAAATGTAATTCTTATGAAATGTCTCTTTCAAGCCACAAGAATTATTCATTGCTTCCATGTTCATAGATGTGCGTAGCTAATCAGTTTAATAGTTGATGTGTTTTTCCCTTTTAGCTTCTTCCTGATGACATGCTCGGTCCTAGAGTACCATAGCTTGCTCTTTATCTTCAGTGAGCATTAGCAGCAGCTTGACATTCTGCAACTCCCTTTAGTTTTGCTTAACCTTTGCATGTTTCCCGTTGCTTCTTACACCTCGGTACATTACTAGCTTTGGTTAGCGCTTGGTTAAGCTAATTCATTTGAACTATCACTTTCTTACAATAGTGTACCATTCATTTATTGCTTGAGAGCTTTATCTGTTTGTTCAAATAACATAACTTGGTTCTCTCGTTTGCTTCATGACATGATTGCCTCAACAAGTGGTTAGCAATTTAATAAGCATTGTTCTACTTTGACTTATCATTTTGCTTCCACAATTCTTTGAGAAATTCCTAATTGTTTCTAGGGTCAACACATCACTAGTTGGCGTGTGTGGACTTGGTGATTGGAAGAGAGGAGCACCGGGTTGTAATTGGGACTTAGGTCGAGTTTTTTGAAGAATTTTTTATAGGTAACTGTATTTCAGACTTTCAGAATTCGTCTTTGTAATCTTAATGTTTCTAGTTTCTCTGAGTTTGCTCTCTTATAATTTTTCATCTTCCGGGTTTCGAGCACCCCATAAAATCTGTTATTTTACTAACTATAGAAAAAATCTTATATTCTTAATTTTTTTGTTTCTTTGATTATGTTGTCTTCAGACTTTGCATTTGTTGGGTTTTCGAGCATCCCCTAAAATCTGTAATTTGACTGACCATAGAAAAAAAATCTTACAATTTTAATATTTCTTTTTCTCTGACTATGCTCTCTTTAAATTTTGCATTTGTCGGGTTCTCGAGCACCCCATTATATTTTATTCACTATAGTAAATTTTTTTATGTTCTTCCATTTTCTGTTTCTTTGAGTTTGCTGTCTTCAGATTTTGCATTTGAGTGTGCTCTATTCAAAATCTTCAGACTGTGTGATGCAGAGTTTTCTTTTTCTCTGTACTGATGCAGGTTTAAGTATCACGAAGAACATAATGATTCCAGCGCTATTTGTTTTCTTCTATTTCATTTCATTTTGATTTCATTTCAGCATTGTATCGCATTTCTCATTACACTATTCATTTACATTATTTTCTCTCAGGTTTTTTGTCGCATTTTCAGAAGTGTGTTCTTGGAGAGAAGACTTTTGTTAGGCACAAAGTCCTGGATACATGATGGTGATATTATGATAGTTACAATTAGTTGCTTTGACAGTCCTAATAAGTTCATTTGACAGTGATATTATGACTGTCAGATCTATAGTTTACTGCTGTCATTTGTTCTTTCCTCTGTTTATTAGCGTTTCAGGGTTGTTTATGATCTATAGTTTACTGCTGTCATTTGTTCTTTCCTCTGTTTATTAGCATTTCAAGGTTGTGTAAAGGCTCTGAGTTGAGGTAAGTTCGTGCTCTTTCTTTTGTTTTTCAACTTGTTTCTTTTGTTACATTCCTAGCTGTCCTGTTTATGTTGCCACGTTGCCACGACATAGTTCTTAGATTTTGTTGGCTTCAAATTTTGCATCTGTCGGTCCCCCCCCCCCCCACCCCCCCTCCCCCCAACCCCCTAAAATCTGTAAGTTGAGTGACTAGAGAAAAAGTCTGATCCTCTTGTTCTTATTTGAGTTTTCTCTTGTTGGTGTTTTTGTCTTTCCTATGTCAACATGAAATATGAAGTGAACATGCAGCACTGTTATATTATGTGTTCTTGCCCTCATTCTTTTCATGGTTTAATCTTTCCCAGTTTGATGTATGCTCGTATCCCTTGCATCAAGTTCTGGGCATAAAGTCCTGGACACAATTAGTTCTGAATTTTTTATGTTCTACACACAAGTACCCATTTCCTATCTGGTAATTTTAATTTATTCTTTTCTCTTTCCATATGCTGGATAATTTTACATCTGCCCTCTGATGCATTTAACGGTGTAAAGAGAAGGGATTGTCAATCTTAAATTTTCTTTTACCTTTGATTCTTTGCGGTATGTGTTTTCCTAAGTTGAGACTTGTCAGTTAACGTGAAATGTCTCTCTTAAGGCTGAGCTAATTAGAATTTTGTAATTTGCGAGGAGCCTAATAAAAATGTAGCCCTTTCTAACTATAAAAATGCAGTTCTTGATTTAATGTCTATGTGGCATCGAATACCTGTTGAAATCCTACTGTTGAAGTCATCTATGTGTTTCTACACATGGTCTAAGCATTTTCAATTGGTTTAATGTTGACAGTCGCAAATATAAGGTTTCACAGTCATTAGTTTTACAAATGACATTTCGCGTTCACTGTGAAATCCTAATTTGGAAGCTGTCATTTGATTTTTTTTATAAAATTTGCATATTTACATTTTCTGCAGCTTAACTTTCCCAGTGAAATCTTACAATATGCATTTCACCTTTTTCCTTTTTTATATGCAAAATTTGCATCTTCTAGGGTTCTCGAGCACCCCCAATAAATCTGCCATTTTATTAACTATAGAAAAAATTTGTTTTTCTTAAAAAAATTTCTCTTTGATTCTTCTTGCATTTTCATCTGGTAGTACTTTGATTTGTTTTTGCCTCTTAGGCTCTTGTGTGATGTGATTGGCGAGGTAGTAGCATGTACGGAATCTGAGTGTGTTTATTTGTGGGTTTGGCATACTAGTGTCCCCTTGTTTCCTGTAGTTCCTGCATTGTCCCATTTTTATCACTTTGCACACATTTAGGTAGTGTTTATGTGTAGTTCTTGCCTTGTCAATCCACCATTTGACAAGTTCATTCATTACTATTCTAAATCATTGCAGGTACAGACCACGCATAGTGTTTGTCCATGTGCCAAGAGCAAATCATGGTCGATGGCTTGTCTAGTTGGTGTTTGATGCCTATTTGGTCATCTTTGGTTGAGGCTCTCCTACTATGATAAGGTAACAGTGTGCTTTACTTTTGGTAACTTTTGATTTGATTTATCCGTGAATCTGATGGCGAGGCGTCTGCTGCCGTTGGTCTTTGTTCTCAGCTTAGGGGATCGGTTCCAGAAAGGATGTTTATTGCTGGGAGAACTATTCATTTCATTTTGTATTTTTTTATCTGGTTTGCTCATCTATTTTTTGTCTGAATTTTAGAATTTGCATATGTACGGATTGCTAGCAACCCCATCAGTAAATAGTCTAATAGTCTTACTGACTATAGAACATCTTATATTTTTTCATTTCATGAATCTGCATATGCAGCTTTTCCTAGAAGCCCAATTAATGTGTCGTTTCACTGAATGTAGAAATAAAATATGTTTTATCTTCTTTGTTTTGCAGCACCTGCTGCATACTGCTTTGTGTATGTTATATCTAGAATTTGCAGCCCAATTAATTTAGTTTTTTTGGTTATGTTGCAGATGCAGACGGTTTCATTTGTAAAGATGATTCAACACCTCTTGCACTTGTGGTTCCTGGATTAACTAGTGATTGTGCTGCTGCTGTAAGTTGCTATCTTATTCTTAATGTTGGCATGTTTCTGTCACTATTCTAAGGATTGCCGCCTTTCTGAAACCATGTTTAAGTTTAATGCTCAGATGGACTGTATATTGTGGTGACTTGATTGTGCCTTTGTATTGTGGCTTTGCAAAAGAGGATAATTCATCTTCTCTTCTGCAGGTATTAGCTTGGCTGCCAGCCTGCTAACACCAAGCTGTCCAGCAACAAGACTGTGCGGAGGGTCCGTGTCTGGGGAGGTAATGTGAAGTGGAGGGCTCTTCGATTGGATACTGGTAACTGCTCATAGGGAAGTGAGGCTGTTACCCGCAAGACACGTATCTTCGACGTGGAATGCGTCAAACAATGAGCTTGTTTGGACCCAGACCCTTGTGAAGAGCGCCATTGTGTTGTTTGCCCCATCTCATAGCCTTTTCAATGATTTTAATGTTTACAGATATGTGATTTGATTTGACAGTTACAAATATATGATTTGACAGTCAATATTCTTCAAATGACAGTTTCATCTTCACTGTCAAATGCAAGTTAGAAAATTGTCAATTGTATTTTAGAGATCTGTCAAATGCTACATTGTTTCCTAAAATCAGTGTGTTGCCTTCGTAACAAAACACACTCTTTTTGGTTTGTCATAATCTGTGTGTTCTTTCTTGGTTGAACACACGTGTGTTCCCTTTGTCATAAAACACACTCTTATGGCATAGACAACACACAATGCTTCTTTATGGTCATAATGTGATGTGGTATTGGTGATGGTTGAACACGAGCCCCAGCCAGCAGGTAAAGGCCTTGCCAATTTTCTCTTGTAAATGGCATAACTGTGCTTCTATGTTACCTGCTCTTTTTTATCTGCCTAATGCTTGTTTATGTTCAGAGCTTTTATACTGCTAAACATTACCATGTGCCTACTACTGAAGGGGCCTATCTGTTTAAAACTGGAGAGAATTCCCTATTTGCCATAAAAAAGATCTGAAACTTGATTTGACAGTTAGGGTTAATTACTTGATTTGATAGTTAGGGTTAATTACTTGAGTTGACAGTTAGGGTTAGTTACTTTGACAGTACAGAGATAGATATTTGACTAATTGTGGTCACAAATTATGAGCATTTGGAACAGTTGTTCTCCCTGTTCTTATAACATAGATATTTGGTCATGTTAATCAGCAATCCATTTTTCATATTTCCAGGTCTGATTCCTATCTTATAGTTCTGCTCTTCAAAATATTAGAATTTGGTAATGTCCTGATCACTCTGTTAGTTTGCAATTTCGTCTTTGTTTATTGTTTTGTGGTCTCCTTTTCATTGCTTATACTTTTGTAGGTTGATGTATGACCATATCATTTGCTCCAAGTTCTTCCAGAAATCATTTTTGTGATAAGTGTGTACCTCTACTTCATTTTAGTGGTTTTATGTACACATTTTCAATAACCTGACTTCTGATCTGTTCATATGTTGGTTCTTTGAACAGAATTTCTTGGATCAATTGCTGATGGTGTCCTCCAGTATTCAGATCGGTCACAACCAACTCTGGGGCATTTTCTACAGCTGTTTTTCTTCACACTTCACAATTCGAGTGCCATTGCCTTAGAACAGGAACAAATGGATTCATGATTCCTTTTGCTGTTAGTATTAGTTTTCATGTTTGTGTCCTGGAGTCATACATATGGCTGTGCACAGTTTCAAAATCCTGAAATGACAGTCGGTAGTTCTTAAAATGCCATTTTAAATTTCACTGTCAAATGCTTATTAGAAAGCTGTCATTTGATCTTTGGAATCATGTCAATCATACAATCAGATCGGAATATGTGTTTCAAAAATCAGTGTGTTGTCATATTTAATAGTTATACACTCATTTGAGCTGTCTAATTATTATTAGCACAGGCCATGGGAAGGGATCCCAGTGTCTAGGTGAGGTTGTTAGCATGGTGAGTTCCTTCTGACTCTTATCCTTTCTCTCCTTTTTATTTGACCGTTGTATGACACCAGCAATTGTTATGTTTCCCAGCTACTTCTGGTGCAAATGCCAGTTCCAATTCTTCTGTAAAAATCTAGGCATGGGGCTGGCAAAAATATTCAGGTAAACTGTCATTCCCTATTCCTTTTCCTTTGTTTCATTTGTGCAGTTTTGCCTTCATGCTGCAATCTGTTATCTTCCTTTATCTTTTTTCATCTTCCAGGGTTTTCGAGCACCCCAATTAAATCTGTTATTTTACTACCTATAGCAAAGATTTGTTAATATGTCTTTTTTACTTTAGACATCTGTTCTATTTTCCATTTTTCTCCATTTGGTCTCTGTATTTTCAATCA
The DNA here is from genome assembly GCA_015476505.1 of Urochloa ruziziensis. Taxonomy (NCBI): domain Eukaryota; kingdom Viridiplantae; phylum Streptophyta; class Magnoliopsida; order Poales; family Poaceae; genus Urochloa; species Urochloa ruziziensis. Next base: position 44,261,097 of record CM027125.1, read on the forward strand.
TTTAACTAGGTTTTTCAGTTGTTTTGCTTCTTTATGTACATATTTCCCCTTTTTTAATGTGTAGGTGCATTTATGTTCAATAGTCTGCTGTTCAATAGTCTCCATTTTGTTTTTTATCTTTTCATCAGTTTTTGTATTTCCTTCTGATTGCCTCTCTTTGCTTTATTTGCAGCAGCACAACCAATAGGAGGGATCGTGTGGTTTGCAAGGTTAGTTCCATCTGACACATATGTTTTCTCTCATTTTTTTAGCTTGCAGCTATATTGCACCTGCATTTCTTATTTTTTTCCAACCACCTTTGCTGCAAATGCCAGTTCTAATTTAAGCTAGTACCAGTTCAAAATTCATTGGCATAACCATGCTAGTTTGCTGGCATTTCAGGATCAGACCTCTGGTATGCCTCATTTTTTCCTTAGATGTTCATAGTTTGCCTGTTAGTTTCTTATAGTTCAAATGTCAGTCCCTGCTTCTGTCTAAATCGAAGTTTTTGGCTGTCAAAATTATGCATTTATATTTTCATCTAACCTTTTTATAATTTTATATTGCATTTTCATTTCTTTCATTATTCTGTCATTTCAGATCATAATTTATCTTGCAGAATTTATGTTTCAAAGTTTCAGTAGCAGGTTCTTTGTTGCATATGGAAAATCAGTGTGTTAGCTTCATTACAGAACACACTCTTTTTGGTTTTTGATTTCTAGTGTATTTTGTGTTGTTTATTTGCATAGGGAAAATCATTGTGTTAGCTTCATAACAGAACACACTGATTTTGGTTTTTGTGTACTAGTGTGTTTTTTCTAGGCTCAACACACGTGTGTTGGCTGTGTTATGAAACACACTTATATGGCATAGACACTCCCTATTCTATTCCTCATCCCCATGAACTTCGTTGCTGCTGCTGCTGCTATTAAGGCCTGGGTGGTAGGTATTTGAGAAGTTGATTATCCTAATTAAATTCTTCTAATGGCTGATGAACCTGTTTGGTTAGCAACGTGATTTCAACTTCACAATTTGTAGGAATTTATGGGAATAATTTTTCTTGCCCTTTCAACGATGTCCGATACACCTCAACAATGTCATTACCATTTTTTAATTTCTCAGAAGATTTAACGTCGTGTCCGCACCATTTCCTGCTGTCCCGCTTTCTTTCTATCCGTACGATTGATCATCATCAGCCCCCTCTCGCACGAGAGGACGATTGTTTTGGGAAAAGCTATACCTCACCCTCACCTGGGTGGAAGGGAGGGCCTCCTCACCCGCCGCCCATCTCCACCACCACCTCTGGCCATCTTCACCACATCCAGCAAAATTCGGCGAGATTAGGGGCCAAATCCGGCGAGGTTAGGGTTCGAGTTGCCGGGGGGCCGGTGCTCACCGCCGGCCTTAGAGGGAGGGCTGGGGGCGGTAGGCGGACCCGTGGAGGAGGCAGGCGCAGGGGCGGCGAGGGCGCCGCCGACCGGGCGGCGGGAGAAGGCGTTCGGGCCGGTGCTGGGGCGGGGGTGCCGAAGCCGGAGACGGAGACGGCGGTGGTGGTCGAAGGCGTCCAACGGCGGTGGGAGGTGGCAGGGGGAGGGCAGGAGGCGGCCGGTGCGGGCAGGCTAGGGTCCGCTGGAGCCAAGCGTCGACGGCGGCGGCCTGCGCGAGGCTCCGGCGGACCCTAGCCCACCCGCGCTGGAGGGGTGGGGAGGGGCTGAGCGGCGGTGGCGGACTGGGGGCGCGGGGAGGCGGTGAAGAAGACGAGGAGGGAGGGGAGGCTGGGAAGAGGACAAGGTTGGAGGGGTTGATCTAATCCCTTCATCTTTAAATCCAATGGTCAAAAATTTGGATGAGAAGGGGCTTTATTTCACATGGATGAGGTATACACAGTCCTGTCCATCGACGGCGACGAGGATTGCAAAAAAGAAGTCGTAACGCGGACGAACCAAGAATCGAACCTGTGACCTCATACGTCAAAGCGCCAAGCAGAGCTACGCTAGCCAATCGGACAAGGGTTCATTGGTGTTTACAAAGCACCACTCATCTTATTTAAACTACCGCTAACAAATAACTTCTTGGTATGTGTAATCTTGTCGTTACTCTTTTACTAAGGCTGTCGCACTGGGTACGGGGAAGGCACACGGTAAACGCCACCAGTGGCGCTTTCCCGTTTTTTACCCCGCAGCGGGGGACGGGAAACCGCACGGGAAAATCCCGTGTGCTCCCAGACACGGGATTGCTAGCGTGTTCCCGGGCGGCTCGCTATGCGCCACGGTGGCGCGGGCCCGCACCTCCGCGCGCTTCCGCAACCGCCGCGCTTCACCTTCCGCAGCCGCGGCGGCCGGCCGTGCACCGAGGTGGAGCAGCAGCGCACGGCCAGGAGGAGTAGAAGAACCGCGCGCGAGCTCTGGCAGCACCGCCGCGCGACGGAGGAGGGCCGGCGGGGAGGAAGAAGATGGAGCTCGGCCGCTCGGCCCACGCGGATCTCCTCCGGCTCGGCGAAGAAGGGGAGGGGCCTGCCATGGAGCCGCTGAGACTCCTCTACGCAGCGCGGGAAGGAGGAGGCCGGCCCGCTGCTTACTCGCCGGCGGCGCTCGATCTCGCTGGCTGAGGATGAGGAAGCGCCGCCGCTGGGGTCGGGCGCCTCCTCAACTCCGCCGCCGCGCGCCGGTCGGCAGCCTCCTCGACTCCGCCGCTTCTCGCCTCGCGCCGGCCGCGCGCCTCCTTGACTCCCTCGCTTCTCGCCTCGCGCTGGCCGGCTGGGCGCCTCCTCGAGTCAGCCGCCGCGGGGCCCCTGCTCCTCCGCGCCCGCACGAAGAAAGGAGGAGCAGCGCGCGGAGGCCGCCGTCGCCGCCAACGAACGCCCACCCGCAGAGCAGGGAGAGGAGGACCGGCCGCAAGTCCTCCTTCTCCACGCCCGACGACGCTGCCGCGAGCTCGATCCGGGCCTCTCCTCCACGCTGGAGCTTGGGGCCGCCGCCGCGGCCGGAGCTGGGTCGGGGCGCGTGAGGTGGGTCGAGGATGGCCACCCCGAGGTCGATCTCCGCGCCGCCCGTCGCCGCTCCGCTCACCTCGCCCCAGAGCTCCGGATCCGGCCGCCGCAGCAGCAGCTTCGCCTGTCAGCGCCGGAGGAGAGGAGGCGCCCGTGGAGCGGAGGAGAGGCGGCGGAGCGGCGGCGCTCGGCACCGGAGGAGCAGCGGGGCTCGGAGAGGGGCGGAGCGGCGACACTCGGCGCCGGAGGCGGCGCTTGGAGAGGGGCGGGAGCGGCGGCGCTCGGGCGGAGGAGAGGAGGCGCTTCGGGAGAATGCGAGAGAGAGACAGAGGCCGGGGAGAAAAATCGGGAGAGTGGGAGGGAGAGTGGTAGGGCCCGCGGGAGAGAGAGGAGGCGGTGGGTAAAAAATTTTTGTTGTGGGCCTCACGTGATGGTAGTTGGTATAGAGTGTGGGATTTAAAGGTTGACGAGTGCGTGAGAAATGAATTTAAGGTAGAGAATCGTGCTGACTAGGACAGAATATTCCTTTTAAAGGTTGGAGATAGAGATCGACCGATGCAGACAGCCTAAGAGCAAGTAATCCTGTAAGGTTGTCCACGTCACATAAATCCTAGGTGGATGAGTGAGAAAGGAGGAGAGAGAAGGGAGCGGGCGGTGAGCAATACGCCCGGCTGAAACACGGTTTACGAGAAAGAAGCGCCCGCTCCCAGCCCGTTGCCGGCGACTCAGCCCGTGTTTAGTTACCACCCTAAAATCTTTTCACCCATCACATCAAAGAGAATCTTAGATGCATGGAGTATTAAATGTAGACGAAAAAGTGAAAAGTTATATGGATAGGCTGTAAATCGCGAGACGGATCTAATGAGCCTACTTAATCCATGATTTGCAATGGTAATGCTACAGTAACCATCCGCTAATTATGGATTAATTACCCTCTAATTACCATCGTTAGATTCGTATCGAGATTTCCAACTTATCCTTATAACTTTCCACCTTTTTCGTCTACATTTACTACTCCTAAATTGATAAAATCAATACCCGAAATCTTTTCGCAAAAATTTTCATCAACTAAACACGGCCTCAAGCAGGCGCATCTTCTCCCTGCTGACCCCGTACTCCATCGATCCGTCCCCACCACTCTCCAAATCTCAAATCTGCCTCCGCCAAATTGATTTCTTGCACTCCAAATCGACTCCTCAGTCCTTACACATACCAAATCGAACCAACAAGCCTCAAATCCTGCTCAAATCTCCTCAAATCCATACCTTCAAGCCTGGGCTCGCCTAGCCTGCCGCCGGCCGCCGGCGCCTCTGCAGTCCCAGTCCAAGAGGCTCCATCGAGGTCAGGCCGTTCCGACCCCTTTTGCTCCAAAGTAATTTTTCTTCGGTTTCCCTGTCTTCTCCCTCTTCTCTGTTTTGCGCAAGAGATAAATCCAAATTTTACTACTCCAGGAGCCGATTCTTACACCACGCTTGCTCGGTGGAGATTTCTAGGCAAAATTCGTGGCAAATGCGCCACGCATGATGGCTCCCTTTAATTCCTTCCTCCTTGTCCGGTCTTGTCAAATTTTTTGCTGAATTTATTAATGTTATCCACGGCCACAGCAGATGAGTGCAGTCGTATGGCTCTCATATTATGTCACGCGGTGAATGGGCCACAAAGTTACAGCCACAACAGATGGAGTGCACACATGCTTCTCTCTAGTAGAGTTAATGTTTTAGCCAACCTAATAGCCAACTTATTATACAAGGTGGCTGTGATACTGGGCTGTACTAAGTGACATGGCAAAGGTATACACCCAACGGCTGGCTAAATTATTAACCATACTCTAAACCGGAGGGAGTACGATGAGAAAATAAATAAAAAAATATTTAGCTCTTTGGCCTGTTCAACCTTCTTGTACAGTGACGATGCACAGATCGATCTACCCATTTCAGCAAAATCGTACAGATCTACCATGCAGAGAAAGGCCATTGGACAACAGCACAAATGAGAAGCATCCGGGTTTGGTTTTTATTTTTGGACCATTCTCTTGTCTGTACTCTGTATGCGTGGGCGGCGGTTGCAAATTTGTCCAGTGTCAATCAATGTTTTGAAATCGTATAATCGAACCTAGTCGTAAGGGTACTGATAAGTCGATTAGTCACGATTAGTCGCCGATCAGCCCAGTCGGTCATGATAGTAGTCTAGTCGTCCTGTATATAAGCTAGCTGATCGGCATACTATGTAGTATATAGTATAGTATAAAGGTCTAGAAGAAGCATTAGAGGTAAACAAAGGCAGACCAAATAGCAAACTATAGCATGCAACAAGCACATAATCTAAGCCTATGAATATTTAAGCACACTATAGGGTATATCTTTAACCTAATGGGGGTCCCAATACAATCAAAGCCCATAAATATTTCAGGTCTGCAAATTTGCCTTCCTCAAATCTCATCGTCCGCGACCTAATCGGACGACTTATCGTGATTAGTTGACGATTAGTCGGACGATCAGTTTTTTAATCGCCCAAGTCTCGGGTCGTTGGTCCTTATCGATGTGAGCAAAGCAATAAGGCCGATCAATCATGATTAGTCACGATTAATCGGACGACTTGAAAACATTGGTGTCAATGAAGAGTTTGGTATCATCCACAGACTCCGTTTATTGCTAGGCGTTAACCTCAGCGTACTTAACTGCCAAGTGCTACTTGCGTTTCAGTCAGAACTCGTTCAAAATATTAAATGTGTTGGTTGGCAATTGGCCTTGGCCAACGTGGAGGTAACTTGCTTTGCTGAATGGCTCACTGCCGGACGCTGCTACATACATATACCCTGCCAGTCTCCATGCCATCTGCACGCCAGAGCAACACGAATACCATGGTGGCGAAAGGGAGCCAAATGGAGTCAGTCGCCGTGGTGGCCGTGCCGTTCCCGGCGCAGGGCCACCTGAACCCGCTACTGCACCTGTCGCTGCGGCTCGCGTCGCGGGGCCTGCCCGTACACTACGCGGCGCCCGCGGCGCAGGTCCGGCAGGCCCGCGCGCGTGTCCAGGGCTGGGACGAGGCCGCCCTCGGCTCCGTCGAGTTCCACGACCTCGGCATCTCCGAGTACGTGTGCCCGCCGCCCGATCCCACGGCGCCCTCGCCGTTCCCCTTACACCTGATGCCCCTGTTCGAGGCCTACACGACCGGCGCGCGCGCCCCGCTCGCGGCCCTCCTCGCCAGGCTCTCCGCCACGCACCGCCGCGTCGTCGTCGTGCACGACCGGATCAACGGGTACGCCGGCGAGGAGGCCGCGCGGCTGCCCAACGGCGAGGCGTTCGGGCTGCTCTGCCCTGCGGCGTCGACGCTGGCCGGCAAGTTGGAAGCCGGGATCCGGCTCCTGCGCGAGCGCGGCCTGGTGTTCCGTGCCCCCGACGCGTGCGCGCCCAAGGAGTTCGTCGACTATGTCTTCAAGCGCGCGAAACCTTCCAAAGAAATCTCGCCTGGCGCAGGCATACTCATGAACACATGCCGCGCGCTCGAGGGCGAGTTCATGGACGTCGTTGCTGACAACCTGGCCGCCGACGGCAAGAAGTGTTTCGCCGTCGGGCCCTTAAATCCATTGCTTCATACGGGCGGGCACGAGCAGAGCAGCACGCCGCGGCACGAGTGCCTGGACTGGCTGGACAAGCAGCCGCCAGCGTCGGTACTCTACGTGTCGTTCGGCACGACCTCGACGCTGCGGACGGAGCAGATCGCGGAGCTTGCAGCCGCGCTGCGCGACAGCAACCAGCGGTTCGTCTGGGTGCTACGCGACGCCGACCGGGGCAACGAATTCGCGGGCCACGGCGAGAGCCAGAGCAGACACGCGGAGCTGCTGCCGGAGTTCACCAAGCAGACCGAAGGGAGGGGTATTGTGATCACCGGGTGGGCGCCGCAGCTGGAGATACTGGCGCACGAGGCCACGGCGGCGTTCATGAGCCACTGCGGCTGGAACTCGACCGTGGAGAGCCTGAGCCACGGGAAGCCTATCCTCGCGTGGCCCGTGCACGGCGACCAGCCATGGGACGCGGAGCTGGTGTGCAAGTACCTCAAGGCCGGTATCCTCGCGCGTCCCTGGGAGCAGCACGGTGAGGTGATTCCGGCGGAGGCCATCAGAGAAGTCATCGTGTCTGCCATGGTCTCTGAGGAAGGAATGGCAGTGCGGCAACGAGCGAAGGTGCTCGGAGAGGACGTCCGTGCTTCCCTGGCTGATGGAGGTTCATCGCGCAAAGACCTAGATTATTTCATTGCTCATATCACAAAGTAGTTAATTTAATTCGATTGGGATCAGATTTTCAGTATACCACTTTGAAACTTGTATATGCATTTTTGCTCTTTGAAATCTCGGTGACAGGATCTAGTTGATCCCGATCGAAAATAACCAGAAAACGCAAGGGAAATCGGGCAAATCAGAGAGGAATCAAGAGAAATTGCTTCACCATGATGATCTAGCAGCAGTATTCAGAGGGAATAGAGCAAGGACATGGTCTCTGGAGTACAGATCGCCCAGATCGCCCGAGGGGCTGCTACTACTATTTTAGGGTTCATGTTTTTCGATAAAGCTTACAAATGCCGAGGTTACCCCTTATAAGCCGGACTTGGGAAACTATATACTGAAGTAAAAAGAGAACTCTGTTTCACTGTTACCGGTCTGAAAACAGAGTAAAACATGAAAGCGTTTAACTGTGAACGCAGACAGCCGTTGGATGCGAAGTGAACGTCATCGCGGAACCCGCCGAAACGTTTTACTTCTTGCCGACTTCACTGTAGCGTCTGAACTCATGTTGTTGCTTGCGATTCAGAACCTTGAAGCCTGACACTCGGCATCAGCGCGATCAGAGGCCCAGGCCCTTATTAGCCCACCGTTCGTTGCTGCTGGGTAGCGACGACAAAAAAGGCCCGTCCTTATTATCTCTGAATCTTCTCAAACTCCCTCAAAATCCGCCCTTGACAAATCGCACCCGTATGTTCAGTTCGACGGCCTTTCCTGTTCCCGGGTTGTCCATCAATACGCAAGGATTTCTACTTCGGCATGTATCGAGCTGGAAGTTGGTAATGTTCAACGTTGAACTTTAAAGAGTTGAACGTGGAAGCTTCGAGTTGGTTTTTCCATGTCGAAACTTGTCTGCACCCACGCCATCGGCACGGCAAGACGTAAGGCACCTAATAATCAGACCTAGTGCTTGGCATCATTTGTTTCTACTTTCTACGACGACGACCAAATCAAACGGAGAAGATAGCAATGTTTGCTCCAGATTCTCCACCTCACATCGGCGTTGCCACTAGCGACAAGCGACGTCACTTCGCCACCAGGAGTTCCTTGAAGCGGAGCAATCAAGATCCGAGTGGACGGAGGTTTGTGGTTGTTGGCCTTCAAAGTTGCGTCGCGTGAACGGCGCGGCGGCATATGGCACCATCGTCAGGCGTCAGCACCGCTGACTCCACCGCAGACTCGCACCGAGGCGGCGAGGGCCGACTTATATTCAGCAGCCATCCTTCGGCTCCTGCACTGGCAACGCAGACTGGCAAACTGGCAGCAGAAGACAACGCACCCCACAGCCCGATGGATTCCGTCGCCGTCGTGGTTGTGCCGTTCCCGGCGCAGGGCCACCTGAACCAGCTGCTCCACATCGCCCTGCACCTCGCGTGGCGGGGGCTCCCCGTGCACTACGCGGCGCCGGCGGAGCACGTCCGGCAGGCCCGCGCGCGCGTGCACGGCTGGGACGACGACGCCGTCCGCCGCGTCGAGTTCCACGAGCTCGCCATCTCCGAGTACGTCTCGCCGCCCCCCGACCCGGCCGCAGGCTCGCCGTTCCCGTCCCACCTCATGCCCCTGTTCGAGGCGTTCTTGGCCGACGCGCCCGCCGCGGTGGCGGCGCTCCTCCGCGGGGTCTCCGCCTCCCACCGCCGCGTGGTCGTCGTCTACGACATCATCAACGCCTTCGCCGCGGAGGAGGCCGCGCGGCTGCCCAACGGAGAAGGGTACGCGTTCCACTGCACCGCCGCGTCGTCCTCCGTCGGGCATATGGACGGCGGGGCCGCGCTGCTGCGCGATGTGCACGGCCTAGACTACGCCCCGATCCACGACTTCGTCACGGAGGAGTGGGTTGAGTGCGTGACCGAACGGGCGAGGATCGCGCAGACGGTTCCATCCAGCGCCGGCATGCTCATGAACACGTCCCGACCGCTCGAGGGTGAGTTCATCGACTTTATCGCCGGCCAGCTGGCCGCCGGTGGCAAGAAGGTCTTCTCTATCGGCCCGGTAAACCCGATGCTGGACGTGAGCAAGCTCAATAAGCAGGGTACAACACGACACGAGTGCCTCGACTGGCTCGACAAGCAGCCGGCCGCGTCTGTGCTCTACGTGTCGTTCGGCTCCATGTCCTCGCTGCGCAGCGAGCAAATTGAGGAGCTTGCCATGGCGCTGCACGGCAGCAAGCAGCGGTTTATCTGGGTCTTGCGTGACGCCGATCGCGGCAACGTGTTCGCGGACGACTCAGGGGAGAGCCGGCACGCCAAGTTCCTGACCAAGTTCGCCGAAAGAAATCGAGGGAACGGGGCTACTGATCACCGAGTGGGCGCCGCAACTGGAGATCCTAGCGCACCCTTCCACTGCGGCGTTTATGAGCCACTGCGGCTGGAACTCGACCATGGAGAGCATGACCTACGGGAAGCCCATCCTGGCGTGGCCCATGCATTCTGACCAGCCATGGGACGCGGAGCTGCTGTGCAAGTATCTCAAGGTCGGGTTCCTAGTGAGACCATATGAGAAGCACGCCGAGGTGATTCCGGCAGCAAGCATAGAGCAGATGATTGAGAAGATGATGGTCTCTGATGAAGGGCTTGCTGTGCGGCAGCGTGCAGTGGAGCTCGGAGAGGCTGTCCGTGCGTCTGTGGCTGCGGGCGGATCATCCCACAAGGACATCGAGGATTTCATTGCTCACATCACAAGATGAACTAAGAATGCATTTTTTCCTCTCTTTTTTTTGTTTCTTGCACACGATTATGATCAAGCTCAAATTTACATGAACATGTAGCATTTTATCATATACACATACATATTTTTAGTTGATTTTTTTTTCATACTTTTCATATACAGTATGATGCACTTTTTTGTAACAGGAGCATGGGAGTATAGGATACATTTCGCTTTGAGATACGTGTCTAGTCCATCTATAAGTCATTCTAATTTTATCCTAAATAATTTCTTATAGTTTTAGTTAAATTTATAGAAAAACATACAAATATTTACAATATCAAATGAGGTTCGCTAGATATGTAGAACGTGTATTATATCTTGATAGTGCACCTAATGTTATGGATGCTAATTTATTTTCTGTAACTTAGTTATAGTTATAAAAGTTGAATCCAAGACAAAACTAAAATGATAAAAAGAAATTCTCAAAAAAATGATAAAAAGACATTTGGATATGCTTGGAGATAATAAAAAAATTATTGACGTCATTTGCTCAGCTGTAATGTTCATTAAAACGAGAAGGAAAAAAAACACAACATCATTAAAAAGATAATTAGAATCTATATAACTTATATAGGAGATCCCCACTAAGGATTTCTCTCAATCCTCATGAAGCCACATCATCACCTCCCACTAAGATGCATTAATATCTAACTAAGATGCATTAGTTGCTATTTTCATTTATGTGGTGCACATCATCTTGAATTCTTGATTATTCTAATTGTCCGATCAACTTTGTGCGCATTTTCTATTCATTAGCTTATCTATTCAAAATTAACATAAAAGTTTACGATTTTATCAAGAGATAGCTCATATGGCTCTTCGGATAACTCTACATGTGCGTTATTTTTACGAGCAACTAATCAACCACAATGATTTATAGTTTATTAAAAAAAATTCAAATCCTGCAGCAACGCGCAGAGAATCACTTAGTATAAATGGTTTTGCGGTCTAAGGAGGAAACGCGGACTCAGCTTGATGTCTAGAAAGGTAAAAAGGGACTTTTTCATATTTGGCTGGCCCAGTTTGATACTGGCCTAGCCCAGTAATAATCTCCTAACGAGCTGAATGGATGGGCTATGTGTATTAAGCTGCTCATGGATCGTGCGACGAGTCTGCTAGAGCCCACCACCAACCAGTTCAACAATGTGACAACTACTGCAACAGCCAACAGAAGAAAGAGAAGAATGAGTCGCGTAATCGGTTTGGAGGAGCGAAGAATACATGGCGCCTGAACTGAATTATTCTGAAGACATTTTCTCAGAAAGGGGCTGACATTTTCCATGCATTATTCATTCATTCACGTAGACGTGCACGCCGTGAACCTGCTAATAAGCTACGCGACCCTCCTTCCATAACATTCCCACAAACTATGAAACATAACATATAATAAACCCATAAATCAATTAGGAACAGGCCGTGCCGCTGCGTGCATGGCTTGTGAAGACATATAGTCGAAGAAAAATCGATAACAAATATCATACCTTTATTATGTAAATTTGAAGATCCAATAACGCATGGCCATTAGTTACGATAAATTCGTACTATGAAACTTACGGCTCATTCAACACCACATAAATTCCTTGTGTGGCTCAACAACAGACGGTCGTGTCTATGCTCTAGACGTGTTGTGAGATCGGCATCCTCAGCGTCAAGCCATGGCCAACGGCCGATAGCAGTGTGCATGCCGAGAGAAGAGAGAGAAAAATCGACGATAGACTCAGAAGATGTTTAGTTTGGTGAAGAATTTTTGCGAAGAAAATTCACCATTTTGGAGTAGTAAACCTAAACTAATTACAGATCTTGTCTAGAAATCTCGAGACAAATCTAATAAAGATAATGATGATTATTGTAGTATCACTTTTACAAATCATAGATTAATTAGGTTTATTAGATTCGTCTCACAATTTACAGCCCAGTCATGTAATAAGTTATTTTTCGTCCACATTTAATACTTCAAGCATGTAAAGTTTGTTTGATGTGATAGGTGAAAAAATTGTAGAGAGTAACTAAACAGATCGAGTGGCGACGTATGCCCACTAGACGCTCATTGGCTATATCGGTTGGCACTCCTCCCTTGAGAGTCCACAAAACACGGTTAGCACAGCGCATGACCGAGATGAATCGTTGCTTACTATTGCACCGGTCATAGAAGGTCTTTGACTTATTCATCGCACTTAAAAAGGGACAGAGGGAGTAGAGAGCAGCGGCCGAAAGTTGCTATCTTTTCTCGAAAAAGACAGCGATAACTTTTGTTTCGCCATAATATTATTAGTAAAATAGAATAAATCTAATTTATTAAGGGAAATCAGGCCTAAAATTTGTATAACTAGTAGGTAGAAATCTCTGCCATTTAAAAGAGAATAACCCTAATTTATGAAGGGAAATTAGGCCTAAAAAACTAGTGTGACTCGTTCGTAATTGCAATAACTATCGAGCTAATTTTGCTTGTCTGTTTTTCAGCCACAACGAGTTTATTCTGACTTATTCTATCTTATTTTTCCTCACAGAATACTGTTGAAACAGTCAAAATCAGCTATCCATCAACTTATCCACAGTGGAACTGGCTGCGCTTAGAAGAGTACGCTGACTACTCAACTACTGCATCTGTCCCATTAAAAAAATGGCAAGCCTGATGTTTATGAAATGCCCCACAAATAGTGCAATTCGGTGGCTGGCGCTGCCATTAATTTGCCTCGGTAAGTCGTTATGATGGCATACAAAAGTGATCATTGGCTAGTTACCATTTCGCTCCAGCACTGATCTGAATGGTAATTGCTACGTACGGTTATATTTCTTTTTCCTCGAGCGACAACTGCAAAGCTCCATCTCAACCTTTAAATTTGCGTTGCACGAATTTAGTGCAGTTCAGCAGTTGTGAAACCATGTCTATTCGATCACTGGCTAATTATGAGATGTCATTTTCATGCAACCCTCGAGCAATAGCGAGAAACATACCGTTTATTACTCTGCAATTGGGTTGATTAATCACCATTGCATTTCAATGGTTCAGGTTGGAACGGTGATTTTGTCAATCTTAAGACCAACTTGTCAGATTAGTGTGCTATGCGCGCTACTATAAAAATTTTGTTCTGAATGAAATATTAATGAAAGAACATATATTGCTTGTATTGTGTTAGTACTAACATTCTATCAATTATTAAATCAGGAAGACAATTAAAATAATTAAAAATTTTAATCAATCAATATTATAATATAAATTCATCCCTAAAGTAGTTATATCTTACATCGTTGGTTATTTGAGTCTGAGCTCCAAACAATAATTTTTGGGATTGAGAATTTGATGATTATTAGACATTTATGTTGTATTAGTTCTTTAAGCACTATATAATATTTTTCAAAAAATCTAAGCCATGTTTTGCAAAAAAAATGGTGGGTCCCATGTACGGGTCAGCGTGTCCCGCATATGCGGGTCATGTGGGCCCCACATATGGGTGTCACGCAGGTCCCACGCATGGTGGGTCCCGTGGGACCCATGAATAGTGGCACCTAGCCTAGGATTGCTCAAATTCTTGAAGCTTTAGTATATACTAGTTAGGTTGGCGCGCGATGCGTGCCAATATAAAAGATGTTAACTTGAAATAATGATAAAATGTGAATTTATTATCTTATTACACTCAAAGTAGATTTGCATCGATGTATCGAACCAAAATAAAAAATAAAACATAATCTAAAATTAAATTAAGTTGATTGAATTTAATATTAAATCCAAACAATTTCGTAAACATAATAGTAATATTTTTTTAGAAATTCAATAACTTATGTGCATTAATAGATATTGATACCTAACACAAGTGAAAGTAATATACATGAGAGGGCTCCAAACCTAGGACCTTTAGTATATGTACTAGGTAGAGAGGCGCGCTACGCCGCGCCAGCTCACCAGTTAATGCTCGCGATGTGTCTGATGTCCAAGAGCGTTCATCATAGAAGGCAACGTTCAATGAAATCAGTCCTAAAAAATGAGGAGTGACGGAGGCCTCCAACGGGCCGCCCAAGAAGCAAGTCGAGCGGAGGCCAAGAGGGCCCAGCTGCACAAAATGGAATGGCCTGGAGACACGCACATACGGGCATTCGGCTGTTGCATACACGTAGAAGACCACGTGGCTGTTCATAATTGAATGGAACCTGAGACGCGCTGTGAGGTGAGGAAAACTCACAGCGATGTAACTACATATATATATATATATATATAACTAGTAATTGATCCAATTTCTTAAATAGGTAGAGGGGACATGCATAAGTGTATGCGGCTCTAAGTATATATTATTCTATTACTTTTTTATGCTTAGAATATTCTAGTGGTTTTTTACCAATTAATATGAGGAAAAAGTCTATTTTTGACCATCTAACTCTTACCTCGGTTTGGTTTTGACCATCGAACTTCAAAACCAGTTTCATCAAAAAAAAACTTCAAAACCAAAAATCTTTGCCCACTCAACTCTCAAAACCGTTCATATTTGGTCATTGGTCGTTTTTGCTGGGTGGTTTTTGATGACGTGGACACCACGTGGCGGTGGGACCCACGTGTTAGCGCTCTTCTCTCTCCGCTCTGTCTTTCTTCTCTCATCTCTCTCCTCTGTCTCCAGCGTCGGTTGTGCCCTCCCCAGATTTGGCCACCACCGTCGCGTCTCCTACGCCGACCGCCGCCGCCATGTCTCCCGCTAGCTGTCGCCTTCTCCCGCGCCGGCCAACACCCTCCGCCGCTCCCATGAACTCGGGGGCGCCCAGCACGGCGATCTTCTTTCTCGAGAACAACACGAACCGAGCGGAGTATACCATGCAGCCAAATCCGCCCCTCCCTTGCGCCATCCTCAAATCGATCGTGCCCACAACTCCCTTCACCCCCCTCCTGACCTCCACGACACCTCATCCATCACTGGGAATCGGTGAATTCTCTGCAGCCAGAGCCGCCAGCTTGCCACTGTTGTCTGGTCGTGAAGCTCCATCATCTGGGTCCGCGCGTTGGTTGCATGTTGGCCGTGCCCCGCGCCTCCTCCTCCCCGAATCGCCTCCCGTCGCTTGCTTCCCTCTATCCTCTCTCTCCTTGTTCGACACTGCAGAGCGTGCACGGGGGTCAATCTGGTGGCGCGGGCGCCCCCTTGGCCGGCGGGTGGGGAAGGGAAGGGAAGGAGCGGCGGTCAACAACGGGGAAGAGATAGGGGCAGCGACCGACGTGGGGGAGATAAACCGCCGGCCGGCCAAGGAGCTCTAGACGGCCAAGGGAGGATAAAGAAGAGAAGGAGAGGAGAGGAGAGAAGGAAGAGAGGAAAGGATGGTGCTGACATGTGGGTCCCACCAACATGTGGCGTCCACATCATCAAAACTACCTAACAAAACCACTAATGGCTAAATATGAACGGTTTTAAGAGTTAAGTGGCCAAATATTTCTGATTTTAGAGTTTGACGGTCAAAACCAAAAAATGAACTTTTTTAATAAATGTAACGGGCCCAAAGCTTGCTCCGCTGGTAGTACTATACGAGAAGAAAAGATAATAATGAAACAAATCAGAAAATAGACCTCTCGGACATGTCCTCTCTGCGTCCACTGCAGTGCATAGTTATTAGGACCGGACCGGACCGGCGGTCCGACCGGTAAAAGACCGAACCAGAGCCTTCAATGGTTCGGTTCACATAAAAGACCGTCCATGCAATTGGACCGGTAAAAACCGATTGAACCGTCCGGTTTTTTATGGAACCGGTGAACCGGCGATTTTTATTTGAACCGAGCGGTTTTTGCTTCTGTCTTGGATCCGTCTCAGGTCTCTTTCAAATTGGCCCAACCAAAAGGCCCAGCCCAGGCAGCTCCGCTCCCGCACTCATGCTCGCACACGCACGACGTCCGGTGGTGGCGGCGCATGCTGAATTCTCGATTCGCCAGCACAACGGCGGGCCGGCGGTGCATCGTGATCAGGTGTGGCCATCGTTTCTCCTCACGTCTCTTGCGGCCACGCCCGTTCTTCGCTGGCTGCGGCCGCCGAAAGTCATACCCTGATCGAGCCTCTGAACTTGCGCCCCGCTCATTCGTCGCCGGCAGTCGCTTCCCGTTCTTCCCAACAGTAGGCGGAGGGCAAAGGTCAAGTCAGAGCAGGGCGCAGGTAAGGGCCGCGCAGCACAACTACACGACATGGAGAACCGTACGTATCCAAATTCTGTACTCAAATGATACGATCTGTGTATTGCTTGCCTGCTTTGTGGATTGGACATTGGCGTGTGATTACTGACTAATCGGAGTAGTATCTTGGCATTTGGTAAGATGAAATTTTCTATTAGCTGTCAAACTATAGTGATATGTTTTCCGATTGCCGTGCTTCTCTGAACTCTAAAGAAAGCAATAGCATTTTATGTTAGCTTGGAAACTTGAATGGAGCTGTTGTGATCATATATTTATGTTATTTATGTTAACTATATGTTGCTAACTATCAATTATATAAGTATATATGGCACCAGTTCATAAGATTTTGTGGCCGGTTCAATGCAACGGTTTAAAGTTATTGAACCGGCGGTTCAACCGGTTCTTAACGGTTGAACCAATGAACCAGTGAACCGAGCACCTCACCGGTTCGAAGACCGGTCCGGTCTTAATAACTATGCTGCAGTGAGCCGCAAGAAGCCATGTGCAGCTAGTTATTAATTACTGTTAGCCAGCTGGCTGTTGCACACACCACTCTGTACTGTGCCACTCTCTAGCTATTGTTGAGCCGGCACACACCATTTATCTTTGTGGGCCACAACATCAATTGATTAGCGATCGTGCTGTCCTTTCACTCTTGTTTCGATACCTTAAAATATTGTGTCACGTGGATCGCGCGGTCCGGGACGGCACAGTGTCAGCACTGCATCACCACCGGCAGTCTTCACAGCGAGGCTGCATATAGCTCGCCATTCCGTGTTCAGCAGCCATCCTTCCCGCAGCACTCGGAAAAGACGTCGCACACCACCCCATACCCACCCGATGGAGCCCGTCGCCGTGGTGGCCGTCCCGTTCCCGGCGCAGGGCCATCTGAACCAGCTGCTCCACCTCTCCCTGCACCTCGCCTCCCGCGGCCTGCCCGTGCACTTCGCGGCGCCGGCGGAGCACGTCCGCCAGGCCAGAGCGCGCCTGGACGGCTGGGGCGGCGACGACGCCCTCCGCCGCGTCGAGTTCCACGAGCTCGCCATCTCCGAGTACGCCTCGCCGCCCCCCGACCCCGCCGCGGCCTCGCCATTCCCGTCCCACCTCATGCCCCTCTACGAGACGTTCTTCGCCGACGCGCCCGCCGCGGTGGCGGCGCTCCTCCGCGGGTTCTCCTCCTCCCACCGCCGCGTCGTCGTCGTCTACGACATCATCAACGCCTTCGCCGCCGAGGAGTCGGCGCGGCTGCCCAACGGCGAGGGGTACGCATTCCACTGCACCGCCGCGTCCCTCCTCGTCACGGGCTTGGACGGAGGGGCCCGGCTGCTGCGCGACGTGCACGGCCTCGACTGCGACCGCCTCTCGCCCTACGCCTTCTCGACCGAGGAGTACCTCGAGTTCTCCAGCAAGCGCGCGAGGAGCCACCAGACGATCCCGTCCAGCGACGGCGTCCTCATGAACACGTCCCGCGCGCTCGAGGGCGAGTTCATCGACTTAATTGCCGGGCAGTTCGCCGCCTTCGGCAAGAAGGTCTTCTCGATCGGCCCGTTAAACCCGGTGCTGGAGCTGGACGGGACCGCGAGCGCGAGCCCGGCCGAGCAGGGCACGAAACGGCACGAATGCCTCGACTGGCTCGACAAGCAGCCAGGCGGCTTCTGTGCTCTACGTCTCCTTCGGCTCGTTGTCCTCGCTGCGCAGCGAGCAAATCGAGGAGCTCGCGGCGGCGCTGCACGGCAGCAAGCAGCGGTTCATCTGGGTGCTGCGCGACGCCGACCGCGGCAACGTGTCGGTGGAGGACTCTGGCGAGAGCCGGCACGCCAAGTTCCTGTCCGAGTTCCCCAAACAAACCGAGGGAACAGGCATGCTAATCACCAAGTGGGCCCCGCAGCTGGAGATCCTGGCCCACCCCGCCACGGCGGCATTCCTGAGCCACTGTGGCTGGAACTCGACCATGGAGAGCATGACCTACGGGAAGCCCATCCTGGCGTGGCCCATGCACTCTGACCAGCCGTGGGACGCTGAGCTGGTGTGCAAGTATTTCAAGGCCGGCTTCCTAGTGAGGCCATGTGAGAAGCACGCAGAGGTGATTCCGGCGGCAGACATACAGAAGGTGATTGAGAAGATGATGGTCTCTGAAGAAGGGCTCGCTGTGCGGCAGCGTGCAACAGCGCTCGGTGAGGCTATCCGTGAATCCGTGGCTGCTGGCGGGTCATTCCAAAAAGACCTCGACGACTTCGTTGCTCACATCACAAGGTGATGTAAGAATGCAGGAATGCAATACTTGGATACCCCCGCGTCGTCTCTGCTGAGACGGCTCCGCCGGCCCTCCTTTGTCCACCACCATTAGTCTCCTCCTCTTCCCTGCTCCAGCATCCTGTCAGAGGCCCGAGGGAAGGAGGATCCCTCTTTTCAATAATTTTAATAGATTGAGTCCAACTTTAGGTTTTAGGGTTCTTCTTACCACGTTTTGTGAGAAAATAAATTGGGTGCGCACGGTGCGTTGCGTGCACACCCATGCGCGATACCGTTGATTTGCATCGGATCTGGGCTTCTCTAATTATTCCCACACTAATTTGCATGGAACACCCTGTGCTGATTTACATGGAGCACCCCACGTTGATTTGCATGGAACACTCCACGCACCAGAAGCCCCACATGGCAGAGACGCAGGGCATGGGTGCGCACGGGGCGTTGCGTGCGCACCGTGCGCACCCAATTTATTTCCGTTTTGTGGTATAGGAGATTTGCTTCCACTTTCTCCTCTCAGGCAACGATGAGGAGGTACGGTGGATTTGGTTTCTCCACGACGATTCCGATGAAGTTGATGGTGACACCTACGACACCAGCAACTTTCTTGGCATACAGACATGGGGATTTAGATTTTCTGATGAATAATTTTCTCCGGCCCTTTCTCCGCTTTGTCATGGTTAGATCCAGCCACGATGAAAGGCTTGTGACATTAATAATTTTGCCCCTTCGAGTTGATTTTGATCAGTCTTGGGTTGGGTAAATTGAGATCAGTCTTTCTTCTTCATATGTGGCACAAAGAGGAAGAAGAAAGATGCAAAAAGAAAAAGGAAGAAGATTGTGCTCGTTCCAGCCTACAGGGATGTTGGTCGTCGTTTTTGCTTGCTGAGCGTATAGTTGTGCAACTTTCTATTTGATTTTTTATACAGATTTGGGATTGAGATTTGGAGCTGCTTAGTGCGTGTATACTTTAAAAGTGTGGTGTGTATCTTGATGATATACTCACTTTTGATATAATACATTTCTTCCTTTGATTAAAAAATGTTGTATTCTCTTTTCTTCAAAACAGGTTGTACTAAATACATGAGTTTCCGGTTTCAAACAGCCAAATATTACCACTGCTACTAGCCTCCTACGGCCTCTTGACTGATAGCGCGTCAACGTAATATTCATTGGCAATGTCCGCAACGACGTGGTACGTACAGCACCACAAACTGTCGGTCCATCGTGAAGTGCCGCGCGGACAGGTCCCGAGACGAAAGCGTCGATCATGATTGGTGAAGGGCGCCACATCCACAATTAGGCAAGAACTCAATAGAGGACGTCACAACAATAGTATCAACGGTGATGCCGATCGTTTTTTTCTTTTTTTGAAAAACTTGCAGGAACACTGCTATATCATTTAAGAAGAAGCAGCAAGCGGTTTGTTACATGGTTGTTATTACATAAAAAGGATTATCATCTCTCGAAGCTCGCACACCATAGGCAGCTTCCCTGAGCCGCACTTCTTCCTTGATCAACGCTAGCACTCTTTGTGGCGAAGCTGATTGCCTATCGAACACCCGACAGTTTCTTTCTTTCTAAATATTCCAAGCCGTATATACGAGAATAGCCGCCACATGCCTTGATCTTTCACTAGCCAATCCTTGCAGTGACGAATTCCACCACGCCTCCAATTGAACACCTGGCACCGGCATGCGAATGAGGCCCTGTGTCCAGTTTCCCACCAGCATCCATACTTCCCTTGCAAACACACAGTGTAGGCATAGATGGACCGCCGTCTCCTGTTCCTGGTCACAAAGACAGCAGATTGGATCACATTGGAAGTGCCTGATTGCCAGTTTATCTGCCGTCAAAATCTTGGATTGGATTAAAAGCCATGCAAAGAACCGATGCTTCCTTCCACCTTTGCCTTCCAGATAGCTGACTGATTGAAGGAACAGAAGTAGCCCCCAAATTTTGCGTAATATGCCGACTTAGCCGAGTAGATGCCATCTGTTGTCCACCTCCATCTAATCTCATCTGGTTGTGTGGTAAGTTGAACTTCTTGCACTCTGCTACAAAGCGCAACGAACTCTGCAATTTCCACCGCTGTGGACATCTTCCACAGTCCCCTTGTTCATCTCTCATTCTGCAGCTCCTCTTTAACCGTCAAGTTTTTCCGCCAGGCCCATTTAAACAGGTTAGGCGCTAGACCCCTTGGTGCCTTGCCATCCAACCACGAGGAGTCCCAGAATTTAGCCCGGGCACCATCTCCCAAAGTTACTATTGTGCTGATACGGAAGAGTTGCTTATCTGTTTCGTTGCAAGGCAAATCAGAGCCCACCCATGGTCGTTCTGGATCAGTCCATTCAAACCACATCCATCTCAGTCGCAAAGCCCTACTGAATAATTCCAAATCAAGGATCCCAAGTCCCCCAAGTTTTTTCGGCCTCTTGACCTTTTCCCATCTAACCAGGCAGCTCCCCCCCTTAGCCTCAGCACAGCAGTACCCTTCCATAGGAAGGACCTTCTAATTTTGTCAATCTTTTTTATCATCCATTTCTTAGGCGCAAAAACTGTGAGAAAATATGTAGGCATAGATGACAGCCCTGCATTTACAAGCTTCAGCCTTCCAGCCTTGTTCATGAACCGCCCTTTCCATGATGCCAATCTGCCTGCTGTTTTGTCGATCAACGGCTGAACATCAACTCTTCTTAGTTGTCTGATATGCAAAGGCAGACCTAAGTACTGACAGGGGAAACTTTGTACTGCACACTGGAAAGCCTCCATTACATCCTCCATATCAACATCATCACATCGAATGGGGTACACAGCGCACTTGCCTTGATTAATTTTCAAACCCGAAACATTCCCAAAGATTTCTAGCAGATCTGCAATCACCTAATCGTCATTGGCACAATTGTATGCACACTGGTAACCATCGTTGAAGGGATGAAAACGATCAAAATAATTAGAAAAACTATCGGTGTCATTTGCCCGACCTTATTTTCTTCAAAGATTGAAACAAGAACACAACATCGTGAAAAGGGCGGAAACAATATAATTAGGCGAGGGGTTCCTTTCAAAAACATTAGGCGAGGGGTCAAATTTGCTCTACCAATGAGAATCAGTGAGCCATGAGACCCTGTATCAGGTATTAACCAAACAAGGTGCGCTGCTATAAAACAACTGAAAAGTAGGCATGAAGTGATAGCTGCAACATCCAGGCAGCTTCGTAGTTGAGCACAGTATGCAAATGCTCAATGGTTCTGGAAGCTGAAATAGCATCACACCTTCAACCGGACAGCGAGATTGGATCGGAGCTGACCAAGGTCGCTTTTCTGAATCTGGAACAGGCGAACAGCTCACTGACTATCCTGCAGACCCGGAAGGCGTGAACACGACTAGATGTCACATGATGACACGAACGTCTTGACTCTTATACGAACGAGCTTGGAGCGCGGAAAGTTCAACGCAGCTGAGTGCTTGTGGGTGAAGCCATCGCTGAGCGGAAAAAATTGCATACGCGCGGTGCGTACCGCTCGCGGGGTGCGCGCCCCCCGCGCATCGCCGCCCGTGCGACATCGGACGTCCGCCCCCGCGCGTCAGGCTCCCGCACGCCCAGTACGCGGCTCGGCTCGCTCATCAGCTTCAGATTCGGTAGAAAGATCTTCGAAAGTGCACGCGAGGTTACCCGTTGGTCAAGTTCGTGCTGCTGCGCACGTGCAAATACATACGAGGAGCACGGCGTCCATATATACGTACAGCCAGGTGGAGGCCAAGCGGCCAACCATTCAGTCTCAAGACAGTTGCATGCTCACTGCGGCATCAAGCTCTGCCGCACAGCCCTGAAAGGCTGAAACCTCCATGGAAATGGAATCCGTCGCCGTCGTGGCGGTGCCGTTCCCGGCGCAGGGCCACCTGAACGGGATGCTCCACCTGTCGCTGCAGCTCGCGTCGCGGGGGCTCCCCGTGCACTACGCGGCGCCGGGGGCGCACGTCCGCCAGGCGCGCGCGCGCGTGCACGGCTGGGGCGAGGGCGCCCTCCGCCGCGTCGCGTTCCACGAGCTCGACGTCCCCGCGTACGTCTCGCCGCCGCCCGACCCGGCCGCGGACTCGCCGTTCCCGGCCCACCTCATCCCCATGGCGGAGGCCTTCGTCGCGGGCGCGCGCGACCCGGTCGCGAAGCTCCTCGGGAGCCTCGCCGCGCGCTCCCGCCGCGTGGTCGTCCTGTACGACCGCCTCAGCTCCTTCGCCGCGCCCGAGGCGGCGCGGATCCCCCACGGCGAGGCGTTCTGCCTGCAGTGCGTGTCCGCGTCCTACGACGCCGCGTGGACGGACGCCGGGCGGCGGCTGCTGCGCGCTCGCGGGCTCGACGCCGCCCCGCCGCCGGCGGCGTGCATCCCGAGGGAGTTCGTCGAGTACATCGTCAGGACCAGGCATGACGGGGAGAGCCCGGCCTTCGCCGGAGTTGTCATGAACACGTGCCGCGCGATCGAAGGCGACGAGTTCATCGACGTGGTGGCCAGTGACCCGGAGTACCGAGGCAAGAGGGTGTTTGCTGTCGGGCCGATGAATCCGCTTCTGGACGACGCGGCCGCATGCCCGGCAGCAGGAGGAGAACAGACGCGGCGGCGGCATGAGTGCCTGGACTGGCTCGACAAGCAGCCACGGGCGTCGGTGTTGTACGTGTCGTTCGGCACGACGTCGTCGCTCATGGCGGAGCAGATCGTGGAGCTTGCCGCGGCGCTGCGTGACAGTAAGCAACGGTTCGTGTGGGTTCTGCGTGATGCCGATCGCGGTGTCGTGCACGAGGAGGAGGAAGCCATGGAGACCCGGCACGCTAAGTTCCTTGCCGAGTTCAAAGAACAAACCGGAGGCGTTGGGCTGGTGATCACCACGTGGGCACCACAGCTGGAGATCTTAGCGCACAGCGCCACGGCGGCGTTCATGAGCCACTGCGGCTGGAACTCGGCCATGGAGAGCCTGAGCCACGGCAAGCCGATGCTTGCCTGGCCCATGCACTCCGATCAACCACTAGTGGCAGAGCTCGTGTGCAGGTACCTGAAGGTTGGGATCATGGTGAGGCCATGGGAGCAGCACAACGCGGTCACACCTGCAGACGCCATTTGCGACGTGATCGAAAAGCTGATGGTACATGATGAAGGTTTGGCGGTGCGACAGAAGGCCAAAGCGCTCCAAGAGTCCATTCGCGCCTCTATAGCAAAGGGTGGATCATCGCGGAAGGACCTCGACGACTTCATTGCTTATATAATAAGATGAAACATGTCTTCGTTTTCTTAAAGTTCGATTTGAGTTCCAGTGATAAATTGATGGGTGAGGGACGTACAATAATGGCGGAGCCAGTGATTATGAGCAAGAGGCTCGTGATATGGATTGTGGAGAAATGTCGAGATGTGTGTATGCCAAAAAAAAAATTACCGTTTATCATCGCATTAAGTTTTTTAAACATTAAACTTAATTAGTTTTGAGACATAACTTGTAAGAAAAAAAGCTAGTTGAACTAAAATTTTAGACATGTTTTTTTTTGGGCAGACACATCATTATTTACTTCATAGCATGCAAATCAACTTTTAGTTGTATTGTATCCATCATGAACTCCATTGCAATATATTTCTTCTTATAGAAAGAATCAAATGCATGAACAAAAGAGTTCCTCCCAATGACAATGCTTTTATATTGATCTACTTCTTTCTTGCATGCCTAGAGTTTTTTTTTTGTTCACATAATGCATGAAGAAAAGGCTGGCTTTGTTGTACGTAGTATTGGATTTATTTGGCCATGTCTTATCTAGTTATCTTTTGCAATGTAGTTTGTTTTTTTATTCTAAGTCAAATTTCTCTGATTTTGAACATATTCAAAGAAAATTACACCAACATATGCAACATGAAGTCATTTTCATCATTAAATCTCACATGAAGTCATTTTTTCATTTAGAATGTTTCATGTGAAACACATTCATTCCAAATCTAACTTCCTTTAAAAAAACCCCGGCATATCTCAAGATTGATCAAGAAAATGTGAGCATATGCACCGAGTTAAGAACTTGAACCCGAATGGACAGGTTTTACAACGCAGAATTTTACTAGCTCAGCAAACTTGTTACCAAATGACACGCAATTACCATGCAAGATGGAAAAATTAATACAACAACAACATAGCCTTTTGTCTCAAGCAATTTTTTTTTAAAAAAGGGGTTCACCTTGCTTTTATAGAAAGCTAATAAAGTTTGTTACAAGAGTGCGCTGGGGAAACCAGCTTTCCATTACAGAACACAAAAGCTCACAAGCTTACAGCTTAGACTAAAAGACTCGTCATCCTAGATCAAACGAAACTTCCCCTGACTTTTGGTTTTGCCCTTAGTTTACATGAATTCCTCTCCTTGTGGCGAATTTCTTCTCTTCTTCAGGAAGCCCTTCGCCCAGCTTGACATTTGCGCCATCTTGCCATCCAGCTTGGTCCGTCCTTCCTCTCGCAGAAGCACCCTCCATCTCTGGAACATCGAATGTGTTTTGAATAGGGTGTCAATAGGATTTGTGGGGAACACCCCCTCTATTGCAAATTTATTTCTCGTGGTCCACATAGCCCAAAGTATAATAACTAGATAGAAAATAGTTAGTAATTGATCCCCTCCCCCTTTTGGCCACCAATTATCCAGGAAGTCTTGTATCCCCCTTGGTGTTCGGTTCCACCCAAATGCTTCCCGGAAGCAAGTCCATGTGAACTTGGCGTGTATACATGAGAAAAATAGGTGGTCGATTGATTCTGGCACTCCACAGATTGTGCATCTCCGATCCCCCCTCCACTTCTTCTTTTTCAGGTTTTCTCCTGTCTGTAATTTGTTCGACAGTACGAGCCACGTGAATACTTTTAATTTGTTCGACAGTACGAGCCACGTGAATACTTTTAGTAAGGGAAAAGTTCGATTTTCAGCCTTCAACTATGACAAAAGTCCGATTTTCAACCTACAACTACAAAACCGGGTAGAAAGGGCCATCAAACTGCCAAAACAGGGCAAATTTGGCCCTTTGGATGGTTTCAAAGGTAGTTTTGCATTTTCTAGAAATTAAAATATTCTAGTTTAATAAAAAAAAAGTCATAACTAATTCATTTTAAATCATAAAAATATGAAATTGGTGCCAAAAGTTTTATTAGAATGTATGTTATTTGTTGGTATTCTATTTGAAGTTATTAACACATTATTTTTTACTATTTTTAGTGTTTTATTGTTTATAATAAACTATAAGAAATTGGAATAAATAAGATTCAAATAATGTCAAATAGAGCACCAACAAATACATTACATTTTTATAAAAAAATTGGTACCAGTTTCATATTTTTATGATTTGAAAAGAATTAGTTATAAATTTTTTGGTTAAACCAACACTTTTAAAATATCTAGAAAATGCAAAACCACCATTCAAACCACCCAAAGGGCTAAATTTGCCCGGTTTCGACAGTTGGATGACCCTTTCTACCCGTTTTTGTAGTTGTAGGTTGAAAATCAGACTTTTGTCATAGTTGGAGGTTGAAAATCGAACTTTTCCCTTTTAGTAATTGATCCCCTCCTCCTTTTGTCCCAAGCAAGTTGGGGTAGACTAGAGATGAAGATGGAAAAATTAATAATAAAACAAATTTCATACCAAAAATGTTAAGTCGACATGATACAGACTAGCCCTGTCACACAGCTGTAGATAAGCATCATCTGCAGCCGTGTATCTCCTTTTGTGCTTCCCTCTGAAATCACTTCTCTAGATGAATTTGACTCGAACATCTAGAGAAGCGGCGTTTGTCACACAGGAAACAGCTAGGAACCTAGCTAGGCAGTGACTTGTGCGTACATGCACAACATACACGACTGCTATGGAGCCTAGCTAGGCAGTGACTTGTGCGTACCTTCTGCCACTCTGGTTGTTCTCCATGTGCGCAACAAGAATACAAGATGGAAGCTTTCCTGTAGATCTTCAAACAAGAAAAAGCCGCGACTAGCGTCTCTTTCGGCGTGTCGAGAGCTTCTACGACGCAGAAACGATGTACTGGGATGTACTGGTGGTTGATTGTAATATTGCGTCTTGCTAGGCGCATCACGTATATATACTAGCTCGTACGTGTGGAACGTGAAGGGGAAAAAAGAATTCTATTCTACTACACGATAGTTTTGATTGTAACAGGTACCATCTAGCCGTGTCTGTCTTGCTCACCTCATACTAAAACATCAGCTTAATTTTTGGCCGAAAGATCACCCCAGGCCCAATAGGACTGCCCGTCCGAGTCAAATAGCAATGATTCTAAGCACTTCTTTCTCCATTACACTATTTCGGAAGTCTGCTCCGGCCTCCTCATGACAATATTCTGATAGATGGCATAATTAACTGATATAATAACTGAATCCATTCAAACGAAATATACAAGTACAGAGTGCATGCAAGGGAAATAGAGCAGGTACTGCAGCCTCTGAAATATGGAGCACTACTTTATTAACACAACGTTATTGCAAATTTTAGCGCTCAGAGCAATGCAGAAGTACAGATTTTTCTACAGGATCCAGCCAGATAGTTTAAGAGCTCCCAAGCAGCTTCTTGATATCCTTCTGCAGAGATTGAAGAAAAATGTTAAAATGGCGTTAAGATAACGGATGTAGCATCATACTGGTTAATCTTGTACAACAAACACAAAACAATGTTTTGGAACTTTACCTCGATGCTCAGAGGGGAAGTGGTCGGAGCATACCGATCCACAACACGCCCCTCCTTGTCAACCAAGAACTTGGAGAAGTTCCACTTGATGCTGTCACCAAAGAGGCCACCCTTGCTAGACTTCAGGAACTTGTAGATGGGCGCAGCATTGCCACCGTTGACGTCAACCTGACAGGTGATGAGAGCTTGGGCTAAGTATTACTCCACAAGAAACAACTTATTTGCATTAAGGCAGCTATATCCTACTATGCATTACTTTGGTTGGGGAAAAACAGAATAGAACATTTACCTTGTCAAAGATGGGGTACTCAGCCTTGAAGCGTGTGCAAGCAAACTGGACAATCTCCTCATTGGTGCCAGGCTCCTGCCCACCGAACTGGTTGCATGGAAAAGCCAGAATCTCAAAGCCTACAAACCACAAATTGGCAGTTGTACTCAGTGATTAGCACATCCAACAACCAAAATTGTTTAAATCAATGAACAACCAACGGTTGGATAAAATAAACCATAGTCCATATTGCTATGAGAGCATACAAGTAACACAAGACAAGGATATACAAAGGCAATGGATTAAGGACACACCTTGGTCCTTGTACTTCTCATAGAGCTGGGCCAGCTCAGTGTAGTTGGAGTTGGTTAATCCACTGAAATAATCAGTCACAGCACAATAATTAGTAGGGTACAGAATAATGTTTTCTATATTGCCAACCTAACATAGATGTCACCATCAGACAATGAAATGAGTGAACGAACATTGTTTTACAGAATATATCAAGTAGGCACAAATGATTCCCATGCACATCCAAATTCCAGTAACCATTTTGCAATGGACCAAACAATTACAGTAGTACCATCCAAATTCCAGTAACTATGTGCTAGCAAATTGAGTATAACAGAGCAAGGCAGCTAGGGGGGACTCGAGGTTATGCAGATGGTTCATACCACTGGGACGCGACGTTGACAATGAGGAGAACCTTCCCCTTGTAGGTGCTGAGGTCAACGTCCTTGCCGCTTGCATCCTGCATACACACACCGAGTAAAACGCATTCATCAGACATCTCTCCCTGCAAAATCGGACGCTGCGGATATCTATCTACTGTTCCGAAAATTCAGCAAAATAGCTAGCGACTAGTCTAACAAATTTCAGGTCGTTGCGCAAGGCAATCAAACGGATCGGCAGCGAATTCACACCGCATGAATCGGGAGTCACTGGGCGCCCCCAATACTAAGCACAACGAAGCGGCGTGGTGCTAGGGGCCTGCGACTGCGATCCATGAGAAAAAATCACAGGGTCCTATCACCTCTGCCATCTACAGTAGTCAGAAACGTTTCGGGGAACGGGGAGAGGGCGGCCAGAGGAACGGGACTGACCTTGACGGTGAAGTCGTGGACGGAGGTGGCGGACGACGCGGCGG
Source organism: Urochloa ruziziensis (assembly GCA_015476505.1). NCBI lineage: Eukaryota > Viridiplantae > Streptophyta > Magnoliopsida > Poales > Poaceae > Urochloa > Urochloa ruziziensis. The sequence goes on from CM027125.1 coordinate 44,289,544, forward strand.
CCATGCTGCTGGGGGCGAGCGGCGGCGGCGAAGAAGAACTCGGCGGAGTCGGGAAGGAGCGGCTGGGAGGCGGTAGCGTGCAGACGAAGCCGAGCAGAGAGAGCGCAGAAGCGGCGGTGCTGAGGTTGTGGGCCGAGACGAGACGTCACCGGCTGGGGGAATTTATACCGGCCAGGCCCACGGCACGGGGGGTTGGGGGTTCGATGGGGGGGATGACGGACGCTGTGACCGATGATGGAGTGTGAACGCCTCGGCAGCAAGCATCGTTCGTGCCAGCGTGCGACCCACGCGGTGGGAAGAGGAGCTCCGTCGGCGGGGCGCCCGCGGCCGGAAGCCCGCCGCGTGTGGAGAGTGTGGACGGAACCGTGGCGCGCTGCCGCGCTGGTCAACCCGCGCGGCGGCGGTTGCACCCTCAGATGGGTACGGCCGGATCGAACGGTATCGGGTTTGTTCACGGCGGCTGCGGGCTTGGGGGAAAGGGACGTGTGCTGGTTCGCTGGGCCGTGGTGGGCCGGGGACTCTGTTCGCACGGTTTGGAAAACTCGTGTGAAAAGCGAGGCCGAAAAGAAAAGTCGCGGCAGCTTCTGGAAGCAGCATCCGGCCCGTTGGGCCTGGTTCCATTCCACCCAATCGCGTCTACTCCGTACACGGGTACCCGGTGGCTGTCAACTGTCATGTGAAGGATCGCCGATTCGTGAAAGATCAACTAGTACTGTACGCTCTACGCAGATGCTGGCGTTGCGTGCCCGGTTGCTTGCCTAGCGTGTTTGGAGAACCTTCTGACGCTGTGGACCTCAGAGGCTCGGGGCTGTTTATTTTTCAAAACTTTATAAAAAAATTTTATTTAGAAAACTGTATTAGTTTATTTTTTCTCTCCGTACATGCGACCCAATTTAAAAGTTTTTACTAATTTTTATCACTTTTCACTTATTTAAACATGCTCTACGACGCGTTACGTACGTAGGGAGTACGCATGACGATGCCCACAGCAAGTCTGCGACCACCGACAAGTATGTACTCCGTACACGGATCTTGCAAGTGCCTTTCAAGTTTCAATGGCACGACGGCCGTCCGTATCCATGCGTCCCTCCTCATCGTCGGGTGCGGCGTGCGGGTTGTGAGAGGGACCGGTTACGTTGGTCGTCGGTCAGCGGTCACGATCGAGGGTCATCAGCGAAGAGGGAAACAAAAGGCCACACCGAACTTTTCTAGGTTAGTTGGGTCATGTAATGGGCCCTAGCACACTTATCTTCGGTTCTTTTTTACTCGTTGCACTGGAGCCAGTGACTCAGTGAGCCACTCAGGCACGCACATTATCATTACCACCACCTTATCAAGATTTCTTTCTGTTGCAACTTGCAAGTGCGCCTGTTGATGATGGCACAACACTTGTACTACCATCGTTAAAGTGGATCGAGCAGTTGGCAGTCTAGTAATACTTCATCTGTCCCTAAAGAGTGTCTTTCTCATTTCTCGAGAAATGACTTTGATTAATTTTATATAAAAAAATATTAATATTTATGGTGCATAATTAGTATCATTGAAAAGATCTTTTGGTCTAGTTTTTTAACAAAATTATTTGGAGATGCAAATGTTATAGGCATTTTTTATAAATCGAGTCAAACTTGTGGCACGTACATCTAAAACGACACTCTTTAAAGGAGTTTAAAGGAGGGAGGGAGTAACTTACAGTTCGTTAGGTAACTAACATCACAAGGAACCAGCTTCGTCTCTGCTTTCAGAGTTTCAGTCGAATACGATCACATTGGCACCTCGACCAGACCCTCCGCCTAGTTCCAATTTTGTTCAACACTGGATTTTTTTCATCTAGAATTCCAGGGATCTCGTCCCTGTCCGTAAGTCCGTTGCACTTCAGGACAGAGGAGTGTTTAGCGTTCTGCAGCATCAGTTCAGAATCATCATATGAAAGGCTCACACAGCAGCCAGATTAACGATTAAAAGCTCACACAATCACAAAAGTCTCTGTGTGGATTCCGTGGAATTTCTTCAGCCAAATAACATCTCACCGCTACTCTTGTGCAAGGTACAAATCATGACATAGACGAAAATATTCAGGCTTCCTTTTTCCTTTAATTTTGAGCGAACCGTCTTCATTTTCTATTGTTACAAATTCTAACAGTCAACTGGTAATCCTTTTTTGGGGGAATCCAGTCAACTGGTAATCCTTTTTTTTGGGGAATCCAGTCAACTGGTAATCTGGTATAGGACCATAAGCCCATCACGATGCAGATGTAGGTAAACCCACAGTTCACCCACGTAACACATATAAAAAAAAAACCGTACCTGACCTCCATACACTGTACCACCTATGTACATCTTGTTTCTTGCAATTGTTAGCATCCCTTGCCATTCCAGCAGCAGCGATTACGATCTATAGTCTTCTTTATTTCTTTTCTTTTATTTACTTGGCATGCGCTATATCCTTGTCGTTCTTGTGTCATCAACTCCCAACAATCTTTGGACTCTTGTAGTACCGCAGCAGCAGGGACCAACAGACGACACTGACAGACGAAGCCGCCATTGCAGCGCCGGCAACCCACGGCGGCAAACGGAACCCGGTGGATGGGAACAGGACCCCTGCAGCAATCGGTATGCCAATTACGTTGTAGCCGAGCGCCCAGACATAGTTCATCCGTATGCGGAAGAAGGTTTTCCTGGACAGATCGATGGCAGTGATCACATCCTCCAGGTTGCTCTTCATGAGGACGATGTCGGCAGCTTCAATGGCTACATCTGTTCCTGCGCCGATTGCCAGGCCCACGTCAGCTGAGACGAGTGCTGGGGAGTCGTTGATTCCATCACCAACCATTGCCACGGTTCTTCCAGACAGCTGTACAGTACGAATTTAAATGTAAGACGGTAAATAACTGTCACTTGAGATAAGACCAAGAAAGCGGCAAAATAAAGCACTGAATATATCACCTGAAGTTCCTTCACCATCTCAGCCTTCTGCTCTGGTTTCGCTTCGGCAATGATCTTTTCAATCCCAACTTCTTTGCCGATAGCATTAGCTGTTCCCCAGTTGTCCCCAGTCACCATTATACTCTCAACGTTCATGGACTTGAGGTATGATATCACTTCATGGGCATTTGGTTTGATCAGGTCAGACACAGAGATTATGCCCACAACTTCTCGATCCATAGCCACAATAACCCCTGTCCTTGCCTTCTCCTCTTCTTCGATGAGAATTTCTGAAGCTTCTAAAGGGATATCAATGTAAGATGACAACATAAAACTCTTGTTGCCCACAATGACACTTTTGTCACTAACTTCCGCCATAACACCATGCCCAGTTACTGAAATGAAATCCCTTGCTTCAGGCCAAATGTGGTTTTCTTCTAGATGCAACTTTTTGGCATGCTCCACTATCGCTTTCGCCAGTGGGTGCTCACTGTTGATCTAAACGAGATAAGAATCCATGAAAAAAAATTAACATAAGGAAAAAAATTAAGCAAAAAAGATTATAAGGAATGTAAGAGTTGTAGAACATACCTCTGCTGCAGCAGCATAGTCATAGAATTCACGCAAGACCATGTTTTTGAGAAGCCTTGTGTCAACAACAACAGGCTTCCCAATGGTTAGTGTCCCTGTCTTGTCAAAAACGATGCAGTCGACCTATAAAGTACCATAACTTAATATTTATGAACAATTCAATGTTTTTTCTGTAAACATGTACGTCCACACAATAAATAAATGGCACAATATTATACCTTCTGTGCACTCTCCAGAGCATGCCCACCCTTGATCAGAACACCACGCGAGGCACCAACTCCAGTTGCAACCATCACGGCAGTTGGAGTTGCCAGCCCTAGGGCACAAGGACAGGCAATCACCATGACCGATATCCCGAACTGAAGAGCTAGCTGAAAACTATCCATGGATGGTGGTATCCACGAATTAGGATAGCTATGGAGCCTCCCCGCCGCAAACCAGGCGAGCCAAGTAAGCAACGAAAAAAGAATCACCTGAAAGTGTGGAGCTGATTGTTCAGCATTTTTTCCATAAGAGTAGACCGTAGATTAGATCAATACAATGTAAATAGCCTTACCAGGGGGACAAAGACTCTAGATATCTGATCAGCAAACTTCTGGACAGGAGCTTTTGCCATTTGTGCTGACTCAACTAGCCTTACAATCTGTGCCAGTGCACTCTCTGATCCGACAAATGTTGCCCGTACATGGAGCACACCATTCTCATTCACAGTCCCTCCGATTACAGTGTCACCCTTCCTCTTTGCTACTGGCCGTGATTCTCCAGTAATCATGCTTTCATTCACATGGCTCTGGCCCCATATAACAAAACCATCAGAAGCAACTTTTCCACCTGGGACTACTTTGATCACATCATTTTTCTGAATCAATCTGCTGTCAATCTCGTTCTCTCCTACCACATTTCCTTCGTGATCATACATTAACAGTGTTGCAGTTTCCGGTGCAAGATCCATCAGCTTGGCGATAGCCTCAGAGGTCTTTCCTTTCGCCAAGATCTCAAGGTACTTTCCAAGAAGGATAAATGATATGAGCATGGAACTAGTCTCAAAAAAATCAGTTGACATGTAATTATCAGATGTAGCTGCTCGAAGAACCGAGTAAACTGAGTAGAAGTAAGCTGTGTTCGTCCCTAAAGCAATAAGCACATCCATGTTCGGTGAGCCACGACACATTGCCTTGTAAGCACCAGCATAAAATTTGCGACCAATAACAAATTGGACTGGTGTTGACAAAATCCACCGCAATAGTTCACCGGTGCTCATCATGTTGAAAACCTTTTTTTCCAGTCCAGCCTTGAGCCAAGGGATGTACATGAACACCATCGATGTGAGGAAAATTGGAATTGTGAATATTAAGCTCCACAAGAAAGACTGCCTGTATCGTTTGATTTCCCTATACCTGTGCTGGTCCCTTCCATCTGCTTCCAGATATATTGATGCGTTCACAAGACCGGACGTAGCTGACTTGATGACTTCAATGAGGTCCCGGGGACCTGTCTGGTCAGGCTTGTATAAGATGGTGACCTTGTTTAACTCAGTGTCGAATTTAACGTTTTCCACACCAGGAAGAGCCTGTACAGAGCTTTCCAGCATCATTAGTGATCTCTTATCGAGAACACCATCCATTTTGAGGTCTATCCTGCTCCGATCTTCTCCTGTGGTGACTAGTATCGCTTCAAAGCCGGTTTCTTCCACTGCTTGGATTAGCTGGGTGGCAGAAACAATCCTGCGATCATAACGGATCTCTGCCTCTTCAGTAGCCAGTGCAACTGAAGCTCTTTGAACCCCAGGAGAAGTTTGCAAGACAAATTCAACTGTGCTTGTGCAATACTTGCAGGCCATTCCTTTTATATGTAGCCTGCATAGTAGAATGTTCTTTTCCATGACCTCCTCATCAATCAACTTAGCTTCAAAACCAACATCCTCGATGGCTTCTGTAATTCTGTTTTCCTGTACAAAAGGTTTACACGATCACAATCTACAAATATGTCGGAAAAAGAAATCAAAATGGCATATGTTCATTCCCTATAAAAACATATAAGAAAACTCCAAACAATCCAAAGTAAAGTTTGAATGGGTTTCTATTAACTGTTTCATCAACATACACAATAACAGAGCGATCAGAGGATTTCAGCGTATATACTATGACGATATTGTCTGGATCAATTAAAAAGAGTTGTGAACTTGTATCTTGAATAATTTAAACGAACTGCACAAATACAACTTTTTTTCTGGAGTGAGTAAAGGGAAACATGCCAAAAGGGGGTATTGACAAGCAGACATATCACCTGTTCATGGTTCAACAGAAAAGTAATGAATGTAGGCATATGTATGCATCCACTCGGTAAAAAAATAATAAATGTTGTTTTCTCAATCTGCTCCCAAAGTTCAGGTTCGTTCTTGTTGGGCCGAGCTTTTTTCAGGCCTGTAATGACCATGGCGTCTTGAACAGGTTTATTCAGGAGGACAAAGTTTGAGAATGGATACCTGAAACCAACTTTGTGAGTAGTATCAATCATTAAATTGTCTTTAGTTTTTAGAAACCTAACAGTTTTACAAAAAGGATATTCCTTTTCTGATTCCCAATTATTGAAAGGTGTTGAAAAAGAGGCACTATCCGAGGGAGGAAGTGCGCAAATACTAGATCATGCACAGATATTAGTCCAAGCTATAAAAGACAAGTTTCTGCACCAAGTGGGTTCATGACATGGAATACTGAATATATAACTTAGTGATACCTGAAGTCAAGACCAAAAGAGGTTATGTAATATGTACCTACATTACTTATGAAAAGACTTTCTTCTTACATACTAATATTGGCTCCATTCTTTTTTTTCATTTTGCAATGAAATAATTTAAATTCGGCCACCCAAATAGATGATAACTACAGTACTAGTTTTCTAGTTTTTTTGTATTATTAAAAATATCAAGAAAAACAGAATGGAGATAGCACTTCAAAACCTTGTCCAATATATTTTATCTATAAATGGGACAATTATATCTTATTCACTATATTACTGTAGTTATTACTGATTGAAGTTACAAGGTACAGATGAAAGAATTGGCACCATCCAATAAAATAGTGTGTGAATAAGACACTGCTAGGTAGAAATATGATACGAAACTTTTTGTGGTCCTACAGGGGCAATCACATGAAGCGTCTCCCATCATGCATCTAGCTAGATCAGTGCATGCTGCATGGAAATTACTTCATTCTATAGAAAACCTTTACAATAACAGAAAAAAAATCATTGTAATGAATTTAAGATTCTAGTAAAAACAGAAATGTTGGGCCTACCAAGTTAATGCTCTTTCTTAAAAAAAGTTATCAATAGATAATGATGGCAGACAAGATTGAGATTTTGTATCCCAAATGCGCCACTGATGAACGGAAAGTAATTATGAGATGGGGAACGTGAGTGTCAAATTATTCATGAAGAACTCAGTCTTGCTTCCAACGAAAGGGTTCAATAATCATTTGGGTACACCTAGGTACATGGTGTACCTAGTGGAATACCAAGTGAACAGATCGACAACTTGAAACTTTGAAACAGAATGCAGAGTGGAACGGAGAAAGAGACATATATTCAACAAGAGAGAAACAATAATATGCATCAGCATTCCATGAAGTGCAGCAAATTAGAGGGAAAGAAAAGATGGAAGCTACATATGCGGCCACTCAATTTTGGCTAGACACCTTAGCTGCTAATCTAATTACCGTATAGAAGCATGTTGGGCAGGGCTTCCATTCTAATTTCTATCCAGTTAGGAGTGAAGGCACGCAACACTTGTTGCTGAAAACTTGCCAGAGATATGCAGAACCACCATCTTTCTTCCTTTTGTGAAGGATAGTTAAGAGTTCTACATCAGAAGCAAAGCTGTCTACCTGTCCTTCTACAGTGAAATAAAGCAAAAAAATACAAATAATGAAGCACTCTCTTTCAGTCTATTTCATACCAATTATTAACATATCAGCATTTTGCAATAATTTTTTTTCTTAAGACAAATCTATTATTGGTGAGCCGATTGCATATGTCCCGAGCATGGACCACCAAGCCCACATCAGCTGAGTGCAGACTTTAATGGGGAAAACACGGCCCAAAGCAAAATGTCTATAGCAGCACTTACCCAGCTAGGGCCCTGTTTAGTTCCCACCTGAAATCTTTTCACCCATCACATCAAAGGAGAATTTTAAATGCATGAAGTATTAAATGTAGACGAAAAAGGTGAAAAGTTATATGGATGGGCTGTAAATCGCGAGACGAATCTAATGAGCCTACTTAATCCATAATTTGCAATAGTAATGCTACAGTAACCATCCGCTAATTATGGATTAATTACCCTCTAATTACCATCGTTAGATTCGTCTCGAGATTTCCAACCTATCCATATAACTTTCCACCTTTTTTCGTCCACATTTACTACTTCTAAATTGGTAAAATCAATACCCGAAATCTTTTCACCAAAAACTTTTCATCAACTAAACACGGGCTAGTACGCATTTGCAACTGTACCTTTACGTAACAAATTATGTTTCTTCAGAAAAACGCTTCTACGGAACAATCCAAAGCTCTGCATTACATTAAACATCACATAGACAAAATTCACCAGAGTTCCCGGAGCTCACCGAGACGAAGGCCGGGTAGAAGACGACCTGCGCGCGGCCCCCGAGGACGTCGACGGCGGCGTCGTGGATGCCCGGGAGCCGCTTCACGGCCTTCTCCACCGATCCCGCGCACGCGGCGCACGTCATCCCGGACACGGAGAACATCGCCACCTTCTCCTCCTCCTCGTTCCCCGCGACCGCCGCGGCCTCCAGATCACCTCCTCCTCTTCCGCCGCTGCCGCCAGCAGCCGCCGCCCCCTTCGGGCGCCGCGGCATTGACGGGTACCGCGGGCGCAGCGCGAGGCGGTGGCTCACCTCGAAGCTGCCGCCGCCGTGGAAGCAGGAGAGGAAAAGGGCTCGAGTAGTCGCCCCCATTGCCGCCGTTCGATCACTCCGCTCGTCAAGCGTATTGAGGGGGTTGGTTTGAGGATTTGGTAGGGGTGAACGGGTGATTTCAACCGTCCGGGATTTATAATGGCGGCGAGCCGGAGAGTTGTGTCGTGCACGGTGCACTACACCTGTGTGTGTGTGAGAGAGAGAGAGCAGGGAATGCTTATTAGTGATTAATCAACTGCTATGTGTACGCAACATCGATCCGGAAATGCACACATTTCTCTAGCATCCATCTGGCGAACATGGCCGGAGAATTGGTCTCAATCAATTCCGGTAACGTAACTGAAATTGAAGCTGACTCGGAATCCACCGTTGCGGTGTGCCGGTGTTCAGTAGGCAGCGCTGGCTCGCACAAAGAGCTGAGCCATCGAATTATTAGTGGTAAGCGGGTGATAATATTCTGCTTTCAAGTCATTTGCCTGTAACTGTCATGCGACCTTGATCAAGTTAAAAACAGGTCGGATTCCATAAAAGATAATGAGAAAATGACCACGTAAAATATTATTGTATGAGATGCTACATATTACCACTCAACATCGTCTTCCACGTCACTAAAGTTAAGGATAGAAAGAGAAGACACTGCAGTAACAACTAACAACACGTATGTTAGCACTTAGCACTTCGCAGTCTAGTTTTCCTCAGGCCACCTGAATGTTTGATGGCAACACCTGAGAAACTAGACACAGTGTCTTGCCAAGTAGAGCGGATATTATTGCCAGACATTATGTACTTTTTTTTTTGCCATGACGGTGATCGTGCGCAATGGTCGGCTTTTGCTTTCGTGAATCTAATTGGAAATATAACATAAATCACAATGTTTTACAGTACAAGTACAGTAGCATAAGCTCCTCTGTTCACGTCTCCAGCAAAGTGGAAATTCAAATTTCAAACACAAAATCGCGCAAAACTTGTTTGAAATGTTGTGAGCTTCGCCAACTAATGCGTGGCGGCCTGCATGACAGGAGCACATATCATTTGAGTACAGCATGCATGTAGCCATATGATTTCATATCTAATTTGAGTCAAATCACGAGGACCACACTCTTGGATCACGAATCGGATCCACCGGCCGGTAGTTGTTCGGCGGCAAAAACAAAGCGCTTAGCCACGAGGCAAAAGGCTAACCGAACCGAATTCCATCCACTGCTGGCGTTGGGCTCCAGATCAGACATCGCCTCATCGTCACTCGTCAGGACCTCTTTCTGTTGCAAGTGTGTCGATCATATACCATTAAAGAAGTTAGCATTTTCAGGCATCAAAAAAGAAGTGAGCAGTTTAGTTCTGCAAGTAATATCGCCCACAAGAGGAAAGAAAAGCAGCAACCGTGAAGAGTGAGCAAACGTCCTTCTAGCTCGTCACCAAGCACCAGCGCATTTCTGCTTTCGCGGTTGAGTCTGATCCCACCTCCATCTGGCCATGACCTCTCCGTCCAAGCTGTTCACTTCAACAAGCATCGTCGACGTTGTTCAGAGTCTTTCATGTAACGTAGGAGACTTGAGACATAAATTCTGCTTCTATCATCAATCCATTATGTTCATTTGTATGGATCATGGCTTTTATCTAAAGAAGATATAAAGATGATTGGATCAACCAACATATCCATACATCTTTTCACAGTTCCAACAAGTAAAAGATCTCAGTAGCTATACATATCCATAAAAGAAATCAGTAGCTATATATACCATGCACATGTCCATACAATGATAACGACACAATCCAGAGTTTTGTCTTGCGATCGAACTCCATGAAGTTCACTCGTTAGTCGTTAAGTACGATTACTCATCAATATCTAGAGTTTATTTTTTCACGCTAATGCTGCTCTGGTTGCTCCTGTGTCATTAACTGCCAAACTTCTTTGGACTTCTGTAGTACCTCAACAGCAGGGACCAACAGACAACACTGACGGATGAAGCCGCCATCGCAGCTCCGGCAACCCATGGTGGCAGGCGGAACCGGGATGATGGGAATAGCACCCCAGCAGCTATTGGTATGCCGATGACATTGTAGCCGAGAGCCCAGACATAGTTCATTCGAATGCGGAAGAATGTCTTCCTGGAGAGATCGATAGCAGTGACCACATCCTCCAAGTTGCTCTTCATGAGGACGATGTCAGCTGCTTCAATGGCGACATCTGTTCCTGCGCCTATTGCCAGACCTACGTCAGCTGACACGAGTGCAGGGGAGTCGTTTATTCCATCACCAACCATTGCCACGATTTTTCCAGACAACTGCAAGAATTAAGATCCGAGGACAGTAAATAACTAAATGATTGCAAGAGGAAAGCAAGAAAGCTATGATATAAAGCAGAAAATAGCCCACCTGAAGTTCCTTCACCTTCTCAGCCTTCTGCTCTGGTTTTGCTTCAGCAATGATCTTTTCTATGCCAACCTCTCTGCCAATGGCATTAGCAGTCCCCCAGTTATCCCCAGTCACCATTATGCTCTCCACATTCATGGATTTGAGGTATGATATCACTTCATGGGCATTTGGTTTTATTGGGTCAGATACAGAGACTATGCCCACAACTTCTTGATCCATAGCCACAATAATGCCTGTTTGTGCTTTCTCCTCTTCTTCCACTAGTATTTCCAAAGCTTCCATGGGGATATCAATGCCTGATGACAGCATAAAGCTCTTGTTCCCCACAATGACAACCTTATCATTAATTTTGGCCTTGACACCATGTCCAGGTACCGAAATGAAATCTTTTGCTTCAGGCCAGATGTGATTTTCTTCTGAGTGCAACTTCTTGGCATGCTCCACTATTGCCTTCGCCAGAGGGTGCTCACTGTTGTCCTGAATGAGACAATAAATTCATGTAATTTGGATAAGGCTTCACTTCAATGCACTAAAAGTAGTTATTTCACCCAAAATGGTGACGCAAATAACAGAGTCAAAGAAAATACCTCTGCTGCAGCAACACAATCATAGAATTCACGCAAGACCATGTTTCTGAGAAGCCTGGTGTTGACGACAATAGGCTTCCCAATAGTCAGTGTTCCTGTTTTATCAAATACGATGCAGTCTACCTATGAAATGTCAATAAATAAGTAGTGTTATATCAGTATGTCACCAATTCGAAAGCAATGTTTTATAAAGAAGTGCATCCACATGATGAAGGCATTTTTTTCATACCTTATGTGCACTCTCAAGAGCTTGTCCGCCCTTGATCAAAATGCCTTTTGAGGCACCGACTCCAGTTGCAACCATTACTGCAGTTGGAGTCGCCAGCCCTAAGGCACAAGGGCAAGCAATCACCATAACTGATATTCCAAACTGAAGGGCAAGTTGAAAGCTATCCATGGAAGATGGTATCCATGAGTAAGGATAACCATGGAACCTCCCAGCTAAGAACCACACAAGCCAAGTAAGCAAAGAGAGAACAATAACCTGCAAGCATGGAGAAGGTTATTCATCATTGATAAGAATAACCCATTGATTTTATTACAACAATGTAATTCAACTTACAAGTGGGACAAAGACTCTAGATATCTGATCAGCAAACTTCTGGACAGGAGCTTTTGCCATTTGCGCTGATTCTACAAGCCTTACAATCTGTGCCAGTGCGCTCTCGGATCCAACAAATGTAGCCCGGACATGGAGCACACCATTTTCATTGACCGTACCTCCAATTACTGTATCACCCTTCCTCTTTGCCACAGGCCGTGATTCTCCAGTGATCATACTTTCATTCACATGGCTTTGGCCCCATATAACAAAGCCATCAGAAGCAACTTTCCCACCGGGGACTACTTTGATAACATCATTTTTCTGAATCAATCTGCTGTCAATCTCTTTTTCTCCTACAACATTCCCTTCATGGTCATGTATCAACAGTGTTGCAGTTTCAGGTGCAAGATCCATCAGTTTGGCAATAGCCTCAGAGGTTTTCCCTTTTGCCAAGATCTCAAGGTACTTACCAAGGAGGATAAATGATATGAGCATGGAACTTGTCTCAAAAAAATCAGTTGACATGTAATTCTCAGATGTAGCTGCTCGAAGAACCGAGTAAACTGAGTAAAAGTAAGCAGTGTTCGTCCCTAGAGCAATGAGAACATCCATGTTCGGCGAGCCATGGCACACTGCCTTGTAAGCACCACTATAAAACTTGTGGCCAATTATAAATTGGACGGGTGTTGACAAGATCCACCGCAATAGTTCACCAATGCTCATCATGTTGACAACCTTTTTTTCTAGCCCATCCTTCAGCCCAGGAATGTACATGAATACCATCGAGGTGAGAAACACTGGGATAGTGAATATTAAGCTCCACAAGAAAGACTGCCTGTATCGCTTGATTTCTCCATACCTGCGATGCTCCCTTCCTTCCGCTTGTGGATATATTGATGCAGTAATATCACCAGATGTGGCGGACTCAATGACTTCAATGAGGTCCCTGGGTCCTGTCTGGTCAGGCTTGTATGAGATGGTGATCTTGTGGAGTTCAGTGTCAACTTTTATGTCTTCCACACCAGGAAGAGCTTGGATAGAGCTTTCTAGTATCATTATTAATCTCTCATTGAGAACACCGTCTATTTTGAGGTCTATCCTGTTCCGATCTTCTCCTGTAGTGATCAGGACAGCTTCAAAGCCAGTCTCTTCCACTGCCTGGATAAGTTCATTAGCAGCAACAATCCGACGATCATAACGGATCTCTGCCTCTTCAGTAGCCAATGCAACTGAAGCTCTTTGAACCCCAGGAAAAGCTTGCAAGGCAGATTCTACTGTGTTTGTGCAAGAAGTGCAAGTCATTCCTTTTATATGCAGCCTGCATACTAGAATGTTTTTTTCCCTGACCTCCTCGTTGATCAGCTTAGCTTCAAAACCAATATCCTCGATAGCTTCCCTAATTTTCTCCTCCTGTTAAAAGCCATACATGAACACAACGTCTAATATGTAGGAAACAAAGTGGAAACCACATGAACTTAGAACAATCCACTTATACTGCAGGAAAAGGACTTCCAATAATAAAAAAAAGTTCCCCATTTTTCCCTATCAATATCGATATACTGGTGAAAGGGATATGTCTTGCTCCCAAAGTTAAAAGCTGTTTTAATGGGGGACAAGATTGCAATTTTGCATCCCCAAATGGGCCACTGATGAAAGAAAGTAACTTTGGGATGAGAAATGCGAGTGGCGACCTTGAATATGACAATTTATTCCAACGTGAACAATCTAATAATCAATTGGGAATATGATTGGAAGGAACACACCAAATGAACAGATTAACAACCACAGACTATGAAACAAAAAAGGAATTGTGATATGTATCAATATTCAGTGGTGTATGGCGTGTGTTATGCATGTTCGAATTCTTCTTCTTAATGTTCAGGAAAATATTTTGTTATGTGTTACGTGTGAATAATTGGTGCCAAGACGATGCAGTATGCAACCCACTTTTTGATACACAAATTAGTTATTAATTAAATTTGGGACTATCTTAAGCATACTTGGTAGAGCTTTTCTTCTAATTTCTGTCGAGGAGCAAAAGCTCACATAAACAGTAAGCAGGAACCAGCATTCTTTTTCTTTCTTAAGAGAAAATCCATCGCTATACTGAACCTGCACAGCCCTGTGCAACGTGCAGATCATGATATTCGCAGCAAAACATGTTTAGTAGTTGGAAGTTGCACATCATAAGCAAAGCCATCCACCTCGTCCTTCCAAACCACTCAAAAAATATATGCAAATAAAACTTCTCATGAGCCATTTCATTTCAATTAATTATACACTCATGTAGCATAAAATGAATTAGGACCACACAGATCCTTCATCTATAATTATTACATGTAGAAATATTGGCAGGATTCTTTTCTTAAAAACATACCCTATGTTATGTCAAAATTACATGGCAAACTGTGTGGAAATGTCCAATTCTATAGTTGTACATTTAATTTAACCAGAATTATATTGTCAACTTACTAGATGATGAAGCGTGCCAATCTACAGCTCTTCACGATATATCAAAATCATATAGCAAAGTAAATGGATGAAGCGTCCAAGCTACGACTCTAAATCACATCTAAAGTATGTAAAATGTAACTGAAAATTCTGCTCAAATATTCACACACAAGTACCTAAAATTGTTATTCCTTTAATTATCTCTCATATGTCTGCATATAATTCATAATTTTATTTAAAACAATATCCACAGATTAGAACTATCAAGATTGAAAGCCTCCCTCTGTAGGCGTGCGCGTGCGTCGTGCGTGTATCTACTTCCAGGATTCTCACGGGAGTGGTACAGTATAAAAGAACAAAACTATAGTGAAGCGTTCCAATCTGAGCCGTTCATTACATAAAAAAATCATAGACTAGAGAGAACTGCATGAGGTGTCCTAAGCTCTGTGTTACATCAGAATTGCAAATAGTCATCACTCAAAACTGATGAATGAAAGGACCAGGCAAAAAAGACATTTGCTGCTGGTGATGTCGAGCCTATGGCCCAAACCTTCTAATATCATCTGGAAACAGATCATATACAGAAAAAAAAATGAATAACACGCATACTCACCGAAACGAAGGCCGGGTAGAACAGGACCTGCGCGCGGCCTCCGAGGACGTCGACGGCGGCGTCGTGGATGCCGGGAAGGCGCTTGACGGCTTTCTCCACCGATCCCGCACACGCGGCGCACGACATTCCGGTCACCTCGAACACCGCCACCTTCTCCTCCTCCTCCTCCGCCTTCTCCGCAGCGCCCTTCGCGGCCTCCAGGTCGCCGCCGCTTCCTCGGCGTTCTCCCGCGTCGCCGCCGACCGCGGCCGGCCTAGGGCGCCGCGGCATGGACGGGTACCGCGGCCGCAGCGCGAGGTGGGGGCTCACCTCGGCGCCGCCGCCGTGGAAGCAGGAGAGGAAGAGAGTTCGAGTGCTCGCCGCCATTTTTACCGCCGGTGCGATGGTTCCGGACTTCCGGTCTGGGAGAATGCCTTTCGGTTTGGTTCGCTTTGGTTTGTGAAATTGTTCGGGGGAGAGTGTGATTTGGTTTAAACCGGGCCGCATTTATAGACACGGCAGGGATCGTCGGCTCGTGGAAGTGGAACCCACCTCAAGCTTGCGTTGGATTATTTCAAACTCAGCAACAAACCACATAAAATCAGCTGACTGATAAGCTTACGCAACATCAAGTTTGGAAACGCACACTTTTTTTTTGCTCCATGTCCACCTGGTGAATGTCACAGCCTAGCGGTTTCAATCGATTTTGTTTCGTGTACGATCCAATTAGATTTTGGTTGGAGTCAAAACTATATATTTCGAGACGTTTCCTTGAGAAAATCCTTTATTTTATTAGTAATAATGCAAAGGACCATTGTCCCCTTCCACTACACTAGTGATCATGTTTATGCTCACAGTATATAAGCATAAATATACCAAGATGATTAATATTACATTGTGTCTTGAAAAAAAGAAGGTAAAAGGTGGTATATATGCAAACAAAAGCATGAAAGAAATGGGGAAAAGGAAAAGGAGGCATGAGTGTGAAGCAAAGTTCATAGTGATGCATCTGTCCACTCTTTTCCCTTCTAAAACATGATGTATAGGAGGAGCATTTCTTACAAAAGCATGAAAGATGCAGTGGGAGTAATAAGCTAGCAACAACCATGTGTATAATAATCATAGCAAAAATTTGCACTGTTGTGCTCTAAAATAAAGAATAAAAACAATTTGACGTTGGTGATTGCAATTGTTCGCCAGTTCTTCATCCGTGTTGTTCTTTAAAAGAAAAAAAATAAGCAAGAGAAGTGCATGCCTTTGTACTAAGACGACGTACTACACGTGTTCTATTACCCGAGAGGATGCATGGGCCGGGCGGGCTGGAATGATCTGGAAGAAACCGCACACGCTGCCCATGAATTGCGGTTTGCCGTTTAAAATTTTGATAATGCACCTAACCATGTCTCCGAGACAGATCCATTCCAAGACAAACTTGCGTGGCGTTTCAATTTTTGAATTTGATGCTCTACCTTCGGACGCTCAAACACGTCAAAGCTTCTCCAAAGAAAGGATGCGTGCAAGATTGGATGACATTACCGCGAACATAAACTTTTAATCCGAATTGCTTGGATAGCAAGCTACATGCACGCACGTATATATTCAAAACAAAGCAAAAGTCAGATCGAATTTGAGTTGAATTAGCTGTAAACTGACGAATCAAATGGAATTGGAGCGGCACCTTCTTTCGCAAAAAGAAAAACGAAGTCAAATCAAATTTGCTTAAACAAAACCAGGTGCCGGTTCTACCTGGACAGCTACTAATTAATCTACGAACGCAGCGAAAACGCGCGATGATGGGGAGACCTAATCGTTGTTCCGAGAAAGAACCATCTCGAATTCTCATTTAAAATCTGGCGAAATTCAAATGCGGCCAAAACTCAAAGAAGTCGGTGTCACAAAGTCAAATCCAGATAACTAATCTGACCTGGGTTGCGTGGTAAATCTAGCATTTGTTTCTACGTCGCGGTGGCATCAGTGCTCCGTTAAATAACCTGGCAATCAATCAAGGTTACGGCTGCGCATCGCTAACAGCTGGGACTTCGTGGTAACTTCAGGGGTGGGTTGCTTCTGAGTTTTAACCGGCGCAGAGCTCGATCTTCCAAACGCGAGGCATGCAGCGTGTGGCAGAACATCGATCAGTTGATGATCGATCACAAGAACAAGAAGGGAATCGATATCGATCGGCAGGTGGTAGTGGAATGGTGAGGTGTGGCAGTTCAGAATGGACCTATACGGCATCGCATGCCACACCATACGCCAAACGTTTCTGAAAGCTTTTTTCGGCAGGTAGACCTTGGCACCTATTGCACTGCTACCAAGATCACGTCAGGTGGCACGAGATAGTCGGGGAAAGGAATGAAATGGGAGAGAGAAACTTTTTTTTTTTGCCACGGCATGCGAAAACACTGTCTGCTCTGACTGTTGATTTTCCACTGTCGGTACTCCATTCGAGTCGAGCATGCATCAGCAAACCAAAAAAAAAAAAAAAGTCAACTTGAGTAGATGGAACCCCCTCAGTTGCAGGAGCCTATCCTGGAACCTCGTCATGCATTTTATTTTCTGCTATTGGCGTCAACTTCTTTGTCTGATCATTTTCATATTACCGGCTGCCGTGGAACAACACTGAAGGTAACCTGCAAGTTTCAAATTCCTCAATCATGTTAACGGAACCGTCGTCTACCGTAGACGCGAACATTTCAGAAAAACACGGGGAGGATGCCGAGCCGTCCTGTTCACTGGATCTGTACTCATTAAGAAGGGTTAAATGTCCATCCCAGAAGTCTTTCCGCCGTCTCTTTGCTTTTGTATTTGAACCGGCCATTGGTATTTCGATACTCCATGAGGACGCGGATATGTTACACACCCCGTATCACGTATCCGATACGCGTATCCATATCCGCCGATACTCCGATACGTTCATATTACCTCTAGTTTTTGAAAAAAAATAACGTATTCGCGTATCCGTATCAGGCCGATACTGATACACGTATCCGTATCGGTGCTGCATAGCTTACACAACGCCGGAGATCCCCCACATTACGTCATTGACGACACGTCATCGATCATAAGCTGACATCAGCATACTACTGTTCATCTTTCACCTATCGTCGCCGGCACATCGAAGCCGGCCTCCCCGCCGCCGCCGGCATCCACCGCAGGCCGCGTCCGGCAGCGTCCACGCCGCTGTGGCGCTCCGCCTGCCTCCCGCCGCCGCCGCACCACCCCGCCGTTTCCTAAGTGTTGCGCCCCCACCGGCACCGCCCGCGGGGGTCCTCTACCACTCGGACGGCGGCGCCCTCGCCGCCCACAACCCACCACCGCCGCCGGGCATGCCGCCGCCCCCGGGCATCCCTCTAAGGTCGCCGGGGATTGAAGGCCTCCGCCGTCGCCCCCACAACCCCAAAACACAAGAAGGCCGTCGGCCGTTCCCCCCACCTCGCCGCCGGCCGTTCCCCCCACCTCCGCCCGGCCTGCTCCGCCCGCCGCCCCCCTACGCGCCGTCTCTAACCCTAAACCTAATTCGTGTTGGAGGTGACGTCATCGACCATGCCATGCTGACATCAGCGAGGTACAGTAGCAACACGAATCTCAACGCCGGATCCGACGGTTGATAAGTGAGGACGGATCTCCGTCGTGGTCTACCACATCATTTTCGTACTCTATGAGACCATGACTCATCTCCTCTTCCGTGACGTTCTCTTGAAGAAGGCCGCATATATATGAGTGCGGGAAACAACCGCAAGATGACATTCTTGAGTAGGAACATATGCATCAGGTTACACGTACTATCCATGGATCGTGGGGGGAACAAACGTGTGATAGTGATCCATGGGTAGTTTCGCCGTCGTTATCAGAACCGTGAAGTCAGCGCCAAAAGCGAGCTGAGGGACACAAGTGGGAAAATGACTACTGGACTAGTGACGGCACAGGTGGCAAGGGATCTATCCAAACAGGCCTAGATTTTCATTTCTCAAGCTCCATCCGGGGGGAAAGTCAAGGAGATTGCTCCCTGACCATCTTATTAGTTGGCAGCCTAAAGCACGTAAACGATGGCGTTAGCTCAGTGCTCTACTGGTCGATTGTACTCCGTACGTATACAAGACCAGCAAAGCGCGTGGTGCCTATGGCCAACGGCCCAACGTACAGTGGTAGGAGAAACTCATTTCCTCCTAAATTGTACGATCCATCGCCGCCACGAGCGCTGGACCCCTCTCGAGAAGACGGACGCCGACGGTGACCGGTGAGGCCGTGACCGCTGCCGGTGCCGGTATGCCACTGCTGTCTGCTCTGCTGCCAAGTGCCAACTACGGAACTACCTGATCGGTGTGCCCGTGCATGCTCTATTTGTCCTGCTGGTCAGCTCTGATTAATCTCGACCCTCGGCCTCACAGCAAGTGGGCTCTTATGGACTTATGGTCCGTGTGAGCTCGACTAAGTTCGGCCTCTAATGGGCCGCGCTTTTGCGTGGGCTTCACATGGGCTAAACCACCGGCCTCCTCCCAACAAACACTACACTGAAGCGAAACAGGATTGCAGGAAGCACGCCGGCCGGAGTTCTCTCTTGCGGTCGCCGTCCTCGTCCTCCCCTCATCTTGGCGCGTAGCGGCGACCCGGAGATTCATCCGGACCTCGATTGATTCCTTCTGCTGCTGGTAAGGAAGCCATGCTTTCCTTGGATTAGTTGTTCTATGAGCCAATTTTTATCTGCAGGAACTTTTCTTTGCTGCGACCAATCAAATCCCAAATCCTTCTGCTCGGACGGATGCTCCAGTCCACCCAGTTTGCTGCGTGGTGGACTATCAATATCAGTTTGTTTTCCTAAGAACTGATGTGGTTGTAAATTACTAGGCCGGATGGGAAGCAGAGACGGCGGCAGCACAGGAGGTCAGGGTTATGCTGCTGACATCGATTCCATCAGGGAAGCGCAGGCCCGCATTGCGCCGTATGTCCACAGGACGCCCGTTCTGTCCTCGACATCGATCGATGCCATAGTGGGCAAGCAGCTGTTCTTCAAGTGCGAGTGCTTCCAGAAGGCGTGAGTAGGATTACTAGCGGATGTGCTATACTGTTATTCAGTTATGGAAATGCTTTTGTATTTGGTACTGCACTGATTTTTTTTCTTCTAACGGACGGTACTGTTTTGATTGTTTCTGTGGGGATATATGTTGTGATGTCCAGTGGCGCATTCAAGATCCGAGGCGCTTCGAATTCGATATTTGCGCTTGATGATGAGCAGGCATCAAAGGGCGTGGTGACACATAGCAGGTTTGGTGATAGCTTCAATGTTTTGTTGGCAATTTTTCCTGACATTTGAAGAACAGAAAGGTATTGATATGATGGTTTCTTCGCAGTGGGAACCATGCTGCTGCCGTGGCCTTGGCCGCAAAGCTGCGTGGCATACCTGCACATATTGTCATACCAAAGAATGCACCAGCATGTAAGGTCGACAATGTTAAGCGGTATGGTGGTCATATTATCTGGAGTGATGTCAGCATTGAATCGAGAGAATCTGTCTGTGAAAGAGTCCAGAAGGAGACTGGTGCTGTTCTTATTCATCCCTTCAATAATAAGTACACTATCAGGTGTGTTTTGGGCATTTTGGCCATGAAATGATTTTCTGGTTTAGCTCTTCTGTTTTTTTGGAGGGAATGGGGAAGAGGCACACTTGAAGAACCCAGTACAAGGGAAGAATGAATTGCTCCCAGATAGGAGTCTATTGATTCCCTCCCATTTGGTTGGATCGTAGGGGCGATGTGGAAATTATGTCCATTTCCAAACACTTGGAGCTCAATAGCTGCTTCCTATGTATAATTTTATTTATTTCACAGCGGATTGACATTGCTTCTGGTAATGTTAAGGGGATTTAGTGTGTCACTTGTCTTCAGTTATTTCTCGGTTAGTCCTAATTCCTACATCCTAAGAAACTGTGTTGAACTTTTGATGTGCAAGAAGTAGTTTGGGATTCGGAACTGGAGGTATGGAGAATTGTTTCAGTTCACTATCGCTGTGCCTTGGAAAGAGATGCACCCAAATGGCTTGATTATTAGCAATTTTAATAAGGACAGAGTATGCAGGTTTAGAAGTCTGTTGGAACACCTTCGTGTTTCTGGATTCACATATCCTCATTTAATGATGAGGACCATGGATGTCCATGTGTGGAGAATTTTTATCAGATGCTTACATTAGTATCGATGGTTTTTTTCTTCTAGTGAAATGATTACAAAATGACTGGAGTCACTTGATACTAACCTTAGCACATCACGAACTTATCACATCAACCCACTTTTTTATTTTGCTGTTGGGCTATTTTTTAGACAAAAAGGAAGACCCTACTTGTACAGAAGGTTAAAGATTTTAAGAAAAAATGTGGGTAGGGAAATGAAGAAACTGGAGCATAAGCTTATGGTGCACCTGGACACACAAGGAAGCAAAATGAAATGCTACATAACCCTTGAGATAGTGTAACTTGCTAGCTGTAAAATATTAACCAAATGACATTAATTACTTCTATCACTTGAACCATTTTTTGGATCAGCGCACTTTCTCATGTTTCATTTTTGCTGATTGCTGACATGTGCTCTTAATGCATGGACATTTGTGATGATTTACAGTGGTCAGGGTACAGTATCTCTTGAACTTTTGGAGCAAGTCCCTGAAGTTGACACAATAGTTGTTCCCATTAGTGGTATGTACTGCATTGATTTTTTTCGTGATGTAAATGACACTATTTTCATTTTTTGACACTAGCATTTTTTTTTGGCTGAACAGGTGGTGGTTTAATTTCTGGTGTGGCGCTTGCTGCAAAGGCCATAAACCCTTCAATACGTATTCTGGCAGCAGAGCCAAAAGGTGCTGATGATTCTGCCCAGTCCAAGGCTGCTGGAAGGATCATCACATTGCCTTCCACAAACACCATTGCTGATGGACTACGAGCTTTTCTTGGTGACTTGACATGGTAAAGCAATTTGCATTGAATATGCATACATCATTTTTTTCTTCACAGTTTGGTTCTTTGAGCCTTTCTACAACATCCATCCTTTATCTTGATTCTTGACATGTATGATTGCTTGATCCGTTGATGAAAATGCTTGATAATATGTTTTGCTAGAAGATTTTGTGAATCAACGTCCTGAAACGTTTTTGCAATGCTAGCAATACTCAGTGTTTCTTTAGAAGAGGGGGTGGGAGCCAATATACAATTTGCCTATTGAGTAAAACTTCCAATTATGCGGTGAGCTAATGATGCTGACAGTAAAAGGAGCGCTATATCTAACCACAAATGTCTGAAGTGTACTGCAGAGCACTTCTAAGCTCAGCATTCTATCTTGATTGTGTAATTTCGTACATCTGATCTCTATTTTCAGGCCTGTGGTGCGTGACTTGGTGGATGATATCATTGTTGTGGATGACAATGCCATTGTGGATGCCATGAAAATATGCTACGAGATCCTGAAGGTGGCTGTTGAACCCAGTGGTGCAATTGGCCTTGCAGCGGTTCTGTCTGAGGAGTTCAAGGAAAGCTCTGCTTGGCATGAGAGCAGCAAGATAGGTATCATCGTTTCTGGAGGCAATGTTGACCTGGGTGTTCTTTGGGAGTCACTGCACAAACGATGACTGGAGTTGGACTGACGAAAACTGTGCGTGGATTTCAAATGTACAAGGCGTCAAGGCGAGACGTTGTAACATATACATTGATTTAAAATATGATTCTTTCCTGTCAGTTAAATTACTTGTACAGAACATTATTCCGTACAATGTATCTGTTGTTGGCGAGGCCGAGGACACAATACTGAAAGGCTGTTTGGTGACCGGTAATTTGATTTCGGACTTGCTAGTTCGTCTAGCAGGCCATCCAAGGGCCGCAGTTTCCGCTCAGTTTTTTTTTTTCAAATTGATCCCCAGGTTCAAACGTGTTTGCCGAAATTGGTGAACAAATTTGACTGATTTACGTCTGTTAGCAATGAGAAATGAGAAATCGGAGTATCGGACTCGCTTGGCAAGCGCTGCTGCCTCGTGTCACTAGTGAGGAATCCGTCGATCTAATATAAAAACACAAATCTTAAAGCACCCCTTCAACCAAAGAGAACCCCTCCCTTCCGAGTTCCGACCTTGCCCGCACCCTTCCCCACTCCCCTCCCCTCCCCTCCCCGCCGCCGCCGCCGCCGCCGAGGAAGACACCGGCCATAGGCCCATAGCAAGCAACCGCGAGGGAGGCAGCCGTAGCCACCGATGGCGAACAAGCGGCAGCGAGAGGCGC
This sequence comes from Urochloa ruziziensis, assembly GCA_015476505.1. NCBI lineage: Eukaryota > Viridiplantae > Streptophyta > Magnoliopsida > Poales > Poaceae > Urochloa > Urochloa ruziziensis. The sequence goes on from CM027125.1 coordinate 44,312,804, forward strand.
GGAAGCGCTATCGGGAGGCGAACCCGGACCTCTTCCCTCCGCAGCCTGCCCCTTCCGCCGACGGCACCAAAAAGAAGAGCAAGAAGAACAAGAAGAGCATGTTCAAGAAGGCCAAGAAGGGCGGCACGGGGAGGTCGAAGCACCCGATGCGGGTCCCCGGGATGCGGCCTGGGGAGTGCTGCTTCATCTGCAAGTCCACCGACCACGTCGCCAAGGCCTGCCCCGAGAAGGCCCTATGGGAAAAGAACAAGGTACGAACTCACTAGTGCGTTCTGAAAACGATGTGTCCAGTACGGCAGTACCTTGTGAGGCCGCTTTGTTTAGTGTAATTTCAAATTGCTAGAGATGCCATGGACTCTGAATCATTTAGCCGGTGTAGAATCGTACAGGTGATACTGCCTTTCGTTAAGAATTGCTCAATTTTCTGTAGCATGCCTTTGCTTGATTTGGTCTTTATCGGCAAGGAATGGCATTGTACAGCTATTGACACTATCCTGGTTTGCCAGATACAAACCCATGACTTAACTCTTGAGCAAACATGCGCTGCTTTGATCAACGGTTATATGATGTACCGGCAGCTCCCCCTGCCAAATTCTCTTGTTAATGAATTCTACTCAGAGTTAATTGGTTGTTTTTATTGATGTTCCAGTTTTTCAATTGGTTTAGGGTTTGATTTCTACCTTTTGCAACGATCCGTTTTTGCTTTCTTAGTTTCTTTTAACCGTGTAATAATACTATGTTCGTTTCAGATTTGCTTGCTCTGCAGGGAGCGAGGCCATAGTCTGAAGAACTGCCCTGAGAAAAATGAGGGGAATTCAAAGAAATTTTGCTATAACTGTGGTGAATCTGGACATTCTCTTTCCAAGTGCCCCAAGCCAATTCAAAATGGTAAATCTTAGACATCTTCTGGTACTTTATGGCTGCCAGCAGTGTTATCATTACCAACGTGGTTTCATTCATTTAACACAATTCTATATAAAGGGGGTACAAAGTTTGCAAGCTGTTTTGTCTGCCAACAGCAAGGGCATTTAAGCAAGGATTGTCCTGAAAACAAGCATGGCATTTATCCAAAGGTATTTCAACATACTCTTTTGTACCTTCTCAATTATCTTGGTGTTGCAAATGCAAGATTCTTAAATCAGAATGCATGTGCATTTGTTGTGCCTGGCAGAAAATGTTTTTCCACCATTTTATGTACTAATTAGGCTGTTTTGATCTCCTCTACCGCTCTACACTTTAGATGATTGGGGGAAAAAAATTCTTCTTATTTTGGATATTGACACACCATGCAAACAAATAGATAGGCCTTCAAACATATGGCAAACAATTGATAAGTAGCTAATTTCATGTGATTATACTTTTTTTCTATGAATTTTATCCTATGACTATAGGCCTCTGATAACTGTAATTCAGCTTGAACGTATCTATACGTTTAGCTATGAAGGTTGTCCTTGTCCAAAATCCAGAGGTACTTGTGTCAACTCTTGATGAATTTTTAGGTTCACCTGACTTCAACTTGTGGTCTTCTACTACTGCTTTTAGTACTGTTTACTCTGCTTCAACTTGTGTTCTTTTTTCTTTATTTTGCTAAGATTATGGCTTCATTGGTCCTTGCATTTGGATCTAAACTCTATTTATTTGTTAGGGTGGTTGTTGTAAGATATGCGGTGAAGTTACGCACTTGGCCAAGCACTGTCCGAACAAAGGGAAACAAGATTTAATGTCCTCCGGGGACTATGGTAAGCAGATCATGGTCAATTGATCATTAACTTTCTTAACATATCTTTGCAACGTCACATGATGCGTGTGGAAATTTTTGTAACCATTCTATGTGTTCAACCTACCTTTAGTTGTTATCCAGTTCCATGGTAACCAGTCATTTCTGGAAATGAATCTATGGTTGTTTTATCTGTAGAAGAATGTCAAAAAGAAGGAAAAATATATGTATATGTAGACAGCATCATGTGACTATGTAAGGATGGTGAATTTTTGTCTTTTACTTGATGATATCTGGCTTTGCATGTGCCAATGCCCTAGATAAATTCTGATTTACTATTAGTTTGAGATTGTTAGTAATCTGATGCAAACATGAACCTATGCTGTAGTTGTCCAGTACAGGAATATCTATTTCCTGATGCATTTGGATTTTGGCCTGCTTATTTTCAGATGTCAACATGGAAGAGCACCCTCAGGGAGGCTCTATCATTCAGCATGGTGGAGGAGATGACCTTGAAGACGATTTCATTGAAGAAGAAGAACCGAAACCTGCCAAACCAAAAAAGGCAAAGCAATTGGCGGGAAATGATGAGAAGAACGCCAACACAAAGGCAAAAGCTAAACAGGCTCCAAAAGTTGTGAAATTCTTTGGTTAAGGAATGGAAGTTTTGTAGCTTACGATACAGAAGATCAGTATGGACATCTTGTTTTGTACGGTCATGGTTGTGTAACTTGCAATGAGAATTTTTCTGCCAACCACAGGCAGTTTGAAACTTTATCAGTTTGGTACCTCTGATTCTCCTCACTGTTCTTCTAATCGTTTTTGCTGGCATATGCTTATTTGAAACCAGCGAAACAATTGTACTCTGGGGATTCGCTTAATTTTCGCATCCATCAGGGTCCAGTTTTACTTTCACATGTTTCTTTGCAAAATTGCCCGAAGTATACATGATATTGCAGTGGCAATTTGTGATAATCTGTGATGTTCTGGGTTCTGACTCCCATAGCTAGCAAGGTGGATCTGATATTATGAGATCAAGTCGCGTTGCTGTCACAGCTCACGATTAGTGTTCCTCATGTTGCGCTCGGTCGCTAGCCAGCCGGAGAGGCCGCAACCTGTTGGAGCCAGGAACGACGGGTGGTGGTGGCGCGCATGCCAGGCGCGCGCGCCGCGCACGGAGGAGGGGACGTGCTTGGTCAAGCGCGCCCCGTCCTCCGAACGTGGCGGCATGGCGCCGCGGCATGCACAGACCCCCCGCTCCCTATATTTCGCCGCCTCCTCCCTGTCACACAGGCCCTGAGAATCTTGCGTCCTCCGTCCGCGCCATCGCCATCGCGCACCGCCTCCTCCTCGCCCACCGTCGTCGAGCCCGGCTGTGGAAACGAGACAAACCCGTCAACCATGGTGAGAGATCGCGAGCACCTGATGTTCCCATCCCATATAGCATAGCATGCACATCAATGTCTTCATTTTACTTGATTCCTTTCTTATTAATTAGAGGGCTGTAATTAATAAACTGTCCCGTAAGATTTTGTTCTGTAATGACTGTACGTGTTTGGCGTTGCTGTCGCGAACAAAAAAATTTAACTTGATGATGCAAGGCGAACTCGGCGTCGGGGATGGCCGTGAGCGACGAGTGCAAGCTCAAGTTCCAGGACCTCAAGTCCAAGCGGAGCTTCCGGTTCATCACGTTCAAGATCGACGAGCAGACGCAGCAGGTGGTGGTGGACAGGCTGGGGCAGCCGGGCGACACCTACGACGACTTCACCGCCTCCATGCCCGACAACGAGTGCCGCTACGCCGTCTACGACTTCGACTTCACCACCGACGAGAACTGCCAGAAGAGCAAGATCTTCTTCGTCTCCTGGTAATCTATCCTAATAATCCATTATTGCTACTGATTATTTGTTAATGCCAGCCAATGCCTCCGAGAACACGTACTGATCGACCGAAGCCATGGACAAATAACAGGTCCCCAGACACGTCGAGGGTGAGGAGCAAGATGCTGTACGCGAGCTCCAAGGACCGGTTCAAGAGGGAGCTGGACGGCATCCAGGTGGAGCTGCAGGCCACCGACCCCAGCGAGATGAGCATGGACATCGTCAAGGCGCGAGCCCTCTGAGTCTGAGGAAGCCGGATTCGACACACACGTCGACCGGTGCCTGCATGTACCCGTGTGCCGTTTTATGCACCGCCGGAGTTCTGTTGCTCCGTGTAAACTACGACTCTAGATCATTTTCCTCTTCTCTGTTCGTCAAGATTTAGACGGCATGCCGATCGAGATAATCGTCCTTCCTGTTGTTGCTGCCGAGGGTACATGCATGTATGTCTACAGCTGCTATGTGGGTGAGACTCCGTATAGGCTGTGCCATTTCGAAGAGAACTATTGCAAGATGAGATTTTGGTTGCCTCTCCTCTCTCTACGGTGTCTACGATCTATATTCATTCATACTTGGGTTTCTAGCGTCCCCTTTTGGTAGGATGAAATCACTTTAGACGTGCAAACACGCATTTACATTCTCACACTCTCCTATACTAAGAAACTAGATTATGGGACAACATATCGTGAAATAATGGTTTTTATATGTTCTTTTGATTGGCGGGTAAGATAACTTTGATCATGAGACAGTGAAGATATAATTTGAGAGCCTACTAACTCCTATAATTCTCTAGGTCATTTTGCATTGAGCCTTAGCGGACCTGCCGATTGAATGATTTTTCCTTTTGGCAAATTGTGGCGCGCGGGAATCGATCGGCTACCCATGTTTGTTTTGGCTGCAGTTGTTGTAAAATTTAAGCTCTGTTTGGATCTATACTCAGCTAATCCATTAGATGGCTAGCTGGAATTACTGAATTAATTAGCTTGGTTGGACCAACTAGCTTGTAAAAGGGCTTAGTTGCTCATCACGTTTGGAGTAATGGACATGAATCAAGTGTTTTTTTAATGGAACATAAGACAAAGTTTTTACAGATGTATCACATGCTAAATGGCGTAAGGGAAACGGCAAAGAGAGGTAACGGGAGCACTTTTCTGCTTTTGAAACATTAGGGACTAAAAAAAAATCACACACACCGTAAAAGAACACAGAGTAAACTCTGCCATAGCACTTGGGAGCTAGCGGAGCAAACAAATGCTTGTTACTACCAAGAGGGTCCAAGTCAATTTGGCATCGTTTCCTATGTCCATATGCGTCTTGAATGCTCCTCGGAGTAATATACAAATGCAGAAATGAGAAATGAATCCTCAGGGCAGTACGGCACGAAGCAATACGGTTAGGCCAGTGTTAATGGGGTCATGAGCATTAAACAGCGTGTCACATCAACAAATTTGCTGACATGGCAGTGCTATTTATGAGAAGAGTGTCATGGGATGAGAGAGGATGTCATGGTGATGACACTCCCCCATCACAGTTCTCAAAGTTTTCAGTTTTGACAACCGTGCGATGACCCTCTACTGAGACTGAGACGGGCCTTACACAAAAGGCACTGCATCTGCAAACTAGATTTGTCCTTTTTCTATTCCACTGCCACCGCCGCCCTATGAGTTTGAAATTCTGCAAATTGCTGCAGTGGCTCATCCGGCTATCCCCTGCCGGCCTGCCCCGGTATTTATTTTGCTGATTTTGCTTTTAGAGAAAAAAATAGTTTTTACTGTTTTGCTTAAAAAGAGGGATATTTAATTAATTGTCATCCTTACCAATGTCACATCTCCATTTGCCATCCTTTCGGTTGACACTATATTTTTACCACTCTTTTACAAATGATGCTATATATTTGTCATTTTTTCTGACATGGCGTGCCAACTCACCCCTCCAGCGTGTATTAGGGACGTGAAATTACCAAGTTGTCCCTTCCTTATCCCTTCACCGTCCTGCTGGCACGCTCACTCCTCCTGTCGTTCTAACCGGTGCCCCACCCCCCACCATCGTCTTCCTCTTGTTGTCTCTCTTTGCTCGCTGCAGCTAGCGCCGCCGGCCAAATACAACACCACCAGTCAATAGTTTAGAACAAACACTAGTAAAATGGATGCCCTATGGTCTCCTCTTATCTCATGTGTTCTTAATTTTGTTGGATTTGGTTCAAGTTCTTGGCTGCTGCTGTTCTCCTCCTGTGGTTCCATCCGTGGCTGAGAGAACGACGAGCGTGAGTGGCTACGCTGCTTCTCGTCGGCGCGGAGGTCAGCTTGTCGTTGTCCACCCAACCAGCCTTTGAAGAAACAGCCCCCGTGGAACTGTATCTGAATGCATTTGACAATCGAGAGCCCCCCGTAGACCTCCCAACCAGCCTTTTGAAGAAACAGTGCAGCGTGCAAAGCTTTTGTCTTTTTTGTGTTTAAATCAAGAAAAATTAATAAAAAAATACGAAAAAACTGTTTTTATGAAAGCTGATGCAGTCTGACACCCTTTCCATACTTTCTTCGAAACGCAGCCGTAACCTTTTGAGCTGTGGCAGTCTGGCAGATCGGACAGGTAAAGCTGCTGCTGCCCGTGTTTCTTCTGTACCTGCAGTTACTGTCGGTGGATCGTGATTGAGAATTCTTGAGCTGTTTGTCCGGTCTCATATATACGTATACCGATATACGTGCCCTCTCCGACTATAATCGTGGAGTACATACGTCTCTATGGTGCGGGATGAAATGTGACAAAGCATAAGCCGGCCCCAGATGGATACAGTTCATACACTACGCGGATCATGCTCCTAGCGTCAGGTTGTGCTGTTCGCGTATCACGATCATCTATCTGATCGATTAATTATCGGATGCGCTTTCCCTTTCCTTCGTAAGTATAACCACCACCAGCGCCCTTTTATTGGATGATCGGATCCTTGTGTTACTACTACCCATCAGCAGTGATCAGTCCGTTGGACCAGAACGATGCTTTTGAAACCTTCCTTTATGTTGATTGGACTTACACTTTTCTCCTACTGGAGTTGTCGTAACAGCTAAGCATCCATGGAAGATCAAAACAAAGCTGTAACGAGGTTAGTTAGCAGAAATGCGCAATGTAAAGTTGATGACGGGACAAAAACTTCTGTGTAAATTAGGAGGTGTGTAAATTAGGAGGGTAGAGCATCGATCTTCTTTAGACGTGTGCTGATATGCTATATGCAGATATGCTGCCGCACGCACTTGTGACTTGTGTATGTCCAACTTCCAAGTTCCTCCTGTTAAAAAAAAACCTACCAAGTTCCTGAAATAAATAAAGCCCAGCTGTCTAGTCACTGCCAGGTGGGCCAGAGCGCATCCCGCCGTGTCGTTTCCCTCCCTCCACGGGCGCCCAAACCCCTCGCCCGCCGCACCAACGCGGGACGCGCCGAGGCGCACGGGCGAGAGCGCAAACGCAAGCCGGTATCCGTGAACCCACACACCAGTCACCCACCGCCGCGCCACGTCCTCTCCCCTCCTGACCTGACCGACCTCCCCCTTCCCCCTCCTCGGTCAAGTTCATCATCCGGTTTCAGTCCGCCTCTCGGATCTCGCCGTGCACCGCCGCTAATCCCCCACCGCGACCTCTTCTAGTCTTCCCACGCATTTGCACCCAACACCCCGCAGATCTCCCCAGATCCCACGAACCCACCGCGCGCTGCCAATTTCCGCTCCGGTTCCGCGCCCCTCCAGCCAGTCTCTCGCCGCGCGCAATCGCACGCCCGCTGTTTCACTTCCGTTGACCGATTCCCGCCCGCATTTCCACCCAGGGGACTTCGTTCGGATTTGGGGTTGATGGAGTAAAGCCCTAGCAATGGAGGAGGACGCGCGCGAGCTGTCCGATTCCTCCCCGCCGCCGGCGCTGGCGCCACCAACGCCGCCGCGGGAGGAGGCTTCCGAGGAGCAGTTCGAGGCCGTGGCGCTCGGCGACGAGGCGGTGAGCGTCGAGGAGGCCTCAGCGTCGGATCCGGGGATGGGTGCAGGCACGCCGGCCACGCCCGCGACGCCCTACGAGCCGTCCCCGCGGCCGAGGAGGCGGCCTCGGCCGCCTGGGGCTCCCGCCGACGCGCCGCAAGAGGTGGTGCGGGCGGTGGAGGCCGCGATCGCGACGGGCGGGGCGGACCTGCTCCGCGAGGTGGCCTCCCAGGAGCAGGGCGAGCTGGCGCACTCCGTCGTCGACGTGCTGCTCGGCACCATGGGCGGCATGGACGAGGCGGGGGACGGCGCGCCCCCGAGCGTCATGTCCAACGCGCGCGTCGCGGTCGCCGCTGCCGAGCTCCTGCCTCACCTCCCCTGCGACGACGAGCCGTCGCCACGCACGCGCGTGGCCGTGGGTCTGCACACCGCGCTCCGCGCCTGCACTCGCAACCGTGCCATGTGCTCTTCCGCAGGCCTCCTGGCTGCTCTCCTCGAGTCTGCGGAGAAGCTGCTCGTTGAAATGGATCAGGGTGGTAGCTGGGATGGGACGCCACTGCTTCAGTGCATTCAGCTGTTGGGTGGGCACTCGCTTAGTGTGAAGGACTTGCATTCCTGGCTTGGCTTGGTAAGGAAGGCACTTGGAACAAGCTGGGCCACACCGCTGACGCTTGCGCTTGAGAAGGCCATGGCGAGCGAGGAAACAAGAGGTCCTGCCGTGACATTTGAATTTGACGGGGAGAGCTCTGGTCTGCTTGGCCCAGGTGATAGCAGGTGGCCCTTCTTAAATGGATATGGTTTTGCAACTTGGATCTATATAGAGTCATTCTCAGATACGCTTAGCACAGCAACAGCCGCAGCAGCCATTGCTGCTGCTGCTGCGGCAACATCTGGAAAATCATCAGCAATGTCAGCTGCTGCGGCAGCCAGTGCCCTTGCAGGAGAAGGAACAACACACATGCCCCGGCTTTTCAGCTTTCTCTCTTCGGATAATCAGGGTGTAGAGGCATACTTTCATGGCCAGTTCTTAGTTGTGGAGAGTGTTGGTGGGAGGGGTAAGAAAGCTTCTTTGCACTTCACTTATGCGTTCAAGCCTCAATGTTGGTATTTTGTTGGGTTGGAGCACACAAACAAGCAAGGTTTGCTTGGGAAGGGTGAAAGTGAATTGAGGCTGTATGTTGATGGTAGCCTGTATGAGAGCCGTCCTTTTGAGTTCCCTCGTATCTCAAAGCCACTTGCATTTTGCTGCATTGGGACAAATCCGCCGCCAACTATCGCAGGCCTGCAGAGGCGCCGACGGCAATGCCCATTGTTCGCTGAAATGGGGCCTGTCTACATCTTCAAGGAACCAATTGGGCCAGACAGAATGAGACGCCTAGCGTTCCGAGGAGGAGATACTCTGCCCAGTTTTGGAAATGGCGCGGGCTTGCCATGGAAGGCAACTAATGACCATGTTAAGAGTATGGCAGAAGAGAGCTTTACACTTAATAATGATTTGGCTGGAGGCTTGCATCTTCTTTACCATCCTAGTCTGCTCACTGGGCGGTTTTGCCCCGATGCCTCACCTTCTGGTTCATCAGGTTTTATCTCCCCCCACCCATTCCCCTCTCTACCTTAGCATCGACTATACTCGTTTTCATGCACCTGCACTAGCATTACCATCTATTTAAACCCATTAATTTTGGTAAATCCCCATTACAGTTATTTTAAAGGAGAGAACAGATACTGAAAACCATTTAATCATTTAATAGGATCGCCCTTCTGTTGAACCATTCATACCATTTTTGTTTTGTAAAGCCATTGAAATAAGGCACACTGTATTCCTTTGGTTCTCTACCTACCTCTTGGTGCCATTGGTTTATGCTCTGTCATACTCATACATATGGGTTAACTGGTATCTTCTGCTGTTGATTTTTAGGTTCTCATCGAAGGCCTGCAGAGGTTCTTGGATTGGTTCATGTTTCATCTCGTGTGCGGCCTGCAGAATCTTTATGGGCCTTGGCTTACGGGGGGCCCATGGCTTTACTTCCACTAACCATAAGCAATGTGCAGACGGACAGCCTTGAGCCTACACCTGGTGACTTATCATCGTCGCTTGCCACTGTTTCCCTTTCTGCTCCAGTTTTCAGGATTATTTCACTAGCTATTCAACACCCTGGAAATAATGAAGAATTATGCCGGACATTTGCACCAGAGCTTTTATCACGTGTTTTACATTATCTGTTGCAAGCTCTTTCGAAGGTGGAAAGTGGAGAAGAGGCACTTACTGATGAGGAGCTTGTTGCTGCAATTGTATCTTTGTGCCAATCTCAAAGAAATAATCATGAGCTTAAAGTTCAGCTTTTCAGCAGTTTGCTGTTGGACCTGAAGCTGTGGAGTTCATGCAACTATGGTTTACAAAAGAAGCTTCTCTCCTCTCTTGCAGACATGGTATTTACAGAATCTGCTTGTATGCGAGATGCAAAAGCGATGCAAATGCTTCTTGATGGCTGCAGAAGATGTTACTGGGCGATTCAGGAACCAGATTCAATTGATAACTTTGCACTTACTGGAACAAAGAGATCGTTGGGTGAAGTGAATGCTCTAGTTGATGAACTTTTAGTTGTTGTCGAACTGCTGCTAGGAGCAGCACCTTCAACAGCAGCCTCAGACGATGTCCGCTGTTTGATTGGATTTATTGTTGACTGCCCACAGCCTAATCAGGTACTTGGGACTTTGCATTACTAGACAAACTTTGTCAAACTTCCACCAGTGCTTCTATCTTTTGTTTCTGTTGAGACGTAAATAATCTGAATGGAAAATGCATAGATCTCCCATGACTTATGTTGCGAGCCTAACATATGTTATGTCAAAGATGTTTTTGAATCAGCCTAGCATTTACAATAGTAATTATAAAGTTATCTCAAAACCCTGATCCACGTTTTTCTGTACAGCATTAGAAGTAGGTAAATTGTTTATGAACCTTTACTTCATAGGATAAATACTACGCAAGAAGAGGATGACGTTGTGACTTAATGGCTATAGAACTCCAGGAGGGGGCCAGCAGGGTGCCAGGGTTGAGGAAAGGGGACAGTTGACTTTATTGCAATGCAAACAATTTCCCAAATTGTGGTGGTGGCTTCTTAGAAGTGTGCCGCTTCCTGCATCTGTTTGAACCCATGCCCATGAGGTGTTATATTAACCATGGCAACAGCAAAGCCTATGGCTTCTTAGTAGTTCCAAGCAAGTTTTGGTGATCTATCTTGTCTCATTAGTAGTAGCTGGGTTTTTGTGTTGGCTTGCCAAACTTATGACAAGCTTCCACCTTACCGTGCTGCATACTGGTTATATTGAGACAACAGAAGCTGATTTATATCAACCATGACAAATTTGACATACGAGCTAACTGTTTGCTCTTGAAGCTTGTCTACAAATCTTGCTCTTCATATTTAATTTATTTTATAAATACTGTTTGCCTTGACTTTATGAAAGTCAGAATGAAGTATGTGCAGGAGCTCCTTATCTAGCCGGCTTTAGCGGTGATCTAATAATAAGTTAGTTCTTAATTGGCAGGTCGCAAGGGTGTTGCACCTCGTCTATAGGTTGATTGTACAACCTAACATCTCTAGGGCCAACATGTTTTCTCAGTCTTTCATCTCTAACGGTGGTGTGGAAGCACTTCTTGTTCTTTTGCAACGGGAAGCTAAAGCTGGTAATAAAAATATTTTGGATGATTCTGGTGCAAATTTAAGTGAAAATGGTGTTAACAGGGATCAAAGTTCCAACAGAAAAGCTGATTGTGCTGACACAAGGTGTCAGGGTGATGAAACTCAATCGGCTGAACATCATGAAATGATCTTTCATGAACAAGCCGCTGAACATGAAGCCTCAAATGAAAATGATACGCTGGACTCAAATATTGGAAGTAAGGTGCCAGGTTCTGAGAATGGGCTCTTGAAAAATCTGGGTGGTATTAGCTTCTCAATTACTTCTGATAATGTCCGGAATAATGTTTACAATGTTGACAAAGGTGATGGCATTGTTGTGGGCATTATTCACATTCTCGGTGCTCTAGTTGCATCAGGTCACCTTAAATTTGATTCTGGTGCTGCAAATCCAAATATACCTGGTGGTAGTCAGACCACCCTTAATGAAGAAGGAAATCCTATGTCAGAAGATAGAGTATCGTTGTTACTTTTTGCCTTGCAGAAAGTATTCCAAGCAGCGCCAAGGAGACTTATGACTGCAAATGTCTATATGGCTTTGATTTCTGCTGCGGTATGGGTTTTTTATGACTGCGACATAATTGGATATGTTTATTTACCCGAACTGATTGTCTTCTCATATTAATCGAAGTTAGTTGCTCTTGGTTTCCTTTGTCTACTTTCAACTCTCTTGCGAAGTACAATAAACCCCATTTTAACATAGAGGCCGTACTAAAAATTGATGCTTCAAATAAAAATGATAGAAAACTTATAAAGAATCTATTGGTGTGTTCTTCAATGGTCATCAAATATAAAAATGAGCAGGAATGCTAAATTGACTCTACTTTAGTGAGTGGCTGGGACCATAAGAATTTTCATTTGGTTTTTGTTATATGTGGTTTGATACTTTTGCTCACTTGGTTTGTAGTGGCGTACAAGCACAACACAAATTTTCAAGTTAAATGATATTGGCCTTCCTCCCAATTTTATTGATGAACGTTGACAATTGTTTACAGTTTAAAATTGATACCTTTGACTTTGCCATTTTCTTGAATGCAGATTAATGTTTCATCAGTTGATGAAAGTCTTAATCTTTATGACTCTGGTCACCGTTTTGAACATATCCAACTTTTACTGCTCCTCCTCCGTTCACTTCCATATGCATCTAGGGCATTCCAAGCTCGTGCTATACAGGTGTGTTTTCATCGGCTTGCAGTGAAATAATTTGTATTATCATGTCAAATTTACTCTTTTTATTAGGCAAGTAGAGGCCCTTACTGAAAGAAATATATTGGTATACTATAGTAAAACTTATCTAAAGACCCGCATGATCCTAAGCTCATGGCCACAAGCCCATAAGTACTCGACTCTTTAACAAAGTCAAAGCTACTTTATTATTCCTGTATGCTTGTGTAATTTTTCCTTTTCTCTTTTTGGTACTCCCTTTATTTATTTTTTTGGTAAGGCGTATGTTGATTTGTTAGGACAAGACTTTGACCAGCAATTACTCAAATTAATATACTTTGTATGTGATGCAACATCATTTTCATAAGTACGTTTTAATACAAATCTAATAACATCAATTTTGTGTCACAAAAACTACTTACTAAAGTACCACTAGAGTAATTGTTGGTGAAAGGATTGTCCTAACAAAGCAAACTACACCTTACATTTTGAAATGGTGGAAGTATCTTGTTTTTGACTGGCAGTTAAGAAAGCTACTAAATCAAAAGTATGCTGTATGTTAGTTACCTCTATTTGCATTCTTAATCTTGGAATCTTCAGTTCACTCATCAAATCCATAATCCCAGCTGCCATGCATGTCATAAAAGTCAGCCAAATCAGATGGGCTCTACTGTGATGCCTGTGCCACTTGCATAGAGTATTAGGGTTCATGGCATTTTGACACCATGTAACCAAACACCTGCACGTTTATTTTCATCTGTACTGTGCAATTTGGTTATATGCTATTTGTTCTTTACAGACCAAGAGTTATATCCTTTTGATTTATCAAATTTTCAGATCTTGTTTAATTTCTTATGATACCAAAATTCTTTCTATATCGTTTCAGGATCTTCTGTTTTTGGCTTGCAGTCATCCTGATAATAGAACCACAATGACCTCAATTGCAGAGTGGCCAGAATGGATTTTGGAGGTTTTGATTTCTAATCACGAGGTGAGTACCACAGGCCTTTAAAACCGTGTTCAGGTGAAGCAACACATAAAGTGCATTTTGTCATTTTGTTGTTTTTTTAATTTGGAAATTCCTAACTATAGATGGGCGCTAAGAAAAATGCTGATGGTGTAAGCATTGGTGAGATTGAAGACCTTATACATAATTTCCTGATCATCATGCTGGAGCATTCAATGCGACAAAAAGATGGATGGAAGGCAAGACATTTTTTAAACAGAACATCCTCAGTAACATACATGTTTCGTAATGTCACAGCCATCTGCCCGTTCCATCTTTGTGGATAGGTTTGTGATGGCTGTATCATGGCCAAATGCATTGCATTTATCAATAAGACCTTGTTTTGTCATTGTCCATGCAACTATTTAGGACGTGGAGGCAACAATTCATTGTGCAGAGTGGCTCTCAATGGTTGGAGGATCTAGCACTGGAGACCAAAGGATCAGGTAGACCCTTTGCACTTAATGGGTAACTTGTTCAAGAACTACTTCTACACCTCTGTTCTAAGATATCTGCGCGCAAAAGCCTAGGATTTAAATATCAAGCGGCAACACCATTTATTTTCTCTGTACAATGTTTAACCTTTTTGCTTACTGGGATTGTTTGCCTTGCATTTTTATGGCAACCTTCTACTTCTATTCCTTTTAAGGCGTGAAGAATCATTACCTATTTTCAAAAGGAGATTACTGGGTGACCTGCTTGATTTTTCTGCCAGGGAGCTTCAAGTTCAGGTAATTCTCCTTTTCTCAACTTGATCTGCCTGTGGAGCATGGATCTTTTGTTTACATGATATATATGGGCAGCTGTATCGTATATCTTTTACTGTTGCTACTTTCCGTATTTAGTTTTTCCCTTTGTGATTTGTTGAACTGCTGATTTTTAGTCTCTCTTCTTCTAAAGAGTGTTTTCTTTATCCTGCTCTGGTCTAAATTATCTCGGGGAATCGGAAATAGGAGTAGGCACAAAGGTTATATAGATTACGGTTATGGGTAATTTTATGATTGAAACTAGAGTTCGTGGCTAAGCTCCCAGTATGGCTAGGTTGGCTGTTCGCCATACCTCGAACTTTACAGGTCCTTCCATTCTAGCTTGATTCTGTGTTTTTCATTGCACCTCTGCCTTTAATCAGGGCATGGAGCTTCAATCGCCCCGCTGTACCACACCTCATTTTTAATCCATCCTCCGCCACTGGTAGAGTTGGCAGCTTTGACTATATTCCCTACTCCATTTGCACAAGAATATAACAGGTTGGCGCCTAGATGCAATAGCACTGCTATGTAACAATGTTTTATCATCGTGAATCCATCCTCCACCACTGGTAGAGTTCTCGTGTTGTAGCTGTTTGATCCTTTATGATAATTTCAATACTGTTATTGTAATCCTGAATGGCTTACATTATCTTGATTCAGGTTGTTTCAAGTGTGATAGTCTTTACCTGAGTTCTGTGGCTATTGTTTTGTGATGTCTTTCTTTTGCTGTATGTGCGACAGACTGAAGTAATTGCAGCGGCTGCAGCTGGTGTTGCAGCTGAGGGTTTGTCTCCTGAAGAAGCAAAAGCTCAAGCTGAGAATGCTGCTCATCTCTCAGTAGCACTAGCAGAGAATGCAATAGTCATTCTGATGCTTGTGGAAGATCATCTGAGGACACAAGGTCAACATTTTTGCACATCCGTTGCAGGTGATAGCATTGTATCTTCCACCTCAGTGGCTTCATTTGCTGCCAGTCGGTCAAATTCTTTGGGCACAGCTGGTAAAGAACCTACGGCTGCTGGGGCCTCAAGACGGTCATCTCTGTCCAGTGATGCTGGTGGCCTTCCGCTAGATGTATGTAATACGCAATGGCTATATGCAGTTGCATTCTATCAGTTATTAGCATAATTTTGATGAAGTAATTATTTAGCTGTCATAACCTTCCTTTTATATTTGAGCAGTTCTACTTACACATGCATTATATTTATCATGCATTTGCTTGTTGTGTTTGAGGGAGAACATTTTACTGTTTTCTTCTAAGTGTTGCTAAAAGTCATTGCAAAAGGTGCCACCCTGTCATTATTTGTATTGTTCTGCTATGTTCCTGGCTTATTATTACCAACTTTTCATCATTGTTATCTTGGTAACCATGCCTGAAAATTTCACTAGAGCTGTTATTTACCTAGCTGCATTGGTCCTGCTAGTTCATTGTATGAAGTGAGATTAAATTTTTGGCATGATAAATGCTGGACTCTACAGTTGGAAAGATTCAAAATAAAGTTCCTTGAAGAGAAATCCTGCAATAAAGTTCTAAATAAATATGTGACTGAAACATCTCTAAATGAATAGGCACTATTGGATGATGATCTAATTGCTGGATTTAATAAAAGCTTTTAACTGCACATATCTTGCTATCTAGTGAAAAATTAAAATAATTACCTGTTGACTATACCTTCATGGCTTATATACTATTACCAACAGATAGCTTAGTTTAATCTTATGAATGCTATTTTCATTTATATGCTGTGATTGAAGCAGTTGCTTACTTCTATGGCTGACGCAAATGGACAAATCTCTGCTGCCGTGATGGAACGTCTTACAGCAGCAACAGCAGCTGAGCCTTATGAATCTGTCAAGCATGCATTTGTGTCTTATGGGAGCTGCATAGCAGATCTTGGAGAAAGTTGGAAGTACAGAAGCCGTTTGTGGTATGGTGTTGGCATTCCACCCAAATCTGAAATATTTGGCGGTGGTGGAAGTGGCTGGGAATCTTGGAAGTCTGTTCTAGAGAAGGACTCAAATGGGATTTGGATTGAATTTCCACTTGTAAAGAAATCAGTTGCAGTGTTGCAGGCCCTTCTGTTAGATGAGTCTGGACTTGGTGGCGGTCTTGGTATCGGAGGGGGATCTGGCCCTGGTATGGGGGTTATGACTGCCCTCTATCAGTTGCTAGACAGTGATCAACCATTTCTTTGCATGCTCAGAATGGTTCTTGTTTCGATGAGGGAGGATGACAGTGGTGAAGGTGACGCTTTTATGAAAGACACTAGCATAAAGGATGTAGGTTCAGAAGGAATGGGCCACCAGGCTGGAAGCATGATACCATTTGATGGCAACAGTTATTCATCTCCAAGAAAGCCTCGGTCTGCACTTCTTTGGAGGTAACTCCTTTTAGCAACATCAGATTCACTTGCTGTGCTAACATGCTAACAGTTTCCAAAAAAAGAAAGTGTTATTGATCTGTGTTAGGAATTGAATATTAGTTATAATTTAGTAAATAATCAGAACTTCAGTGGTAGCAAGTTACTTTCACATATTGTGTTGAAGTATAAGTAAATTGCACATCTTTCCTCATCAGCTTAGGCTTTTGGATGCAACTGATCAGGGCCAGAGGTTTTGATCATGGCTGGCGCAATTTACTAAAAGATTCGTTTGCACATTCCTACTCCATGTCTGAGGCGACTTATGCTTTGGGGTGCAATTGTTTGGTGCATGAATCTCAGTCTATTATGGCTGGTCATTCCGTTAATTCTTGTTCTATGGGTTGTGACTGCAGTGTGCTTGGCCCCATCCTCAATATGCCAATTACAGAGTCTAAGCGACAGAGAGTGTTGGTTGCTTCCTCTATTCTCTATTCAGAGGTCAGTTTCTTCTGCATTATTCACCTAAGAGCGTCCCCCCCCCCCCCCCCCCCCCCCCCCAGTGGAATAATACACTGTACATAGCCATCTGCCTTGTTTGAATTTTTCTTCATGTGAAACCATATTTTGCTGGACCTACCCTACATATAGCAGCTTTCTAGTTTATTTAGATTGCTATCCAAGGTCCTAGTCTGTTTCATATCTTCGTAACAAAGGTGGCCTTAGTCTTGTTCAGAAATCAGCCAATCAAGAATCAATCTTGTAAATGGCTTTGCCTACCAAACTCGGCTATGATCAGGGCCTCTTTTCAATGGGAGAAGCCCGTAAATTAGAGTCAGCCCTTATCTCAAATGTGTAATCTGTTATCGATATGGCAACATTATGCGCGCTAACATGTTTGATTTGTTTACTTTTCAATGTTCACAATACTTTTCAAGATAAGAATTGTCATGTTGGATAAAACTCGAAATTATTCTTTACCTATCCTAATTTTGTTGATTCTTGTATGCTCATCCAAATACTGTTATCGTTAGAATCAATGAGAACATAGTAAATAAATGGGCATACCATATATTCTAGGCTTCTAATGATTTGTTCACCATATTTTAGTGATGCTATTTCTAGTTTCTAGGTAACATAAAGAAGTTATTACTTGTTGTTCATAAGAGTTTGCGCTATCTTACACTTGATGCAGGTATGGCATGCTATTGGCAGGGACAGGAAACCCCTAAGGAACCAATACATTGAGCTGATTTTACCACCATTTGTAGCCATCCTTAGAAGATGGAGGCCTCTTTTGGCTGGTATCCATGAGCTTACTTCTTCAGATGGACAAAATCCACTGATTGCTGATGATCGTGCTTTGGCAGCAGATGCATTACCCATTGAGGTACTGGCTACTTCTCCCTAGAAGCCAATCATAACTTGAGATAATTCTATTGCTGAATTCTGTTTGCTAACATGATACTACTCTATTCAAGATGAACATTGTGTCATTTAACATGACAATCCTTCTGAAGAACTTGAAAGAAAATTGTTACTAATCTTGTTTGTTTTAAAAATTAATAACTATATACAAAATGCTATCACGTCTTCTTCTCCAGAGATTAACTGAATACCCCATTTATTGAAAATTTGTGTTTCATTTCTTGAGATCAGGCTGCTCTTTTGATGGTGTCGCCTGGTTGGGCTGCTGCTTTTGCGTCACCACCAGTTGCGATGGCATTGGCCATGATGGCTGCCGGTGCCTCAGGGACAGAAACAAGAACACCTCCTAGGAATACCTTGAATAGGCGTGACACATCATTGCCTGAACGCAAAGCAACAGCAAAACTACAGACTTTCTCAAGTTTCCAGAAGCCTACCGAAACTGCAGCTAACAAGCCTGGGTCCACCCCAAAGGACAAAGCAGCAGCAAAAGCTGCTGCACTGGCAGCTGCTCGTGACCTTGAGCGAACTGCTAAGATTGGTTCAAGAAGGGGTCTTAGTGCCGTAGCAATGGCAACATCAGGACAACGGAGGAGTTCAGGTGACATCGAGCGTGCAAAGAGGTGGAATACGTCAGAAGCTATGAGTGCTGCTTGGATGGAGTGCCTGCAATCAGTTGATTCCAAGTCAGTTGCGGGAAGAGATTTTTCAGCCCTTTCATACAAATATGTCGCAGTTCTTGTTTCTTGTTTGGCCTTAGCACGAAACTTGCAACGAGTCGAGGTAAATCCACTTCAAACACTTGTTGTTTGTTTATTATTTAATTTTCTATATGCCACATAAACTTAGGAAAATGCAGATGGAGAGGCAAACATTAGTTGATGTGTTGAATCGGCATCGTGCATCAACTGGACTTCGAGCATGGCGGCATCTTCTTCATTGCCTAGCAGAGATGGGTAGACTATATGGACCTTTTGGAGAACCTCTGCATGCTCCTGTTCGTGTATGTACTGCTAATATTATTTTTATCTCTGTTTTCCTGCTCTGTTTCGTCTTCTTGGAAATAGCACAATGAGTTGCCTGGTATAATCTGAACTAGGCGAGCTGCTCTGTAATATGTGAATCCATGTGACGTTTCTTCTGGGTATATTTAATATTTGTTTTCGCTACTCTGTGTTGCAGGTTTTCTGGAAATTAGATTTTACCGAAAGCTCTTCAAGAATGAGAAGATTTATGAAAAGGAACTACAAGGGATCTGATCATTTAGGCGCAGCTGCTGATTATGAGGACCGGAAGCTTCTTAGTGCTGTGGCTCAATCAAATGAATGCAACTCTGAGGACACTAATTCTTCACTAACAAATACACTTCCATCATCTGCTTCTGTAATTATGGCTGATGCCATGTCAATGGATGAAAGAAATGCAGAAAATGAGCAGTTAGAAACTGACACTACTCACAGCAGTGTTGATGACGATCAGATTCAGCATTCTTCAGCATCTGATAAACAATCAGTAAAAGGATCAGTAGGTTCAAGAAGTTCTGATATTTGTGCTGATCGGAATTTGGTCAGATCTACAGTCCTTGCACCCAGTTATGTGCCAAGCGAAGCCGACGAGAGAATTATTGTTGAACTCCCATCCTTGATGGTGCGACCATTGAAAGTTGTCCGAGGAACCTTCCAAGTGAGTTATTACTTAGTCGTGAAGTTCTACTTGTGCTATGAGCAGTTCTTGAAAGTTCACAGATCAGTTTATTTGCCATGCATTAATTTATAGGCATGTTTGCCATTAGCATGTTCTCTAAGAATTCATAATATAAGAATACTTATCATGTTGCAGCAATGGCTTAAAGTGCTCAGTAGCTTTTTGGTTCGTGTATTCTATGAGACTATCTATGCTATTACTCATCACGATATATACTATATTCTGGTTTTCGGGTTGTCCAAGTTTTGTAATATTTATATCGTCTGATTTGTTGTGATTTCTTTAACTAGCTGTGATTGCCATATAAAGCCTAATTTGTTCCCAGGTAACTTCAAAGAGGATTAACTTTATAATTGATGAGCGTTCAAGTGACAGTAACATTGATGATGCTGCCTCTACTAGTGGCCAATGCGATCAACAAGATAAAGATCGGAGCTGGTTGATCTCATCACTTCATCAGATATACAGCAGACGGTAAATGTTACTTTCTGATTGTTAGGGATATGCAACTCAGATCTATTACCATGCCCAAAGGGACAGATATTTTGATGTACAAAGTGCAAATAGCACCCTACGTAGTGAGATATTACACAAGGATGTATTGTTTTCCACTCTGCGTATGTAACATGATACCTTACTGTATAGTTTATTTTTGTGTGCTGTGCACTCATTTTATGGGTCAAAATTACTTGCAGATATTTACTACGTCGAAGCGCTTTGGAATTGTTCATGGTAGATAGGTCGAATTTCTTTTTTGACTTTGGGGTACATCCTTTACAAAACACTACTTCATAATTTTAATTCCTTACCTACCGCTCTGAATAACTATCTTTATCTCGTGTCTACTCGATGTAGGATATTGATGCACGTAAAAACGCTTATCGGGCCATTGTTCACACCAAACCTCCTAACTTGAATGACATCTTTCTAGCTACCCAGGTTTGTGTTCAGAGCATTTTAACCTAATATCTTGAATTATCAGTATGCAACAGCAGGCCGTCATGTGTTCTCTTTTTTTTTCAGAGAGCTGAGCAGATTCTTAAAAGAACTCAGTTGATGGAGCGGTGGGCTAATTGGGAGGTACAGAAACATTGTCCTATGCACTTTTTTTGTAGGTTTGATATCTAACAATATTCAATTGTTCAGATTAGCAACTTTGAGTACTTGATGGAACTGAACACACTGGCTGGTCGCAGCTACAATGACATTACTCAGGTCAGTATCCTGCACAATATGTATTTCTGGTTGAATCTGGTGATTTGTCATTCTAATTTTTTATCTACTTGTGCAGTACCCTGTTTTTCCCTGGATAGTAGCAGATTACAAATCCAAAGTGTTGAATCTGGATGATCCTTTGACGTATCGAGATCTTTCAAAGGTTGCCCTGTACCTATTTATTGCTCCTGTCTTTTTCTAATCACTAACCATAGTTGGCATCATTTGATGCAGCCAGTTGGAGCATTAAACCCTGAACGCCTAAAGAAGTTCCAAGAACGGTACTCTACATTCGAGGATCCAATCATCCCAAAGTTTCATTATGGCTCACACTACTCCAGTGCTGGCACGGTATATCTTCTTTATAAAGATGAATTCAATGTTTACTTAAAACACTGGTGATTCGAGTATCCATTATGCTGAGTGGAAGTACTTTGGGGTGTCTCTAACTCTCTAAGGGTATCCAACATTCTTATGCCTGATCAATTTGTAATAAGCTGACTGTAAAATAATTCAAAGTTATCACACAAGGGTCTACAGGTTATGTGTTCATGGTTTTGCCTGCATCAGTCAAAACTCTCTGTGTGTCTTAGTCTTACTTTAGTATTAATATATAGCTGTGGCTTCACCCGTTGTATAACTTTGGTTTGTTGCAATCCACTTTGATTTTGCTCTAATAGTTTGAAAACACAGTCTGTCACCATTTCTCGCTTGATTACTGTGGCCTGCAATTTTGATATTTGATTATTGTCCAATGCATACTTGGTTGTTGCAATGTTTGATTTGTGTGCTGACTAGGGCTACTATTATTATCCCTTGCAGGTCTTGTATTACCTTTTCAGGGTGGAGCCTTTTACGACACTGTCTATACAACTGCAAGGCGGCAAATTTGACCATGCTGATCGCATGTTCTCTGATCTTTCTGGTACATGGGATAGTGTTCTCGAAGACATGAGTGATGTAAAAGAGCTTGTAAGTCTACCGACAAATGTCTGCAGTAGTGTCCATGGATGTTTACTGGTTCATGCTGAAATTCATGTCTAGATTGTAGCAATCTGTTATCTGATGGTATTTATCTTAGGTACCTGAGATGTTTTACCTCCCCGAGGTATTTACCAACATAAATGGTATTGATTTTGGCACAACTCAACTTGGAGGAAAGCTAGGTAACTGCATTTAAACTTATTTCAGCTATGCAGCATAATACACAGAATCGTTATTCTTATGCAATTTCTGGCACCATTGCAGATTCTGTAGAATTGCCTCCCTGGGCTGAGAATCATGTGGATTTTGTTCATAAACACCGGAAGGCCCTTGAGAGTGAACACGTCTCTGGTCATTTGCACGAGTGGATTGATCTAATATTTGGGTACGCTCTATGTTATTCTAGTTTTACCACTTTCTTGTGTGCTTGCACAGAAATATCCTGACTATAGTTTGATATGGGTGTGTGTCATGCTTATACTGTTGATGCTTTGCCCTATCTTCAATGAACTCTCTATTTGAGTTGCATGTACTATAATATGTTAAGTTGGGTAGATTATGTACAACTACAATGAGATATTCTACATTGGCAATTTTGTCTTTATGTGAGCATCTTTTCGCCCAACAATAGGTTTGAGTGCTTTCATATTTCTTGGCTCCTAAGTTTACATAAATGGTCTGGATGGATTATTCTTGGTTTTAGCAACTGGATGCTTTCAAATTTCTTGCCTTCTGATGTTCTCTTCACCTTATCGTTGCCGACGACTCCCTTTTGCAGATACAAACAGAGGGGCAAAGAGGCGGTAGTGGCCAATAATGTATTCTTCTACATCACCTATGAGGGAACTGTTGACATTGACAAAATTACAGACCCAGTAAGTAGCAGGGTGCATGAGTTAGTATCCATGTTTTATAGTAGCTTTTGTCTAGCTATTCATGTTTAGCGGAAACTCTATAGGTGGAAAGGAGAGCTACTCAAGATCAAATAGCTTACTTTGGACAAACACCATCTCAGTTGCTCACTGTTCCTCACATGAAGAGGAAGCCATTGGCAGAGGTCTTGCAACTACAGGTAATTTTATAATTAGCTTGTCATAAACGTCCTATATTTTAAAAACAGAGGGAGTGATAGTTTTACCAGAGTTGAAGTATTTTGGTTGTTTAGACTGTTATTAGTTATGTTGGGGTTATTGGCTGACTAGTCACTCCATTGGAATGAGTGTTGATAGTTGGGCTGGTATGCACGGAGAACTGAGAATTAACCATATCACTCATGGTAATCCATTAAAGCATAACAAGGATAGAAATCCAAAATGCTTCGGATGTATTGGGGTGGTATACCAGGGCTAAAACTGGTCTTCATTGCATTCTGGTCTTCATTACTGGAACCTGAATTTTCAGTTGGAGAGGTCTTGCCTAGATGTAGAGAGCTAGAGATGTACAATAATTGATTTCGTGAACATATAAATCTAGCCATCTAGGTAACTTATAAAGATATATTTCTATGACTTATTGTCCACTATCTCTATTTTCCTTTGTCATTCTTGTGATAGACAACTTCTGGCAGTTCCTGTGCTGCATAATTAACCGCTAAATATAATACAGTACTTAATAAGTGTTCTTGTACTGTCATACTCATATTCATGGTATAATATGTTATGTGGCTCACTAATATTTGGCATGGCTTGACCCTTTAATTTACTGTGCAGACCATATTTCGGAATCCAAATGAACTTAAATCCTATGTGCTTCCACATTCAGATCGCTGCAATGTTCCTGCCAGTGCTATGCTTGTATCAAATGACTCTATTGTAGTTGTAGATGTAAATGTTCCAGCAGCTCGTGTGGCACTTCACAATTGGCAGCCTAATACTCCAGATGGTCAAGGGACACCTTTCCTTTTCCATCATGGTCGAAATGCTGCAAATTCAACCAGCAGTGCTCTCATGCGCATTTTCAAAGGATCTGCTGGTTCTGCAGAAGATTATGAGTTCCCAAGGGCTGTAGCTTTCGCTGCTTCTGCAATCCGCAGTTCAGCAGTTGTTGCTGTCACATGTGACAAAGAGATAATTACTGGTGATTATTTCTTTTTTGCTTCTTATTATCTTAAAAGATTTCTTTTATATATATTTGCTAACGCACCACACCATGATGATTTACTTTGCCCTTCATTCATTTGTTTCATTTCACTCTTGTGATAGCCCTCCTTAGCGTGCTGTTGTACATCTGGAATTCATAGAAAGCACTGCAGTGTTATGCGTGGTATTCCAAATTCAAACTAAGTTTAGGGAAGAAAACATTCCAGGGTGAACAATAGGTCTCAGTGCTAATTTGGTTTTCTGTATCTTATTAATAGTATTGTATATTCAAACTGTAATTATGTCATGGGATTTAGCAACTCTGGTACATAAATTACATTGTAGGGTTTTCTGTTAATGGCACTCTATTAGTTTGTTGTCTTTCCATAAATACTATTATAATTCTAAGTATCATTTTTTTTCAATAATAGGTGGGCATGTTGATGGTTCATTGAAGCTGATATCTCCAGATGGAGCGAAGACGATTGAAACTGCTTCTGGACATCTTGCCCCAGTGACATGCCTTGCGCTGTCCCCTGATAGCAATTACCTTGTGACAGGGTCTAGAGACACCACAGTTATACTCTGGAGGGTTCATCGGACAGGCTCCTCACATAAGAAAAATGCTCCAGAACCTCCACCGAGTACGCCAACGACACCGCGCAGTCCTCTGTCGAGCAATACTAGCAGTGTGAGCAACCTCTCAGAAACAAAGAGACGCCGCATCGAAGGTCCTATGCATGTAATGAGAGGACATCTCGGGGAAGTAACCTGCTGCTCTGTTAGTCCTGACTTGGGACTTGTTGCTTCCTCATCAAACACATCAGGCGTTCTTCTACACTCGTTGCGGACAGGCAGGCTGATTAGGAGGCTTGATGTCTCTGAGGCACATGCAATATGCTTATCTTCTCAAGGAATCATTTTGGTTTGGAATGAATCAAAGAAAACTTTATCTACCTTCACTGTCAATGGACTCCCTATTGCTACCTCAGTTCTGACACCTTTCTCTGGACAAGTTAGTTGCATTGAGATTTCTACAGATGGCCATTTTGCTTTAATAGGAACATCTTTGTTCAACAACTACAAGTGTGATGACGTTAATGAAAGTGGGGATCATGAGCTTGGATCCAATGTCAAGGGTGATGTATCAAAAGATTCAGAACTGTCTGAAACTGAGCAGTCTGTTCATGTGCCTTCAATATGCTTTGTTGATCTGCATAAACTTAAGGTTGGCATTAATAACTTGGATTCAACTTGGTTGTTGCTTTTTGTGCAATCCTCACTAGGAATGTTTTTTCTGGCAGGTTTTTCACACATTGAAGTTGGCAAAGGGCCAGGACATCACAGCAATTGCTCTGAACAAAGATAACACAAATCTTCTAGTTTCTACTGCTGATAAGCAGCTAATAGTCTTCACTGATCCTGCTGTAAGTATTCCCGATTCCTAATTAACTACACATTATGCTCGACCAAATCCATATAATCAGTTCCCGTGATAACTGAATATATAAAAAAACGCTGTTGAGAATGTTTTAATACAATTAGTTTTTTTAAATGTTTAATACAATTAGCAATATTGCCAGTTGCATAGAAATCACGTTGAACTTGCTTCCTGATACAGTTGGTAATATTGCAGTTGAGCTTGAAGGTAGTGGATCAGATGCTACGTCTTGGTTGGGAAGGTGATGGGCTACTTCAGTAAGAACTGACTTCAGCAGATCATTGTCTGCTTGAAGATTTATAGTCTATATTAGTTATCATAGACAGTAGTAGTAAAGTTACGAAGGGGGGGCGTGTAACACGCCATTTTGTACAAAATCGAGGAGGATTAGAATGGTTGTGCAAAGGCTAGGTGATATACTTTGTATCCAACAGAGCGTTTAGATAAGGAAGAAACCAACGAACTTGGTGAGAAGTAGGCTGTAAAAATCTCCAATGATTTTGTAGAAAGGGTGAATAGTAATTCTGCGGTTTTGCCATGCATTCTTTGGTTGGTATGTCGTACAGTACTTGTCTGCAGTGTCCCAGTAACACTTTGTACATGTAAATTTTTGAATCTATGACTTGGCACCAGACATCAACTGTTTTTTTTATACAGCCATCAACTGTTGAAAGTGGTGGACCACAGTATTTCATTTCTAACGTTTTTTTAAAGTAATCAAATGAACGTGCAATGTCACTCTTTCATGTAGAGCATTTGGGAGCGGCCGCTCGCGTGTTCGAGCCCCGGCTGGGCCGAACCGCGCGCCTCACTGGGGATTTTCCCCTGAGGGAACTGGGCGTGTGTGTGGGTGTAGGTGAGTAGTGTGTGTGCGCGTGTGTGCCCAGTAGGCGCGTTCCGAGACTACTCGGGCAGCCTCATTCGCGTGTGAGCGTGCGGTCCGCGCGGGTGTCCACCTGAGTTCTTATATGACGGGCCAGTGCTCCTGGCAACTTTAAAAAAAATGTATTGCATTGCTTAGAAAATGCCGTTGCCTCCCCTTCGTACTATTGAGAAGTCCTGGGAAGCTTGTTGGATTTAATCTCTGTTTTCATTGACCACAAATGGAGGGTGGAACGTCCTGTCCTGTTTGACACCGACAATGTATGTATCATCGTCAGACGATGTTTGTCCTCTTTTTAACTAACTAGCAAAAGGGCACGTGCCGCACATGTTTTAAACAATATTAAATTAGTGATGTAATCGACATGAACTTTTTAAATTAATCTATAGAGAGTTTGATCATCATAAAATCTGACGGTGTAGTAAAAATATATTAAATTAGTAATGTAATCGACATGGACTCTTTAGATTAATCTAAAGCGTTTGATCATCATAAAATCTGACGGTGTAGAAGTAATGTAGTCAGCATGGACTCTGTAGATTAATCTAGAGCGTGCAATCGTCATCATAGGAGGGGTAAGAGTAACACGTAAGATTTGATAAAAAAATTAATCTGACGGTGTAGAAGTAATGTAGTCAGCATGGACTCTGTAGATTAATCTAGAGCGTGCAATCGTCATCATAGGAGGGGTAAGAGTAACACGTAAGATTTGATAAAAAAATTTGTGGTCTATAGATTGAGACGGTGACGGAAAGCTACAATTCAAATTTCAACTTCGAATTGCAATCTGGATCCGTTTCTAACAAGCTAGCGCTTTACTTCGAGGATACAAGTGGCATCGCATCGACATATCAGCTGCCCAGACCCGTCAATCTATCGAGTGTATGGCTGTATGCACAGTAGGAACCATGAGACAAAAATCGTCCGTTCGAACACGTACTATGAGGTTTAAAAGAGTACGACGTGAGATATCCCCAACTCAACTTGCTAGGTCGAACTCGAACCTCTCAGGTTAGTAGTTTGCAAACATCCTGGGATTGAAAAGATGCCTCAAGCATCACTAACAACTGTGTATTGCTATCTCAAAATCTCTGGAATACGCTTCAGCTAAAAAACATGACTGGGAACATTACATGCTGTTTTTTTTGGGGGGGGATTTCAACAGCTGCAGCGCAAATGAGATGTGATAGCCGCAATGGAGAAATCAACTTCTATTGGGTCCTCCTGATCTTTGAAAATGTGCCGGTCTCAGAAAAGTAGGTACTCTGAGTTCCACCTCCAAGCGGGTTCCCTTGGGCCTGTGGATTTGACAACTCTATGCCCTGCACAAGGGAGAAATTTAACATCAGGAGCAAAATAATGGCAGGGACATTCCGTGTACTTAATCTTCCAGATTTTCGTTTTTTTTAAAAAAAAAATGGTTAGCTCCCAAAATCTGTAAGATGTCAAATGCATAAGATCCTAATGTGGCCTATCATGGTAAACTATAATAATACAAGATGTGAGTTAGAAGCATAGCATATAACTAATTACATAACCAAATGAAGGGTTCTCATTAGTGAATTCAAGGAACTGAACATCGGAGCTACCTAGCAGGTAACCAAGATGGAACATGAAAATTGTTTCATGACCCTTTTCAGTGTCCCAGAAGATATGCTAGTCAAACAGACCCAAAAACACATAGACTCAAGAAACAAGATCTCACCTGAACTGGTGTAAATGCCAAACTAGATGTCAACCCTGAAGTTGCGCCGCTGCTACCATAGCTCTTCTCCTTGAATCTGATATCAGAAGGCAATATACAATCAAAGTGAGGTTCCAGCAAGGATATTGTGAAAGTAAAGCATTTCAAATACAAGCAGATATTGTGCTGCAGAGTAGCATGTATGAGATTACATGATAGAAATACACAGAATGCATGCAATGTCTAACTTGCCTACGATTTGTGTGAAGAACCACTTGACAATGAGGATGCATGGTATGTGACAATGCATTGAAGCATCAAGAAAGCTTTGTCAATCATAAAAAAAAGAACTATAACAAGTAGAAAGCTACAAAAGCTATGTGTCTTATTGACTTATTGTATGCCTTCGTATCATTTTTTTAGGAAAATATAGTAGGGAGGCCCCTCATGTGCCTTCATATCTTAATCTTAAAATGAAGGATACCAAAATCCAGTATTTTCGTAATTTATCTGTATTGACTTAAAACAGAAAATCTGAAAGAACATTTTGCTAGAAGAATAAAAAAATCACAAATGGATGCAAAATATCATACTGGATGAAGAACTAAGGTAACATACTTTTTGGCCACTTTAGCAGCAAGTTTGCTTTGTCCAGCTGAGACACGCAACTTGCCACTTCCAGCTTGTCCGAGCATACCATAACCTTCGCCCAAGCCATCACCTGATATAACAGCAAAATGTGATTGTGTCAAACAGGTAGCTTTCCTCCATTGTAAGGAATGCTGAAAGCATACAGTAAAATGACATAAACTACATCATGTAAACACTAACTGACCTAATGAGCTCTCCTCTGGAATTCCAAATTGCATCCGGTTTGCAAGCTTCATCATATCAGTTTGTGCATATCTGCACAATGAAGTTTCACATATGAGAACCAATTAATAAATTTAAAAGTATGGACGCTATTTCCACATTGAAGCTTAGAAAAGTTTACCTTTCTTTCATTTTTCGAAGCCGACGACCCCCTCTCTTCTTTTTAGGCTCAGAGTCTGGAACAGGAAGTGGCTTTGGAAGCTTTGCAGGAGGTGGTTCTTGCCACTTCTCAATCTTCTTACGAATTTCTTCTAATAAGTTCCGTCCAGCTTTTCCGGTTGGATCACCTCTAATTGAATCAATCCTTGCTGCTAGAGTTGACTTTGCTGCAATAAGCCTGCAAGCCCTAGTCCGCAGAGCTGGAGGTGTGCTCTGAAATACTTCAGTTTGTTCAAGATAGCCAACACGAAACTGAGATGTGGCAGTAGAAAATCCAGCAAGATTTTTCCGCTTTGCGCCAAGTAACTGAACATTACAGGCAGGCATTTTTGCAAGCGCTCCCAGACCACCAGCTGTACCCATCAGTTTTGAGGCAACAGCACTGCCAACAATGGCAGAAAGGTTTGGTGCAATATAACCCATTCTGCTCTCTACAAAATCAAGCACTTTCTTCTTTGCAGCATCGAGGGTAAGGGCTCTGTCACATGCTTCGACAGTCTTTTCCAAATTCTCCTCAGACAGAGGCTTCCCACTTGTTGTTGACGCTGTCACCGAGACAACCATTATAATTGCAGAAGGTAAAAGCCCTTCCAGATCTACAAGTGTTAAATCCATCTCATTTCCAATCTTTTTGACAACACGGGCATAATCGATCGGATGATGAACCAGGGATTCCAGTTCAGGAAACTTCAACCTATACTTGTCACGTATGAAGTTATGGATTATGATGATCTCATTCTCAATATCTACTGACAAAGCATTGCAATCAACAATAAGCTGGTATTCTGGATCCTCCTCCAGGATGGAACCTTGATTGGAGAAGTCAGTGCCTTTCTGAAGTGCATCTTCAACTTTCTACAAATAACCAATGAAGATGTATAATGTCACACAGTGAGATAATAAGACATGTCGCATACATACTCAGACATAGGATCATATATGTTTTTTTGTAGAAACCATAGCACCATTAACCAAAGCTATTTATTAACACTCCAGACACACGCATGAATGCTTGGACAAGATACATGTTAAACATAGTAGTTAACAATGCAATGCAAACAAATAGCAAGCAATATATTTATAAAAGAGAAAGGCATGCTTGAGAAAAAGGGGGTGATTTTGTTTACATACTTGCATAATGTCATGATAGCGTTGTGTCTTCTGCAACTTTGAGACGCTATCTAGATCATCATAATTCAGAGACTCAAGGTCAGGCATATCATCATCACCATCCTCCTCCATACCGGCTGCCTCAGCATTATCTTCTTCCTGAAAAAATTTACAATAGATCATCAAAACCTCCAAAAAATGCAATTAAAAATTCAGTTACGTGAATGAATTCGAGAAAAACAGAAATCAACTCACAGGATAGCCTTCATTGTCTGACAGCTCATCAAGATCCGCTAGAAAAGAATCAGCAAGGCTCGCCTGTGAAGTGACACCAAACGAGACAATTAAAATGAATGGCAATAAAATAGAAGTTCAGAATTAAGAGAAGATGCAACAGGATATTAGATGAACTCACCATGATCCTGGCGTAAATATTTTCAGAATTAGCAGCTCAAGTAATCTTTCGCCCTTCTTTACTGATTGAATCGGAGCAGTTCAGCCTAATCTGTAACAGCGGGTTTAAGGAGTATCAGGTATTGTAACGAGGTACAGTGCCACTAAAGTAGTACTACTATAGAAGAACGTGTGTCTGATAGAACAAACAAAAAGTGAAGAAAAATTCTATTATATAGCAATTCAATCCAAACTTCAAACTAAAGCGAAAAATCAAACCTCTGGGTGGAACAAATGATGGCCAAAAATTATTCCTAATAACTATGATAAACCTAAGACTGAGGACATCCACAAGCAGACTAAACGTGGGCACCAGGTTTAAGCTGAACCGCAAAAGGTGGAAAAATAAACAGCAGAGACCTTGGGAATCAAATCATATCGTATCTACTGAAATCGAACTTGCCCGTTGAGAAGAACCTAATGGAATGACAGATGAACTGATTAGATCATTAGGGTTAGGGCACTGCACAGCAGATCAGCAACTATGGATCAGAGAGATTTCAGAATTTGGTTATCACAGATAGCTTAGGCGCTGAATCCTTCTACTCTCTCCGCAACAGAATGCGCTCCTCTCTCCCCTGCCCCCCCCCCCCCCCCCCCCCCCCCCTCACTCGCTAGGGTTCATCGCAGTAGGCAATAGTGGTCCAGATCAAGCCCTAAATCGGTTCCGCGAGCAAGGGCGATCGGAACGGAGCGAACGGGACAGCGCTGGAGGACTTGGTCAACTGCGGCTGCTCCCACGAGGCCTGGGCGGCGGCGGCAACTAAAGCGAGGAAGAGGACGAACGGATTGGGTTTCGACGCAAACGGGCGCGACCTCACCACGAAACGAACTAACTAGATTGATACGGCAAAGCAAACTAGGGTTTATAAGTACTTACCAACAAGTCTGCATCGACCCCGGTGGTTTCCGCTCCACCCCAGGCGTGACGCCTCTCCACGAGGCTCCCCGTCGCCGGCGGCAAGGGAGGCGTCGGCGTCGGGAACGACGCTAACACACCACCAGACCAGGCGCAACAAAATCCCGAGAAGTAGCAAGAACAGCAATAAAATTTGGATTCCGGACGAAATCAGAGCAGGGCCGCCGTCCCCATGCTGCTGCTGTGGGCTAGCTGCACCGCCCTTCTAGCCAGGCCTTGCAAAGCCCATACGGGCCCGACAAGGTTGGGCCAAAGTTGTTGTACTCCAGTCTTGTATTTTTTTTATTTTGTAATAAAAAAACGTATTTGTGTTGTGGGTGTGGGGGTTAAAAATTGATTGTACATTTGTACTTGTGACGAAAACGACTTGGTACAGTAGTAGTACTATACTACCTCTATAACTCTCTCCAGTGCAGTGTTCCGATTCGAAACGCCTCGGTCAGCTTTGCCGGTGGCCGATGGACCTCTTATGCCAGTACGTATCGTAAGGGCGATTGTTCATTTGTTACCATTTGGACACGAAATTCCTGCGTTGATTGATTCAGGAAAGTTGCCGGTGTGGCCACGTCCCCCGATCTTCCCGTTCGGCGCGCAAGTCGTCGGGGCTTGGGCCGCGTCGGTCACGATCATGGGCGCACAAACGAAGCCCGCTAGCGCAAAACGCCCCTTTCACCCGACTGCCCTGGCGTCTGCCGAGGCACCCACCACCCGCCCTCCCCGCCCACAAAGCTGAGACTGAGACGGCGACGTCGCCGGCCGCGCCCACCACGAGCCAGCCCGGGATCCGCCGCGCCGTCTCTCCTCTTCGTCCCCCCGCCAAGAGAAACGGATACGAACTAATTCCTGCCGCGTGGATAAATCCGCGGCCCCGTCACGACGCGCTCTCGTCCAAGAGTTCGCTGGCGGCCGTCCCCGCGCCGGGCCGCTCGTACGTACGTGGGAGTGGAACGAACGAAACGTGTGGACGCGGAGGTGCCGGGTTCGATCGCGCCGCGCCGTGCTGCCGTAGCAAAGTGGGGGCCACGTCTTCGCTCTCGGCGCATGATCTGGCCGGGATTATCGGTGGCCGGGTTGCGCGTAAACACGCTCTCGGCGCCTGCGCCCCAGTCTGATGGATCGATCGGTCGACGATTGCAGCGCGAAGCTGGCAGGGACGGACGGCCGTGGAAGATTCGGGAGCGGGGGTGGCTTAGGAAGTCGTGCCGCCACGTTTTTCTTTCCGGAGATAACCTTATCGGTCAAAAACTCCTCCTTATCTCATCACGGCATGTGTCTCACAAGGTTTTAGCAGGCTGTATACTTGTGCGTAAATAAACCGATATTCCTTTATAATAATCGTGCGAATGATCGATCAACCGATAATTAATTACATTGGAGTCGGCCGCCGCTACTACCTCTCGCCTGCCCGTGTACACAAATAGGCGAGGAGCTGTTCCTTCCTCCTCTGTTTTGCCCGTTTTACTATTCTCTCTCTGTCTCTCCTCCCCAACAATGGCGCTCCCCTCTAGACGGCGGACGACCAAGGTACATCTCCTCTCTGGCTCTCTGCTCATCGCATGTCACCGATTGCTCGCCCTGAACAACGCTCATGCTTCTCGCACGATTCGATTCCTCTCACCACCTCTCGTGTGCAGGCGCACCGTCACGGGTTTGGCGCATCAACTGTTGAGCTCCCATTCACATCGACCATTCAAAGATGTTCCTCGTCGAGGTTCCTTTCCAAACTTTTTTTTTTTTGCCATATTCCTTGCTACCAAATGAATGGAATTTATCTGTTTGCTATAGCTCGTCGAATTACCCGAGTGGAATATTCGAGCTAGTAGATCTTTTGCGGCCAACGTATGTCATCAGCCAATAGCGACATCGAAGTTGGTACGGTAGCTGCGATTCGGCCCTCAGAATAAACGGCACATGCGCAAGAGCCACGAGATCGTGTTTGCGAGGGCCCTACAGTTGTGGGGCTTAAGCAGAGGATCCGTCTAGGAAGCGTTAGCTCCTGGAATATCCGTCCCCCAGGAGAATATCCGCTGCATATATTCCCTTTATCATCTAATCCTGGCTTTTCAACTGGCCGCCAGCAAAAACTGCCGGACGGGCAAAATTAGGTGCGTGTGATCACCAGCCGGTGCGAATAAGGAAGGAGCAGCCTTCTTTGAATTTTTTTAGGGCAACCAGCCTTCTTTGATTGACTTCACGCCAACAGCCAGTGGTTCAAACTTCCATCTATAATAGGAGGAACTCTAGTCTCGTTGCACGGAGGAGAAGAATAGTGCTACCTCCGTTTTAAAATATAGATCGTTTTGTCATTTCTAATTTCGCTGATTTTACTATACATCGAGATACAAGGTATGTCTAGGTGCAAAGCAAAATCTATGAACCTAAAAATGCCAAAACAACCTATATTTTGGCCTGGTTGTGCAATGAAATTAGCTAGTTGTTGCAGTATACCTGTTAAGATAGCACTATAGGAGCATAGAAAACACTGCCAACAACACATTCTCGTAGCTTTGTTTACTGTAGTTTGCAGAGCTGGTATCCGGGAGATGTTTATTTGTGATGCGTACCCAACAATGCGCTATCAAACCAATACGATACAGTAATAAACGTAGTTTATTATAGACAAAAGACGACATAGTTTGGAAGCAACTGAAACAAGAATCTAGTTGTACAGTTTTTACAGGCTTAATAAATCTATATGCTTTGACCATGTTGGCAAAAATATAGAGAATTCGATCTTTTCCTTTCTGAAACAAAATACGTATAGTATTTTTCCACGGGAGGGAGCACGTTTTACCGCATGGAGGACATTAGATAATTAAAACGATCGCAGGATCCGCACAAGTGGACCACAGTAGAGTAAACAATCTGGCCGCAGAAGAGGGTAGTGGATGTGACCTCACCGGGGACTAACCTGAACCAGAGGTAAAGCCCCGGTTAACCACGGCCAGGCAAAACTCTCTGCTCAATTTCTTTCTCTATAAGGCCTGCAACTCCTCGGAAGCCACTGGTCGAGGCGCCCCAGAAAGCTGCCCTCCGCACCCCACACGCGCCTCCACCGCGGCTCCGCACGGCCAGGAACAGCTGCTGTTCTTTCGGGAAACTTCAAGGACAGCGGCGGCCGGCGCTGCTTCTCCGCTTGAAGGTGGGTTTCTGCCCCCGTGTTCTTGCTGTTCCGTTCCTTTGCCTGCCTCTCAAAAAAGGCATGCTGTCAGTTACCGGAGAAATGAGCTCACGGATCGCCGGTTTTCTTTACCTTGCTGGTTGGCGGCAACTTGATTTGATCTCGTTTGTATCCGAATTTTGGTTTCGATTCTGAAGAGTGCGATCCTTTGGTTGCTTTTGCGTGTGGGCTTTATTCCATTGCGAAAAGCGCACTCCTTTGCATTTTATTTTTTGATTGACTGTACGGAGGATTGATGCCTTAGTAGCAAGCTTGATCAAATCGCGGTTATGCTTTGGGTGTTCATCTAGATGTTTGGCCCAAATTTAGCCCCCGGTTATTGTGATATTTTCCCCAATTTGCGTTAAGCTTCTGGTGTCTGCCAAGAGAGTTTTGTAGTTTGTACTATCAAGTAACCACAGATAAGTATTTCGGTATACCTCACAAAGCTATATCTGGATTGTTTTATATAATATACTTATCTGACGGGGATTGGGGAGTGTTTGATAGTATTAGTTGATTGCGACTTCCTGTGCAATCAGGGGTATTCTATTCGATACTGTGTGGAAAGCTTGATTTTAGGCGTATATGCTGATGTCAAGGACAGTTCAATTAATTGAACTGATAATTTAGAACCGTTCTGCAATAATAATTCAGAACTCATTGTTGATGTCATAGCATCCTCCACCTAATCGTATTAAAAACACAAGTATTTATTCTGTCATTTGGTTATAAAATGATAGCCTGCTTATTTTCCTCATTGTTATGGGATTAATTACTCTGTATTACAAATGAAATTGTCAACTCTTATGGTATAGATGGTTCTGATCTCAGCTCTATTTAAACTTTTCAGGCAACACCTTCACCAGTAAGGCAATAGCATAATATCTGCCGGCCTTCTTCCTGGTGTGAGCTACCTTTGCAAGGAAAAAAAAAACTAAGTCAGTTTCATTCATAGGCTCCTCAAGTCATCAGAGAGGCAAAATGCTTAATAAAAAGCCCCTGGGACTGCAACTTTTTGAGTGTGTCCGGGGTAGTCCTATCTCGTTCAGATCATGCCAAGCTCTTGTATTAGTGCTGACGTTCTTATCATATGCCAGCTACCATGCCACTAGAAAAACTACAAGTATTGTTAAGAGTGTTCTTGATCCTAAGAAAAACCTAGGCCTGTTGCACTGGCCCAGTCATCTCTATCTTCAAAATTTGAAAGGCACTGAGAACAATATGACTCTCTCTAGTGGTTGGGCTCCATTCAACGCTGAAGATGGCACTGCATTGCTCGGAGAGATTGACTTGGCTTTTCTCGGTGTATATGCAATCGGCATGTTCTTTGCTGGCCATTTGGGCGATCGGGTGGATCTTAGGATCTTGCTGACCATCGGAATGATAGGAACAGGATTGTTCACTGCCGCTTTCGGCGCTGGCTACTGGTTCGACATACACAACTTCTACTACTTTCTAGGCATGCAGATGATGGCTGGCCTGTTTCAGTCATCAGGATGGCCTTCAGTAGTTGCAGTGGTTGGCAATTGGTTTGGTAAGAGCAAGAGAGGGCTGATAATGGGAATTTGGAATGCCCACACATCTGTAGGAAATATATCTGGCTCTCTGATTGCAGCTGCAATGTTAAAGTATGGATGGTGTTGGTCCTTTGCTGTGCCCGGTATCATGATCGCGCTAGTCGGGCTTACTGTGTTTCTATTATTGCCCGTTGGTCCTGATGTGATTGGAATTCAGGAGGATCTCCATTTGAAGGACTCTGAAAAGGCTGACATGGACACCCCTTTGTTGGAACGGCCCTCAGAAGGAAAAGAAAAGGCAGTTGGATTTATTGAGGCATGGAGAATTCCTGGTGTAGCTCCTTTCGCTCTCTGTCTTTTCTTCTGCAAGCTTGTGGCCTATACGTTCTTGTATTGGCTTCCATTCTATATCAGCCACACAGGTTCGTCAAGTTATATTTTGCATTCGCCACTGGGTTTTCTTTTTTGGCTTATACCAATGGACCCTTTTGCACTATGATGATCAGAAAGCATTATTTGGCATTTAGTTACGAAGCTATGATATGATGGCATCATTAGTTAGGACAAGTGCTTGAGATATTTCATAGGGCCCGAGCAAATTAGCAATTGAAAATTACAGGCTCTCTACGATGTGCATATCAAACTTTCCAACCATTTATATATGTTGGCAAGCACTCATCAGAACTGAAGCTGACATTTCTATAGCTAGTATATCTTAAACTGGAGACTAGATTCCACTGGAATGCACTCTGCAACCATGGTGCTCTTTGACCTGTTTGTTACTAGAGGGGGAAAAAGAATTCTTGGCATAGTTTCTTACTCTGCTTAGTTACTGTAAGGTACTTGGGTTAAACAAACCATAATGCGAATGTTATTGGCTATTGTGTGGCAATATGTTGCTACCTGAACATTTGAATTTGTTGACTAGTTTCATAAGCTAATGTATATTCAAATCATGCCATTGCCGTGTTGATCATACAAAAAATTGATAGTTTTATCAGCACTGATTTTTTAGTAACTGACACCACCAATGAATGTGTTCCCTTTTTTCAGCCATTGGCGGCCAATACTTGTCAGACTCCTCTGCCGGGGTGCTATCGACCCTGTTCGACGTGGGCGGCGTTGTGGGCGGCATCCTCGCCGGCCACATCTCCGACCACCTGGACGCCCGTGCGCTGACGGCCGCGAGCTTCACCTTCTGCGCGATCCCTGCGCTCTTCTTCTACCGCATCTACGGGAGCATCTCGTTGACGTGGAACATCGCCCTAATGTTCGTGACGGGGATGCTGGTGAACGGGCCCTACGCGCTGATCACGACGGCCGTGTCGGCCGACCTCGGCACGCACAGCTCACTGAACGGCAACTCCCGTGCGCTGGCCACCGTCACGGCGATCATCGACGGCACGGGCTCCATCGGCGCCGCCGTGGGCCCGCTGCTCACGGGGTACATCTCGTCCAGGAGCTGGAGCGCCGTGTTCACGATGCTCATGGCGTCGGCGCTCGTCGCCGGGCTGCTGCTGACGAGGCTGGTGGTGGCCGAGGTGGCCGCCAAGATGGAGGCCCGGAGGACGCCCGATCACGCTGCGGCTAGCGACCTGCCCGTGTCATCCATGGGTGAACCTTAGGCGCTGCTGTGGAGTGGGCTTGTGCTTTCGTGGGGAGTTGGAAATTGGAATGGCGGCGGGAGAGCAAGCAGACCACCTCTGAACTGTGCTCCTTGGTGTGTTGTTGAGCGTCATGGTATATGTGTATATGGAGTGCGTGGCGTGGTTGTGGTTGCCGACGAGGATGAATGTGGTCGTCGGGATCTCTGGGCTTTTGTTGGAGCTGCACTGAGCATAGTCAGACGGATCTTTCTATTAGCAAATGCAACTCCGAAAATGAGTGCGGAAGGCTCGTCCATAACCAAAGGCAGAACATATGAGTTGTAGCTGCAAAATGATTGGGGGCATGTTGCATCCTTGCAACGTGATCCTGGAGGTGGGATCCTACTTGTTCAATTTCCATCCATCTCCATTAGTTTACGGGATGTCAAACTGTACCGTTTCGTGAACTGCCATGAGTGGAGGCCCAGTTTTCGTGTACTGGTGAATTCCAAATTCAAACCATCATCGCCGCCGGTGCTAAATTGACCGAGGCGACAAAGCACTTGTCATCGTAAGAACTGCGCCACCCCAATTTGCTCTGGATTGGCACGCCACCGACTGATTTCTCTGCAAGCGGCTGACGGGGTTTGATGGGCTTCTATTCGGGCCGAAAGAAGCGAGTGAGAACATTATAAAAGCCCAGTTGGAATAGCAGGACTCCGTTTTGGGCCAATTGTGTGAAACTGCGTTTTGTTAAGGCCGCGCCCGAGCCTGGAATTCTTTTGCAAGACTGGCAAAAGGCACGTGTTTTAAGAAAAAATATAGTGTGAGAAAAAATCTTAGTGGCTAATGTGTAGCATGAGAAAAAGTTTTGACTGCTCACATACATGACCAATATAGCGTGAGAAAGAGTCATAGGGGCTGACGTGTATCATGAGAAAGAGAAATAATCCTGACTCATTACGTACATGACCCGTGGGTCCACCTGTTAGACCAATGTGTCTTTTGACGATTGAACGTCGAAATTCTTTTATCTTTTATAGATAGCATAGATATGCGATTAGCAAGCGTTGAGCAAAACAATAAACCGTTTGTCCAATCGCTCGCTTTCTCCAACACGCATTGACCCACCATACAACGAAAACACTAGTAAACTGCGGCCTCTGCTAGAAAAACGACACGGCAATGAGGCACACGCACACAGCGCATTACTGCATAGCCTCGCGACCACCGCGCGCCGGCGACGAACAGGCTTGCTAGTGAAGCCGGGCACGAATATGTTCGGGGCATCGGATGCGGAAGATGCCCACGGCAAAGCTTGCAGCTGGACACGCATTAGCCATAACCTTTTTCAAGTGTGTGTTTCTTTCCGGCGGGGGATTACTAGTTGTTTATTAACCGCCAAAATCGATCCCGCTTCTTCGTGCGCGATCTTATCCCGGCGTGGGCGAAAGCAACCGATGAGGCAGGCGCATTGCCAATGTGAGATGTGCCAGCCAAGCGGCCAAGCCAGCCGTGCGTTGCTACAACTAGAAATGTGCTTTGCAACATTGCAGCCTCGTCAGAGGTTCTTCGTGCTCGTAGCACGTACTAGCCGCGCTCCAGACAGACGGGCTGTATCGATCAATCAGGAATTCAAAAAAGAGTAAATTCCTTATATGCCATTGAAAAATACAACCCATCCCTTATGTGCCATTGAAAAATAGCTCATCCCTTCTATGCCATTGGTTATAATTTTTGATCCCTTATATGCCATTGCCGTTAAAAGAGGCTAACGGGGCCGTTAAATGGAAGGGCAAAATGACCATAATACCCCTAGCTAGAATGGAACATATTTGTGACCTTTCACCCCTGACATGTCATTATAATCAATAATGAGCTAATACTGGAAGTATGTAAAATGGGTCATGCAGAGATATATGAAATAAATAAAATTCATTCTAACTAGGGGTATTCTGGTCTAACAATGAATTATATTTATTTTATATATCTGTATATGACCCATTTTGCATACTTCTAATGTCATCTCATTATTGTTGTTGATTGGAATGACATGACAAGGATGAAATGTCATAAATATGTTTCATTCTAACTAGGGGTATTATGGTCTTTTCACCCTTCCATTTAACGGCTCCGTTAGCCTCTTTTAACGGCAATGGCACATAAGGGATAAAAAATTATAACCAATGGCATAGAAGGGATGAACTATTTTTCAATGGCACATAAGGGATGAGTTGTATTTTGCAATGGCATACAAGGAATTGACTCTTCAAAAAATCGTGTCGACGGATGGCTCTGGACGCTGGGCACGGCGGCGTGGCCGCCCATGCCTCTCGCATTGGCCAGGTTTGCACATGATTGGACGCCGTACCGACACGCCCGCCGGTCCTTGCTGCAGTGGACAGGAGGGAGCGTGCCGCTGTGCAGTAAGCACAGGGTACTGTTCCAGCTGCTCCTGCCCACCTTGCCTGCTGGTTGGCCCGGTCCAGGCGCAATTGGGAACTCGGACGAGCCCCGCAAAGCGAAAGCCCCGCGGCCTCGTGCCCCGCCCGTTCCAGCAGTGCCCGGCCTTTTCTCCGCTAGCTACCTAGGTATAGGCTGGTAGCGAGTACCGCTACGGCCACGAGTGGGTGAGTGACAACGCTTTCGGGCTCGTGCTCCTGCTGCTACGCTCCAACGCAGAAACGAGGCCGCTGCACACTCCAGTCCATCCGAGAGCTCCCAACGTGCAAACCAACACACCATGGGGGATTGCGGGGTCTCGATCACGTTACGCGCCAACAAGGTGAAGCCCGGCGCCAGGGCCTCGATCGCCTGATCGACCTTGGGGTTGGGTGGCTTCTCGGCCACCGGCCGTCGTCCGTCCTCCCCCTCCTCATCTCCATCTAGTGGCGCCGCGCGCACGTACGCGCGCGGATCAGGCCCCCGTCTAGCCGCCACTACTTTGCAAGCGGGCGCGTGGCGGCGCGCCCTTATCCTGTTACGCACACGTACACGAGTACACGAGTTGGTGAAACGATGGCGAGAGCGCGGCAATTTGACTCGGTGGGTGGAATGTGGATAGAGGCCGGCCGGCCTCCGACCACCGGGCGCGCGCGGAAAAGGATGGAGCGCTGGCCGGAGCCCTGGATCACACACGCGCGAGTGGTGCGCGCGTTTCCTCACCCAAGGAAAATATGGCCGGCGGAGGCGAGGTGAGGACGCGAGGTCGGTCTCCGCGGCGCAAGACGCCAAGCGCCTGCGCACCAACTCCCACGTTCTCATCATGATGGAGAGCCGCGCAGCGCGGCGGGGGGTGACGGCATGGACTGGACGCATGGTACCGGGAGGAGAGGGGAGCGGAGATGATCGGCAAGCTTTGGCGCGGGTGCATTTGACCGGCGCACGAAAGCTAGCAAAAGGCGACTGGAGAGGGAGGCGAGCGACGGCGCGACGGGGACCGGTGGTTGCGGTTGGTTTGAGAGTTTGTGTGGCAAAGAGAACGAGAACAGAGACAGGCCGCACTTCCATTAATTCCATGGGCCGCCAATATCATCTTCTTGTCTTTTCCATCGAACGGTTGTTACTTCTTGCCGCAACTACTATATCATATAAGCAAAAGTTCTTGCCATGAACACATAGAGGTGTACAGACCGGTAGTTGCATATATGATGCATCCAACTTTAGGCAGGTTTAGGTTTAGGGGTTGGTCGTTATGCTTGGATTTGATATCCATTTTAGTGCCCTCACCCCACTAAACTACTCCTATCTACTAAACACACAAGGCACGTGCATATACGTTCTCTTTAACTAATGGTGTGTATGTCTCGTGACGATTTATTTTTCGAAAAGGCACGTTTCACTGACTGGATCATCTCATCTTTAGTGCTCTTGGCTAGCAGTAAACAGCCGGTCTATGTTGTAACAAACGGATATGTACTAGATAGCCCAGATCACAGGACCACATGAAGGGAGTGACAGGAGAAGATCGAGATTGGTGGAGACCGGTGTGTGCCATGTTCCCCCCGGTCTTTCTCTTCAGTAGCTTTCCGAGACGGGCATAAGTAGTGCATTCTTTTTGGATTGTGGTACGTGAATGAAAGATTTTCTGAAAAGAAGAGCAGGAAGCGTCAGTTGTACGCGCACAACAATCAGAGAGAAAGGAACGAGAAAAAATTGTTTATTTTTGTCCTCGGTTATACACATAGCAACGAACTGCAGCTGACTAGTTGCTTTTGTTAGATATAAGATGCAATGGAGAGGTATACAACCAGTTCTGGTCTGTTTTCCAGTCACAACCAGCTTGTTATGACTTATTCTTTTTTTTGCGAAACTTGTTATGGCTTATTCTATCTCTGCTTCCTCACACAATCCTATTGAAACACCCAAAACCAGCCACGGCCAGCGAACTTTTCCACCAACGGAACAGGCTGATAGTTCTCGTGTCCTTTTACAACTATGGTATTACTGTAGTTTATGCGCGTGCTCTCTCTCTCTATGCTCTGGGTGACTATTTTTTTTCACGAGACCGGATATCTCAAAGGGTCGTGTTCGTGTGCGACCAAAACCGCGCGCATGCAAAGTTTTTTCCTTTTATTTTTCCTTTTGGGCTGCCCCGCAGTGCAATGAGGAGCCTTTCCATCGCTCCTCTTTTTTCCATCGTTTGTCTAGTCCTGATCAACGCATTCCCAAGTTCACGTCGCTTTTATTTTTGGCTTCTTTGTCCTCACATTCTTTCATCGACATCGCCGGCGTCTTTTGCTCCGGAACGTCCACACGCGGCGAGACACACATATACGTGACATGCTTCGAGAGCTAGGCCAAATCCGTCGCTTTGCAAACTTTTCATGCTCCATTAAGATGGACTTTGTTTGGCATAGCATATCTTTGTTCTCTCCACAGTGACATGCACTAAGCTAGCACTAGTCTTCAGGTAGGCCCCATATTTTTAGGCCCATTTGACTCCCCAGTGGCCTCGTGGGGTTAACAATACGTTTACGTTCACTAAGCTTTTATACAGAGCATAGCTAGTAGCCACAAAAACACCAAGCTTCTGATGCAGTTCCATTTCTGAAAAATCAGCACTGCTGTGTGTTTTCATAGATTCAGAGCTGGCAGTAACGCCACTAGCACTTTCCCTGTCCAAAAGCAGCGCTCGAGCACGCATCACTACTCACTAATCACAGTACCATGACAGTACAAAAGCAAAACGTCTAAGACCTATGTTATGTTACCCATTGCATGTTCACATTCCCTTTCATGATCGTGTCCCTGCCTCCTCCTTTTGCTCACTGATTGGTCAGCTAAAAGACACACGGTTGTAGTAGCTTTGCTCGTCATGATCATGGCTAGTGGATCAACATGTTCACTTCAACTTTGGCCCTAGCCGGTTTCGTACTACATTTTTTCCCGTTTATGAGGTAGCTTATGCAAGAAGAAATGATTGCATACCACTACAGTATAGCTTCATGATAGCCAGTGTATATGCATGGACCATGCTGTGTACACCACTTTTGTTCATATATGCATCTATCCTATCTTTACGTCTCTGCTTTTCTATCCCCCTTTTTTTCTCAGTAGGAAAGTTTGTATTATTGCATCACTTTGCAAGGGATACTCCATCAGC
The DNA here is from genome assembly GCA_015476505.1 of Urochloa ruziziensis. NCBI lineage: Eukaryota > Viridiplantae > Streptophyta > Magnoliopsida > Poales > Poaceae > Urochloa > Urochloa ruziziensis. Next base: position 44,356,145 of record CM027125.1, read on the forward strand.
GACGAGGACCATTGATGCCATATGTACTGCTGTAGGCCGGTGCTAGAGACTGACGTTAGATGTTACGCTTATACTATGCAGAAGCGCTCATCAGGAATTCAGGACTGCTGGGGTACGTTCCTTTACATTTGCATACATGGACCTGGCCACTTTAAGATTCTCCTGACTTTTATCTCCTTTTTCCTTCCCTTGATCAAACGAACAAAGGCGAGCATATTTTTCTAAAGACGAAAAGCCTGGATGTAGTGATCTTTGATAAGGACAACGAAGCCCTTTTACATCAGTACTGCACTCGCATATTGTTTTGTGCTCTTTTTTTTTTTTCCTTTTCCTACTTCTAGCCAAGATCTGGAGCAGCCGAGCTGAGGCGCTAGCTGTTCGTCGAAGTTTTGGAGGGCTACATGCTTTTATATATATGTGTCAGTGCCAGAATTCCAATCAGCTTCAGAAAGTTCAGCACGTCCTAGTGCAGTTACGTTAATCATCAGTTTCATCATAAGTTCACTCCTCAGATTTGGTGGCTCATTCCTCATCCTTCACCAATAGCCTCCAGTAGTCATAGTTGCAAAGAGTCCTTGGAGGATTATCCAGACAGCAGCCAAGTCTTCACATCGATCACCGCTGAATTTCCTAACTGCAAAGTGTAGCCTTCAAAGTAGAGACGAAATGGCAGGCACAAGTGTTAAAGCCCAAGAACACTAGTAGAGTCTAGCGGGGATCTATTCGTGTTGATTCGTGTAGAACAATGATGGACAGAGATGAGAGGGAAAACGGTGGTCAATACCTTCGCCTTAGGGAGGTGCCGCCGAGGTTAACATCTCGTTGTGTCGGTGAAGTCGGCACACGGGCGGCGACGGTCGGTGTAGGGTTTGGCCGGCGTCCGGGACGGCGTCGGCGTCAGTGTTGCAGTGGCGGCACTTCCCGTCACTGCTGCGCCCCCTTTAGATCGGATTAGGGTTTGTCGGTGGGGTGTGGCTGCTGACGGCGAACCTAGTGATGTGAGCCGCTGGCCTCCACCTCTATTTATTGTGGCGCAGGTGACAGGGCCCGCCAACTAGTAGGGTTGGGCGCCCCCGATCAGGGCGCGGATCAAGGCCCGGTCCAGCCGTTGGGCTGGCCCGTGGAGATCAATCTACCAACGAGCTCACAACACTACCGTAGACTGCATACATAGCAGGCATCCGGAACCCAAAAATACCTACCAGCAGAGGGCATGCACTAAAAATACCTACGCAGCGAGGGCGTGCACTTTTTTTAACAGTAAAGGCATGAGCCCTGCCATACCATTTAGGCCTTATTTAGTTTCAAAATAAATCTTTTCACCCATCACATCAAAGGAGCATTTTAGATGTATGGAGTATTAAATGTAGATGAAAAGTTACATAGATAGACTGTAAATCGCGAGATGAATCTAATGAGCCTATTTAATCCATGATTTGCAACAATAATGCTACAGTAACCATCCACTAATTATGGATTAATTACACTCAAATTAATCATCGTTAGATTCGTCTTGAGATTTCCAACGTAGCTACGTAACTTTCCACTTTTTTTCTACATTTACTACTCCTAAATCAGTAAAATCAAAACCCGAAATTTTATTCACCGAAAACATTTCGGAAACTAAGAAGAGGAGGGCGTGCACTTACCAGACGAGCACCAGGAGCGTGAGCATCGTCAGAGCATACGCATAAGAGTAAGTATTATGGTTGGCTACAAGCAGGCTGAATCCTACATGGATGAGAGAGGAAAGAAGAGAGAGAAGAGCATGAGCGTTTCACGGTACGCCCGCCTCAAACTGGCGCATCCATCTTTTGTTGGCTACCTGCCTGCGGTGCTCGCTGCATGCGGATTTTACTAGCCACCCTGCGCTACTCGGTTCTGCTGCCGCATTAATTACAAATATATCAAATATACTATATTTTATTCGACCATCCCAACTACCATCTCCTCCCCCCTCTCCACCGCCACTCTCTCCCGCGGGCCCTACCACTCTCCCTCCCTCCTCTTTCTCCGCCGGCCGCTCTCCCTCCCTCTTCTCATTCTCCGCCGACGACGCAGCCCACCCCCTCCTCTGCTTCCCCGCGCGGCCCTCCGCCCGCCTGCGTGCGCCGCTCTTCCTCCCTCTGCCTACGCGCGCCGCTCCTCCTCCATCCGCCTGCGAGCGCGCCGCCGCGCGGATTCAGAGCCCGGCGTGCCTGCTCTTCTCGAGGACGGGTCGAGGCGCTGGGGTCGTTGCCCCTCTTCTTCTTCCCCGCGTCGGCGGCCATCTCGCTATTCCTCTCGCGGGCGGCGGCCTGCTCCCTCCTCTGCTCCATCCTCTGCTTCCCCGCAGGCCATCTGAGCTCGGCATGGCCCGACGGCGGAGGTGGAGGGTCCGCGGCGGCGCTGGTTCGAGCTCGGTCCGACGCGCAGGAGGAGCAGGGCGCGGAAGGAGGAGGAGGAGCGACGGCGGCGGCGTCGGGCGTCGAGAAGAGCAGGCCCGGATCAAGCTCGTCGGGCCCGCGGCGAGGAGGAGCAGGGGCGGCCATGGTGGAGTGCACAACGGCGGCGTTGGGCCTGCGGCGAGGAGGAGCAGGGGCGGCCATGGAGGAGCCTCGTCTGCTCCGCCCTGCCGCCGGATCAAGCTCGCGCGCGAGGAGCCCCACGGCCGGCTTGAGCTCGACGTGGTGGAGCTCGATCCGGGCGGCGGAGGTCGAGGAGACGGCGGTCTGGCGACGATCACTGCTCTCTCCCTCTTTCTCGGCTCTATCTCCGCCCACTCACGCCGCCATCTCCTTGGCGGCGGCGGCCTCGTCCCCGGCGGCAGCGGCGGGCCGGTGGCGCCCCTCCCTTCTCTGGTCCGTCCGGGTGGTTGGGGAAGGCGCGCGGTGCGTGGGCCCTGCGCTGAGGTGGCGTTTACCGCCCGACCGCGCTGCACGCCAGGTTTGGCGTCCGGAAGGCCGCTCGGTGCTTTCCCGTGCGGGATGCCGGCCCTGCTGTAGAAAAAAAGCGCTAAGTGACACTGCATGCACGTCAGGTGGCCTTTACCGCGCGGGGGATACACATAACAGTGCGGACAGCCTAATAAGAGGCCGAAAGCGCTTGCCATTTCTGGGCATTCGCTAATCTACCCGCCTCTCCGCTCGTGCCTACCGGCAAGCTAACGAGGCGAGCCCGGCAGCACTTGTCGCCGTCGCCGCGATGCGCGGCCTCTTTCCCCCACCTGACGACGCCTCTTCTCATTAATACCCAGGCTACGGCCGGGCTACCCTTCCTCTCAGGTCCCTGTCACACAGAAAGACGATAGGGCTCCTTCTCGGGGACGGGCGCCTGCGTGCGTCGCCGACGGTCGGTCACTCGCCGCGCCGACGCACCAGGCCGTGCCGGCACGGATATATACGGGCGCATGGTGGTCGGCGATCCCATCATGGACGCGACGAGAAAGATCGATCGATCGCTTGGTGCGGGCGGCAAAGCCACGCACGTATACGCCCGTGCTGTGCCGTGCTCGGCGTCGGAGCGTGCGCTCGCGCCATGGCCTGTAGCACCGGCTGCAGCCCAGGGCCTCAGGTCTGTGTGGGGGCGTGGTGGCGCTGCGTGCCTGCGTTGCCCCTGCCTGCACGGAAGCGCCCGCCTGGCCCGGTTCCGTGGGGTGCTTTCCCCTGGCCTCACTCCTCCCGGATTGTCCGTTGCCCACGAGCCAGGAAAAGGCAGCACGACCGTTCCAGCGCCCGGCCAAGCTGCAAGCAAGCAAGCGCACGGCACGCCAGAGATTTTATCCTCCTCCCGGAGATCTCCCGACGCCAATCTATATTCCACGACGGCAGCCGGGTCGTCCCAGCTCACCGGCGCGCGACTGCGACGAGGGCATCGTGCAGGCAATGCACGGCGCTGGGGCCTCTCCGTGGCCAGCGAGCGAGCGATCAAAACGATCTCGTGGGCCTGCCGCTGTGCGCCGAGCACGGGCTGCTCCCTGCCCTACCCTGCGTTGCTGCGTCACTGCACCGCGTCGCCCACGCCGAGTGCAATGGCTGGACCGAAGTGTGCAGGGCACGGGAAAGACGCAACCAGACCGAACGCGCACGATCCTCCAGACACCCAAACCAATAACCCAGCGCGTGCAGCAAGATGACAGAAGCCTGCGGCGATCCGGCCGATCCAAAAGCTCCTCCCGCGGTGGAATCGGGGGTCGTTTTCCGGGCGGTTCTTTCGCGCCCCTTTTCCCGTTCCCCGATCGGGTGAGGCGCAAGCGCAGCGCCTTTTCCTTCGTGTAAAGCCAGCCAGAGGCGGCAGCCGCGCCGCACCAGCCGGGCGAGCAAGGGAACGCGTCGCGGGGCGCGCGATCGGCATCGGGCGGCAGGAGCAGGACACATCGCACGCACACGACCAGGCCGGGGTTTTTGGTCTGTTGCGTTACTTCCGAGCAGTACCCGGGCGCGCGCGCGCGCGCTGTGCTGGCGGAGGACGAGCGAGTCCAGGATCCCATGACTGCACAGGGGAGAAGATCGCCGGGGACGAAACGGGTGACCGGTCGGAGGTGACAGATGAGATGGAAACCATGTTGCGCAACAGTGCCGTGGATGTGGTGGTCCTTGTCGCCCACCGCCCCCTTTCCTTTGGGGTCGGGACTCACTGCACTGGACCACCAGTCCCTCCCCTCTCGGGCCGGGTGTGCCCGATCGATGCAGGTTGCAGCTTGCAGGGCAGCGGAGGCCTGCCTAGCTTGCCTCGACCAGCGTCGTGCAGGGAGAGCGAGAGGGCTGGACGCGAGCGAGCACCAGTGCCGCAGTGGTCACGTAAACGCCCCATCTCCGCGGACACCGTGCGCCCGTGCTGCCCGGCCCGCGCGCGCTCTGCCGGTCTACGGTCTGCCAGGCGGGGGTCCCTGGCCTCTGCCGCTGACGAGGACGCGTCGGCTGCGTCCGCGCACCACGAGGCCCCGCGTCAGAACGTAGCCAGATCTTGAGCCTTGAATGAAGAGGGTCGTTTGGGAAAGAGGCAAGGATTTTTCGTGATGGATTTTTCTTTTTGACCCTGCACAAAGTTTGTACTCTATGGGAGCTCACTTTCAGGGAGGCAGGCTCGTTGATTTTGAACTCGTCAAGCATGAGGCTATGTGCAACGGAACCCTGTAAAAGCTCCTCAACCGGTACAATACGGGTTTTCTTCCAAAAAAACTGCAGCAGCGGTACCCTGTAAAGGGTCCTCTATTGTTCCGGTCCCCCGTCCCGTCCCCCAAATTTCCGGGGTCTCGCCCGCTCCTCTCCCCCCTCCTCTCCTCCAGTCCTTCGCCCCCCTCCTCTCGTCTCCCTGCCACCTCTTCTTTCCTTTCCCTCACCGGCGATGGAGCCTGGCGGCGCGCCCCCCGCTCGCTCCACGGCCGATGCCGGCCGGACCTCACGCGGCCGGCCGAAGCTCGCCCGGCGGCAGGCGGCGCCCGCGGCGGAGCTCGCGCGGGCAGGCCAAAGCTCGCGCGGGCGGGTCGGAGACGCCGCGAGCGTGGGAGGCCGTGGCGAAGGGCGCGACAGTGGGCGGCGGGAAGGAGCAGATCCCGGCGCGGCGGGGAAGAGCAGGGGTCCCGCCCTGCGCCACCGGCCCCGCCGGAAGAGGGGATCCTCCGCCGGCCGCGCGCTGGAGCTCCGACGCGAGCGGGTCGGCCAGCCTCAGCGCCGGCCGCCGCCCCGAGCCCGAGCTGCAGGACGTCGCGCGCGATCGGTGAGGCTCCGCCGGGTTCTTGGTCGCCGAGAGATCCGTCGCCGCCGCGAGATGCCGTCGGGTTCTTGGCCGCCGTCGCGCGCGGGTCGACGCGGGCCAGCATTGGTGCTCCGCCGTGAGCGGGCCGGTCGCGCGCTGGAGCTCCGCGCCTCTGCCGCGCCGCACCTGAGCGCGAGCTCCGCGTCGATCCACCCGACGCGCGAGCTCCGACGGCCAATCCGCCCGGCGCGCGGGCTCTGGCGGCCTATCCACCCCGCTCGCGAACTCCGGCGTACGGAGGAGGTGGGGGGCGGCCTCGGGTAGGGAGAGAGGAAGAGGGAGGGAGAGAGGGAGAGACGCCGGCGCGGTGGAGGAGGAGGAGGGAGGGAGGGCGACGGGGAGAGAGGGTGGTGGGCCCCGTGGGGATAGAGGAGAGAAGGAGAGGACACCGTTGCAGTGCAACGCTTTTTAGGAGGTGTAATCTTTTAGAGGCGGGTTAAAATATTTCTTTAGAGGATCATATTTAGGGATAACCATTGCACATAGTCTGAACTCGTCTAAGCACCCTCATTTGGAGCCGTGAAATGCAGCTCTTGATGCAACTTCCATTTACATAAAGAGGTTTGATGCCTTGATGTACTAGTGTACAGATCAAAGATACCCCCATTATTTACCTGACTGGCTGGCCTGGCCGGTGCCCGGTGTGGTGAAACGATGGAAGCAGAGACCGAGGGCCAGCAGAGCAGTGGGGTTGCATTAAAAGAATTTCATTAAGGGTCGGTCGGCACTCAACCCCTTGGCTTAAGTAACCATCACAGCACGCAGTCACGCAACTTTGGCCCCCGCAAACCCGGTTGCCTCCACTCGCTCAGAGTAACGAGTTTTTTTTAATAAAAGGCAGGAGCATTGTCACGTTATATAAGAAGAAAACGCATTCGTAGATAACGCGTCTAAACGAACACCACCACTACACAAACAACACACGCAAACAACGCATCTAACATAATACTACACCACCATCAACTGGGTGAGGAACCGAAATAAGCCACCGCGAAATACGTCGTCGCCGCTAGAGCGGCGAGTTGCGAACAGAGGATGTGGTGCACACGCAAATACAGCTCACGCACCACCCCAGGCAGGAGGGCAGCCCGGCCCACGCGAGGGACCGAGGGACGCGAGAGGTTTTGCGACACCGGGAGCGAAAGGTAGGGAGCATGGCGGCTTAAACAAATGCTGCTGCCCAGGTCTCGCCATCAACCTTTGCTTAAAGAAAGGAGCTGTCAGCCTCATGATCGGATAGCACGTTCTCATGCAGCTTGTTTAAACTCTCCTCGGAGACCTCTCTTTTGCCCGTATTTAGTTTCGAAATGAAATCTTTTCACCCATCACGTCAAAGGAGAATTTTAGATGCATTGAGTACCAAATGTAAACGAAAAATGTGAAAAGTTACATGGATAGGCTGTAAATCGCGAGACGAATCTAATGAGCCTACTTAATCCATGATTTGCAACAGTAATGGTACAGTAACCATCCGCTAATTATGGATTAATTATCCTCTAATTACCCTCGTTAAATTCGTCTTGAGATTTTTAACCTACATTTACTACTTCTAAATCGATAAAATCAAACCTGAAATCTTTTCGCCGACAACATTTGGGAAGTAACAGAGACGGGGGGCTAAAAAGAAAAAAAATCGAGCGTGATCAGACACGGAGCTAACTCGCCCCCCATCACCACCTGTAACATGGCGGTCTCTCGCGCTCTTTTCTCAAATCCTAGATTTGTTTGCAAGCTCCGAGAGAAAACAAAACAGGCCAGCACTCTCCTGCTGAAGCAACTGGTGGACTGGCGCGGGGTTGGGAGTTCTTTAAGCCGCGGGGCGGGCCAATCAGGCGCAGGCGGATCACGACGGGGGAGCCCGGAGCTCTGATCATCAGCACAGGGGCTCCGTCTCCCAGCAGCACCAGCAGCAGGAGGGGGGCACGGGCCATGTGAGCGTGATAGGTCAAGCCACGAGATTATCATCTGGAAATAAAGGCCCCCCTCCCCCGGGAGTACAGCGTACTGTGCGGTGTGCCTGCGCCCTCCCAACAGCGCAATTAATCGCCAACAGGGGCGCGGTACAACGCAAGTGCAAGTATTATGGGCGACGGCCGACGGGGACGGCGCTTGGGCTTGGACCACACGTCCCCCCGGCAAGTTGGGTGGCTGACGGGCCACCGGTGGCCGCTCGATCGCGGATGTCCGGTCGCCGTGCCGGCGTCGCCGTCCACGCGCCCGCGGTGGTCCGGCCGGGGACCGGAGACCCAGGACCCGTAGATTTTGTGTAGACGCTACGGGCGAACGACCAGACCTAATGAAGGAGGAACAGCGGCTGTTGGGCCCCCACCGGGAGGTGGTAGTGTAGGAAACGGATTACTGGATTAGGGCAAGGAACAGCAAGGGGGTGCTTCCATTTGCGAGGGTGACAAGCGTTTGACTGTCGCGCACCAGCAACGGCGGTGTTTTCATCTGAACGGGGCAAGGGCCAGGCGGTGTGAACTGTGAACGACAAGGCGGAGCGCGACGCGAGCCCGTGTTCGTGCAGGAACAAGGCGGGATAAGCCAGATGCGAAGCAAATTTGCTGTGTTTGGCAAGTGGACAGCAGCGTGGCCTAACACAGCGGCGTAATAGTAGAACGACAGGGTGGGATCGTGTGCAGCTCGGCCCGCTGGACAGATTTCAACAGTTCCGCATGTTTTTTTGCACCAACAGTAGCTAAAAGGAGGTAATGTCATTTCTTTTTTCCTATTAGGCAGCAATATTTCAATACTACATTAGCACTATGAATTTACGGCCCTGTTTAGTTCCTCCATTTTGTAAAAAAAAAATTCTCTCTATTCCTTTGGCTTCTTTTACAATGCACGCCTCTTAATACATAATTTTTTTCCATTCTTCACTCTCTCTCCCAAAGTCATGTTGTTTTTCATTTGAAACAGAACAGAGCTTGCCGCCTTCAAAGTTTTGTCTATACGAATACGACCATCAAAGTTCAAAGGTTAAGACAAAATTTGTCATCGTCAATTGGTCATGCTATGTTCACAGTTTAGCTTACTATACGCCGTGTTTAGTTTCAAAATTAATTATTTTCACCCATCATATTAAAAAAGAATCTTAAATGCATAAAGCATTAAATGTAGACAAAAAACTGAAAAGTTATATGGATTGGCGGTAAATCGCGAGACGAATCTAATAAGCTTACCTAATCCATGATTTGCAACAGTAATACTACAGTATCATCCGCTAATTATAGATTAATCACTCTCTAATTACCATCATTAGATTCGTCTCAAGATTTTCAAATGAGATCTGTAATTAGTTTTATTATTAATCTACGTTTACTACTCTTAAATGGATAAAATTCTTTACCAAAATTTTTTCGGAAACTAAACACGGCCAAATGGAAAAGAGAACAGCATGGCCGGGGGGCTGCTTCATTTTTTCGAAAACTAAACACGGCCAAATGGAAAAGAGAACAGCATGGCCGGGGGGCTGCTTCTGTTACACACACATCAGATGTTTGGCAGATTAGTAAATACAATCACTAGACGTTACAGTATGTTTGATGTTTCTTTCACATAAATAGAAAGCTTCGTCCCGTCATATGCCATTTGCTGATTTGCCCCCAAAAGCATCTAGCTTGACATATTCAGATATATATCAATAACCTGAAGGACTAGGACTATACTAAGTGCCCAGAATGTCCTGCAGCCAAATGAGGCTTTTTACCCTCTAGCACCACAGATCAGCCAAGTTTTGACCTTTTTGATAATTGTTACTAAAAATTAATTATGATTACCATAATTTGAAGACTTATCACGAGATGCTTCAATTGAAAATTCAGAGCATAAATTTTACAGCCTTTTGTAGTGACAACTCACAACAGCACCTGTTTGCACTAGCAAGCAAAATTATCTCATTGAAATCTAGTTTCTGAAGCTGTTATAGCATGACTATGATTATAAATTTATACATCCTTGTTCTGAATTAATAGGACAAAAAGTCAATATATCCAACCATTTCAGTTCATATGTCAGTCTTGATCCAATTTACCTAGGAAAATGACGAACATCATTGCCACAAATACGCCAAACTGAGAAGAGAGCTCGAACAGCCTGGTGAGACCCTAGACCAACTTGTTACATTATAGAGACAGCCACACCAAGATTGCTAAATTTTCATTAGGCCTAGCTCATAACAACAACAGCTGTAAAGCAATCAGAGGTGTGCAACAACCAAGACAATAGTTTCTTTGCAATGTTTCAATTGCAAGACAAAATGCATATACTGGAGTTAAACATGCCTGCAAATTATGTAGGGATGACAATGGACGAGGTATGATCAGCACCGCCATGCCGAGACGGACACAAGCTCAGCACGCTGCCAGTAGAGTGCTAGACCCATTCCACACTTCTCCACATGGAAACCTCGGACCTGAACCCGCTTCAAGAGGCAGTCAGCTTGCGTCTCCGCAAGGTTGCTGAGCAGCACCGGAGCAAACCCAGCCGAAGTAAACACTGCCCGCCAAGCCATTGCCTTCTCAGCTCTTCGCCGCCCAAGTACAGCGTCCTCAATTCTCGGCTGGATCAGAAACCTCTCAATCTTACTGGCAGTGTCCATATCAGTGCCAGCAGCATCAAGCGAGTCGAGAAGGAACATACAAGAATGCAAGCAGTTCATGAAGTGCTGCGAAAATGGGAGATCACCCCGGTCACTGCCATAGTCCATAGCCACCACTACCTTAGGAGAAAGCTGTTTAACCAACTGAAGCAACATGGGGAGTGGTGGCGTGCGTGCAGAGCAACCGACGGGGAGGCATACTGCAACCAGCTCATCAGCAGTAGGAGCAATGAGTTCCGCAGGATCAAATGCATCGAGATTGATGGCATTGAACTCAAATGGAATGCCAAGGTCTGTAGCAAATTGTGAGAGGTTATCCCGGGCAAGATGTAGCTCAAGCGGGTGGTGGGAGGCACTTGAGACAAAGGCTGTGAGCTTCAACATTGGCATGGAGACATTCCCAGTAGTCCCACGGCGGTGCGCAAGCTCCTGCAAGAAGGAAGCCCACTGGCCGCCAACACCGAGGTCGAAATCAATGATGCGGATGCAGGAAGCAGTTGTGCAGGCGATCTCGTCGAGGAGGGCCTGGGTGGCCGTGAAATTGGCGAACTGGAGCACGGGCGAGAGGTCAGAGAAGGACTTGTAAGCGGCGAGCTTGAGGGCGACGTCGAGCGGGGAGGTGAGGCGGGTGGGGCCGTGGTGGCCGTCGGCGAGCGCGAGGAGGAGGGCCTCCTTGAAGTAGGAGGCGGAGCGGAGGTAAGGCTTCCCAATTGGGGGAAGCTGCTGATTGAGCCGCGCCAATATCTCTCGCGCGCCGATGGAGTTGCCGGCCTCAGCCGCCCTTGCCGCCGCAGCGAGCTCGTCCAGGAGCTGCTGCTGCTGCTGCGCCGCCGCGGTTGTCTTCATGGCGCCCCGCGGCGGCTGCAGCGATGGCTGGAGCTGGAAGAGCGCCGTGGTGTGCAGCGGCTGGAACGGGAGGCCCTGCTGCTGCTGCTGCGGCGGCGGCTGGAGCTGCTGGTTTTGGAGGAGGAAGAGGTTGTCCGGCATGGAGTGGTGGCGCTTCGGCGGCGGCAGGAGATGTGGCTGGTGCTGATGGTCGGGGAAGGAGGTGGGGAGCGGCATGAAGTAGGAGGACGCCGTCGACGGGTGGTGCTGGTTGAGGAGCAGGCTCGCCGAGGGGACGCCGAGGAGCGGGGGCTTCATGTCGGCGCCGCCGTGGAAAGGCATGGTTGTCGCCGGCGGCGTCTGAAGCGGCGCCTCGGTTGGGTGGAGGCCGAAAGTGGAGGCGGCCTTGCTGCTGCTGCCGCTGCTGGTGGTGAGCGACCTCGCGCCGGGGGAGGAAAGGTCGGAGGCGCCGCCGCCGCCGGGGTGATGCTGCAGGGAGAAGCCAAGCGGGTCCGTGGGCGGGAACCCGAAGCCGGCGGCATTGCCGAGGAGCTGCTGCTGCTGGAGCGGCGGCTCCATCTCGCCCGGCGCGGCCATGATCCAGTTGAGGAACGTCTGCTCCTGGCCGGCCGCGGCGGCGGCGTCGCCGAGCATGGCATCCCAGCCCTCCTCGGCGACGAGCCCCACGTCGAGGGTGGTCCCGGGTATGGGCGGCAGGTCACCGCCGGCCCAGTCCTCCATCCTCCCGCCGCCGCCGTGCTCGCCGGGCCCCGCCCATTTGGTGGCCTCGGCGGCGGCGGCGGCGGCGGCGCTGTTCTCCGAGACGGCCGCCACGCAGGAAGAGGAGGAGTCCCCCGCGGCGCCGCCCAGGGACGAAGACAGCGTCGATGTCGAGTACGGCGGGCTCGGGCTCCGCCCGCAGTCCAGCACCGACGTCGGCTCCACCAGCAGCAGATCCAATCCCCCTCCTCCTCCTCCTCCTCCTCCTCCGCCGCCGCCCTTCCCCTCCGCACAAAGCAGCTGCTCTATGGTCCCCGCCCCGTTTCCCTCGGCACTGAAGGGCGCCACCCTCATCTACCTACTCGCGCATGCGCCCCCCTGCCGGTGATATCCGGGCGCAGGCGGTTCTTCCTCCTCCGGCGGCGGCGGCGGTGGACTGGTGGTGGTGCGGCGCTTGCTTGTGGGAGGAGGCGTTGCGGCTGTGCTCTCCCACCCTCTCCCTCCTCTCTCCCCTCTCAGCTCAGCAGCAGCGGCAGCCCTGCTCTGCGCTCTGCCTCGTGCTGGGTTTCGTCGCCGGGTGGGTGGTGCCTTGGCCTCCCCTCGCCTTCTCCCCTTTCTCTCTCTATACCACTGCCATGGTCCATGGATGCGTGCAACATAAAAAAGGTTATAAAGCGTGCGCCACCTCCTCTCTCTATCTTTCTTTCCCCATCCAATCCACCCCTCGCCCGCCTAGCCTAGCCCCCCGCCCCGCCCCGCCCCGCCCCCGCTTTCGTTTTGTTTTCACCTCGCGTTCCCCCTCTATTTCCGCTCTCCCTCTCCCCGACCCCGCAGCCTGGGATGAGACGGTGGGCGGGTCCGGGTGGGGGTGGTGCCTTTGGCACCGCTTCCTGGACAGCTCCACTTGCCCCACCACGATTTGGTTTGCCAAACAACAAAAACAAAACAGCTCCTCCTAACGCTTCGTTTGGGTAGGCCGAGATTGGCAGGGAAAGTGGCCCAAACCCTGTCTCGCAGGGGTGCAAGCCCACGTCGGAGTGACCTTCCCGGCCTGACAAAAAAAAAGTGTATTTGGCTTCAACGGGGTTGGATTTCGGCCCAAGTCAATCCCCATCGACCCACGCGGGTTCTCATCAACGTCATCGCACACTGGGACAGAATTCCGCTCGCGTCTCTCGTCCGCTCGCTCCGCTACTCGCCCCGCAAAGACGCCGCCTCCTCCTCCTCCTGCAGTTCCTCTCGCGGCGGCGCAGCGAGATCGACGGGATCCAGGTGCGCCTCGCCTCCTCCTCCAGCTCCCCTCCGTCGCTCCTCTCTCCTCTCCTCCGCCGCATGCACTTCCTGATCTCCCCATCCTTTTTTCTGTTGGTTGGGTTCGAGTTCGACGGCGCCTGCGCCTTCGTCGACCGCTCCTTCAACGGCCTCGAGTTGGACAGCGACGGCCCCTGTAGGTTCATCTCTCCTCCTCCCCCTTCCTCTCCCCTTGCACCTCCTCCTTTTACTGCTTTCTTGCTAGGTTAAATCCCATGTTTCTGTCATTGTGTATTAGATCGGTGAACAAATGGTTCTGCTAGCCGTCAAAACGCTGGTGCTTGTTTGTCTTGCCACTAATTGTGTAATAGTTTTTTTACCTGATTATTTTTTACCCGATTGGTCTAGCCTCAAGTTTGCCACTGCTACCCGATTGGTTTTGTAATAGCTTTTATTTTTTTTAGCAGTCAAAGCAGTGGTTCTTGCCACTAATCAAATCATATATTAGTGCACTGCATGTATAAATATGAGAGCCGGCTGGCTGCTGGCAGTTGTCGCTTCTTGTTGCTTAATTTGATGCCGGTAAGCAACAAACCAAGCATCCTAGATACACATGACCTACTAGCGCCATTTGCTGCTAGACTACTACAGCTTAATTTGATGGCTAGCGATATATTTAAGATAGTATTATGTGTTGGATATCACACTTTTGCTTTGTGTGAAACCTCTGCTCCTGAGATGGTTTTATCTCTAGTTCCAGTAAATACACACTACCAAATTCTTGTGCCAATTGTTCCTACTTCCTATTTTTGTAGAAAGATGGATTCAAGGGTAGTTAGAAAGAGGCAGTAAGAAGATGATGATGAGATGATGCTTTTTCTCTTGCCTGCCATGTACCTTTTAAGTAGCAATGGAGGGAGGGAAAAACGAGCTAGGCATACTTCTAGGCTACCGGGCAAATAACGGTTGCGTGAAATTCTTGAATGACATCCTAAGGACAGTTGTGTGGCATTCCGCTTGGATCCTAATATCTTTAGAGAGATCGCGGACTTTCTTAGGAGAGAGCATTTACTACGTGACACAAGAGGTCTCAAAGTGGAGGAGAGCTTAGGATTATTCCTATTCATGCTGTCCCATAATGCTAGCTATGAAGATCTCCAATATGAATTTAAGCACAGTGAGGAGACCATACATCGGCATATTAGGGCGCTGTTCAATATAATCACAGCTCTCACCTACCGATTTCTGAAGCCTGTTGTTGGGACACATTGGAAGATTAGTACTGATCCATGATTCTTTCCGTACTTTGAGGTGAATATTTTTTCACTCATGCATTGGATTTAGTCTATTTGTCCCTAGATAATTATAAGCCAGACCAATGATATATTTTGTTCTTACAGAACTGCCTAGGAGCTATTGATGGAACACATGTCCCAATTACCATTTCTGAAGACAAACAAGCACCTTATAGGAATAGAAAGGGTACACTTAGCCACAATGTCATGCTAGCCTGTGATTTCGACCTGAACTTCACTTTTATATCATCTGGCTGGGAGGGATCTGCAACAGATGCTAGGGTTCTTAGGTCTGCATTACTTAGAGGTGGATTTCATGTTCCTGAGGGTAAATACTATCTTGTTGACGGTGGATATGCCAATACACCCTCCTTCCTTGCTCCCTATCGTGGTGTTCGGTATCATTTAAAGGAGTTTGGGCATGGTCAGCATCGGCCAAGAAATTATAAGGAGTTTTTTAATCACCGCCATGCAGTACTACGGAATCATATCGAAAGAGCAATTGGAGTTTTGAAAAAGCGATTTACTATCTTAAAAGTTGGAAACCATCACCCTATTGAGAACCAGGTGAAGATACCGGCAGCGGCGGCGGTGTTCCATAACCTTATACGAATGCTCAACGGGGATGAGAGCTGGCTGAATTCTCAACCTAATATATCTCCTGAAA
This sequence comes from Urochloa ruziziensis, assembly GCA_015476505.1. Classification (NCBI taxonomy): domain Eukaryota; kingdom Viridiplantae; phylum Streptophyta; class Magnoliopsida; order Poales; family Poaceae; genus Urochloa; species Urochloa ruziziensis. The sequence continues at coordinate 44,371,239 of CM027125.1, forward strand.
ATTTTGTTGACCTTCCTGATGGAGACAACCAAACAATAATGATGTGATTTCATTCACTAGACAAATAGATAGTGGAAATGCTTTTAGGGATATGATTGCCATGAATATGTGGAATGACTATTGTCATAGTCAAATGTAATGATAAATGAATGTTCTCTTATGTAATAAAGACCATATACTATTTATGAATGTAATGATAAATGAATGTTCTCTATGTCATCTCGAGTGTATTTCAGTTCCTGAAAATCTTGTTTGAAGAATTTATTTTATGTGATCATAAATTTGAGCTGCATTGGTGTACATAAGAATTTATTATATGTTGATGAGAACTTTGCAGAACCCCTCTCATCATGTTTGTAAGAAGTTCTCCGAAGTTCAATATGCTGCAAGCTGCGAACAAGCAGAAGATGCTATCACCAAGATGTGGTGATGTACATAAGAAGAGGGTATCACCTAAATCAGCACCAAAAGGTAAATGAAAAACATTTCAGTTTTGTTATGAGAACTGCATAGTACTTGCACCACTAGTTTAATTTAATTTAACATTTTGTATAGTGGACCGGAAGAGGGTGTCTTGGAATTTAGGACTTGAAAAAGGTCTAGTTGAGCTTCTCCAGTACCACAATGATGTTTGTTACAGGGGTCAAAACGGATGGTCATCAGAAGCATGGAATAATATTGTAAAAATGTTTCAAGAGAAGTTCCCACATGTTTCATTTACAAAGTCACCGATTCAGGAGAAAGAGAAAGAGCTCAAGAGAGAGTACCACCTTCTCAAAGAGGCAAAGGAACAAAGTGGGGCACATTTTAATTCAACCTTGGGCATTATAGAAGCTGATCCACCTGTTGACACCCTAGAAATTAGAGAGCATTTAAAAAGGAAATTAAGAATATTTTTAATATTAAAAACTAGATTCACTTTAATAGGATAATGCATTAGAAAAATGAAATGCATTAGATTATTTTGAAACCACCCATATGCATATGCTTGTTCGAACTTTAGAATAATCCTAAACCCTAAGACCTAGCCAAAAACTCAAGTTAGATTTGAAATGGAATTCAAAATCAAATTCAAACTTAAAATAGAAAAGAAAAGGGAAAACAGGAAATAGAAAAAAAGGAAAAACTTACCCTGGGCCGAAACCTGGCCGCCGGCCCAGCTTCACCCCGTCGGCCCAATCCTTCCCCCGCCTCACCACACGGCCCAAACCAGTCCGCCTTCCCTCTCCCGAAGTCCACTCCACCCACTCCAACTCTCCCGCGCGCGCTGCTCATCCCCGGTGACGTCGCGCTGACGTCACCGTACAACCCCCCTTCTTCCTCCCCTTGTCGTCCGCCATGTCGCCGCCGCGGCCGCCCGATCCGCCTCCACCGGCGCGGATCGAGCCTTGGGGGACGAGCACGCCACGTGTCGTCCCCACGGCCCTCCACCGCACCACGAGTGCGGCGCCGACCGCGCCCCGCAGCTCGGTGCAGAGCTCGCCGCCGGGGGGGGGGGGGGGGGGGGCACGCGTCGCCACCCCGTGCGCCGGCGCGCCACGCGTCCGGCCACGGAGGGCGCCGGGGGAGCTCCGGGAGCTCACCCCCGGGCTATAAATAGCCCCGGGTGCGCTCCCTCGGAGCTTCATCCGCGCTCATTTTCCCCAGCACCACACCCGCGCGCTCGCCGGCGCCGGCCGAGCGCGAGCTGTCCCGCCGCCGCAAGTGACCAGCTGAGGCCACGCCGGAGGCTGCGTCGCCGTACTCCGGTGAGTGCTACCCCCGCCGCGCTTCGCAGCTGCCCCTTCCCCTCTCGGCAGGCGCCGCCGGCCAAGGGCCGCCGGACCTCGAGCGCCGACGCACTGCTGCAAGCCGCCGGTTCGTCCGGCTGCCCTCTCCCGTGCCCAAGCCTGCCGCCGCACCCCACGTACCACCGCCTGCGCCTCCCCTAGCCACAGAACCCCGAAACCCCCGCTGCTCGCGTTTCCCCTTTTGCGCCGCCCGCCGCCCGAGCTCCGACGAGCTCGCGCCACCGTCTCGAGCACTGCCACCGCGCCAGAGCATGCTCGCCCACTCCGCCGCACCACCAGCTACCCTAGCGGCGAATCCCAGCCCCGCTGGTGGCCTGGGATGGCCGGGGCAGGCAGCTCCGGCGAGCTGCCCTGCCTCCGCCGCCATGCGCCGCTGCCTTCCTCCCCCTCTCCCAGCTGGCGCCGCGTGGCTGCCACGCTGGCCGCAGGCCCACAGGCTAGCGGCTCAGCCCGCCACCGCAGCTGCCACCTCCCCCTCTCCTTCCTCCCTGCACACGGTCCTCGTGGACCACAGACCCAAGAGGGTCACTGGTCCACGGGCCGAGGTCCACGGCCCACAGCACAGTGGCAGGCGCGGTACCCCGCCCCACGGGCCCGCCTGTCTGTCTCTCTCTCCCCTAGTTAATTGCTAGGTACACCCGGCTTTTGCACACAAGAAATTAGTTCTCCACCTTAGAGCTTTCCAAAAATTCCCAAAAATTCACCAAAAATCCTAGAATAATTCTTAAGCCTAGAAATACCTTTATTTCCCAAAAACCTCACCCACAACCCCTAGATTAAATAGTCACTTCTTTTAGGTTTAAATCTATTTTAATAGGAAAATCACCCGTTAACCCTTGATTGATGTATTGATTTGTGTGACTAACCCGCAGACTCAGACCCCGAGAACAACGCCGAGGATCCGGATTACGAAGAGGAAGCAGGGGACGACGCCGACGCTGGACATGGCAAGTCCCGTCCACATTAATAATTATGGAAATTACTTCTGTTATATAAGCATGCCCGGATAATTGAATTTGGAGAACTGGAACCCGATTACACAGTCTTTACTTTAGACCGGGGAGTGGAAGGAAGATCCCAAGGAAGGGGATTCTGTCCTAAGAGCCACTTCGGGTCGCCACTAAGGACCGGTTCGCGGGCGAATCTTTCCATTGCCTAGTACAGTCCCGCATGCCAAAAAAGCATGGCCTTCGGGAATGCTTATTTATGTGAGGCCTTGATCCACACCCCACTAGCCAGCCTTAGTAAACTGTCTCAAGGGGCCACGGTGGGACAACGGGACTATTGGAGACAGACCCCGACAGAGGGCTGGGTCTGGCCGGTACGAGTCGCAGGTGACAGGGTCGGGAGGACCTGGTGGCGGAGTGCCACAATATATATATTTTCTTGATGCATCAAGAATCTTTCCCCAGGAAGGTCCCTGTGTGGACGTGCACGACTCCTACTTAGGCCCCAACAGTTTCCGTGGACAGAGCTAGGGAGTGGCTGTCTAGTGATAGACGCTGGTGGGAATGGATCTCGTAGGGCAGTTCCGCCAAAGTACACGGTACGGGCTGACCGAATGCGGGACAGAGAAGTACGACCTCAACAGAGCGACAAACCTATCTGGATAGCCGTGACTCCGGCAAGAGTCCAATTGGTAAAAGTCTCCGTCGATTAGATCACTAAAATGAACATGACCCGCGGATTCCCCTTACCGCAGGTTGATACACTTTGTTCACTAACCGGGACTGGCAGGGAGGTTATGCCCCTCCAGGACCAAACTTAATTAATCTATTAAATTACTTTGGGACTTGCTGAGTACCCCTGTCAGGAGTGCTCACCCTTGCTTCCACTTCATACCAGAGGACTTCACCGAAGACGGAGCAGACGACGAAGGCTCGGAATGGTGACGTGCTCCACCACGATGCTGGGGCTCTACATAGTACTGGTAGTTTTATATTTTCTGAATAAGCGGAGGCCTTAAGGCCCGCTTGTAAGGCCTCCGCTTGTAACCCTTGTACAGACTCTAAGCTGTACATCGATGTAAATTATCAATAAAAGGTTATTCAATGATGGTCTTCGATACCACTTGTGAAGAACTACTTGCATTAGGGCTTCCAGGACTAATGCAGGTACTTGGGGAGTTCCGTTTCACGGTCGTGCCCCATAGAAGAACTCTCTGGTGAGGAAAACGCTGAAGCATTTGATGTCTTCAAAGATGAGCAGAATAGGCAGATCTTCATGACTGCAGAACCAGTCTCACATTTAATATGGCTGAGGAAAGAAATGGTCAGTCTTCCCTATTCCCTGTTCACTATATATCATGCATATATCTTCCCTGTGGGCTTGTGGCTTAAATCTGTAATTTTGTCTGCTCCATGTCATTGCTGCATCAATTGTTTGATGTTCGGCTCCTTGTGGGCTTGTGGCTTATAATTGATTGGATAACCACAAACTTGTTACTTTACTATTGTGATAGTGACCTTTGTGACTGATCTGGTAAACATCCAGAGTCAAATACTTTGTATTTGTGAATCCTGAAATCATAATGCAGTGAGGACAAACTACAAGCATGATTTCTCTTCCTTGTATATTTGGTAACAAACTACAGTATTCAGTGAGAATGGGGTTCTTGCTTGTCATGTTTCACATTTTTTTTCATGACTTAGTTGCATTTTTTTTTTTCTAATGCTCATGCTCTTGATTGAAACTAATATCTGTTTTGCTATTTGCTTTAGCGGAAGGCCTAGTTGGAGCTGGAAAGTTGTAGAAAAGATGGATGTGCAAGTTAAGAGAAGAAAATTGAGTTCCAAGGCCCAGGAAGATTAATGTTGTTTTGTTGAAAAAATTAGTCTGCAATTATGTGTCTGTTCAAATTGCAATTTTGGAACTTCTTTTTATACTAGATTAAAAGCACGCAAGGCCCAGATTTAGGTACTTCAAATGATTGAGCATTTGCACTCATAACGTACGTGTATGTGTATCTCTGCCTTTTAAATTACTGAATTATGAATTATTAAGCCATATTCTCTTTTTGGCTCAGAACGTACGCGTGTATATGTGTGTTTTCTCTTTTTGGCTCAGAACATACGTGTATATGTGCGTATTGCGGCAACCCACGCTAATCGACGTCGATCCCCTGATTTCCAAATGAATTTACATAGCAAGGGGGATTACAACCACCGACGGGAGTGGATTGGGTGGTGGGAGGGGATCCATCCAACCCCCCGCGTGGGTTGATCACCCCTTGGTTTGTGCTCCACGACTGCCAAACGAAGCCTAAGGGGGTGCTTTAAAAATAGCTCCACTCTATCAGCTCTACAAAAATTTCTGACAGACATGTTCAGCTTCACCAGCTCCATCTCCAGAAAAAAAATCTTTTTTTTTGGAGTAGGTACCACAAGGGGTGCTCCAAAAACTTCAAATACATACCTCCTCCTCACGAAGATGGTGAATCACTCCGCCGGCCATGGCCCCTGTCCCCATGGTTGAACCCGTGCCGACCGCCCGTTCGCCCTTGCCCGCGGCGGAGGAGAAAGGCACTGCTCCGCCACGCCTGAGCCGCCCGTTGGCTCCTGCCCCGTCTCGTCATGCCAGCCGCCCGTACTCCCTTGCCCGCCAGCCGCCCGTACTCCCTTGCCCGGCCAGCCCGGAGCCGCTCGTCCCTTCCCTGCCCACCACACCAGAGCCGCTTGCCCGCCCCTGCAGCTGCAGCCCACTGCAAGAGCCAGCGCCCCAGCTCTACCCGTTGACCATGCGAGGCTACATCTGGAGCCTCCGCCGACTCCTTTCCTGTTCTCACTAGAACATGCCAAGCAGCCAGCCAAGCGCCAGCACTAGTATGCCATGCCAGATCTGCGAGAAGGTAGGACATGAGGCGCCTACATGCTGGTACAGGTATGATGAAGATGAGGAAGATCAAGATCAATCTAAGACCGCTGGTATAGCATCTGGTGCGTATGGAGTAGATACAAACGGGTACATGGACAGTGGAGCATCTGATAACATCACTGGTGAGCTGGAGAAGATGACGGTTCGTGACAAGTACAATCGCCGTGATCAAGTCCATGCAGCAAACGGATCAAGTATGAAAATTAGTGGTATTTTTTTGACCGAAGTCGGCAGGTGAAGCCCCCACCTATTTTTTGTATATTTTTTATTCCAGACCTATTAATTCGCTCCCACAGGAAGTCGAACCTGGGTCTGCTGGGTGCTACTCAAGTGCTCTAACCAGTGCACAATTTTACATACCCCAAGTAAAAATTTTCAGCTCCAAAATATCTTGCATGTTCCTAGTGCAAACAAAAGTCTTGTATCAGTTCACCATTTCACATCAGATAACAATGTTTATGTTGAGTTTCATCCTAATTTCTTTCTTATAAAGGATCAGCAAACCAATGAAGTTATCCATCGTGGCAGATGCAAAGGCGGCCTCTACCCCCTAGATCAAAATCATCGTGAAGGAAGCCGAAACAAGCAAGTTTTTGGTGTCAATAAACCATCCTCCTTGAGATGGCATAGTAGATTAGGTCATCCTGCTTTTCCCATAATTGATCTTGTGCTTAGGAACAATAATTTACCTTGTTCTAGAGAAGAGAGTCATCATTCGGTGTATGATGCTTGTCAAATAGCCAAGAGCCATCAACTTCCTTATTATAAATCTGGAAGCATATCCTCTTCTCCTTTTGACTTAATTCACACGGATGTTTGGGGGCCGGCACCTACTTCTGTTGGGCGTCATACTTACTACGTAAGCTTTATCGACGATTTTAGCAAATACACTTGGATTTATCTGCTCAAACATAAATCTGATGTGTTTCAAGTTTTTAAAAACTTCCAAAGCATGGTAGACAGGAAGTTTGGTAAGAAGATAGTTTCGGTTCAATCCGATTGGGGTGGTGAGTATGAAAAGCTAAACTCTTTTTTTCAGGAGATGGGTATTTCTCATCGAGTCACTTGTCCTCATGCTCATCAACAGAATGGACCAGCTGAACCTAGGCCTATTGTGTTGGATATATGCCCTAGAGCCAATTGGATTGGATCCACTAATGGGCCTACAAAGTGGAAGCCCATTAGCACGGCCCATTAGCACTAGAGGGACTACACCATCTATTAGTCCCGTATTGCTAATGGACGAAGGGATGGGAGGTCTTCCTCCTCATATATACGTGGGAGGGGCAAGGAGGGGAGGGGCGCACAAGCAAGTTGTGCCGCCCCAAGCCCTAGCCGCCCCTCCCTGGCTGCCGCCTTCTCCTCTCCCGTCGCGCGTGCCCCAGTGCTGGCACACCGACGCTCGGCGTTCCATCCTCGTACGTGTGGATACCTCGGAGGTGCTGCGCTTGGAGCACTAGGACGAACCGCACGTGCTGCAGGACCAGACGGACGTTCGCAACTTCAATGCACTGCTACCTCGACGCGCTTCTCTATACCGAGACGGTTCCGCTGCATCTGCGCGTCTAGTGGTAACGATCTGAGATCTATAACTGCAGTTGTTCCAGGTTTTGGGGTACACGATTTTGTATTGTGCTAGCGTAGCCTCCCCGAATCCCTTCAGTGGTATCAGAGTCATAGCTGCTTCGTTATAGGTTCGATCGTGGGCATTTAGAAATACATGCTTTACAAAATTTTTCTCTAATTAAATATAATTTCTTTCCTAACAACATTTGAAACATAATCCCTAAATAAATCATGCATTGAGTCAAACATATGTGTTGCATTTGAATGTTTAGAAATCCCTCTTTCCAACTCTTGGGATCAATATTTAAGTTCGATTTGAATACTAATTCCCTATCTCAACTCCTCCCAAAATAATACCCATCTCAAGCCTCCCGTCAAAGCTCCATTTAAATTTGAATTCCTATTCAAATTTAAACTCAAATCTTTATTCAAATAAATAGAAAAGCCTTTCAAAGGGTAGATGGGCCGCAACTCCCTTTCTGGCCCACTTACTCTTTCAGCCTGTCACCAAAGTCTACTTTCCGCCCTTCAACTCCCAGCCCGCTCACCCCTTCCCCTCCCGCCTGCGGGCCGTCCTCCCCTTTTCCCTCCGCACGGCCCAGCCCACGCATGCCTGGCCCTCTTTCTCTCCTCCTCCTCGGCCCGGCTCACGCGCCGACGTCGCGTGACGTCACGCCGCCCTACTATGCTCCTCCTCCTTATTCCCCTCCCCGCGCCGGCAACCGTTCACCGTCGCTCGATCCCCGGCCGCCGGCCGAGATCCGTTCTCAGGGCGCGCCCGCGACGCGTGTCGACGCCGCGAGCGGCCACCGCTTGGACAGAACGGCGCCGCCCACCCCCGCCGAGCCGCCGCTACCGTCATCCCCTGACCCCCTGGGCCGCCGGCATTGGTGGCCGTTTTAGCGCCCACACCGGCGCCAGCCACCCGCGCCCTTACCCGTTGGATCATCCTCACCGCTCAACCGCGCCCGAAACGGCTGGGATGAAACCCTAGAGCCAGAAACGCGGCGCCGCCACCACAACCCGCCGAGCTCGAACTCTCCCTCAACCAGCCTCGCGTCCTGCCCCGCCGGCCTTGCCCTTCACTCCGAACGACGTGTCGGCCTCAGCGTACTCGCCCCGTCCTATAAATAGGACCCCGGTGACCCCCAAGAGCATAATCCAGGCCGGCCACCCCCTTTTCCTCTGCTCCCCGCTGCCACGCTCCTCTGGTCGAACTCCCCACCCCCACACCATCACAGGCGAACTCGCCTTGTTCTCCTCTCGCTCCCGGTGCGATCCGCAGAGACGCCGGCGACCTTTAGCGCCGGCGACGCTCACGTCCGACGAGTCCCTACGGCGGCGCCACCGCCGTGCCCCGAAAGGGTACGCCGCCCTCCACCTCCGTCAGCCAACGTCACCCTCCCCCTCTCATATAAACCTGACGGGCGGGCCCGGCCACCCAACGCCGTCACCACGCGACGTCCCCTCCTCCCCATAGTCACCGTCACGTGGGCCCGGCCAACACCGTCAACCCCGCCGACGCCAGTCTCCCTCCTCCTGCCGCTGCCAGTGGGACCCGCATGACGCCGTCCGCGGTCCGTCATGCGCCCCAGCGCGTGGACGCGGTACATTGGACCGCAGGCCGCGGAAGCGCGCGGTCCACCGGCCCGTGGACACGGCACACGGAACAGCGCACAAGCGGACCCCACTGTTAACGCCAGCCCCTTCTGAAAATGCTAGGTGCACCCCGGTAAGTGTACACAAACCTTTATTTAGAGCACTTCCTCCACTCCAAAAATTTCCCAAATATCTCCAAAAATATTAGGAATATTTATAAACCTATTAGAGCTATCTAAACCAATTTAGGATACTTCTTAACCCCAAATCCCAAAAGCGTAGCTCTCATCCAATAGAAAAGCCCCATTAGTGTACCCCAAATCTTGCCAATCCAATTTCAAAGCTCCATAAAATCCCCGGGAATTTCTATAAATACTAGGGATTATTTTTAGCATTTTCATGTGCTTGATGTCCTAGAGTTTATATCCTAGCTCCAAATCCCAGTCGCACTCTCTTAGTGCCCCGCCGAAACCCCGTCCGAAGCCCCGCGAACGCCGTTTCGCCGCCCGATCAAAACCCTGGGTTTTGGTAAAACCATAGCCGTTGTGCTACCCAATTTCATTTCATCCCATTAATTATTTAGAAACTTTCTAAATAATTAATATAATTATCTATTAATTATTCCGGGGTTATTGCTTAGCTGTCCAATAATCCTCAACCCCACTATTCCAAGCCCCTCTTATAAGTCACTATCATCCGGGCATTATCTCTTAGAAATCCATATAACTCCCTGACCATTCGATCATTTCTGTGGAAATTACTTATCAATTTCCCCGAGGTTTCGTTCCCTTGAAGCCATTAATTATTTACCGTAATTAATAGATTATCTCCCAATAATCATATCCCCCTTTTATCCTTTAATTCTATTCTATAGGAATTGATTGATGTATTGAATGTTATTTTCCATGTTTTATTGATCGTTAGGTCAATGGTGTGACCAGGCTCCGATCAAGATGCCGAAGCTCCAGAAGACCAGAAGTCCAAGCCCAGTCAACATCGAATATACGTACGCATTAGCGGACGTCCAAGTACTGTTCATGAAGGCAAGTCCTGACAACCACCTCCTTGGTCATGCCAGTCCCAGTTCCTGCATAATAAAATCAACCAAGTTGATAATATGGACTGCATATTCCTCAGGAAAGCCCTCTATATTTCACCTCCGCCTTAGTTTAGAGCCATTTCTAGCCAAACAACCCATTAATAACCCCGGTCACGACCTGTCGATGACCGAGTGTTATTTAGAAGTAGATTTCTTAGGAACTTTCTGAACGTTTTGTTATTCTGAAGAGCTTCAGAGAGAAGAGAGTGAATGCTGGAATTAATATAAAATGACCCAACTAAGAGTAGAACCCCATAAGGACGGACTTGGGAGTAAGGGAGGCATCCTCGGCAAAAGATCCTGACCCAAAGGCTTACTCTGGTCACATAAGGACCGGTTCACAGGAGAGTCTTTCTAATGCCAGTACCGTCGTACGGGCCAAAAATGACATAGCCTTCGGGAATGACCTGTAATGTGAGGCCTTGATCCACACCCGGGTAGCAGATCCTAGCCAATCCATCCCAAGGAGCCGTATGATTGGTGCAGAGTGCCGACCAGCGAATTAGGTAGCGCCTGGTGCCTAGTCATGCACGCGCCAAGTCGGGAGACAGATGTACTGGAGACAGTCCCAGACAGAGGGTTGGGACTGGGCGGCACATGTTGACTAGAATACAGGGTCGGAGACCCTGAGGGCCGAGGGCCCTAAATTATGAGCTCATACCCAGGTCGATATCCGCGAGGCGGATGATTAGTAGCCCCTGTTTAGCCTCCAGTACTATCTGTGGCTGGACCTAGGGAATGCTGTCTGGAGACGGACACCGGCGGGTAAGGGTCTCGTAGGTCGGCACTGCCTTTCGCGAGGGTACGGGCTGACCGGCCGTATGGCATAGGGTACAAGCTCTGCAGAGTTAAGAACTTAACCGGATAGCCGTGGCTCACGGTGATGAGCCCATATAATCAAAGCCCCCGTTGATTAGAATTCACCTTTAATAATAAAATATGAGAAGATAAGATGGGCAGAGGCCCAAGAGGAGAGCAAGGCATAAGCCGGCCCAGAAGGACCCTGACGGTCTCTGGGATGGAACTAAAATATGGGAACTGACAGGGATGAGAATTCCCCTCCAGGGCCAAACAACTTATTAATCTCCCTTTCACACCCCCTGTTTATAAACATAACTTTACTTTGTATTTCCACTAAGTATACCCTTACACCTCACTCCCTTGCATGCGTTATAATTCTTGCTCCAGGCTTGCTGAGTACCAATCATAGGTGTACTCAGTCTTGCTTTCAATTGCTACAGGTACATGGACATGTAGGGCACCGCGGTCTGTTCTCTCCATGGAATGGGTCATAATGCCACTTTCTGCTAAGGCGAAGGTAGTTACTCTTTATTTGCTGCGCCGTTTATTGCTTCAGATTCTAACCCTTTGTAAAACCTGTATCAGCGTACTCATCCAGAGACTGATACACGTGATTAAAGGACATCCGAAGGATGGTCCCCACAGCAGAGAAAAAGGAGGATGTTCTAGACACCCCTTTACCAGATGAGCCTACCGAAAATGCAATTGCTGCTGTGAGAAACGCCCACCAGAGAGCGTTGGACGTTGACAATCAGATAAGCTGCCTTCTACTTGCTAGTATGGAACCTGAGCTGTAGATGCAGTTTGAGGGATATACTACACAATATGATTGTGGCTCTTCAGGAAATGTTCGAGACTCAAGCTAGGACCGAAAGGTTCAATGTGTCCAATGCTTTTGTGGAGACAAAGTTGGCAGAAGGTGCAGCAGTTGGGCCACACGTGATCAAGATGGTTGGTCACACTCAAAGATTGGAGAAGCTAGGCTTCCCAATAGGTCCAGAGTTTGCTACTGATTTTATTCTAGCGTCAGTTCCGCCAAGCTATGGGAGCTTCATCTCGAACTACAATATGCATGGGGCACAAAAGGGCTTGAATGAGTTGTGTGGCATGTTTAAAACAGCAGATGCTGACAATAAGAAGAGCAATGGTGGCGGCCATGTGATGGCAATCCAGAACAAGCCTAACTTTAAGAAGAAGGGCAATTGGAAGAAGAAGGGCAAGGCTAAAGATGTGATCAACAAGCCAATCTCGGATCCCAAACCTGGACCAGCACCTGATAAGCCATGCTTTTACTGTAATGAACTGGGTCACTGGAAGAGAAACTGCAAACATACCTAGCTTCGCTAAAGAACAAGGGAAGTAAGAGTACTTCCGGTTCAGGTACGCTTCAGGTTTATGTTACAGATATCTTCCTCGTTGATTCTTATATTAATTCCTGGGTATTTGATACCAGATCGGTTGCTCATATTTGCAACTCGATGCAAGGAATAATAAGAAGTAAAAGCGTGGAAAGAGGAGAAGTTAATTTTCGCATGGGCAACAATGCAAGAGTTGCTGCGCTGACCGTCGGGATGATGCAACTTCACCTCCCATCAGGATTTATCTTGGAATTAAATAATTGTTGTTATGTTTCTAGTTTAAGTCGAAACACTGTGTCTCCTTCATGTTTGATGAAGGATGGTTATTCATTTGCGAGTGAAAACAATGGTTGTGTGATCTCTAAGAATGTCATCTTTGTGGCATTTGCATCCATTATGAATGGTTTGTTTATTCTAAATCTTGATGATGCGCCTATCTGTAATGTAAGTGCTAAAAGGCCCCAGCCTAATGATTTAAGTCCGACCTACATGTGGCGTTGTCATTTGGGTCATATAAGCGAGAAGCGCATGAAAAGGCTCCATTCAGATGGCCTTTTAACTTCATTTGATTTTGAATCATACAAGACATGCGAAGCTTGTTTGCTAGGCAAGATGACCAAGATGTCATTCACAGGTTTTCCTGAGAGGGCGCATGACTTATTGGAACTCATACATACGGATGTGTGTGGAACGATGAGCACGACAGCTAGAGGTGGATTCCAATACTTTATTACCTTCACTGATGATTTTAGTAGATATGACTATGTCTACTTAATGAAACATAAGTCAGAAACATTTGAAAAGTTCAAGGAGTTTCAGAATGAAGTGGAAAATCAACGTGGCAAGAAAATTAAGGCCTTACGATCTGATCGTGGAGGCGAGTATTTGAGCTACGAGTTTAGCAGTCATCTAAAGAGTCGCGGAATTGTTCCACAACTGACGCCGCATGGAACGCCTTAGAGAAACGGCGTGTCTGAGCGACGTAATCGAACCTTGTTGGACATGGTACGATCAATGATGAGCCAGTCAGACCTACCGTTATCATTTTGGGGATACGCTCTAGAAATAGCAGATTTCACATGTAATAGGGTACCGTCCAAGTCTGTAGATAAGACACCATATGAGATATGGACTGGCAAGACTCCCGGTTTGTCTTTTCTGAAAATTTGGGGTTGTGAAGTATTTGTCAAGAGACTTCACTCAGACAAGCTTACACCCAAATCGGACAAGTGCATATTCGTGGCATATCCAAAGGAAACTATTGGGTATTATTTCTACAACCGATCAGAGGGCAAAGTGTTTGTCGCTCGAAACGGTGTTTTCTTGGAGAAAGAGTTTCTCAAAAGCGAGAAAAGTAGACAGAAGGTGTTTCTTGAAGAAATTCGAGATGAGCCAATGAGGCAAGACTCTACGAGTGATGCTAATGTAGCAGAACCAGTGGAGGCACCGGTGGTAAGAGAAGGACCACCACAACCACGAAGGTCTGAACGGCCACGTCGCGCAACTGATAGAATGAATCTCCTAATTACAGGCGAGCGCGACATATTGTTGATGGAAAACGATAAGCCTAGGACATATGCGGAAGCAATGATGGACCCAGATTTCGAGAAATGGCAAAGTGCCATGAGATCCGAGATAGATTCCATGGGACACAATCAAGTTTGGAACTTGGTTGATCCGCCTGAGGGTGTAAGACCCATCGAGTGCAAATGGATCTTTAAGAAAAAGAGAGATATGTACGGAAATGTTCACGTCTATAAAGCACGGCTTGTTGCAAAAGGTTTTCGACAAGTTCAAGGAGTTGACTACGACGAGACATTTTCTCCAGTAGCGATGCTTAAATCTATTCAGATCATTCTAACAATAGCTGCGTATTTCGATTGTGAGATATGGCAGATGGTTGTCAAAACAGCTTTCCTAAATGGGAACCTTGATGAGGACGTGTATATGATACAGCCTGAAGGTTTTGTCGATCCGACCAATGCTAGAAAAATATGCAAGCTTCAGAAATCCATTTATGGATTAAAGCAAGCATCTCAGAGTTGGAATATTCGTTTTGATGAGGTAGTCAAATGGTTTGGTTTTCATCAAAATGTAGAAGAGCCTTGTGTTTACAATAAAGAAAGTGGGAGCTCTGTTGTATTTTTAATCTTATATGTGGATGACATATTATTGATTGGGAATGACATTCCTATGCTGGAATCCGTAAAGACTTCGCTGAAAAATGGTTTTTCTATAAAAGACTTAGGAGAAGTAGCATATGTTCTGGACATAAAGATCTATAGAGATAGATCAAGGAGGCTTATAGGATTAAGTGAAGATACTTATATTGACAAGGCGCTGAAACGGTTCAGCATGGAGCAATCCAAGAAGGGGTTCTTACCTATGTCACATGGTGTACACCTTAGCAAGAATCAGCGTCCTCAGACAGCTGATGAGCGAGAGCGCATGAATAAGATTTCGTATGCTTCGGCAATTGGGTCTATCATGTATGCCATGATAAGTACTCGTCGAGATGTCTCATTTGCTCTAAGTATGACGAGCAGACACCAGTCTGATCCAGGTGAGAGTCACTGGACAGCGGTGAAAAGTATTCTTAAGTACTTCAGAAGGACTAAAGATATCTTGCTAGTCTATGGAGGTGAGGAGGGTCTCGTCGTAAACGGTTACACCGACGCCGGCTTCCAAACTGATCCAGATGATTCACAGTCTCAATCAGGATTCGTATTTAATTTAAATGGTGGCGCTGCGAGTTGGAAGAGTTCCAAGCAGGAGACTGTGGCCGATTCTAAAACAGAAGCCGAGTAGATCGCAGCCGCTGAAGCTGCAAAGGAAGGGGTTTGGATGAGAAAATTTCTCATTGAGCTTGGTGTGTTTCCGAGTGCGTCTAGCCCATTGAATCTCTATTGCGACAGCAATGGGGCTATTGCGCAGGCTAAGGGGCCAAGGAATCACTCGAAGAACAAACATGTACTGCGGAAATTTCACCTCATTCGGGAGATCGTTAGACGAGGTGACATCAAGATATGCAAAATACATACGGATCTAAATGTTGCCGATCCTTAGACAAAGCCTCTTTCACAGCCTAAGCATGAGGCTCACATCAGAGTTATGGGTATTAGATATCTTCTAGATTAGCTCTAGTGCAAGTGGGAGTCATATTTCATTGTATCCATGATAAAACACTAAATGTTCATTGAATATCCATGAAAGGCAACTTGTATTGATCGACAATTATGTGAATTGTTTGTGAAACTCTTTACTTGTATGGTTATTCTAAAGTTATCCCTGGTCGGAGTTCATGCTAGAACACACATGAACATTAGACTAGCACATGTATTAGTTGATGACTATGTTTCACAAGTCATGAACATGGAGATGTAAAACTAATAATGTCGGCACATGTATGACATGGGCTGGATTGACCCAACGTGAGATATTGTAATATTGTTCTCTGTTTCACAACGTGTATGCTTTGTCCTAAGACCTGAGATTGCCGCATGTACTCAAGATGTGAATTGACTTACTTATGGGCTATCAAACGCTACGCCGTAATTGGGTAGTTATAAAGGTAGTTTTCGGGTTTGTCAAGAAGCATGCTGTGAGACATGGACAATCAAGATGGAATTTGCCCCTCTCTATGTGAGAGATATCTCTGGGCCCCTCGAGTGATCGGATCAAGAAATGCATGGCGGTGCTAGGTTAATTGTTAACCTCTTGAAGGATCCGACTCACAGCTTCGAGAAAGAGAGGTCAGCTCGGAGAAGCTAGACCAAATATCGTGAGGCAAAGGGAATAGCTTGTACATGACGTTGTGGTGGTTCGTCTGATATGATCTTTGCGTGCGCATAGGAGTTGACACGTCTTGCTAGAGGTCGCTATCAACTATTGGTTGAGTAGGAGTACTCGAACCATGTCTATGTGTGCGTGAACCCATAGGGTCACACACTTAAGAGGTTTGGAACATTGAAAAGCTTGACTAAGAGATTGTCTCTAGTGCAAGTGAGAGACTGTTGGATATATGCCCTAGACCCAATTGGATTGGATCCACTAATGGGGCTACAAAGTGGAAACCTATTAGCACGACCCATTAGCACTAGAGGGGCTACACCATCTATTAGTCCTGTATTGCTAATGGAAGGGATGTGAGGTCTTCCTCCTCATATATACGTGGGAGGGGCAGGGGGCAAGCAAGTTGTGCCGCCCCAAGACCTAGCCGCCCCTCCTGGCCGTCGCCTTCTCCTCTCCCGCCGCGCGTGCCCCGGTGTTGGCACACCGACGCTCGGCGTTCCATCCTCGTACGTGTGGATACCTCGGAGGTGCTGCGCTTGGAGCACCAGGACGAACCGCACGTGCTGCAGGACCAGACGGACGTTCACAACTTCACAGCACTGCTATGTCGACGCGCTTCTCTACACCGAGACGGTTCCGCTGCATCTGCGCGTCTAGTGGTAACGATCTGAGACTATAACCTGCAGTTGGATTTATCGAGGCATGGAGATTCGTGGTGTAGCTCCTTTCGCTCTCTGTCTTTTCTTCTGCAAGCTTGTGGCACGTTCCTGTATTGGCTTCCCTTCTATAGTCAGCCACACAGGTTCGTCAAGTTATATTTTTGCATTCACCACTGGGTTTTCTTTTTTGGCTTCTACCAAACGGACCCTTTTGCACTATGATGATCAGAAAGCATTATTTGGCATTTAGTTACAAAGCTTATGATATGATGTCGTGATTAGTTAGGACGAGTGCTTGAGATATTTTGTAGGGTCCGAGCAAATTAGCAATTGAAAATTACAGGCTCTCTACGATGTGCAAATCAGACTTTCCAACACTTTATATATGTTGGCAAGCACTCACCAGAACTAAAGCCGACGTTTCTATAACTACTTTCAAAAAAAAAAGCCGACGTTTCTATAACTACTGGAAAAATAAAGGTATTCTCGTTATATTAATTGACTGTGATACATCATGCACTTGTCCAAAGTTAGTATACTTAAACTGGAGACTAGGTTCCACTGGAATGCACTCTGCAACCATGGTGCTCTTTGACCTGTTGCTGATTTCATACTCTGCTTAGTTACTGTAAGGTATTTGGGTTAAACAAACCATTAAACAAGTGACGTATGATGTGAATGTTATTGGCTATTGTGTGGCAGTATGTTGCTACCTGAACATTTGAACTTTTCTAGTATGCTGATAAGAGAAGAATTTGTTGACTAGTTTCATAAACTAATTTATATTCAAGTCATGCCATTGACTTGTTGACCGTATAAACGTTTGATAGTTTTACTGAACTAGAATTCAGTTTATTACTGTAGAACTAGAGCTCATCAGCAGTGAATATTTTAACTGACATCACGAATATTGTGCTCCAATTTTTCAGCCATTGGCGGCCAATACTTGTCAGACTCCTCTGCCGGGGTGCTATCGACCCTGTTCGACGTGGGCGGCGTTGTGGGCGGCATCCTCGCCGGCCACATCTCCGACCACCTGGACGCCCGGGCCCTGACGGCCGCGAGCTTCACCTTCTGCGCGATCCCTGCGCTCTTCTTCTACCGCATCTACGGGAGCATCTCGTTGACGTGGAACATCGCCCTAATGTTCGTGACGGGGATGCTGGTGAACGGGCCCTACGCGCTGATCACGACAGCCGTGTCGGCCGACCTCGGCACGCACAGCTCCCTGAACGGCAACTCCCGGGCGCTGGCCACCGTCACGGCGATCATCGACGGCATGGGCTCCATCGGCGCCGCCGTGGGCCCGCTGCTCACGGGGTACATCTCGTCCAGGAGCTGGAGCGCCGCGTTCACGATGCTCATGGCGTCGGCGCTCGTCGCCGGGCTGCTGCTGACGAGGCTGGTGGTGGCGGAGGTGGCCGCAAAGATGGATCACGCTGCGGCTAGCGACCTGCCCGTGTCCTCCATGGGTGAACCTTAGGCTGCTGTGGAGTGGGGGGCGGCTGGGCTTGTGCTTTCGTGGGGAGTCCGGAGTTGGAAATTGGAATGGCGGCGGGAGAGCAAGCAGACCACCTCTGAACAGTGGGATCTTGCTTTGCTCCTTGGTTTCATGGTGTGTAGTGGTGCTTGTTGAGCGTCGTGGTATATGTAGGCCCCGTTTGAATTGAAGGAATTTTGAAGGAATCTGCTTCCTATGTTTTGCTGACGTCATGTGCCGTTTGGAACGAAGAAATCAAAACATCCACTCCGACTTAAAGTTTTCGAGAGAAAAAGAGCGTCTAGAAGAACGGAGACAAGACAAACAAAAAGTAATCGCATCCCAAACGCAGGCTGCCGGCATTGAAGCGAGATTTCCAGAGCTGCACGAACACAGAAGACCTCACCGTCGAGCGTGCTTCTTCCTCCTCGAGAGAGAGATGCGTCCATTCCCAATTGGGAAGACATTGGGGCCTGCAGTTGGTGCTTGAAATTTGGATGCAGCGGCTGCATCTCGCCCTGCCAGTGAGATGAGCGAGAGGCCATGGATTTTGGAGAGCTTGCGGAAGACTGGAAGAGATAAGGTCAAGGGGGAAAAGGAGAGGAAGCAACGTGAGTTGGATAAGATGAAGTACCAATTTCACTGACATATCCATTTAACCGGCTACCCCAAAATGGAAAAAATATTCACCTTGGTTCTAAGCAAAGTACTACGTAACTATTACTCACTTCCAGATTTTCCTAGTTCTTCATGTTCCTGTGTTCCAAACACCAACTCTTCCAAAATTACTACATTTTTCTTTTTCTCTGTTTTGTCACCACATCTAACTCTTATTCCTACGTTTTATTCCTTTCCTGTGTTTTTGAATCCTCCGTTCCAAACAGGGCCGTACTATATGGAATGCTTGGTTGTGGTTGCCGACGAGGATGGATGTGGTCGTCTGGCTGTTGCGCGGGGAGCCGGGGAGTTGCGTCTCTGCTCTTTTTGTTTGAGCTGCACTGAACATCCACCGGCCAACAAACGGATCTTTCTATTAGCAAATGCAACTCCAAAAATGAGTGCGGAAGGTTCGTCCATCACCACAAGTAGAACATATGAGTTCCAGCTGCAAAATGATTGGGGGCATGTCGCATCCTGCCAATGTGATTCTGCAGCTGAGATCCTACTTGTTCAATTTTCATTCGTCTCGTTAGATTTTGGGATCCCAAACCTCTACCGTTTTGACGGACTGTCATGAGTGGAGACTCAGTTCTCCTGTACTGCTGAATTCCAAATTCTAACCGTCATCATCGCGGTGCTAATTTGACAGAAGCGACAAATTAAAGCACCTGTCGTTAGGGATGAAAGCGGATCGGATCGGAGCGGATAATACCTTTTCCACATCCTCATCCATATTTTTTTGTCGGATATGGAGCGGAGCGGATATCTTGCGGTTGCGGTTACGGATGCGGATTTTTTCGGATGTCGGAACTGGTGCGGAGTCGGAGTGGTTTCGAAGCGGATGCGAATTAATATAGTCGGATAATATATGCTTACATATAGTTTTTAAGTGACAAATAATTTCTAAACCAAACTATAATTTAGCAACGTAACACGAAAAATACTTATCTTTATGGTTCATGAATCATGACATAGTTTATGGGTGTCTCGTTATTTGAGCTGAGCTCGATTTGTAGCGTGGTGACATGGTGGGCTCGTTAGATTAGTCGGATATCCTATTATAAGCCTCGGATAATCCGCTTTCAATTATCGGATAATCCGTATCCATCGGATTTTGCTTAAACCATATCCTACTCCGCATCCACACACAATCGGATTCGGATTATCCATGTCCGCACGGATATCAAAAATCCTTCTCCGTATCCGCACGGATATCACTCCTACCTGTCGTCGTAAGAAAGGCGCCCTATTTTGCTTTAGATTGGCACGCCACTGATATGATTTCTCTGCAAACGGCTGACGGAGTTTGATGGGCTTCTTTGTGAGCCGAAAGAAGTGAGTCGGACATTAGAAGTCCAGTACTCCAGTTGGAATAGCAGGCCTTCCATTTGGGCCAGCAGCGAGCAAAGGCTTTCAATTTTCTGTTACCTGGGCCTACAATTCCTTTCCGTAACCAAATGGGCCTGGAATTCTTTTGCCAGATGCGGACTTAAAATCCTCGGAATCGAATTCCGTCCGATCGACATGCAATTAGCAAGTGTTGAGCACACAATAATCGTTATCCAATCGCTCGGTTCCTCTCGCTCGCATTGAACCCACCATATAGCGAAAACAGTAGTAAACTGCAACCTCTGCTAGGAACGACACGGCAATGCGGCACACGCACACAGCGCATTACTGCAAAGCCTCGCCGGCGACGAACAGGCTTGCTAGTGAAGCCGGGCACGAATATGTTCGGGGCATCGGATGCGGAAGATGCCCACGGCAAAGCGCTGCAGCTGGACACGTATTAGCCATAACTTTTTTCAAGTGTGTGTTTCTTTCCGGCGGGGGACTGACTAGTTGTCTATTAACCGCCAAATCGGCCAATGTGATGTGCCAGCCAAGCCGTGCGCTGCTAGAACTAGAAATGCGCTTTGCATTGCAGCCTCATCAGAGGTTCTTCTTCGTGCTGCTGCTACTAGCCGCGCTCCAGACAGCCGGGCTGTATCGACCAGTCAAGAATTCAAAAAAATCGTGTCGATGGATGGCTCTGGACGCTGAGCACGGCGGCGTGGTCGCCCATACCTCTGGCCGGGCTTCCACATGATTGGACGCCGTACCGACACGCCGGTCCTTGCTGTTCCAGCTGCTCCTGCCTGCCCACCTTGCCTGCCGGTTGGCCCGGTCCAAGCAACTGGGGGAATTCATTCGGACAGGCCCCGCAAAGCAAGCGAAAGCCCCGCGGCCTGCTCGTGCCCCGCCCGTTCGAGCAGTGCCCCGGCCTTTTCTCCGCTAGCTATACCTGCTCCGGTTCGGTAAAGGAAGTCGTTTTGGACAAGATTTGAGTCAAACATTGGGAATATAAATCGTGAATAACTTTTAAGTCGTTGAGTTTGGAAATGTGAAAACTACGTGAATAGATTTGTCTTGCAAAATACTTTCATAAAAGTATACATATGTTAGTTTTTAATAAATAACTTTATAAAAATAAGAAGTCAAAGTTGTACTTTGAAGACCGTGTCGCTGTCCTAAACGACTTCTTTTACTAAACCGGAGGGTACCTAGCTAGGCTGGTAGCATGTACTGCTACGGCCACGAGTGGGTGAGTGACAACGCTTTCGCTCGCTCGTGCTTCTGCTGCTACGCTCCAACGCAGAAACGAGGCCGCTGCGGCTGCGCGCTCCAGTACGTCCAGCCGAGAGCTCCCAACGTGCAAAACAACACGCGCCGTGGGGCGTCTCGATCACGTTACGCGCCAACAACGTGAAGCCCGCCGGCGCGCACCCTGGGTTGGGTAGCTTCTCGCCACCGGCTGTCCGCCCGTCCTCCTCATCTCCATCTAGTGGCACACGCACGCACGTACGCGCGCGGATCAGGCCCCGGCCAGCGGCCACTACTTTGCAAGCAGCGGGCGTGGCGGGGCGCCCTTATCCTGTTACACGCACGCGCACACGACTACACGAGCCGGAACTGGACTGGACCCCCGGCCGCCGCCCAAGGCGCGCTGCTGGGTCGAGTGGTGAAACGATGGCGAGAGCGAGCAATTTCACTCGGGTGGGTGGAATGTGGATAGAGGCCGGCCTCCGGCACCGGGCGCGCGCGCGGGAAAGGATGGAGCGCCCCGGACGGAGCCTGGATCACGCGCGAGTGGCGCGGCGTTTCTCACCCAAGGAAAATGGCCGGCGGAGGGCGAGCGGCGAGGTGAGGTCGGTCTCCGCGGAGCAAGACGCCAAGAGCTTCCGCACCAACTCCCACGTTCTCATCACGATAGGGGAGCCGCAGCGCGGGGGTACGGTGACTGGTTGGCATTGGATGGGCGCGTGGTACTGGGAGGAGCTGATCGCCTGATCGGCAAGCTTGGCGCATTTGACCGGCGCGCGAAAGCTAGTACGGAGTAGTTAGCAAAAGGCGACTGGGAGGGATCGGAGGCGAGCGACGGCGTGACAGGGACCGGTGGTTGCGGTTGGCTGGGTTTGTGTTGTGTGGCAAAGAGAACGAGAACAAAGACAGGCACTTCCATTAATTCCATGGACCATGGGCTGCCAATATGATCTTGTCTTTTACATCGAACGGTTGTTAATTAATTACTTGCTTGCTGCAACTACTATATTGTAATGTACCATATGAGCAAAAGTTCTTGCCATGAAAGAAGTTGCTACACCATAGAGGTGTCAGGTGTACTAGAGACCGGTAGTTGCATATATGATGCATCCAACTTTAGGCAGGTTTAGGGGTTGACATGGTTGATATGCTTGGATTTGATGTCGATTTTAGTGCCCACACCCCCACTAACTACTCCTATCTACTGTACACATATTAGGCACAAACGTTCTCGATCTTTAACTAATGGTGCCATACTATAAGCGTCATGTATGTCTCGTGATGATTTTTTTTTTCCCGAAATGGCACGTTTCACTGATTGGATCATCTCAAGTGCTCTTGGCTAGCAGTAAACAACCGGTCTATGTTGTAACAAACGGATATGTACTAATATAGCCCAGATCAGGACCACATGAAGCGAGTGACAGGAGAAGATCGAGATTGGTGGAGACCGGTGTGTGCCATGTTCAGAGGTGCAGAGAGTGACAGATGGGGAGAGGCTGGGGACCCTCCTCCTCCTCCCCGGTCTTTCTCTTCGGTAGCTTTAGTGCATTCTTTTTGGTACGTGAATGAAAGATTTTCTGAAAAGAAGACCAGGAAGCGTCAGTTGTACGCGCGCGCACAATCAGACGAAAAAGGAGCAAGAAAAAATTGTTTATGTTTGGTCAGTTTTACACGCAGCAATGAATTGCAGCAGTGCAGTTGACTAATTGCTTTTGTTAGATATGTATAAGACGCAGTGGAGAGAGGTATAGTTGGCTGTGGTTTTGGTTGTTTCGCTGGTGGACAAGTTAGTTGGATACTGATTTTGACCGTTTGAATGGTATTTCGTGAGAGAGAAGATTATAGAATAAGTCAGAACAAGTCTGTTGTGACTGAAAAATAGTTAATTAGAACTGGCTAGCTCGATCTCGTGTGTGCTTTTACAACTATGGTAGTATTAATTTGTGCTCTCTAGGCTATGGGAAACTATTTTAGAAACATTCACGAGACCGGATATATAGTGGCAACGAGCGGAGCGCGGCATCTCAAGGGTCGTCGTGTTAGCCCGTGTTTAGTTCCGAAAAGATTTCGGTGAAAAGATTTCGGGTTTAGATTTTAACAATTTAGGAGTAGTAAATGTAGACGAAAAGGGTGGAAAGTTATATGAATAGATTGGAAATCTCGAGACGAATCTAACGATGGTAATTAGAGGGTAATTAATCCATAATTAGCGGATGGTTACTGTAGCATCACTGTTGCAAATCATGGATTAAGTAGGCTCATTAGATTCGTCTCGCGATTTACAGTCTATCCATATAACTTTTCACCTTTTTCGTATACGTTTAATACTTCATGCATTTAAGATTCTTCTTTGATGTGATGGGTGAAAAGATTTCATTCAAGCGCGTGCATGCAAAGTTTTCCCCTTTTATTTTCCTTTCGGGTTCGGGCTGCCCAGTGCAATGAGGTAGCCTTATCTAGTCCTGACCAACGCATTCCAAGTTCACGTCGCTTTTATTTTTCGCTTCTTTGTCTTCACATTCTTTCATCGACATCGCCGGCGTCTTTTGCTCTCCGGGACGTCCACACGCAGCGAGACACATACATGACATGCTTCGAGAGCTGGGCCAAATCCGTCGCTTTGCAAACTTTTCATGCTCCATTGAGATGGAGTTTGGTTGGCATATCTTTGTTCTTCACAGTGACATGCACTTGCACGACTGCACTAGTCTTCAGGCCCCATATTTTTAGGCCCATTTGACTCCCTAGTGGCCTCATGGGGTTACCAACTTTAGCAGTACGTTTACGTTCACTAAGCTTTTATACAGAGCATAGCTAGCGGCCACAAAAACACCAAGCATCTGATGCAGTTCCCATTTCTGAAAAATCGGCACTGCTGTGTTTTCAGAGATTCAGAGCTGGCAGTAACACCACTAGCGCTTTCCCTGTCCAAAAGCAGCGCTGGAGCACGCATCACTACTCACTAATCACAGTATCATGACAGTACAAAAGCAAAATGTCTAAGACCTATGTTACCCATTGCATGTTCACATTCCCTTTCATGATCGTGCCCCTGCCTCCTCTTTTTCCTCACTGACTGGTCAGCTAAAAGACATACGGCTGTAGTAGCTTTGCTCATCATGATCATGGCCAGTGGATCAACATGTTCACTGCAACTTTGGCCCTATAGCCGATTTCGAACTACATTTTTTCCCCTATATGAGGTAGCTCATGCAAGAAGAAATGATTGCATACCAAATTAATTACCACCACCGTATAGCTTCATGCTAGCCAGTGTCTATGCATGGACCATGCTGTGTACACCACTTTTGTTCATATATGCATCTATCCTATCTTTACGTCTCTGCTTTTCTAGCCCCCTTTTTAAGTAGGAAAGTCTGTATTATTGCATCACTTTGTAAGGGGATACTCCATCAGAGACGAGGACCTTCATGCCATATGTTCTCCAGCTGCTGGTGCTAGCTAGATGTTACATGTTACGCTTATATACTATAACCGAAGCACTCATCAGGGCCGGGGTACGTTCCTTTACATACATGGACCTGGCCACTTTAAGATTCTCCTGACTTTTATCTCC
Source organism: Urochloa ruziziensis (assembly GCA_015476505.1). Classification (NCBI taxonomy): domain Eukaryota; kingdom Viridiplantae; phylum Streptophyta; class Magnoliopsida; order Poales; family Poaceae; genus Urochloa; species Urochloa ruziziensis. Next base: position 44,396,079 of record CM027125.1, read on the forward strand.
TTTCTCCTTCCCTTGGATCAAACGAACAAAGGCGAGCATATATTTTTCTAAAGACGAAAAGCCTGTATGTAGTGATCTTTGATAAGGACAACGAAGCCCTTTTACATCAGTACTGCACTCGCATTATTGTTTTGTGCTCTTTTTTTTTTCTTTCCTTTTCCTACTTCTAGCCAAGATCTGGAGCAGCTGATCGGACTGCGTGTCGTTTGTTCGTCGAAGTTTTGGAGGGCTACATGCTTTTTAAGTTTTTATATATATGCGTCAGTGCCGGAATTCCAATCAGTTTCAGAAAGTTCAGCACGTCCAAGTGCAGTTATGTCAATCATCAGTTTCATCAGAAGCTCAATCCTCAGGTTTCGTGGTTCATTCCTCATCATATCCTTTCACCAGTATCATTTGCCAACAGTAGCATAGTCGCAAAGAGGCCTGGGAGGATTATCCAGACAGCAGCCATGCAAAGTAAAGACGAAATGGCAAGCACAAGCTCACAACGCTATTGTAGACTGCATACGACAGCAGAGCACGCCCTCTGGTCACATTGCAGGCAGCTGAAACCTCAAAAATACATAGGCAGCAGAGGGCGTGCACGTACCAGACCAGTGAGACCAGCACCACGAGCGCGTGAGCATCAGAGCATACTGAAGAGATGTCCATTTTGGTGGGTTTGCTTTGAGGCTTCAGGAAGGGGGACTAATAAGAGGCCGAAAGCGCTTGCCATTTCTGGGCATCCCTAATCTACCCGCCTCCCCGCTCGTGCCCGCCGGCAAGCTAACGAGGCGAGCCCGGCAGCACTTGTCGCCGTCGACGCGATGCGCGGCCTCTTTCCCCCACCTGACGACGCCTCCTCTCCTCATTAATACCCAGGCTACGGCCGGGCTACCCTTTCCGGCCTCTCAGGTCCCTGTCACACAGAAAGACGATAGGGGGCCTTCTCGGGCGGGCGCCTGCGCCTCCGTGCGTCGCCGACGGCCGGACACTCCGCGCCGAGCACCCAGGCCGGGCCGTCACGGATATATAAGGGCTCATGGTCCCCGATCCCATGATGAACCCGACGACGGCGACGAGAAAGATCGATCGATCGCTTGGCGCGGGCGGCAAGCCACGCACGTATACGTCCGTGCGGTGCCGTGCTCGGCGTCGGAGCGTGCGCGTGCGCCATGGCCTATAGCAGCAGAAGCAGCCAGCAGGTCAGGTCTGTGGGGGACGTGGTGGCGCTGCGTTGCCCCTGCCTGCACGGAAGCGCTCGTCCGGCCCGGTTCGTGGGTGCTTTCCCCTGGCCTCACTCCTCCCGGATTGTCCGTTGCCCACGAGCCAGGAAAAGGCACAACCCGCTCCAGCAGTCCAGCAGCGCCCCCGCTCTGCAAGCAAGCGCGCGCACGGCACGCCAGAGATTTTATCCTCCTCCGCGAGATCTCCCGACGCCAATCATATGCCATATTTCCACCACGGCAGCACGGGCTGCCCCCGCTCGATCACCGGTGCGCGACTGCAACGAGTGCATCGAGCAGACAAATGCACGGCGGCGCTGGGGCCTCTCCGTGGCAAACACAAAGTTTTTTCGTTGCTGCTGCAGCAGCAGCGCTGTGGGCCGAGCACGGGGCTGCCCCTGCCCCTACCCTGCGTTATTGCTGACTCACTGCACCGCGTCGCCCCAATCGAGTGCAATGGCTGAACCGAGGCGAACAGAGCACGGGAAAGACGCAACCAGAACCAACGCGCACCAGCTGGGCGATCGGCATCGGGCGGCAGGACACATCGCACGCACACGATCAGGCCGGGGTTTCTGGGCCGCGTTTAGATTGTTTCGCGAAAAAATTTACAGTATGTCGGGCACACATTTGAAGTATTAAATATAAACTAATTACAAAACTAATTACAGAGTAGGTTAGTTTATCGCAAGACGAACCTAATGAGTCTAATTAATCCGTCATTAGCACATATTTACTGTAGCAATTTATTGTCTAATCACGACCTAACTAGGCTCATTAGATTCGTCTCGCGAATGGTCTGTTGCGTTACTTCCGAGCAGTACCCGGGCGCGCGCGCGCGCTGTGCTGGCGGAGGACGAGCGAGTCCAGGATCCCATGACTGCACAGGGGAGAAGATCGCCGGGGACGAAACGGGTGGTGACCGGTCGGAGGTGACAGATGAGATGGAAACCATGTTGCGCAACAGTGCCGTGGATGTGGTGGTCCTTGTCGCCCACCGCCCCCTTTCCTTTGGGGTCGGGACTCACTGCACTGGACCACCAGTCCCTCCCCTCTGGGCCGGGTGTGCCCGATCGATGCAGGTTGCAGCTTGCAGGGCAGCAGAGGCCTGCCTAGCTTGCCTCGACCAGCGTCGTGCAGGGAGAGCTGGACGCGAGCGAGAGAGCTGTTGCAGGGCAGCTGGACGCCCCCATCTCCGCGGACACCGTGCGCCCGTGCTGCCCGGCCCGCGCGCGCTGTGCCGGTCTGCCCTCCCGCCGGCCCCGGGCGGGGAGAGCGAGGCCGGGGGGTCCCTGGCCTCTGTCGCTGACGAGGACGCGTCGGCTGCGCCGCGCAAATCGAGGGCCCCCGCGTCAGAACGTGGCCAGATCTTGAGCCTTGAAAGAAGTTTCGCAGGAAGGGTCGTTTTGGAAAGGTCCGGGATTTTTCGTGATGGAATTTTTTTACCGTGACAAAGTTTGTAGCATACACGCCCCACTATACGATGGCCAATATAAAAGTTTGCTCACTTTGAGGAAGGTCCGCTGATTTTGAACTCGGCGAGGATGAGAATGAGATCTAGGTAGCCTGATTTGGAGTATGTCTAACATGCTGCCTTGGTGTAAGTAGGAGTACGATGCGCTGCCGAGAGGACGACAGGTTGTCTTGTTACAAATCAAAGCAAACCCCCATTATTTACTGACTGGTTGGCTGGCCTGCTCGGTGTGGTGAAACGATGGAAGCAGAGGCCCAGGCCGGGAGAGCAGTGGGGTTGCATTAAAAGAATTCATTCAAGGGTCGGTCGGCACTCAACCCCCCTAGCTTAAAAACGATCACAGCACGCAGTCACGCAACTTTGGCCCCCGCAAGCCTGGTGGCCTCCACTCCCTCCAGTGGCGAGTTGCGAGCAGAGGAAGTGGTGCACACGCAAAAATGGAGTTCACGTACTGTACCACGCAGCCCGGCGAGGGAGGACGCACTATGGACGCGAGAGGTTTTGCGACACCGGGAGGGAAAGGTAGGGAGCATGGCGGCTTAAACAAATGCTGCTTCTGCTGCTGTCGCCCAGGCCTCGCCGTCACCCTTTGCTTAAAGAAAAGGAGCTGTCAGCCTCATGATCGGATAGCACGTTCTCATGCAGCTTGTTTACTCTCGCAGACACGGAGCTAAAAGGGGAATATATATATATATATTGAGCGTGATCAGACACGGAGCTAACTCGCCCCCCATCACCACCTGTAACATGGAATGGAGCCTCTCCGCGCTCTTTTTCAAATCCTAGATTTGTTCGCAAGCTCCGAGAGAAAACAAAACAGGCCAGCACTCTCCTGCTGAAAACAACTGTGTTCTTTAAGACATGGGGGCGGGCCAATCAGTCGCAGGCGATCACGACGCAGCTCTGATCCAGCAGCACTTGAATAGGGCTCCGTCTCCCAGTCCCAGCACCAGGAGGGGGGACACGGGCCATGTGAGAGCGAGAGGTCAAGCCCCCCGCCCCCGGGCGTACGTACTGTGCCTGCGCAATTAATCGCCAACAGGGGCGCGGTACAACGCAAGTGCAAGTGTTTATGGGCGACCGGGACGGCGCTTGGACCACACGGGCCCGGCATATATGGTGGGTGGCTGACGGGTCACCGGTGGCCGCTCGATCGCGGATGTCCGGTCGCCGTGCCGCCGTCGCCGTCACGGGGCGCGGTGGTCCGGTCCGGGACCAGGACTCGTAGATTTTGTGTAGACGCTACGGGCGAACGAACCCTAAACCTAACGGAGGAGGAACAGTGGGCGCTGGGCTCCGGGACCGGGAGGAGGTGGTGTAGGAAACGGATTAGGGCAAGGAACAGCAACAAGGATGGGGGCCTTCCATTTGCGAGGGTGACAAGCGTTTGACTGGCGCGCACCAGCAACGGCGGTGTTTTTATCTGAAGGAGCAGGCGGTGTGAAGTGTGAACGACAAGGCGAGCGCGACGCGAGCCCGCGTCCGTGCACAAGCAGGGGGAGCGTGATAAGCCAGATGCGAAGCAAATTTGCTGTGTTTGGCAAGTGGACAGCAGCGTAACAGTAGAACGACAGTGTGGCCGTGGCGTGATCGTGTGCAGGTCGGCTGCTCTCTTTTCAGGACGGGCTTTAACAGTTCCGCATGTTTTTTCCACCAACAATAGCTAAAAGGAGAAATTTCATTTCTTTTTCCTTACTTCCTCGCAAAAAAAATCATTCCTTTTTCCTTACTGTTTACATCACTCTCACACGGTATTTCTATATACGTGTATCAACAAGAACCAGCAATTGATCTTTCAATCCATGTCCTCAGGGCCCTGTTTAGATGAAACGCGAAATTTTTTTCGAGTATGTCGGGCACACATTTAAAGTATTAAATATAGACTAATTACAAAACTAATTACAGATTCTGTCAGTAAATCGCAAGACGAACCTAATGAGTCTAATTAATCCGTCATTAGCACATGTTACTGTAGCAATTTATTGTCTAATCACGACCTAACTAGACTCATTAGATTCGTCTCGCGAAGTACACTCCATCCATATAATAGGTTATTTTTCGACTACATTTAATATGTCATGCATGTGAGGAAACGTACTCGAAAATTTTTTTGCGAAACATCTAAACAGCGCCCAGCTACCACAGGGGAACAACAAAATTATTGTATATCAGGCAGTACAGTAGTACTATGAATTTACACAGGTGGAGCTGGTATGGTTAAACAAGAGGGACAGAGCGCAGCGGACGCAATCATAGCCGTCTAAAAGTCATGTTGTTTTCCATTTGAAACAGAACAGAGCTTGCCGCCTTCAAAGTTTTGCCTATACAATACGATTATCAAAGTTCAAAGGTTAAGACAAAATTTGTCATCGTCAATTTGTCATGCTATGTTCACAGTTTAGCTTAGTATGGAAAGAGAACAGCATGGGCTGGGGGCTGCTCATGTTACACACACATCAGATGTTTGGCAGATTAGTAAATACAATCAGTAGAAGTTATGTTCGATGTTTCTTTCACATAAATAGAAAGCTTGATCGCGTCATATGCCATTTGCCCCCAAAATACATATTCAGATATATCAATAAGATGAAGGACAAGGACTATACTAAGTGCCCAGAATGTCGTGCAGCCAAATGGGGTTTTTTTCCATCTAGCACCGCAGATCAGCATCAGCCAAGTTTTGACCTTTTTGATAATTGTTACTAAAAACTAATTATGTTAACCATAATTCAAATTGAAGACTTCATCACATCACGAGATGCTTCAATTGAAAATTCAGAGCATAAATTCTACAGCCTTTTGTAGTGACAACTCCCAACAGCACCTGTTTGCACTAGCAAGCAAAATTATCTCCATTGAAATCTAGTTTGTGATGCTGTTATATATAGCATGACTATGATTAGAAATTTATACATCCTCGTTGTGAATTATTAGGACAAAAAAGTCAATATATCCAACCATTTCAGTTCATATGTCAGTCTTGATCCAATTTACCTAGAAAAATGACGAGCATCATTGCCACAAATACACCAAACTCAGAAGAGAGCTAGAACAGCCTGGTGAGACCCTAGACCAACTTGTTACATTATAGAGACACCCACACCAAGATTGCTAAATCCATTATGCCTAGCTAGCTCATAAACAACAGCTGTAAAGCAATCAGAGGTGTGCAACAACCAAGACAATAGTTTCTTTGCAATGTTTCAATTGCAAGACAAAATGCATATACTGGAGTTAAACATGCCTGCAAATTATGTAGGGATGACAATGGACGAGGTATGATCAGCCCCGCCATGCCGAGACGGACACAAGCTCACCGCGCTGCCAGAAGAGTGCTAGACCCATTCCACACTTCTCCACATGGAAGCCTCGGACCTGAACCCGCTTCAAGAGGCAGTCAGCTTGTGCCTCCGCAAGGTTGCTGAGCGGCACCGGAGCAAACCCGGCCGAAGTAAACACAGCCCGCCAAGCCATTGCCTTCTCAGCTCTTCGCCGCCCAAGTACTGCATCCTCCACTCTCGGCTGGATCAGAAACCTCTCAATCTTATTGGCAGTGTCCATATCGGTGCCGGCAGCATCAAGCGAGTCGAGAAGGAACATACAATACTGCAAGCAGTTCATGAAGTGCTGCGAAAATGGGAGGTCACCCCGGTCACTGCCATGATCCATAGCCACCACTACCTTGGGAGAAAGCTGTTTAACCAACTGAAGCAACATCGGTAGCGGTGGCGTGCGTGCAGAGCAACCGACGGGGAGGCACACTGCAACCACTTCATCAGCAGTAGGAGCGATGAGTTCCGCGGGATCAAATGCATCGAGATTGACGGCATTGAACTCGAATGGAATGCCAAGGTCTGTAGCAAATTGTGAGAGGTTATCCCGGGCAAGATGTAGCTCAAGCGGGTGGTGGGAGGCACTTGAGACGAAGGCTGTGAGCTTCAACATTGGCAGGATGACATTCCCAGTAGCCCCACGGCGGTGCGCAAGCTCCTGCAAGAAGGATGCCCACTGGCCGCCAACGCCGAGGTCGAAATCAATGATGCGGATGCAAGAAGCAGTTGTGCAGGCGATCTCGTCGAGGAGGGCCTGGGTGGCCGTGAAATTGGCGAACTGGAGCACGGGCGAGAGGTCGGAGAAGGACTTGTAAGCGGCGAGCTTGAGGGCGACGTCGAGCGGGGATGTGAGGCGGGTGGGGCCGTGGTGGCCGTCGGCGAGCGCCAGGAGGAGGGCCTCCTTGAAGTAGGAGGCGGAGCGGAGGTAAGGCTTCCCAAACGGGGGAAGCTGCTGATTGAGCCGCGCCAATATCTCTCGCGCGCCGATGGAGTTGCCGGCCTCAGCCGCCCTTGCCGCCGCAGCGAGATCGTCCAGGAGCTGCTGCTGCTGCTGCGCCGCCGCGGTTGTCTTCATGGCGCCCCGCGGCGGCTGCAGCGATGGCTGGAGCTGGAAGGGCGCCGTGGTGTGCAGCGGCGGGAACGGGAGGCCCTGCTGCTGCTGCGGCGGCGGCGGCGGCGGCGGCTGGAGCTGCTGGTTTTGGAGGAGGAAGAGGTTGTCCGGCAAGGAGTGGTGGCGCTTCGGCGGCGGCGGGAGATGTGGCTGGTGCTGATGGTCGGGGAAGGAGGTGGGGAGCGGCATGAAGTAGGACGACGCCGGCGACGGGCGGTGCTGGTTGAGGAGCAGACTCGCCGACGAGACGCCCAGGAGCGAAGGCTTCATGTCGGCGCCGCCGTGGAAAGGCATGGTTGTCGCCGGCGGCGGCTGAAGCGGCGCCTCGGTTGGGTGGAGGCCGAAAGTGGAGGCGGCCTTGCTGCTGCTGCCGCTGCTGGTGGTGAGCGACCTCGCGCCCGGGGAGGAAAGGTCGGAGGCGCCGCTGCCGCCGGGGTGATGCTGCAGGGAGAAGCCAAGCGGGTCCGAGGGCGGGAACCCGAAGCCGGCGGCATTGCCGAGGAGCTGCTGCTGCTGGAGCGGCGGCTCCATCTCGCCCGGCGCGGCCATGATCCAGTTGAGGAACGTCTGCTCCTGGCCGGCCGCGGCGGCGGCGGCGTCGCCGAGCATGGCATCCCAGCCCTCCTCGGCGACGAGCCCCACGTCGAGGGTGGTCCCCGGTATGGGCGGCAGGTCACCGCCGGCCCAGTCCTCCATCCTCCCGCCGCCGCCGTGCTCGCCGGGCCCCGCCCATTTGGTGGCCTCGGCGGCGGCGGCGGCGGCGGCGCTCTTCTCCGAGACGGCCGCCACGCAGGAAGAGGAGGAGTCCCCCGCGGCGCCGCCCAGGGACGAAGACAGCGTCGATGTCGAGTACGGCGGGCTCGGGCTCCGCCCGCAGTCCAGCACCGACGTCGGCTCCACCAGCAGCAGATCCAATCCCCCTCCTCCTCCTCCTCCTCTCCGCCGCCGCCCTTCCCCTCCGCACAAAGCAGCTGCTCTATGGTCCCCGCCCCGTTTCCCTCGGCACTGAAGGGCGCCGCCCTCATCTACCTACTCGCGCATGCTAGAGCGCGCGCGCCCCCCTGCCGGTGATATCCGGGCGCAGGCGGTTCTTCCTCCTCCGGCGGCGGCGGCGGTGGACTGGTGGTGGTGCGGCGCTTGCTTGTGGGAGGAGGTGTTGCGGCTGTGCTCTCCCACCCTCTCCCTCCTCTCTCCCCTCTCAGCTCAGCAGCAGCGGCACCCCTGCTCTGCGCTCTGCCTCGTGCTTCCTGGTTTCGTCGCCGGGTGGGTGGTGCCTTGGGGAAGCAATTCCTCTGCAGTTGGGTCTCTACCTTTGAGTCACTGTCATGTGGGACCCACAGAGCCTGAGCCCACATGACAGCGACCCAACTGCAGAGGATCTCGTTCGTGCCTTGGCCTCCCCTCGCCTTCTCCCCTTTCTCTCTCTATACCACTGCCATGGTCCATGGATGCGTGCAACATAAAAAAGGTTATAAAGCGTGCGCCACCTCCTCTCTCTATCTTTCTTTCCCCATCCAATCCATCCCTCGCCCGCCTAGCCACCCCGCCCCGTCCCCGCTTTCGTTTTGTTTTTGTTTTCACCTCGCGTTCCCCGCTTTATTTCCGCTCTCCCTCTCCTCCCCGACTGGGATGAGACGGTGCCTGGGGTGGGTTATCTTTATCTATTATGGTCTGATCTCTTGCCGCGAAATTAAGCCATTGTTTAGTTTCAAAATCTAAGTCTGGACACATGTATACCGTGTTAAATGTAGATAAAAACAAATTGTATTATATAGATGGATTGGAAATCGCGAGACGAATCCAATGAGTCTAATTTATGCCGTGATTAGACACTAAATTGTTACATTAATGCTACAGTAAAGATGTGCCAATTTTACCTCCGCGCGTAGCTTTTCCACCTCGCGCACGGGCCCAGAAGCCGGAAAGCCAACCCCCATTCATCATTGCGTGTGGGCTCCACATGCAGTCCCGCTCTCTTTTAGCTTTAGATCCAGTCCACGCAAGAAGCTGCGTGACTCACGCCGCTGTGGAGGAGCACCTGCGCGGGCGAGGCCGTCGGGGAGGAGCACCCGCGCGGCCCTCGTCGAGCGGCCGCCGGGGAGGAGCACCCGCGCGGGCCTTGGCAAGCGGCCGCGATGGAGCAGCCGTGCAAGGCGCGCGACGAGCAGAGCAACGGTGAAGCTCCGGCGAGCGACGGTGGCTGCCGGCTACGTCTGTCGGCGGAGCAGTGGTGGACCCGGCAACGGCTTCCGGCGAGTGTGGCGGCCGGTGAGGAGGCCGACGAGCCTTTTATTTTCTAGTTTTTAGACATGTTTTTCCTTCCAAAATTTTTGTTCAAATGTTGTTTTCACAAAAGTTTGCTTCAATTCCTTGTTAAAAAACTTTGCTCCTTCAATCTTTTGTTTCTAGACAATTTTTGTTGCAAATTTTTTTCTCCGTGAATTTTTTCTGTTGCTAGATAACTTTTTGTTACAAACTTTTTCTTCTTTTGAATTTTGTTCTGGAGAAATTTTTCGCAAATTTTTTTGTGATATTTTTTGTAGAATTTTTTTCTTCATCAATGTTTTGTTTTCACAAAATTTGCTTTGATAACTTTCTTCGAAATATTTTTTTGATGTTTTTTTAACCCGTTTTGGTCCCGGACTGACAACACGAAACACACATAGGCACCCACAGAGAAGCAGGCGGTAGTTTGGACCGATGTCGTGCACGCGCATACAACGTGGGTGGGGCCCGCCCTGTTTTGGACGGGTGCGCGCAGGGGTTTTTTTTGCCGTTGGGAACCGGTCCGAACCGGTCCGGTCCGGTAGCTAAATAGGGCCGGTTACCGCTCAAAACCGACCCTACCAAACCGCTCCTACTGGTTAACCGGCCGGTTTGACCGGTTTACCGGACCGGTTAGCCGCCCAAAAAAACCGAGAAAACCGCGGTAGAAAAAACCTTGGGTGCGCGAGCGCACAGGAGCCGTCGTGCGGACGAGCGCAAATTAACATGGCCCCCTGACGGTGCGTGGGGGTGGGTTATCTTTATCTTATGGTCTGGTAACTGGTTTTGCCGTGAAACTAAATCGCCCACCTCGTACGTGTTCATTGGCCCTGCAGACACTTTTGACGGTTAGTTGTTCCCGTTTGGTTGCGTTGCGCCGTGCCTGTCACCAGTACAGTACCCACGCGGGTTTTGCGATGTGTATCCATCGCCGAATGCCGTTAATCAAAGGCAATCTCCTATTAACAGATGTGGAATTAATTTTGTTTTGGAGCAGACTGGAACTGAACAAAAAAAAACAAATCAAACCCTCGATGGCTTTTTCAACCCGCGTTGGCCGCTTGGGAAATTTCGCACGCCCTGCAAAATGAGTTGCACGCATGTGCACGCCGGGACCAGATGGATTTTATCAGCGATGAAGAAGAGGCATGGGTGATGGGCCGCGGCCCACGTATCCCAATCTAAATCCGCCGGCCCGCGCGGCGGCAAACGGTCACGTTCACCCCGTCGTCGCGTGTGGTGCCGGCCGCCGTCGCGCCGAGGTGCCCGACCGTCCGTCGGATCGGAGAGAACAATTTTGCCCCGCTCGCGGTCGCGGCCAAGACGGATCGAAAAGCCGATCAGGCCGCCGCGCCGCGTCGTGCCGATCTATCCATCCATCCATCCATCCATCCAAAAGGCGCTTTCGGCCGGCTGCTGGCGGCGAGTCGGCGGCAAAGCGGCTGGATAGCGGGACGCGCCCGTGCGTAGCGGCCCATCCATCCAGCGGGGGCACCACTCTCCCCTCTCCCTCTCTCGTGTAGCGGCGAGTCCTCTCGTTCTGGGGGGAGGCGGACGCTTCATCTTTTTCCACGCGGGCATGGACTCCGACGTCTGGGCGAGAGAATTGCAAGCGCGCGCCTTCCGTCTCGGACCAGCATCCTCAGTTGTGATGTGATCTTTCAGAGGCGAGCCACGACGGGCGCGACGACACTCCTGCTGAAACTGGGACGACGCCGCACGGTTTCCATTCCGTCCTTCCATCGCCTCGGCCCACGGCTGATCTCCGTTGCTGGTGACATCGCGACATGCTAGTGACTTGTGAGTGGTGACACGCCCGCTAAAACGTTCTCTTGCGCTGGCTTCCGCGGTAAGCAAACGCAGCGATGCTTTTTTTCTGCAAACGTGCAAATCTTCACAGCCACCGTAGTAGGCCCAGTTCGGATAAGCCACACATGTTTACACAGCAAAATAAGGATGTCCTAGCTCCATTGTTAAACGTGTAAATCCATCTGATCTTGATTGCTGGTGACACTGTCTGCTGTTTGCAAGCTTGTGTCATACTCCTACTGCAAAACTAGCATAGCTCCGTCGCACGCTACAAGCAGGAAAAGAAAATATTTTCACCAGTGCTGATGAGTAGTGCTAGTGAGCTAGAGGAGTCGCCTGGAAGGTACTCCGTACTCCGTAGGCAGGCACCACCGCACCAGGCACGGCTGCACGAGGACAATTCACGAAGTATGTATGACTTGACGGGACACAACTCGCTGCCCTCCTTTTACAGACACAATGTACAGTACTGTAATTAGTTTTCCTTGCTCCTATGCAGTAGCTGCACGTCAGCATAGACCAAAGTACAGTGGTCTATGCTACTGTTGGGAGATTAGTCTTACCCCCGGATTAAACAAACGGGCACCCACCAGTCCGATAATACTATACTACTGTATGCTTTTGTGGTTAAGAGGAGGGACAAATAAAACAAAATATTTGTCAAAGGAAGGGCTGACAATTTGGGAGACTAGCTGCTAGCTCTTCGTTACATCCACTGAACGTTTTCATTTATCCAAATAAAACTACGAACCCAATCGAGTGTCTCTCGTCTCCAGGAAAGACAACAATCATATATAAATTGCTAGATTCATTTTCTTGGTACTAAGGCCAGTCTCAATAGAGATTTCATAGGAGTTTCATGGGCATTAATTTCTATACCACATCATCAAAATTGCTGATGTGGCAAAACTATTAAATGAGAGAGTTTCATGGGATGAGAGGAGAGTTTTCATCCCCATGAAACTCCACCGACACAGTTACCTAGTTTTCCATGAAACTCCCATTGAGACTGACCTAATGTCCCCATGCTTTTCCTTTTTTTCTTACCCAGCAGCTGGGCACTCTTCCACTCTTTCTGTGTCATTTGTATTGTGAATTGTTAAAAACAAGAATAATCAGCAACCATGTAGTATGCATGTGTGGAATTGTGCGGACCAGTCACTATCTTCACCCGCCAGATGACGAGTCACCGCTAGATTCACTGTGCACGTAATTTCTGACAGAAGCAAGTCGAACATTAATTTGCTGGGTCATTAGGTCAGGACATATCATTGTCATTTTGTGTCAATAATGGTTGGAGGCTGGCATTAGTTCTGAGGCTATTACGTTCGAGAACTTTATTATACTGCAGTAGTACAGTACTAGCTGTGAACCAAACCAACGGCTCATAAAAGAAGGTACCTTCCAAAGGTGTTCAAATTATAGCTTTGATCGAGAAATATGACTCGTAATGTTCACATATATCTATCCAATATTTTTGTCGGAATTTTTGTAATTGTCCTTGAGAATAGCAAGGGGGGGGGGGGGGGGGGGGGCATTTGGGTATTGGCGATATGAGCTAAGATATGGGTACTCATATATTTTTTTAATATATTTGAGAAGATAGTGCTATTTTTAAGCGGTAGACAACATGCTCGTTAATAGGTACGGAGTATGCTTCAATGAGAAAAGGTGAATTATTTTTCACCGCAAAAAAGAAATTCCATGTTTCAAAGGACTATACAGTCCATGCTCCTCTCACAACTCGTGTGGTTCGGAAAAGGGCCCATGGGCCAGTGTTTGAATTTAACTCAGGCAGGATTGGAACGAAATATTAGTGGGCTGGCCATTTGTTCGGGGTCTGAAGTCTTCAAATGGGCCTCTTTGACGAAGTCTGAAAGGCGCGGAGACAGCCGAGCGATAGAAATTCAAAATAGGTGTTTTGCACGTTGGTCTATCAGAAAGGTGTCTGCACTTGACGGTTCCATCAGGCGTCATCCGGATCTCTGCTTGCACCGGTGGTCGGTGGAGAAACCTGGGTCTGCGATGCGGTATGAAAAGGTGAGACGGCGTCCAGAGAGAAGCACGGAAACGAACGTAGTGGCCACTGGCCAGGCGCGTGTACGTACGTACGTGTAACGTGTGCTGTGTGTGCATGTATATACACAGTACGTACGTACACGTTTGAGTTGAGTAGCATGCACGTACGCCGTGCGAGCAACGGAGACAACATGGATCGATCGGTATGGCGCGAGACACGCGCGCTCGTGCGGCACCTTTCCCCGACATGGCATCACCCCCCAAAACGCCCACCATGCATGCTCACGCCCATGGCAGCCTGCGCGCTGATCCCGCGCAAAATCGCTGGGGTTTCCCCGTGGAGCGGCCCGAAACAGTGGCCTCGGCGTCCTCGGCGGACGCGCGCATGGCTGCGTGGTGGTGAGCTGGTAACGGAAAACAGCGGATTGCTAATGCTAGCGCACACCCCCTGTAATAATTCGGACGCACATGCTGACACGCGCACGAGGTACTTAACACAACTTTCGAGATAGTCACACAGCCCGCATGCAGCACAGCAGTGCGAAAAAGTTTTAAAAAACAAATGTTGCAGTAATCTTAACGAGGCTGAGCATGGTGTTTGTGGGATGGGATGGATCGGGATATCTGAACTCTGAAAGCTGTTGCATCTGCATGCCTTGGTCCTCGCCTTGCACTCACATGCATCGTCTTTCCCGTTTCGTACGTACTACCACACGCGAGTCCACTAGTGTACGCCGTTGAAGTTCGACTCTGTTGTGCTGTAGCTGTTTCCTCAAATCAAGCTCGACACGGCCGGTGCTGAGAGAGCTGAAAAGCCTGAAGGTTCCTGAACGAAGGGCTCAGTAATTTACAAATCTGCTCTCAACAACACCTTTGATACAGAAGTTCGTCATTCTAGTGCTCGCAAAAGGAAAAATAAGGAAGAGCTTTCAGCTTTGACTACCTAGGTGCATTGCTCTAATTGATCTCGGGGTCTTTTTTTTGAGACAGGAGGGCGTGCCCCAACTGGGTAGTCTTATTGAATAGCAAAAAGAACTGTTTGAATGCAAAGGAGTCAGATCTCCAAAAAAAGAAAAAGAAAAAGAAATAGAGGGGAAATAAAAGATGGAAAAGGAGGCCAAGGGGTGAAGAGAGCCACACAGAATCCAGTCATAGAGTCATATCTTGAACAAGAGATGGCTTTGCTCGCAGTAGGAGATTAAAAACATTCCTGAAGCAAGATCTACAGTTCTGTACTGAAGGGTCTGTGTCCTTAAAGATCCAGTCGTTTCCTTGTGCACCAAATACTCCAAGTCATGAGGAATAATGATTTCGGGATTGTTCTTGTGTGTTCAGCAGTTCAGCTTCCCATGTAATAGACCAGGATGCAATACATACTCGTATCAAATGCAAGTAGTTTACTGTTTCAGGGGGTGAAAGTGAACAGCCTTTCCAGGACACCATAAACAGGGCTGGACCGCTGGAGCATGCCCATCCTAAACCTTTAGGGCACTAATCCAGATTTAATCAAGGAGTAGTTAATCATAACATGTCCATTGTTGGGGCACAATCTAAGGTACATCTTCTTGGTGTCCTCACAATCCAAAGGAGTAGCAGTACAGAGATAGAGACAAAAATTGCTACTAGCTGTGTGCCTGTGTGCCAAAGAACTTGGGGGAAACAACCAACAGCTTTTAAGAACCATCGGGCTTCACCCATGCACCTTCCTGCACTAGTATATATTCCCAAGGGCAGCTCACCGAGTGTCCCTTCTCCACCACCTCCACCACACGCGCGCCCTCCTCGGCTAGCTGCCTGCACGGCCATCTAGATGATCTCCTGGCTCCCTCATGTCTCCCTTCATATCTGCTTCTCTTGCTTAGTGCATGCATAGCTTGCTTTGCCATGCCTACCTTAAGCTCTCTTGCACCCAAGGGGCAGCTGATGTCGACGAAGCACACCACCACCGCCGTCCTCCTTATCCTCATCTCCATTGTTCTCTTGGCGAGCTCATGCCAGGCGCGAGGTCTTCGTGTCCATGGCAAAGGCCGCAGCTCCAGCAAGTCAGCACATCTACCAGGCAAGGTTGGTACCACTGATGAAGAAATGGATCGTCGTTCCATTATATGCAGATCGTAGGTGATGTTATTAGCAAGTTTCATCATGGCTGCATATTCTAATTCACTGTGTTTCTCCTGCAGGATGTGGCAAAAGCTAGCTTGGAGGCTGATGATTGGGGGACAAGGCAGACTACTAAAGCTGGATCAACGGTCTACACTGCCATATATGATCACATGATGGCTCAGGTGGATGCTAAGGCGAAAGAGGGAGTGGCAATAATGGCATCATCAACCGTAGAAGCTGGCACAGTTGGAGCCACGCCTGTCATCAGGCGTCTTTCTCGTCGAGAGGACACCGGGTTTCATCTGGATTATGCAGGGCCAAGGACACACACCCCTTCTCACAACTAATGTGATCATCAATCATTCCATAACCTAGCTACTCTTCCTCCTAATCTTCTTTTCATATCTTAAGATGACCTATGTACATGAGTTCTCCAGCCCTAAGCCCCTAACTCTTAAGCCAAGATCCTACACACTTGCCTGTGCTGCCTCTGTATGCATGGGCTGCCAATTATCTTAGTTGGCGTAGAGCAGACCACTTTAATTTGGTTATATTGTTGGTAGAGTACTCTGGCTATGGCGCTACGCTACTAGAAATTTTGTTGGGTTAAGATGAAACAGATCAGACATGTATACATGCATATATGTGCTTCCCTGTGATATAACTATGTATATGTTCATCTAATCATCTAGCTAGATCATGTATATGGTCACGAGTTAATCTTGCCCATTTCTTTGTTTATGAGCTTGAGCTTCAGCGTGCACGTATATAGCGTGTATTTTCTATGAAATTAAGTTAACTGAATGTCAGGATCAATACCTTTTATCGTACCTTATCATTTAACAGTAATATTTACATACTCCGTAGCTTTATCTAATCGTACATATCACACCGGCCGCTACATAGGATCAGTTAGTTTTCCAATAATGTTATGATCATCTCATCCCTAATCCACCTTTAGACTAATCAGTAGATTAACTGGAACAAATGAGGTGTTAGGATCGGAGTATCTATTTGCCTATTTAACACAAAGGTAAGGGTTTCAAACTATTGGGGTTTTAGCCACTTCAAAATGAAAAACTATAATTGGGGTTTTAGGAACTTTAATCTAACTCTTATAGAGTGCCCATAAAAGATGACAGTTATCAGTTACACATCAATTCTCAACTCTCTCTCGTTTCCCAACTCTCACATCGACCTGACTCACATGGAGCTGCTCCGGCATACACCGAGCAGACCTGTTAGACCGGCCGCCTCGATCCTCATCGGTAGGAGCCGCGCGATCTCAGATCGTGGCGTGCACGCCGCGATGTTGCAGAACTATCAATTAATACCGGCCGGTGTGTGAGGTATGGTTAGTCGCATATGAGACGCACATCAGCGTCATATAGAGACCAAAGTCAGCAATGAAAAAGAGTGCACATCGCAACAAGTTGCATGATTTACGCTGTGAGATGTGTTGATCAGTTAATGTGTCGAATTCATATATACCTGGGACTGGGACTGTTGCAGTAATGCAGTTTGCTGTTGAGAAACTTGCCGGCAGGTTTCAGTGGCATGCAGGGAGCACCGAGCAGTAGCCAAGCGCAGATAGTGCTAACGAGCCTCTGCAGTTCTTCAGAAGAGCCATTTTGTTGTTGTCCTGGAATAAACTCACCATCGATCCTGGTTAATTAATCTGGGACACAATCCTCGCTTGAAGTAAGAACAACAGTGCTTGCACGCGTCGTGCTTGTTCAGTTTCACTTGGAGAGTTGGTCATCATCAGGACTACTAGAAAAGTTCTGAAATCAACAGTTACAAAGCATGCTGCATCAAGTCCCTAAGCATGTACTGCATTCAGTTTGACATCATTAGAAGCAAACAGCAATGATCACCAAATCAACTTCTTAGTGCAAATTAATTAGAAACTCGATGGGATGGGACGTTTTTCTTTGGAAGGAACGTTTGTACTAACCGTTGACCCGACAGGAGTACAGAGATAATCTTTGGTTTCTGCGACTTGTCTCTAGTACCTGGTTGCAAGCACGAGGTGTGATCCATGTGGGTTGGAGCAAAAACTATACAGAGCAGGCCCAGTAAAATATGCCCAGCTTGCCGTGACAGTCCTCTCAATCTTCCCGAGAATGTCCCCCTCTCAAGTCTCAAGTCCAAACTTACGGAGTACCAGCAATCACCCAGCACAGAAAGTGGTTCAACGTGGAAGGAGCGATTTGGGATGCAAATGCTATGCTCGGAAAAGGGCAGGCATCCCTACCTCAGATCCCAGCAAAACCCGGAGGTCATGCCGGATCGCCATCAGAGGATCTATCTAAAGTCTGAACCCTGAAGAATTGGGGAGTCGCCATGAACCCTGAAGAATTGGGTAGTCGCCATTCAGATCCTGTCATCCTGTGGTGACCATGACAGGAGCGTTCGCTGCCCTTTCGTGTCGGACGACGACGCTGCGCCGGGGGAGACGGCCGCGGCGGCCGGCGGGGGCTTCGTGTCGCGTTGGCCGGCCAACATGGGGAGGAGGCGCGCGGCGGCGAACGCGGGGGGACACGGCCGGTCCGATCGGATCGGATCGGATCTTACCGTGGCGTCGTTGGCCGGCCACGCCCTCTCGTGCCGCGGCCGGCGGCTTCGTTTGACATCACAGGAGAGGAGGTCTGGGGATCGGATCGCGAGATCAGGGGGGACACGACGCGCGTGCCGCCTGCCGCGTAACGTGCGAATCCGGGTTCCACGGTGTTGTTAAACCAGGCCGAGGGGGCATGGGCTTCTCGCAACCCACGTATTTTTGTTGGTCCCGAATTTCTCACTCTGGGCCCAGGTAAAATTCTGACTGGGCTGCTAAGCCGTTATTTTTCCTTCAGATCACGACCATGGGCTGAAATCTATACTTCGAGATTGCCCTCACAAGTCATAAGTTATAGTTAAAACTTTCCATTATGTGTTGTGTACCAAACCTCCAACATTATTTGCAAGCCGTTTTTCTAACAAAAATCAACACGGGTTCATCTATCGATCTGTTGTGTTTTGCAAGTGCATGCTGGTGTATGAGTGATGGGCTAACCGCCCAATTCTCTAAAGGCCAAAATCAAAAGTCTAAGCGTTCTTCCTCCTCCTCAGAACAACAGACAAGCAGACCATGGCGTAGGAAAATGTCAGCGCTCAGCGAGTATGGCGTGGGGTCCGGCGAGCGTCAGCAGGTATGGCGGCCGCCATGACTTGTCGTATTGGTGGCTCCGCTGCTGGTTCCCGTCCCAACCACTCCCTTCTGCAACGATCGCGATCAGCAGGATGGAGGGGGCTATACGGATGTTGAGCCTGATTGGTTGAGATCAAAATTTTGACATGTCAAAGTTTTGACAAGCTAAAAATGAAGCAGAAAAATTGCCACTATTTTAACAAAAAGATGTGAAATGGTAACAATATTTTAGTAGCAGATCAAAATCAAACTGTGACAAAAAAAAATAACAACTTTTACCTTGTCTAAACTTTAACATGTCAATATGTTGTCACATAACCCCAATCAGGCTCGTCGTACCGCGGCCTCACGGGTTCGGTGTCCTGTGCCTATCCAATCACGCGCCAGCATTGGGGCCGAGCGCAATACCAAAGCTGGTGCTGGTGCTGCTGTGGCACGCTGGCAGTGCAAACACGCTATCCAGGATTCCAGGCTTGGACTGGCGGCTGTAATCCTATCAGCCTATCAGCTGGTAACTGCAGCCTGATGTACACGTGGGCCATCCATAGTCACGAGCTATACAATTCTTTGGGAATGGGCCACTATGGTCTTTGTTTAAAACAAAATATTAAACCTGCTAAAATATTTGAAGAAAGACAACATGTAATTCAAGGTGTTTTAGTTTCTTCTTAATTTTTTTTCTATGTGCCAAGCTGTGCGTTGGCTTCCTCGTACGTAAGCAATATAAAATGCAGATTGAATTATATACTTCATCCATTTCAAAATATAAGTCATTCAACTTTCTTAGAGAGTCAAATTGTTTTATTTTTGACCAAAATTATAGAGACGACTTCAAAGATTTATGATACCGAATAACCATACTATAAAAATATATCTAATGAAGAATCTAACAGTACTTATTTAATATCATAAATGTTAGTGCTTTATTGTATAAATTTGGTCAAAGTTGAGAAAGTTTGACTCTTCAAGAAAGTTGGAATGACTTATATTTTGGAACGGAAGGAATACATAGCTCACTGGTGTAACTAGTAAACACACCAATATGATAGAAGAAGATGTCTGAAAAAAGATCACCCTATTCTTCCATTGACTCATCGAGTGTTCCACGGGAGCACAACATTTGATTATTCGTTCGTTCGATTAAGATCTAAAAACTCTACTTCCATCTTCAACATCTCATGGTTTTTCTCCTTGCTTATTGTTGTCCATTTCTGACAACCTCACCTGGCATGCTTGTTTGCTTCCATGGTGCACTTGTAGTTGTTCTTCCTGCGCGCCTTCCTCATCTCTACATTCCCAACCATCGCTCATCCCCTGCCAATGGCCTCTATGTTGCCCAAACGATAGTCCACCACCACCGGTCGCCGCCCCCCCCCCCCCCCTCCCCTCCCCTCCAAGCCCTCCAAGCATGAATTGTGGTGTCACTTAATTGGCTGAAAAATGAGTTCTACACCTACCCTTCCAAATAACTTGAGCATCATTTAGCATTTCCAGAGAAAAAGAGAGGCTGTTAGGTTCATAAGCTCAATAATGACTTAATGAGAAAATATCAACCTTGTTTATCACTATATAGTGAGGCTTCCTTCTAGATCTATTGACAATACACTTCATCCTCAATGAGTCTATAGGTTAGGTTTATCAAGAGTGGCTATATATAGAGGGATCAGATCGACCTTAGACATGGCATCTGCCTCAATCTATCATATCATGGATGTGTGTATAATAGGTCTAAGGTCGAGGAGATGCATTCCTCTTACGAAATAGGTATCATGGAATAAGTATATTGTTAAAATCAAGCACTTTCAATGTCTTATGATAAAATCAAGCACCTTCAATTAATGTCTTATGGTACGAGACTCTTGTTGTGGAAGATCTAACCACGGGAAGGGGAACAAGACAACATCATGTGAGATAGAAGATAATATTGAGAGCTGCATTCGTCGGTGACCTCCCTCCTTTGGGGCTTCCTTCCCCCACAGGGCGTTGGGGGAAGCTTGACCTTTTAGCAAATTGAGAAGCCAACCCTGTTTTGGCTTGATGCAGGCAGCTTGTTGATGGCACCATGGCCAACTCAGGGGAGCGCGACAGTTGGCTGCAAACTGATAAGCTATTGGTGTCTCTTCACAACCGTTGTAGTGGGGTTGTTTTGGTGTTCGAACAAGTACGGGATTTTATGGTCTCTTCTTCCGTCTGAAGCCGGGTTAGCGAGGACAGGGACTCGTTCTTTTCAAGGTGATCCTCCCCCCTTCAAGTCTCACCTTCCTCGAAGGGCGTCGGAGGGCTTCAAGAAAAGTGGCAACCAGACGACCAAGGTGGGCACTTGCCCTGCCATGGTTAGATGATGATGGGAGTCGGAGCTCATGAATGGTCGTGCAGGTTTCGGCAAGTCAGTCGCTTCGAGATTGGGCAACTCGGTGATCGGCATCATACTCTCAGGGTGACTCGTGGAGATGTGCTAGACTTATCTCTCTATGCTGTTTGTAATTTTCTCTTTCGGCTTCGCCGACCTCATGTTTTTCTCCTCGATCTTTCGAGATGATCTTTGTAAGACTTGTAATTGCCCCTACTTGGGGTCATTCGATCAACGAAAAGTAGGTGGGGATTCCCCCCCCCCCCCCCCGAATTGTTCGAAAAAAAAGATAGAAGATAGTACGTGATGCAAGGACCGCGCGGCAACGCTAATGTGGTGATGTGGACAAAAGGGATTAAGGCGTCTTAAAGGAGGCAAAAATGAAGTGGGCTAGACGCATGCTAGCTAGGGTTACCTTTGTCTATCTAATTATCATATGGATACTAAGTTAGTTGTTTGAGAGTGATCCAAGTGTTAAAAAAACTTGATGTTTGGGAAGAAAAAAATATCATATGCTATAATATATCCCACAGAGTTGCACTAGAAAAGAATACTAATGAGAAAAAATCGCCATGATCGATAGAGTAAACAAATGGCTTTATTATTCTCCCACCAAAAGAGGAGGGAACAATTAACAAATGGAATAAGTATTACAAGAACTTCAAGTGCTTGATTTTACATACACGATATAATTAAATGATTCCCAACATATTACATGATTCGTAATAAATATAAAAACTAGAAGCAGCACTCCTCTTGTTCAGTTCGAGGAGATGCATGCCCCTTATGAACAAATGCAAAAATGAAACGAAATTTGTCAAAGACACACAATACACAGACACACAAACTGACAAAGCATTGTGCCGAAACGGTTCTAGGTTGTAGAACCGAAGTTGCACAAATGAGACAGAAGAGTTCGGCAAACACAATGCATGTGTGCCATGCAGGTGCGCGTGCTTACGGACGCGAGTTTTACGCACAGATGTAACCTTTGGGCAGGCACTTGCCACAGTAGTTGACGAGGCCGCTGAGCTTGATAGGGATGTCGATGACGACGCCGAGCACGTTGGCCTTGATGGCAGTGCAGAGGCAGACGGCGGCCTCGAAGTCGGCGAGGCCGCCGATGAGGCTGCAGCACGGCTCGGCGGGCACCTTGCCGGCCTCGCCTTTGACGAGGCCGAGCACGTTGACGCACACGCCGAACTTGAGCGCGTTCACGGGGCACTTGCCGCTGGATGGGGTTGGGACGATAGAAGGCGGCGGCGGCGGCGGCACAGCCGGGGGCGTTGGGGTAGGGCAGCTGCCGCAGGCATTGGCCACCGTGAACAGGAGCAGGTTGAGTGCCAAGAAGAGCACGGCCTTGGATGCCATGGTTTAGGCCTTAATTAGGTTGTAAGCTAAGCTCCGTTTTGAGCACTAGCTAGCTCGTATAGAGAAGAACTGGGTTGCACAGCAAGCGACTGCTAGTGCTAGCTAGTGAGATGGGATGGTTTAGGGAGGGGAGCATATGGGTATTTATAGAACCAGAACACAGACACATTTTTGACGTGACCTTTTTTTTAAACCAATGGTACATTTCTATTCTGAGGGTCAGGCTGAGTTTTTCTTGAATCACACGGGCACAGTGTTTATTCACTGACACATACGTTATATTTCAGTTGAAAATTACTATTACCTTAAATTGGGTGCCTCAGGTAATAACAAAATTTGTACTTCCGATGTTCTTTCTTTTTTTAATCTAAAACAATCAGAAGCTTTTTTAAAGTTCTCGGAGGTTAAGTAAAATGCGTGGAAATAGGTTAGACCACAAAGTTAGTACGCGCCCATGTTCCTGGCCCACTAATCCAAGGCAACAACAAACATATTTGGGCCATCCCTTCTCAAATTGCTAGCCCAGAGGTTGAATACTCCGACCCGTTTTAGTTGCTTGTGCTCACTCTCTCTTCCAATGCCTGGCTTCCATAGCAGTCGTTTTGTGTCAGGTTCTTGGCAGGTAGTCAAAGACAGTGCCAGAGATTGTTCTGTAGCTCATAGGCTGTCCGCATGGGAGCGGTAAAGCCGCACAGTAAACGCCACGTAGGCATTTACCGTGCGTGTCTACCGTTTCATCCGAGCCGGGACCATCCCGTTTGGCCGTCCCGTTTGGCCGCCCGCACGTCAGATTTGACGTGGTAGAGAGCACACGGTACGCGTGCCACGTCGGCACAGGCCCACGCACTGCGCGCCGTTCCAACCGCCAAACAAGGCTGCAGAGGAGAGGAAGGGAGGAGCAGAGGAGGGAAGGGCGCCGCCGTCGATTCGGAAGAGGAGGCCGGCGGAGACCACGAGGAGTAGCGACCGCCGCTCCTCTTCGCCGCGGGGCCGACGCTGTCGGAGAAGACGAGGTGGAGGCCGGAGAAAGACACGTCAAAGGTGCTAAGTGAGCCAGCACATAAGTGATAAGATCAGTGCCCGTGACACTGTAATTATTATGGATATTGCTAGGGCACTCACAGATAATTGTGCACCATTCATCTATTCAAATCTGAACAAGTATGACCACTTAGAAGGTAATACAAACATCTTCCTATTAGATCTAATTTGTAGAGTACTATATACATGATCTAACTTTCCTACCTACTAGATAGATGATAATTGGAGTACCATAGCATTGTTCAAATGTCATGGAGAATTAGGTTTCCGGATGGCGACATCGAGGCGGGGATGGTGCCGTCGTCAAGGAATAATTTTCTCCGGCCACTTCTCCGTTTTGTCGTGGTTAGATCCAACCACGATGAAAGGCTTGTGAGACTAAGTCTGTCCCCCGAGCTGATGTCAATGAGTCTCGGATCGGATAGATTGGGATCAGTCTCTCTTCTTCATCGGTGGCAGAAAGAGGAAGAGGAAAGACACAAGAAGGAAGAAAAAGATTGTGCTCGTTCCAGCCTACAGGAATGTTGGTCGTCGTTCTTTGGGCGCTTGTTCTCAGCCTGCTTGCTGAGCGTATGCCTGTGCGGCCTTCTATTTGATTGTTTACATAGGTTTGTGATCGAGTTTTGGAGCTTCTTAGTGCGTGAGTACGTTAAGAGTGTTATGTGTAACTTAACGATGTACTCATCTTTGGTATAATATAATTCTTCCTTGATCTCAAAAAAAAAAGTCAAAACAACCTATAATTTGGAACGGAGAAATAATTCTCTCTGCGTAGTTAAAATAACACCGAGAAATAATTCTCTTTGTACAGGGCCGGGGCTACTGTGGGCGACATGGAAGCAGTGAACCACGCTGTGTAATCATCCAAGCACGACTAACTATACCATTGTGCCGGGCATTTCTGATCTCTCGGTCTTTCTCTAGGCTCCGAATGATCATCAGGACGGTAGGCAGGCAGCAGAGAGGGAATCCCATGTGGAGGTGGAGGCCGCTGCTGCCCGCCTGCTGGGACTGGGAGAGACGTGAGAGGGGGCACGGTTAGGACGGCGCTTGAGCTGGCGGGAGTGTCGCGGCAAGCAAAAGCTGAGAAGATGGCTTGGAAGCTTGCCCCGGACCATGGGGCCGGCGCGCCGACGCGTCGCCATCATCTCGCCCGAGACCCCCCCCTGGCCGGGGCGCATCAGCGTCGCCGCCCAGCTGGATCGTCGCGACCGCTAGCTCGGCCGGCGAGGTCACGGGCCGCACAGCGCGAGCGAATGAACAAATAATTAAGCCCGTGTTTAGTTCACACCCAAAATTTTTTCACCCATCACATCAAAGGAAAATATTAGACGCATGAAGTATTAAATGTAGATGAAAAAAGTGAAAAGTTATATGGATAGGCTGTAAATCGCAAGACGAATCTAATGAGCCTACTTAATCCATGATTTGCAACAGTAATGCTACAGTAACCATCCGCTAATTATGAATTGATTACCCTCTAATTACCATCGTTAGATTCGTCTCGAGATTTCCACCCTATCCATATAACTTTTCACCTTTTTGTTTACATTTACTACTTCTAAATCGGTGAACTAAACAAGAGGCCTAAACCAGCGTGTGCGCCGTGCGCGAGGAGGACCTAGCTGTAGCGTGTGCCACAGTGCTCTCGCGCGCGTTGGTTTTGGCTCATGTTGCTGTGGGGCTCGTTCCAGACTTGCAGTGTTCAAAACTGCATTCCAGGGGCGTGACTGCTGCAACTGCGACTGTGTGAGGAGGCAGTAACAAGAAACCAACGGGGTGCCGGGGCCACACCACAACTGCGGCATTCGTTCGACAGTCGACACGACTCTCCCTACTACTGGAACAAGTCTTTACATGCGTACCAAGCCATTATTGGGTTCGGCAGTTGACGCGTCCCAGTCCAGTCAGGGTTGCCTGTTGTATAGCTAGCTCTCCCAGCTGGTCCTAGCTGCTGGTTTGGTTGGTAGTTTGGTACTCCGATCCTTTGGTTCTGCGCCGTGCACAGCTCCAACTACTGCGAAACCGGAGTACGGGGGGCCGCGCGCCACACCACACGCGTACGTCCCAGATCTGAAATGATATATATCTGGCATTCTGGCCTGATTGCGAGCCTCGGCGTCGTCGTATCCGGCGTCGTTGGCTTCTCGGACTGTACAGACTCGCTCCAGACCACCGATCACGGGCCGCTGGACGTATACGTACGCATCCACTGGTGGTTCGGTATGGTATATGCTACACGATCGTTCGGCACTGATGCGCAAATAGAAGAAGAACGTGTCTCGACAGGTCAATTGCCCTGGGATCGCCCGGAACAAAGGCCAGATCTGGATCTATGGCCTCCATTATTCATTCGGCGCTAAGCTAAACTGAATAATCGATCTTATCGCGTCTTCGTCAAAACAGCGGGCGAATGCGGGATTCGCAGGGAGGGACGGAGTGATCGGCCGTGCTCGTGCATGGATACGCTTCGATCCGCTGGCAACGACCGAAATGTGTGATTCTGCTTCTTTTTGGTGCCTTCGCTGGGCCTGCGAGCTTTGGTTCAGTCCTTCAGTGCTGCAGCAGCTTCGCCGATCTCTTGCCTCTGGTTTGCAGTGTAACGGTAGGATGGTTGGGTGGGACGTTACTCACCAGGGTTTAAATGCTGATGCTCGCATCTTTTTTTGAGATTTTTTATGATTTACCGACGCTATGCGTTAAGTAGTAAGCGACGTTCCCGTCAACAACGAGATGGCAATGGTGACTTCAAGAATCTTCAGATCTGTCGGGTGCCCACTTCTTCAAAGGTGCTCATAGGGGTAGGGTTTGCGTACGTGTGTTCATAGGGGTGAGTGTGCATGCGTGTTGTGAGCGTCTACGTTGTAATGTGTAATTCTAAAAAAAAGATCTCTCGCCTCTGAAGACACATGTAAAGCAGATTTTGTCAACCCGTGGTGAGGTGATCCCCATGAAACGCTGGCGCCGATGACAGGTGGGGTCCTTGCTCTCACCGCCATCTTAATGTCTTCTATTCCTGATCCTGCCGCCGCCGCCCACCGGCCATCTCCCACCGTCCTGGTCGGCGGCGCCCGTCATCTCTGTCCGGCCGCGCCCTCCTCCCCTGGACCTTCTAAGGCCGTTGGAGCTGCCTCCCAAAACCCCTAAGCCGGCAACGGCAGTGGCGTCACTGCCAGGTCCACCAGTCATCCACGCGGCACACAAAAGAGGGGTCACCTCAAGATGGCGCGTCGAAATATGGATGGGTACCTTTGGGTAGCACTAGCAGAGAGCGTGATTCAGCTAATTAATTTGTCAGCTTCACTCTTTAATTAGTTTGTTACCATTAGAACGCAATCAAGCGTATGCCTGATTAATCCAGGTGACAAAACACCGCGTTCAAAAGGCTAAGAACTGC
Organism: Urochloa ruziziensis; assembly: GCA_015476505.1. Lineage (NCBI taxonomy): Eukaryota > Viridiplantae > Streptophyta > Magnoliopsida > Poales > Poaceae > Urochloa > Urochloa ruziziensis. The sequence continues at coordinate 44,422,752 of CM027125.1, forward strand.
TGTGACTGTGACCAAGGCATTTACTCCCTCCGTTCCAAAATAGATGACGTTATGGGATGCGTGCCGGTCAAACTTTCTCAACTTTGACTAGATTTGTAGAAAAAACGTGCAACATTTTTATCTCCAAATAAATTTGTTAAAAAACTAGACTTAAAGATCTTTCCAATGATAATAATTGCTTAGCATAAATATTTATATATTTTAATATATAATTGTCAGTATTTTAAAAATATTGACTTCTCGAAAAGTGAGAATGACATCTATTTTGAAACGGAGGGAGTAATTCTCAGAGCCCCTGAACAACACGGGAAGAGGCGCGCGCGGCAAGGACCATTTCGCAATCTCTCTCTCACCGGGAACTCCTATACTACATTACTACAGGCCCATCGTACTGCGTTCTCTAGGCCGCAGGCCCAGAAAGCAAGAAACCCATCCCGAAAGCCCATCGTTCCAGTGCGTGCGGCCCCGGCCGGCCGCACACCGGACCTTGCTACTGGCGATGCTGTGACACTGACCATGTACAGGATCTGTTTCAGAAGTCAGAATGCCGCCGTGCTCAGAATGCATGCAAAATATGGTCCAGATGTTTCGCGAAATTTTTTTCGAGTACATTCCCTTACATGCATGGCATATTAAATGTACTCGAAAAAAATAATCCATTATATGGATGGAGTGTGCTTCGCGAGACGAATCTAATGAGCCTAGTTAGGTCGTGATTAGACAATAAATTGCTACTGAAACATGTACTAATGACGGATTAATTAGACTTATTAGGTTCGTCTTGCGATTTACTGACAGAATCTGTAATTAGTTTTGTAATTAATCTATATTTAATACTTTAAATGTGTGCCCGACATACTCGAAAAAATTTCACGAAACATCTAAACACGGCCTGGCAAGTTTTCAACGAGTACGCTAGTCAGCCGACAAAACGGCACTACAAACGACAGCAGTGTGAATCACTGAACAGATAGGAACTTTGTTTCATGCGAATCGAATACAAAACGAATACATCAGATCCCACAAATAATGGTCTTGTGCAGGGATAAATTAAGCGACAATTCCAAAAGCAAAGGTGATCAAACTGGAGATACGTATCTGACACTGCATGTATGCATGGGACCATCATGCGCATGCATCATGCAGACCAGCTAGCACGTACCCAACCCAATATCAATTAACACTCCTGAAATCAAACGATCAAAGGCATCCATGAACGCAGCTCGCGTTGCTTAGAGGCACTTGAATCCGGTGGGCACGGTCTTGCCGCAGTGGTTGAGGATGAGGCTGAGGTCAATTGGCAGGTTGAGGTTGATGCCGAGGATGTTGCCCTTGATGGCAGTGCACAGGCACAGGGCGGCCTCGAGGTCGACGAGCCCCTCCAGCAGTGGGCAGCAGGGCTCAGTTGGGGGCACGCCCACCTTGGCCTTGATCAGGCCGAGCACGTTGGCGCACACGCCCAGCTTCAACGCGTCGCGGGGGCACTTGCCGAACGACGCCGGAGTCGGGGTCGGAGTCGATGGGGTCGACGGGGGGCAGTTGCCGCCGCAGGCGCTGGCCATGGCGAACACGACCATGTTGACGGCCAGGAACAGCGCGATCGAGGCCTTGCCTGCCATTTTGCTGTAAGGAAGTTACTTGACCACAGGCACACAAAGAAGAAGTAGTTAACTCGATCGATTGCTAAGTGCCGGTGATGGTTTATGGTGTGTCCCCCGGTCGCTGCATTTATAGGGAGGATTGGTGCAATATGCTGGCTAGTTGGTGGCGTGTTAAGGATTCCCGTGAGCATGAACGCATGTGACGGGGATCAGAAGGGTGATCTGGATTATATTTGTTTCAGTCTTTCAGAATAATGCCGGACAGTACTAGCGATCAAGATTGCTGCGTTGGTTAATGCCTTGTTGAGCTTTGTTCTAGCTCCATGGTGGATCATAGTTTAGTTTAGTATAACTACTTGTCATATGGGCTGGCTGCTTTGTACCTTAGCATTGTAACATGCGCAAATGCCAAGGGAAAGGGTTTAAGAATGTTGTGTTGATCAGGGAGGACAGCAGGAGGTATGAGAACGACGCACACCTGATCCGGCCCATACCATGTTGCTCGGTACTTATTAAGGAAAATGTACGTGACTTTTGTGTTTAATTTATTTGGTTATGTAAGTCGAGAGCTGCTCGAGCTTGAATAGTTTATTCGTTTGGCAACGAAGCTAAAGTTTTGCAATATTAAGCTTTGCACTAAAAGCCTGAATTGAAAGCTTCAGTGAATTGAAAGCCTGAAGGTTTTGCACTAAAAGGAACATGGCACCTTTTGAGTTGGGAAAAAGCTATATCTCACCTGGGTGAAATGGAGCTCCTCCTCACCCGCCTCCATTCTTCTCCAATTCCGGCCGACTTTACCTTCTTCTTCTTCAGCTCCGGCGAGCTTCTCCAGCGAGGTTAGGGATCCGGGTTAGGGTTTGAGGTTAGGGGGTTTGGGTTGCCGGGGGGCCAGTGCTCACCCCCGGCCTTAGAGGGAGGGCCGGCGGCGGCAGGACAGCCCGGCGGAGGAGGCGGGCGCGGGGGCGCCGCCGACCGAGCGGCGGGGGAAGGCGATTGGGCCGGTGCCGGGGCAGGGGGCGCCGAGGCCGGAGACGGCGGTTGTGGTCGGAGGAGGCGGCGGCGGCCGGAGACGACGAGGGGAGGGACAGGAGGCGGCCAGCACGGGCGGGCTAGGGTTCGCCAGGTGCCCCGCGCCGACGACCCTAGCCCGCCTGCGCCGGAGGGGTGGGAAGGGTCGGGGCGGTGGGCGGCGGACCGAGGCGGCGGTGTCGGGGAGAAGGCGTCGGGGGAGGAGGGGGCGTCGATCTGGAGGATTGGAGAAGAAAAGGCGTGGGGGAGGAGAAGGTTGGATCTCTGGACCCTTGGATTTTAGATCTAATGGTCTAAAATTTGGTGAGGAGGGGATCTATTTTACCATAGACAGTGTGAAAGGATCATGTAGCTAAGGCTTCCTGATGGAACAGTACCGTGTCTTGTATTACGTTGTGATGTAGAATTATAGTCTCGACGAAATTCCTATCATGACACTTTATGAATCAATGACAATAAGAAACTACTTTCGTTACTGAGTAATGACAATATAATTTCCTTTTTGGACGAGGGGTAATTGAATTATCAGTACCTTTCAAGATCCAAATTCATCTTATATTCTTATCTTTCAAACAAAGGTGTCCGTACCATTCTACTTGTATATGGTGTTAAATGTTAACAGTTAAGTGAAAAAATAAGATCCGCTACATATATATTTTTTATGCATCTTAAAATTTTCAGCAAGCAGTTGATATGCCATTATCCTAATGAATAAAATACTACCAAAATAATATGAAATTTTAAATTTATAAATCACATCCTATCAAAAATATCAAGCATACGCCACTACTACAAAATGCTTCATCACCATGCGGCATGTGATCAGCAATAACAAACATATCACTATAGCTTCTTGTTTACTAAATGCTAGTGACAATTGGTCCCAAAATCTGATTACTTTTTTTTTGCTGGAAAGAACAACTTCTTTTTGTTACAAGTTTACACAATATTGTTTCCACAAAATATACACACATTTGTGGTTTATCACAATCACCCCGTAACCTCAACCTTTGCACAAAGCCTTCTTTTCCACCTAACCTAACAGATTTCTAAAGACAATGCATATTCCTTTTTAACCCTTTTTATTCAAAACTTTAAACACTTATTTGGGCAGCTAATATATTTAAGTAAAAGGCTGTTAACTAAATTTAATTCAGAGATAGAATTTTCATATAATTTTTTCTCCATCCGCTAATATGTTTGAATTATATGAAAAATTCTATCGCTGCTGGATTTTTTTCATATAAGTTTTGTTCCTGAAGAGAAACTGCTCGAAACAAAACTTTATCACTGTTGGATTTTTTTCATGGACAAATATTATCAGTTCATGTTAAAACTAACAATGTGCTATCACCCTTCGTTTTAAATGGATCACCGGCGATTTAGATGTAGCAGGGGATTGGTGTTTCTGTAGACATTATAGTAATGCCCAGTTCAAACACGTTCTGCAACAAGATGTTAACACAGGAGAAATTTCGTTAGCTCGAAAGCATCGCCACACAAGTAGCAAATTAAAGAAAATTAATTCATACAAGCAAATTGCCGGGCAATACAAATAATTATGAACAACACAAAGAGTTCGGGGGGACAGGTCCACGAAGGGACTTTGCACAACAGAAGAAACAGAAAAGGGAAAGCTGATCAAACCGGCTACACACGTACGTACTTTGCTTATGCATCCATGCAATGATGCAACAACTAGCTAGGCATGCGTAGCAACCGGTAAGCCAAACAAACAATAAGCAAAGTAATGCTGCTGGCGTCCTCGCTCGCTCATATCATGACAGACACACATTGCAAATATGCCTCGATTGAATGATCGAGCTTAGAGGCACTTGAAGCCGGTGGGCACGGTCTTGCCGCAGTGGTTGAGGATGAGGCTGAGGTCAATAGGCAGGTTGAGGTTGATGCCGAGGATGTTCCCCTTGATGGCAGTGCAGAGGCATAGAGCGGCCTCGAGGTCGACGAGACCCTCCAACAATGGGCAGCAGGGCTCAGTGGGCGGCACGCCGACCTTGGCCTTGATCAGGCCGAGCACATTGGCGCAGACGCCCAGCTTCAGCGCGTCGCGGGGGCACTTGCCGAACGATGCCGGCGTCGGGGTCGGGGTGGACGGGGTCGAAGGGGGGCAGTTGCCACCGCAGGCACTGGCCATGGCGAACACGACCATGTTGACTGCGAGGAACAGAGCGATCGAGGCCTTGCCTGCCATTGCTACGCAAGCAGTTGACCACAAGCACGAAGCAGAGTGATTAAGCTGGTGGTTCTTAATAATAACTCGATTGCTAAGCGCCTGTGATGGTCTAGGATGGTACTTGAGTGTGGCATTTATAGGAGCAAAGAGAATGGTGCAACGATCAGTTAGTTATTGTATAGCGTTAGCGCACCCGTGAGCATGGATGATGGATGCCTGCATGTGAAAGCGAGAATAAGATGAGTGATCGATCTGGATTTGTTTCATGGAAATCTGGTTGTCATGCCTGAAATAAGGTGCAATGTGGAATATCGCACTAGCAACCAAGATTGCTGCACTGGTGGGTACATATCGACGTCTATTCTCGCTTGATGGTTGATCATAGTTTAGTTTAGCATCTTGGCATATGGGTTGGCTGCTCTTTAATTATGCCGTAACATGCACAAAGACCAAAAATATGGGCTTAAGATTTAAGAATGTTATGATGATGAGGGGGGACATCACTGGGGATGTATATCATGCGAGGCTGGACGTGGATGTCCAAGCAGCTGTGCTTGAAGTTCTAACATACAGTGCTAAATCAAGTTATCCAAGTTTTTTTTTGGATTTGTGAGCGTTCCATTGCAACAGTAACACATAATGCCTTTGTTTTCACTATTCAGATACCATATAATGTGGAGCTGGTGAACAATCATATGCATCATGTCACATGTTTTTGTACTAAAAGTTGCCAGCATAGAGGTTAAAACTTGATGAGTTTTTGGTGAATTCTTAGAAGAAACAACAATGTTTACTAGTACGCTGCATGGATAACACAACACAAATAGATAACCACAAAAATGTTAATTTGAACCCAAATGAGAAGGGAAGAATTTAAGGTAGTCCGAACAATTTGCAGAAAGAAGACACATCCCTGCACCTCAAGCCGCTGGACGCTGCGAAGCCATTGATTTCATCAACTACTGCACATTGTTTAGTTAACTCCATTATTTCCATAGCGCTGGTTAGTTGTCGCGTGTCTAACTCTACTCACGGAAACATTTTATTCGCGTGTTTCATTATGTATACTCGGGAAACAGAAAGTTTCCTGATCTTACGTCGCCAATTGTAGTTTACCGAGTGTCTACCTTCGGAGTAGTTTGTTCAAAGTATTTTTCAATGATCCTTGGTGTTCCCTATACTAGGAAGCTTCACACATGGTTCTGACCAGGCAAAAACCACGGTGCAATCAATCATTACATTATCAATGACACAAGTAAGCTAATAATTTCCACTAAAGCACAACAATTTGACGTGAAACAGGTAACTAACTAAAATTTGAATGTAGGAGCTAAAGGCTCTACCCCAACATATTACATATATATATGAACCCAAATCTGTGAATTGAGCATGGCTCATTTAATTAGGTTACTTTTTTTTGAAAGACCATTTAATTAGATTACTTATTATGGTGGAACATACCTACTCACTTTCTATTCTCTCTATCTTATCGCGAGTATTCTTATTTTTTGCTAATTATTCTTTCAATGTGTATGTGTTTATAGGGAGCGTGCATACGTGTATGTGAGCGTTCGTATTTCTGTAGGGAAATAAAATCTATGTTTTGAAAGAAAAGAGTGTGTACAAAAAATGGCATGTTAATCATATTTGCTTCACAAATGGATTATTAGCGCGTGTTCACACGCTAATACAAATTTTGCAAGGCATTAGATATGATCTTGAACTTGAGCTAAGGTAGATGAAGGTGGACAAATAATTTTTATTTATCGAGCAATGGTAGGCATTATCCAACCTACATTACTATTAAGAAGGATGATGCCTTACATCCCATGATTTGTTAAAATGAAAAATATGTAGTTATGTACTCTTGACCCGGAACAAAAATACTAACCTATCTCCGCTAAAAAAACTAACCTATCTTCATGAGCATCAAACTCTCAAGTCTTGATTGAGTTATCTAAATTTCTATGAAATTCATGAAGAACCATTTCATATACTTTTATTTCCCAAATTGGCCTTTACTCGTTATTTTTCAGAATGCCACATTGTCTTCTTGCATTGCAGTCGTTGTTCTTAAGTATTTGTCTAGTGAAGAATACAATAGCATAACCTTTAGAACTAATGTTCAAGGGATTCATTGATTATAGTTTGTTTACTAAATAGTGGTATATATGTTGTCATTTAAAGAAATAAATTTTATTCATATAACAAGTGGAATGCTGAATACAAAAAATTTGATCCAAACAATTTAGAGATAAGTCCATGCAAAGGACTTGCACAAGAAACGCCAAAAAGCAAAAGCTGGTCAAACCGGTTACTTGCGTATAGTACATAGCAACTGATAAGCGTGCACTAAAATCAATATGGATAAGCAGCAAAGAATGTTGGCATGGGCAGCTCATGCATCCATCGTTTAGCTTAGATAGAGGCGCTTGAATCCGGTGGGCACTTGAATCCGTCTTCTTGCAAGTCGTTAAAATATTTGTCTAGCGAAGGATACAATAGTTCAGCCATTGGAACTACTGTTTCAGTCTCATATTCATATTTTAAATTTGTTAAAGGGATTTACAGAGCATGTACGTTTACTAAAAAGTGGTATACATACAGTTAACAAAGAAATAGACTTTATTCATATAACGATTGGATTGCCGAATACAAAATAATGATCAAAATAGTTTGGAGACTAGTCCATGTAAGGACTTGCACAAGAAACTCCAAAAAGCAAAAGCTGGTCAAACCGGTTACATACGTAGCAATGCACTAAACCAATGGATAAGCAAAAGAATATGTTGGCATGGTCGGCTCATCACTCATGCATCATCATTCAGCTTAGAGGCACTTGAAGCCGGTGGGCACGGTCTTGCCACAGTGGTTGAGGATGAGGCTGAGGTCAATGGGCAGGTTGAGGTTGATGCCGAGGATGTTGCCCTTGATGGCGGTGCAGAGGCACAAGGCAGCCTCGAGGTCGACGAGCCCCTCGAGCAGTGGGCAGCAGGGCTCAGTGGGTGGCACGCCGACCTTGGCCTTGATGAGGCCCAGCACGTTGGCGCACACGCCCAGCTTCAGCGCGTCGCGGGGGCACTTGCCGAACGAGGCCGGCGTCGGCGTCGGAGTCGACGGCGGCGGGGGGCAGGGGACACCGTGGGCGCTGGCCACGGCGAGCACGACCAGGTTGACTGCGAGGAACAGCGCGATCGAGGCCTTGCCTGCCATTGCTGCACAGCAACAGTTGCCTGACCACAAGCACGAAGCAGAGTGACTAAAGCTGGTGCCTTAAAAACTCGATTGCTAAGCGCCTGTGATGGTTTTGTGCTGGCGTTGGAGTGTTGCATTTATAGGAGAAAGATGGGTGCAATGCTGATTAGTTTTTGGTGTGTTAGCATTCCCGTGAACGCGCAGGCATGTGCAGGCGATGAGATGGGTGATCTGGATTTGATTCACAAATATTTTGGGGTGATGCTCCAGGAATAGGTTCCAGTGTAGGAACAGCACTAGTGGCCGAGATTGATGCATTGGCGATGCTTGTTGGCGTTTGTTTGTTCTCGCTTGATGGTTGGTCATAGTCTACTTATTAGCAACTTGGCATATGACCGAGTTGGCTGCTTTTGTACCTTGTAACATGCTCGAATGCCAAAGAAATGGGTTTTTAGAATGTACACTTGTACCCGTACCAAACTATGCTGATCACAAGGACAGCAGAGCTACCATGATGGCGCACGACCAAAAGTTGCTTGAAGTGGTTCCTGCGGTACTTTATGAGTTTTGGGCATGTAAGTTCGGAGATCTGAATTTCTTTAACAGCGACAATAGTACAAACACGATAAAATTTACATAAATTAAAGGTACAACACAAGTCTTCTACAAGCGAGTTCGGATACATAAGTAACACATAGTTCAAATACGAACAGCAGGATGGAGTTCAAATACAAACTAAAGTTCAACAACAAAGTGATAGACAACAACCACGAGTATCAGGCATCGCGTCGAGCCCACTGATGCGAACCCCACTAAGGTTCACGAAGAAGAACCCACTAAACAGTCCACCACACGGCCTCAGATGGCTGCTTCTGCTCCTTAGCCTTCTTTAACTTAGCCTCCTTCTCCTTGAGTTCCTGAATTTGCTCAATACTCTTTAACTTAGCCTCCTTTAACTTAGCCACCTTCTCCTTGAGTTCCTGAACTTGCTCCTTCTTCTTTAACTTAGCCTCCTTCAACTTAGCCACCTTCTCCTTGAGTTCCTGAACTTGCTCATTCTCCTTTAACTTAGCCTCCTTTAACTTAGCCACCTTCTCCTTGAGTTCCTGAACTTGCTCATTCTCCTTTAACTTAGCCTCCTTTAACTTAGCCACCTTCTCCTTGAGTTCCTGAATTTGCTCATTCTCCTTTAATTTAGCCTCCTTTAACTTGGCTACCTTCTCCTTGAGTTCCTGAATTTGCTCATTCTTCCTATCGCGCTGGTACTTCTGCCTATCGATCTGGTGATTGAGTTCCTGAATTTGCACATTCTGCCTAACGACCATGTCCGAAATCAGCCCAATCTCAGCATTCCGGAGCTGACAGAGGTTGAACAGAGCAGTACTATATCTGCCCATATTGGCCAAGAGGTTGGTTCCTGGTATAGTGGCCTCCAAGTCCATTACGCGTGCCATCAGTTGGGCATCAGACTGAACCCTAATGGGAAAGACTGCTGCTGGTGTACCCGCGATCTCCTCCTGGTGCTTCTCACAAAACTTGGTGAGAGCCTCAAACGCAGCAATCTCCCAGGTGTCTGTCAGCTCATTGCCATGTGCCACAATCCTCCAAGGTGCCCATCCTGTGTGCACAGGGGTGGAGGGGATGTCGAGGACAACCTCACAACGGTGGAGCCCCAGCTCAATGTACTCCCGGCCAACGTAGTTCGGGGGCTCAATGTAGCCAAACTCCCGAAGCGTATCCCACAACAGTGAGGGGAACCCACCTCGGTGGAGGCAAGTGGTGTGGACCCAACCGTCGGCGCCGACCTGAACGTGCACTGGAGCAGCCATCTGTGATAAGAGGAAAATCTTCTGGGTGAGGGCACATTTTAGGAGTTTAACAAAAAATTTAGTGAGGGAGTAAATATATAGGTGATACTAGGAAAAAAACAAAACACACACACACACACACACACACAGAGGCGATATGATGTGGTGCATACACAAGCTATGTGTCCTTACAAAAATCAGGTACGGCGATTTACTGATTCCCATAGGCCAGCATTTGATTATGATTTCAATACATGATCATGGGGCCAACAACCAGCATTTGATTAGGACGCTCAATACTTGACCAAGGGGCCAACAATGGCAGACCTTAATCGATGAGGCTAAAATCTACATACTATCATCATTATCTCCCCCAGTTTCCATTTTTATGATGTGATCCATACGATTTACTTTTACCATGAGTATCAAATGGTCCTAAAATCCCGTGAGTGCTATGAAAACGCTCGACTTCTACTGAATCCTAGCTAAGCGTGGCTTCTCGTGATCTAGTCATACTAGTATTCATTCATAGGAGAAACTAGGGAATATGCATCGAGGTTTCCATTCAACTCCTATGAACTTAATGTATAATTATTGAGTTGCATGCACCAACCAGTTCAACCCAAAAGCTTAAGCTGATGGGGAGAGGTAGGCAATTCACTTATACTCCAACACTCCCCCTCACGTGCAGCCGTGCAGGCTCCCCCAAGTCGCATACGTGGAAATTGGAGTGGGCTGCAATTATTTTATTTAATCGCGCCCGCCAGGATTCGAACTCGAGACCTCTGGCTTTGATACCATATTGAGTTGCATGCACCAACCAGTTCAACCCAAAAGCTTAAGCTGATGGGGAGAGGTAGGCAATTCACTTATACTCCAACAATAATAATTAAATAAATAAACCGTTACAGATTGAAAATAAGGGTCATGCTCCAGGGCTTGCCTTGGTCCTCAGCGGGGTCAGTAGCTTCTTTGCCTGAGCTTGATCAACCTGCACCTCCTCCAATACTGTTCCTGGGTGCACTCCTGACCTTGCTCACCCGCGATATGGTACACTACAGCTGCTTACAGTTCCACATGACGACATGATGCAATGAATGTTAGTAAGAGTGCAAGACATGAATGAATACTTTTGAAACAACATTAAGTTTAACCTGAGCTAGTGATAGCATAATGTCGCTATCAACTCTTAACAGTCCAGTCGTTTACCGAGTACTAAATAAACTGAACTACACAAAGAGACATGGGTGCTGCTAGATGGTGATGATTGAAACGAAAGTAACTTTTTTGTCTGAAATATTTCATTAACTCTATTTGAACATTAATTTAAACAACCACATTTCTACATAGAAAGAACTATTTTATTACTAATAAGAGCATGGTTAAATTAAATAACTAGAACCACCAAGCCATGATTAATCTGTACAGCAGGTTAAATTTGTGAAATAAAAGATTTTTGTAGCATCAGCAAGTTATGTACAACATATGCAATTAAAATAGAGTGAGAGCAAAAAAAAAAGTTCAGGAAAGTTTTAATTTCTTTTCTGGAAGTGATTACTGATTAGCTGAGATATGGTAAAGCACATTGTTATAGGCCACTCTCGGAATTTATGAAATATTGTTTAAACAGAAGTTGTTTTTCATAAAAAAAGAACACTAGTTAACAGAGATAGATAGTTCAGTTTGTTAGTCTTTTTTTTTTTTGATCAGGTCAGTTTGTTAGTCTAGCTAAGTATTCTGGACAAGAAATTTTACAGAAAGTATGTCATGCCAAAATTAGCCTACTGTAAATTTTCATGATTTTCGATTACAAAAAGTATTTGAACAAATTAAACTCTTTACTTGTTCCTATATCTACAAGAGACAGACAGGCCATTTTACATGAGTTAGCATTTTTCCTGTGAAGACCCCTAAGCATAAAAGCGCTAAGAAAAATGGTTTGGCATTCTTAGTATTTTAAACGGTTTAATATGTATTTTCCAAGCTTACTGTGATTTAACCCATTTTCACCAAAACATTAACTCGAAAACCTAGCCCAAAAACTTTTGTCACCCGCCGGGAATGTGGTAACAGTGCGGGGAAGAGACGCGCAGATGAGCAAGAGGAGCTCACCAATAGTCGATCCGAGCGGTTCTTCGGAGCTGGAGTAGCCGGGAAGGTGGCGGTCGACGGCGCGAGCGGCTTGGAGAACCGAGAAATCCCGTCAGTGTGGTGCTCGGCTGGGGCTCGGATTTGCTCGGAGAGTTGAAGGGGAGTGTGCTGAAGTTATGTGCGCGAGCGATCTGGAATCGGTGGCGCGTGCGCGGTGGATTTCGCCGGCGGCGCTCGGTGGTTTGGGTGGGGAGCTGGCGCGGAGCACCAGCGAGAACGAGGGGAACAAGAGGAGGGGCCAGGGTGGGGTGGCGTGCCTCGTGCGCTATGTCCGCCGCGGCGCCGCGCATTGGTTCGGCGGGGCGGTGGCCTGGCGTCGGGCGACGGCGGACACATGGCGCGCAGCGCCTGACGATGGGATGACGGGGCGGTAGATTCATCAGCTGGCCCGACGCCAACGACGTTTCCCCTCTCTTTTGATCAAGAAGAACAAGTGTGCGTACGTGCAAAAGTTGTATCCCAACAATAAATAGGCCTACAATTGGTCTAAAAGAACAATACGCCTACAGTTTTTTGAATTTTTTTAAATATCGTCGGATTAAGAGATTAGCCACCATCATAATTTGGCAAAAACATGAGTTTTGCTCGAAATTTAGAGAGATCCCACTCATAAGTTTTTGCAAACTTTGGGCACCGGAATTCGAATGTCCATATGTTTTTCTTTGATGAATTGGTTCAAACTTGCTGTGCATGTTAGTTTCAGACTTAGGGTATAAGTTCTGGAAAGGGTTCAAGTGAAGTGTTCGCGTAAAAAACTTGAGAAAATATAGTGTTTTATGTGGTGGTTTCAGACTGTTTCGCAGACTTGAAAAAATTCCAAAAAGGCTAAAACAAGGATTTGACTATATTTTGACCAAGCTTTTGAACAAACAAATCAAGCTTTCATGTCACAAGATCCACAGCATGACAAAACAAATTAGATTGCACGACAACTTTTTTTTATCGGGAAAAGGTTTAGTCTTTACTGAATTAAACTTTAAACTTCAGTCAAACAAAGCATCCTGTTTTAATTAAAACACAAATTCATGGCTTTAACTTTTAAGTACTTCAGCATGGCACTTGGAATTGTTTATTTAAGCAACGTTGCTCGAATTATTTGACAAAATTAACATGAATTGGCATAATTCTCATGTTTATTGTTTCTTAGCTTTTAATTCTGACAGTTTGGCAAAGAAAACCATATTCGCATTTGAGCAATACATGGTAAACACTATAAAATGCAATTGTGCATGCATAATTATTTTTTCGGTACTTTTGTGCATGCATGATTTATGTCAATGACTATGCTATATATGCACATGACTAACACCTCGGGTGTTATTACATCCATTCAGCGTTGTCAATATGGAGAAATCCATACGTCTACAACACTAGACATGCTAGATCAAAATATCTAAGTATCAAGTGATTCATATCAAGAAAATAATTAAAGACCCCCGCAAGTGTGCAAATGGTAAATCGCCGCCGCCGATAAAAAAATGCAGTATCCTGGATAATAAATATGAAAGAAACATATAAACTTTATTCATACAAGAATATTGCCGGATACAAATAAATAAAAGAATAATAATGCAAATAGTTCAAGGACTGACACGTCCATGCAATGGACGAGCGACTCAAACACGAACGCCGCAAAGCAAATTAAACAACATGCACGCATCAACGCATGCCGGAGACGAACGCCACGGTCAGCGCTTAGAGGCACTTGAACCCGGTGGGGACGGTCTTGCCGCAGTGGTTGAGGATGAGGCTGAGGTCGACGGGCAGGTTGAGGTTGATGCCGAGGATGTTGCCCTTGATGGCGGTGCAGAGGCACGCGGCGGCCTCGAGGTTGACGAGACCCTTCAGCAGCGGGCAGCAGGGGTCAGTGGGCGGCACGCCGACCTTGGCCTTGATGAGGCCCAGCACGTTGGCGCACACGCCCAGCTTCAGCGCGTCGCGGGGGCACTTGCCGAACGACGCCGGCGTCGGGGTCGGAGTCGTCGGGGTCGACGGGGGGCAGTTGCCGCCGCAGGCGCTGGCCATGGCGAACACCACCATGTTGACGGCAAGGAACAGAGCGACCGAGGCCTTGCCTGCCATTGCTTCTTTCACAGCAGTGGTTACTTGACCACAGGCACAAAGCAGAGCGAGCTTTAAGAGTAAGAGCTCCTGGTTGCTCGGTTGCTGAGTGCTTGTGATGGTTTGAGACGGTGGTCGGGTGCGGTATTTATAGGAGAACGAAGCCGCAGCGATGCCCGATGGCGATGCTGCGATCAATCAGTGAGCCGCGAGCGTGCATGTGAGGTTGATGAGCAGGCCGTGGATTGGCTTGTAGAAAAGCTGAGGTGTCATATGCAGGATACATGTTCAGAAACTCGGGAGGGGGCACTAGTGAACAAGATTGCTGCAGTGGTGGACGCATATTTACGTTTGTTCCCGTCTGAATGTTGATGATACTCTATTGGGCGATCTTGGCGTTTAGGATGCTCGATGTCTATGCCTAGTAACATGCGCAAATGCCAAAATAATGGGTTTAAGAATGTTGTGATGGCGATCGATCGTTCACTATCGTTGGTGGAATGGAACGAAAGCCAGCGCGGAATCATATGAGACGCAAGCGGCAAGGACCTGCTTGCTCGTAGTTTCCAAGCAACCAACCCCTCTGTTATTTTCTGGATTTTCAGCCAACTGAAAGCAGCCGGCCTCGGCCTCCCTCGTGCACCTTGAGACAGCCAGCGACACATTCCTCGCTCTCTTTGGCTAGTGCGTTGTAAGCTGCCAATGAGCTTTGCATCGCGCGTCTTCCCCCTCGTCCTCATCTCCGGTGGCTCTCTTACTACTGGATCTGTTGTTGTCACCAGTAGCCGTGCATTGTTTGCCTCCATAGCTGCTGGAAGCCTGGAACCGCCCACCTTGCCTAAGTTTGCTGAACCGAACTGCCTCCCCAATATGGCAATATGTTCCTCACATCACACCATATTTGCCTAGTGTTTTGTACAAAGGGTCAAGATTATTATTTGCTCTTCATAATTCTTTTCTTATTGTTTGAGTAAATTTCACTGGGTCCATTAACTTTTACCCCGTCCATCTAGGTCCGTTAACTAAAAAACCGGTCATTCGGGTCCGCAAACTATTAAATCGTCTCATCTAGGTCCAAATCTGTCCACTAATCAGTATATTTTAAAAAAAACCTCTCATCTTTTGGTTCTTCTTCAATAGGCGCCCTCCCCGGACTCTCTCTCCTTCCTCCCTCCCCTCCCTCTTCACTCTCCATATTCCTCATCCAAATAGACATCGTCGCCGCCCTCTCCTCTCCTCTCCCTCCGGCCGAATGCCCCTCACACGGCCGCGTTGCTCGCCGGTGTGTAGCTCACCGGCCCCGCGCCCTTGCCTGGAGCTCAGGGGGACCGCCGGCCGCCTCCGCCGCCGGGTCGCGAACGCCCACGCTCCCAGGCCGCCGTCGCCACCTGCGCTGGGAGAGCTCGCCGCTGCACAAGCTGCGCCGCCCATCGCTGCTCGCCTCGCCCCGCACGACCGTCGCAACTCTCCTCGCCGGGGGGGTCCTGTCCTGCTCCTCCTTCGCGCGGATTCACACGACCACCCGCCGGTGCCAAGATCTCGTGCCCGCTTGACGATGCGGAGGAGGTGGAGCGCGGGGAGGAGGAGCCGCCGGTTGAGGAGGGGCCTCTACTCGCGCGCGCTCGCTGGTGGAGGAGGTGGGCGGCGTGCACATGCGGCGCCAGCGGAAGGAGTGAGGCAGCGAAGGGAGGGAGCAGGGGAGCCGGACCGGAGAGGAAGGGGTGTGCGGTGGATCTTGGCCGGCGGAGACGAGGGGCGGCGGCGCTGGCGCGGTGGGACTGCTGGGGGCGCTGGGGGAGGGAGCTAGGAGGGGGCAGCACGCCATAGGAGAGGAGAGGGGGAGAGAGAGAGAGTGAATGGGAAGGGCATCCATTGGAGAAGAACCGAGAGATGAGGGTGCTTTTTGTAAAATGTACTGATTAGTGGACAGATTTGGACCTAGATGAGATGATTTAATAGTTTGCGGACCCAGATGACCGGTTTTTTAGTTAATGGACCTAGATGGGACGTGGGGCAAAGTTAATGGACCTCCGGTGAAATTTACTCTTATTGTTTAGGGGGTAGTATTTTAGTTTATTGCGGATAATCCCCTAGAGTAAAAGTAAATGAACAACCAAGGACCCTTAACTCCCAAAAATAGCTTAATTATATTTAAAACCATGGAAATTTGAAAGAAAATTATACAGAACAATCTTCGGGACCCAGAAAAGAATTAAGACTTTCATGGAAACACCCTCAAATCCTGACCTTTTTTTTTGTTCAGTTATGTGTTAGCTAAGTGTCCTCAAATCCTGACCTTAACCATAGTCAGAAGTCACTTGAACTGGAACTTTTTTTTTTTTGGGTAAAGGATGAAACTCTGGAATGGAGAAAAAAAGGGCCGGATGGTCTTGGCGAACTGCTGTGGATGTTTGAGCCCAGTTTATATGATTTGGGCTGGATCATTCGACTACTTGAGCCAATGTAAAGGCCCACCTGTCCAACATCGAAATTTTCCATGGGCTGAAACCATCACTGGCATGGACACCGGCCCATGAAATCTGGACTAACTACTCCTAATCTGGACGAAAAAAAGAAGAAAAAAAGCACATGAAAAGGGAAAAAGAAAGTAATGCATCGTTCCACGAAACATTCACACCGGATCTCCCGCTCGTGCTGCCTCAGAGTTGCAGTTACTTCCCATCCAGAGATGTGTGCAACCGTGCCAATTTGGCATCTCACAACGTCACAATGCACGAAGCGATCTAATGTAATCGAGTACACACACCCGTTGCAGTTACCCAAGCGCAAGCGCGCGCGCGTGCACGTTAAGACGAAGCGTCGCCACCACTCCGCAAAACCTCACGCGCGGGCGGGGCCGCTCAAAGCCACAAAGAAACCGCCCGCGAGTGCTCGATCGCGGCCTCGACGCGCCTGCGCAGAAGCCGGCCGCGCCGCGCCCATGGAGATGCCGGCGGCGGCGCAGGGACGGCGCGCGAGCACGGTGGTGGAGCGGAAGCTCGACGAGCTCTGCGCGTGCCTCGACGACGCGCTGTCGTCCAGGCGGCGGCTCCCCGGCGCGGAGGCGCGGCTCGCCGCGGAGATCAAGGCGAAGACCGACTTCCTCCGGTCGCTCCTGGCCGCCGAGGCGGAGTGCCACGGCGGCGGCGCGCGCCCGGAGCACCTGGCCGAGGCTAACGCGCGCTTCGCCGTCCTCGAGGCCACGTTCGACAACTGGGCACGCCGCGCCGTGCCTGCACCCGAACCGGAGGAGGAGAAGAAGGAAGTGGAGTCTGAGGAGGAGGAAGCCGATGGCACGGGGTCCACGGGGTCGACGTGCTCGTGCACCGGCTCGTGCCAGGAGGCGGCGGCGGCCGGCGAGGACGGTGTTGAAGCACGCAAGGAGGCGACGGAGGATGGCGTCGCCACCAAGGCCCAGGCCGCGGAGACACGCGGGGAGGCGGCGTCCGGTGCCGTCGCCGCCCAGAAGCGCGAGGCCATGGGAACACGCGTCGACGGTGCGACGCCGAAGGGATGATGCCGTTGGCCACCAGAAGCGTGACGCCGAGCTGGAGGCCGCGGCGGAAGCCAGGAGGAGGACCGTCGCCCAGAGGCGCTGGTGGAGGCGCGGCGCCGCCTGGTGCGGCGCCGCCGGCGTTGTCGCTGTCGTCGCCGTCGGCGTGGCGGTGGAGTTGACCGGCGTGGCTCATCACAATGTTAATGTTTACGTTGTGCCGACGTAGATCATGGAAGCTTTGATGGAAGCTTTTACGGATGCTGTTCTTCTCTCGTGTACTGGTAATTTGTAACATAACTTGCTCTAATGGATGGTAGTCAGTAGCCACATTTCTGCTTGGTTCGTATTCGTATTGGCATTAAGTACTTGTTCAGTTCGACAGATAATTTCAGTATAACATTTTGTATTCGGTTTGATCTGATGTATTGACAATGTATTCCATGAATCTGCATCGAAACGTCTCAGAGCAAATTGATAGGGTTCAGTCCCATGTTGCAAAGCTAAGCCATGTCTATGCTGGCCTGAAAATCTTGCTTGGGAATTCTTTACTCTGGCCTAACATGAGGAACTGTTTGGACGTAACGTGTTTTTGTAGTTTCCGAAAAATATAATGGTTGTGAGCAATAATTTGGTTTTGGAAAAGCTAGCGGTGTATCTTGTATGAATACAAACCTAATTACCTAACCTGTACTCTGAAACTATGGCCTCCTCATACCACAGTTTCTCAGACCAGGACATCCCCAAAACCCAAAAAGCCTTGTCGGGAAATCCTCTCAAAACCTATTCATACAAACTACCGTCAGAAAATACACTTGAATGCATATATACAAGCTAACTACAGGTTCCTGGTGAATCCTTTCTGTTTCTATAATATAATACTGCGTTTTACATGGAGGGAAGCTATGCTGAAATGTGAAACTAAGAGAATTTGTATGGAGAATGCAATGGCGATTAAGTGACGGTGTTGGTAGAAATGCAGATCTTTCTATTCTTTTTACAACTGCTATTTTGCTAAACCTTGATTTCGTTCATCAAGTGTCCAATGAACACAGATGACATGAAGACAAACACTACAAACGTCAGTGAGAATCCCTGTTGAGATGACCTTGCCTTCCCAAGCATCAGTTCCTGAAACAATAATGAATTTAAAGGTTCACGCATTTGACAGAAAAATAGATATCTAGACATTCCAACTAAAAAAATCAGAACATTGGGAAGATGTTATGTCTGCCAGCGTTCAGAAACTATCAGATTGTATCAGGAGGTTGTTCATGTAATAATTCAGACAACATGCATATAGTGTGGGAACTAGAGTCAGTGGTTAAAGCACGCCATTTTCTGTTTGCATCAATTTCAACTTTATCGTTTTAAAAAAAATCAGCTTTATCCATACAGCGTTGTACATGAGAACTTCTCCAGTTACGAGAAAAAAGACGTCAGGAAAATCTGACCAGATCGTCGATACATAGCTGACAGTCCAAGGTCCTACTCCTACAAGGTGAGTAATTTTTACTAACCCTCATGATTGAATTGTTAGAGTTGTTCAGCAATGGACTTAGCTGCAATTTTTCTCAATCTCAGTATGCGAAGGGAAGCGAAGGGACAATCTTACCATTTCGTCCTGAAGCTTCTGATGTTCATCTACTGCATATTCTCTCTCTCCAACCACCCCCAACATTTCAGAGGTACCCTGAACGATCGTAATAGGAAAAGATAGTGAACGCATTGTCTGACCTCGTTCTGTATTCTAAATTCTAATACAGTGGATAGTACTTGGTTATTTGGCAACATAGTGAGCAGGTATACAAATTTTATTAATGTCCAATCTGACAATGACATGGAACTGCTTCCTCGAAAAAGAAAGAGAAGAAAACGGCATGGTACCAAAACAAGTAATGCCATAGGCAGAGTTACCTCAGCACAAGATGGTTCTGCTGCAGAAGCACCTATACATCTGTGTACCTGAAAAATGAAAAAAAAAAATCCTACATTACAATTCTTCTTCATGTTGTAGCATCGTGAGTACTTCTCTTAAAGATTCATCAGCCATTACAATGCTTCTTCATGTTGTAACATCGTGAGTACATCTCTTAATTAGTCATCAGCCCAAAAGGAAAATGTTAATATCATTACTTACAGCATCAAATGCAGATGAATTTTTCACTTCACAGACCTCCTCTGACCGAGGGGATAAATCCTCTTCCTCTTCTTCCTCAGGAACTGGTGAGGGAGGATTAGCAGCAATATACACCACGCGCAACTTGAAGTCCTCAATTACCCTACCCGGTGCTTTAGTGAACTACAGATCACAACGGTAATATTTCACACAGGCACTAGAGAAGTTGACGACAATGAACTCTAGTGCTTCAAGAATGTACCAATTGAGGCCCAAAGTCTTTCATCGTCGCCCTATCCTTCACCGCAACACTTTGCACGAGGAACTTGTCCTTGCAGTGTTGATCTGATAGCATCTCCATAGGTGCTTGCATAGTAACTGCATCAACGACAGTACTTCAATGACAATTTGAAGCAACTAAACCGACCAACCAATTGGGCACACACTGTTCAAACGGTACCTGTAACATTGCACGAGCCCCGTGGAAGCAGTATGCCGCAGCTGTGCTTGACTGAGTACTTCCTTGGGTTCGTTGTTTTCACCTACAGATTGGAACACTGAAACCAATCATTCTCCGCCCCTTTGCGTCGCAGTAGCAGCACTGAAACAACAAGGACAGGGAATTTCACCTTGAAGGCCACGAACTGGTCAGTCCTGTTCGTCAGCTGCATGCAGCAAGACCGCTGCTTCTTCACCTCATCTTCTCATGGCAACAGAAGCAAGACGAGAACAATCAGCCCAGGAAAGCATCACCAAGCGACTGATTCTTGAAGAACTTACAGGGGATCTTGAGCTCGGAGGGGTAGACCCGAAGCAGCGTACTGCTCATGGTGCTGATCGAAGAACAGGAAAGGAACAGTGTCAGCAAAAAAGGTTCGACCTTCTCCTCCTTTCTCTTGCCAGGAACACACCAGTGAGCTGGAGGCCGCAAGAAGTGGTTGGTGTGGTTCCTGGCTCCGGAAGCAAAGTACACGGCAGCACGAACAAAGTGCAGTGATGATGATCTGGATTCGGTGGAGGCCGGTGCAGCTCGGGGAACGGAGGAATAATATGATACGGATTAGGACTTTGGAGTGGGGTTTAGGAACTAGTTTAGGAATCTTTCTAGCTGGTGCTCGATCGGTCTTGATGGACTGGGTTTGAGATTAGCTGGATGTGGCCTTTTTGTTTTGGGGTTTTCCTTTCATGAATTCTTTGTGACATGGTGCTTTTGCCGAGGTGATATTTTCAATAGCTTTGCTCTGTAGCTGGCCTGAAGCCCTGAAGCTGTTTTTTCGGCTTCGTACTTTCTTTAATAAAGGCCACCAGGTAGTGGTTGTGCAATCAATTACTGGTGATATATCAGCTTCAGAGCTTTCCAATGGAATCCAACCTCTTTTAGAAGTATGCTTTGATCCAGACTGGACCAACATAAAGTTGCGTTTGCGTCCTGTTGATATAACTGGATTTTGCACATTGCCGTGCAAAAGGGAGGGTTCAGGCTTGTAAAAGAAATGCAGCTGATCTTTAAGGCTCGAAGAATGAAGATGCATATGCGTACTTTAACCGAAAAAAAGAAGAAGCATACGTGTATCAAATCTAAAAGCTCAGATGGAGAATTGCAGCAGACGAACACGAACCTGCCCATGTTGCAATGTTCCAGAAACAGGTGTTACTGTGCCCACGCAAGGAACCTCGATCGAGCAGCTGATCCACGCCGGCACCGGCGAGGACGAGTAGGGTACGAGATAAGGGTAACGGGATCCAGGCTGCCAGGGCATGAAGGAGACGCCGGAGGTCCATGACGCGGGCGCGACACTGACCCCGGAGGGAGAGCAACCCTTTCGAGGCGGCCGCCGGAGCCGGGAGTGGAGCCAGCGACGGCGCATCCGGCGACATCATCCATCGTTGGTTCCGCTTCGTTTCGTGATTCTGATTCGTTGATCCAACGACCCATGCAGATTCACCCTGTGATGGGCCCGTGTACATGGAGATTTCAGCCCAAACTAACGGCCCATCTATTCAGTATTCAGCCTTCGTCAGCCAGAGAAGCGGCGGCCTTACTGGGGGGGTGGGCTTGCTGTGCATTAGCTGTGGCAGGCCCAGCCCATCCCGCCCAATCATTAGCCCCACCGTGATTACACAAATCGAACTGGTTGCTACACGTGACCCACAATTATTAGCGGAACCACCCAGTCCACGCCGCGTAATCATACAGTCAGGCAGGCAGCTGCTGAGCTGCTCAACTCTCAAGCTCATCTCAGCTCAGCTGTGTGCCTGTGTCACGGTCAGGGGCCCTCCCCGTCTGATCGAAGAAGCACGGCGCTCCCCCTCCCCGCCCCGCCAGGTCTCGCGTCTCTTCTACTGCTCCCTCCACTTCGAGTCCGCCTTTCCCATTCCCGTTGAAGCGAGCGAGACAGATCAAAAAAAGAGAGCGTGAAGAGAAATAGGGAGGGAGAGAGAGGAAAAAAAATCCCACCGCTCCCGAGGCACGTCGCCGGCGACTGCGTTGACTCCTCCTGCGAGCTCCGCCGGGGCGACGACCGTGGTGCGGCCGCCCGCGGATGCTCCCGGGACCGGCGCGGCAAGGGCCCGGCGGTCCACGCTTGTAGCCAGATCTGAGGAAGGTGGTGCCGGGGAGTTGGGAGGCAGGGGGATTCGTTCAGTAACCCCCGGCGGGGATGGGGTGGCACGCGGGGCTGTGGTGGTGGCTCGTGACGGCGGCTGTGGCGGCGGCGGCGGCGGCGGGCGCGGCTGCGGAGGGGGAGGTCGCGGTGGGGGCGGCGGCGCCGAGGCGGCACGCGTACGCGGCGATGATGTACATGGGCACGCCCCGGGACTACGAGTTCTACGTGGCCACGCGCGTCATGATGCGGTCCCTGGGCCGCCTCAGCGCCGCCGCCGACCGCGTCGTGATCGCGTCCCTCGACGTCCCGCCGCGCTGGGTCCAGGAGCTGTAAGTTGTTTCGCCCCCACCCACCACCCCTCGTCTTGCTCGCTCTCTGTCTGCGTCCGCGCCGCTCGGCTCACCTCTCGGTTGGCGCTTGCTTGTTTGGATAGCTGGGCGTTCCGGAACGGACGCCCCCCCTGCTGTTGTTCGATGCAAACTTTGCTGCTTCCTATCAAGTGCTCACGGTTTGACCTGATGCCTGTTTAGTTCATTGGAGCAAATTTCGTGCCTATTTTCATGCTCTGTTTGGTCAAATTTACGCCCGCC
Source organism: Urochloa ruziziensis (assembly GCA_015476505.1). Taxonomy (NCBI): domain Eukaryota; kingdom Viridiplantae; phylum Streptophyta; class Magnoliopsida; order Poales; family Poaceae; genus Urochloa; species Urochloa ruziziensis. The sequence goes on from CM027125.1 coordinate 44,445,599, forward strand.
CCGAAGTTTGGCGCACTTGGTTGGCTAGCTCAAACACCTTCTTTGCTTAAAAGAGTATGTATAGCCTGTTCCCTTCCTTGTTCGGTTCAATTTTGATTTTATCCGTTGCGTTTCCTTAAACATCAGATGTAGGGCTATTCCTTTCTGTTCCTGGATCAAGCCGTTTTGCACTGTCTTTCCGTACTTATCTGAAACTTCTCTGACGCGCCGAGCCTAGTTACTGTTCCATCCTGTACTTGTGAAAAGGGCGAAATGACCGTGTTCATGCTCTGGCTGCATCTTTGGTAATGGCCTCTTAATTCAACGGCCTTTCAGTGCGCCGCTCCCTTTCACGTTGACTTACCTGGTAGTAAGGCCATGAAGTTTGTGGAGCACGCGTGTACGGGTTGCGAGATATTTGTTGACAGCTTAAGAGATTTGAGCTGCGAATTTTCAGCCCTGTTCTGCAAATTGCGCTGATTGCTACTGCTTAGTTATTATTATATAAAACGATACTTGCGCTGGACTACTGACTTGGCCTATCTAAAATATTAGGTGAACAGTTGTGATATTTGACCTGATAATTTCCACTACCTTACGCTCTGCTTAGTAGCTAGCTGATTGGGACTGCATGAGCCTGTAACAACACTTCAGCCGGACTAACATGTAAAATATGCCATGGCGTCCAAATGGCCACATGTGGTCTTCGACTGGAGCTTATTTGTCTGTGCTATGGCTCTGTCAGGGCCTTCAAGTGTAGCTTCAGAAGATGCTTGTTTTCTGGAATTTGTCTGGCTTCATTGTATCTTAGTGGTCCAACGGTTCCTCCATGTTCCTTATTAGAATATCAAATGTTGAACTGCTTGCCGTATTAAGAATCTTTAATTGTGAACTTTTAAATGACGGATATTTAATTGCACATAATAAAACTTATGCGTATTAGTTTAGGTTGTTGCTTGTTGTAGCCTGTAGGCATCAAGAAATAGGCACTATAGAAGTACGGTATTTTGTTGTCGGCATTAAAAAGTGCAACTAATCATGAATGGACAGTAGCGAGCATGATTGTTTTGCTTCAGCTGATGCTTTTGTTTTTGTGTGTGGAATTTGTCTGATTTCTTTGTATCTTAGTGGTCCAACGGTCCCTCCCTGTTCCTCAGGATAATATCAAACCTGGAATTGCTTGCTATGTTGAGAGTTTTTTAAATTAGGGGTTTGGCGGTTTTCTCGGCCGGCTTGGCTGATGTTTCTTCTCAGTGTAATGCCACAGGGGGTGGGTTCTTCCCAGCTGTAACGCCGTGGGGGTGGTCTTTCCTCTGCCTGTGGAGTTTTTTTACTAATTAAATTCACATAACAAATGGATATCATTATACTGCTTTACCTTATTAGAAAAAAAAACATGTGAGTACTAGCTGAACTAGGCTGTTTCTGTTGTTGTGGCATCAAGAAATATAAATGTGACAGTACTGTATTTTGTTGTTGGCATTAAAAGGGTGCAACTAATCAGGAATGGGCGGTAGTGATTGTATAGAGCTGAGCAGATGGAAGTCCACATAATTTTTTCTTGTGAAGTAGCAAATAGGAATGGTGATGCCTATTTATCTTGTGGTAGTGGTACTGCTCTTTAAACCATGCATGAGGTGTCCCTTTCTTTTCTTTCTTTTCTGATGTGATGTTTTTTTATGTTTGTTGCTACAATTTACATGTATTTTGAAGCATTGAACATACATTTACAGTTGCCAAATATATTTCAGTTGTGCTGAAGTATGTCTTCTTTCTGCAAATTGGACCTGTTTACTTCAGTGAAGTGTACTTCTTTACATCAGTTTTGGCTCTGTTAGTAATATATGCATTGAAACTGTGTCTTTAGGAAAGATGATGGTGTGAAGGTGGTCTCTGTGGAGAATTTGAAGAATCCTTATGAGAAACAAGAAAATTTCAACATGCGATTCAAGTTGACTTTAAACAAGCTGTATGCGTGGAGCTTAGTTTCGTATGAGCGAGTTGTTATGCTTGACTCTGACAACATTTTCCTCCAAAATACCGATGAGTTATTTCAGTGTGGCCAGTTTTGTGCTGTCTTCATCAATCCCTGTATCTTCCATACAGGCCTCTTTGTACTTCAGGTATGGCTACTCTGCAGGCGTTCCATTTTTTGCAGAAGTTTTAATTCTTGCAAGAAATTAGGTTATTCTGTCTTTAGAGTGGTTATAAGCAAACCTACATCACATCTAGTGGCATTCTTTGAGAATTCATTACTTTATAATTGAAATCTAGCTGTTTGGTAATTAATTATTTGTTTAGTATTAAGTTTTTCCAGTTAGTATACTTTAGGAGTTTGGTGCAGTTTATTTTGCCTGAATACACATTAGAACTTCTCAGGAATTTGGTGCACTTTAGCCCTTTGAAATTGATGTCCTCAGCAACGTTTTTTTTGTAACTTTATTTTATTTCCAGCCATCAATGGCCGTTTTTAAGAACATGCTACGTGAGCTAGCTGTTGGGCGTGAAAACCCAGATGGTGCAGACCAAGGCTTCCTTGCTAGTTATTTCCCGGACTTGCTTGATCAGCCAATGTTCCACCCACCAACTAATGGTACCAAACTTGAGGGTACTTATCGCCTACCTCTAGGCTACCAGATGGATGCATCTTACTATTGTGAGTAACGGTAACAGTATGATTATTCCACATTCTGATCCATTTTGCTGGTTCATACTGATAGATTACATCTTTCAGATCTGAAGCTTCGCTGGAGTATTCCATGTGGACCGAACAGTGTGATTACATTTCCGAGTGCTCCATGGTTTAAACCATGGTATTGGTGGTCTTGGCCAGTTTTACCTCTGGGACTCTCTTGGCATGAACAGCGCCGAGAACACCTGGGGTGAGTGGTTTATTGAGCTTTTCCTTTTTGTACTGCTTATTTCTACCGCATGCTCAAATATCCGTAGCGCCATCCTACAGAACCAGATAAGGATACCATGGTGGATGATGGTATCATCCATGTTATTATATCCTGATGTGGTTGGTGACATGTCATGAAGAAATCTTTAGAATAAAGATGGATAGAAAAAAGCATTAGCATGCCTTGTTTTTTAGGATAAAGTTGCATAAGGCAAGCAATTGTCGTGTTCTTTTTTTTATCTCTGTTAATACAAAGTTCCACAAAGTAGGGGATTGCCATAATTAAGGATTAAGTATAATATAACTGCATTAAGTAGGGGGTGGAGGTCATACTGGTGGTGGATGCTAACTTTTACCTTCTGAAACACTGAATTTTTTTTCTGTTTTTAATGACATGTTAATGTGATGGAAAGCAGGTACTCATCAGAGATACCAGTAGTATTAATTCAGGCTGTACTGTACATCGGAGTCATAGCAGTGACCCGACTGGCACGGCCTAGCTTGTCCAAGATGTGCTACAACAGAAGGATGGAGAAAAGCACTATGTTCTTGCTCTCCCTGCTGAGAGTAGTGACAGCATGGTCCATACTCGCAGCTTACACCATTCCCTTCTTCATTATCCAAGGACTGTGCATCCGTTGCTTGGCTGGCCCCTGTACCTGCTCGGTTCTTTCTCTCTTTCTTCCATTGTGATCAACATCTTCCTCCTCCACCCTTTTTCTGTCCTCACGACGTGGTTCGGGATCATCGGCGCTCTCTTTGTGATGTCTTTTCCTTGGTATCTAAACGGTGTTGTCAGGGCTTTGGCGGTGTTTGCGTACGCATTCTGCTGCGCGCCTTTGATCTGGGCATCTTTGGTCAAGACAATGAGCTCCTTACAGGTCCTAGTCGAGAGGGATGCATTCAGGCTCGGAGAACCTAACCAGAATGCAGAGTTCATGAAGGTGTACTGAGGTGGACGGGGCAGATACATATATAATTGATCACTTCAGTTGTGGTTCAGTTTGAACAGCTAATCCCCATTCACGTTGGCAATTCTGATGGCCAATTTAGTTGTACAAGTAAGAACTGCAGGCTGTGGGAGCTAGAGTTGTTGTACCTTTTGGAACCATCTGGAAACCTCTGGAACCCATGATTGTTGTTGTATTAGACATGTAGGAGTGATATACAAAGAGGGGAAAGGAGGGGGTAGAATTGGTGAGAGAACTGCAGAGGAACTAGCCGGGGGCAATTTTTTGTTATTAGAATTACTGTTCCTCTGAAAAGCCAACACATTTTGGCTTTGCTGTAATTGATATGTGCGGTTCCATAACCATTCACCAATGAAGAAAAGGGTTGAAAGTTCAGGGACTGACACACACTGCTGTTGGAGATACTGCTCTTTTTTTGTTTTGCTATGTGTGTTTGATATAACTGTGTTTTTTCCCTTGAATTTTGGACTTCGAATGACGACATATGCATGTGTGAACCTTCCATTTACCAAGATGAGGTGTTGTCTGGGAGTCGGATATGTTCCTCATGTCACATGACCTGGACAAACAACCTCTGTCTGACAGGTTCACGGGGTGGCGACGTTGCAAAGTACAAAGCAAAGCTTTTGCAAGGCACACCATTCGATCACCTGAGCTGATGGCTTATCTTCATCTTGACAAGAACGTTAGATGTGACAATGTTGTTGCTGCCAGGCTACTTAGTGGTTTTTTTTATGTACTTACCTACTTACGTAGTGGTTATCTTCATCTTGACAAAGAACGTTAGATGTGACAAATTAAATTTTGTTGCTGTCAGGTTTAAGTGGTTCTCTCTTGCCAACAAGTCACTTCAGTTTGATTCCCCCAACCTTATTTGACGTTCAGCTCCATCCACAGCCAAACGCTACGATCTTTACTGCGGCATCGGTGAAGCGTTGTATGATGTTTGGTTGACAATTCCTTATTTGACATTGAAAGATAACTCATTTCTTTCCTGACACTAAATTTTTTTCCCATTCCAAATATGACGTCGAGTTCTAATTTTCATCCTTTATTTGACATTTTCGTCATGTTTGTCATTTAAGTCGTGCAAACAACCTCCAAAACACCATAAATATAATGAAACTTTTTCTAGAGATAGAACAAATTAAGATGAGCTCATTTCTACTAAAAACGCACATATATCTTACGGTTTTGAACTAAATTAGCAACTAGACCAGCTATAAAACTTATATGAATTTTCATGACACCAAAATAGTTTTAAAAAATATGGAAAAAATACAAGTATTCCTCTCATAAGATTGCAATAATTAACTAAATTATTTCATACCATAATTTAAATACAAAACTTATGAGAAACAGAAAAATTGAAATAAAAAATAACAACATCCCAATTTTCCATGTAACTTATGATGGAAATAATTTTATTAGTCATTATAATTAATTTGAGAAATATTAATTTTTTTCTGAGTATTTTTGAAAGTATTTTGGTGCCATAAAATTTATATAAGTATGGAAAGCAACATAATTTGCTGAATTTTAGATTTAAAACTGATTGAGATAAATGTGTAGTTTTAAGCAGAATGAGTTTGTCTCCATTTAATCTAAGGCAAAAAAAAGTTTCATGATTTTTTGAGATGGTTTGGTGGTCATTTCACCCAACTTAACCTGACAAAAGCAATGAAAATGTCAAATAAGGAACGAAAGTTAGGAGTGGTGCCATACGAGGACGGAAAACATTGTAGTGTCAAATAAAAAACTAAGTTATCTTCTAGTGTCAAATAAGAATTTTTCTCGTGATGTTATGCCATCAGGCTACGTGCAACTGACAGTTGCTACCACGATGTTGCATCAGCAACTGCAACACTGCATGTTCCTTTTTTTTTTTTTGCACTTTTCAGTGTACCGCATTAGCAAACGAGACTTTTGTTTGTATAACTAATAAGCATCTAGGGGCACCATTATGTTAAAATGACACTTGCTGCACCCGCGACGAATAGGAATTTCATCTCAGTGTACCAGGGGCTGGATATATCGACCAAAAGCATGTCATGTGGGCCCTCCCCCTCTTGCAATTTTGTCCGCATCGGGGAGCTCCGAATCTCTCTGGTCCGATGTGTCATTCTCGCCGCCCCGACACTTCCCAACGTTTAAAAACCTCTAGGCTAGGCCACGCAACGCGACGCCCCGCTACGGCACAAAAAGGCCGCACGCGAGAAGGCCATCACGTCACTGTACTAGGCCACACCGCCGCGGCGCCGTGCCCGCTAGCCTGGCCGGCCGCGGCCGGCCGGCCGGGGTTCCTGAACGCGGCCGTCCGGCAAGTGACCGTTGCGCTTGCCTAGCTGCGGCGGCCGTGGTGCATATGCCTGGCCCTCTTGCTGCAGTAGTGCAGTGCACCGGGGGTCACCCCCCCCGCCCATTCATCGAGAAGCGGTGGTAGCGTGTCCTCCTGCGAGGATTTCCGGCTCTTCCGCGTCCTGCTTTCGGCTGCATCTGCTGCATGTGTGTAACGTTCGTCTTGGAATTCAGCTGAAGGAGCTGCCACGCACACATTACAAGCTGCAAGCTAATCTAGAACAATGTTCCTCGCAAAAAAAGAAGAAGAAAGAAGCCTGGAACAATGTTCACCAATGGTAACACGCACGCCGTCGATTGACGAGCGCCGTACGCTACAGATGAATCGACCGATCCAAGGTTTGCTTTTTCGCTCTCTGATGAAAGACCGAAATTGCACTGCAAAAAAGCAGGATGTGCATGGAATTACCCCCAAAAAGGCACGGCTTACTGCTGTCAGTGCATGCACACTGCAGATACCCGCTTTCTTTTTTGACACAGCACCATGCATATGTGGTCCGCGTCAGATCGATCAGCAGACAATTTGGGTAGCAGCACTCCGCTCCCGTATACCCGACGACGCAGACAGGACGTGATTAGGAGCAATAAGGTGCCGGTAACCCAGAAGAGAACAAGGATGAACGATGAAAAGGTTACCCTTTTAATACTACTCTCATCTAGTACATCTCAATCAGCATCATCAACTGCTACAAAGAGAATACCGCGGGGACAGAAAAGCGCCTCGACTTTGCTATTTACGGCCGGCCGGCCGTGGCCCGTCGCCGCCGTGGGGGCGTACACCGTCACCATGCCGGCCGCGGCCGGCACGCCCGCGCGCGGCTCCCAACGCGAGAGAGGCCGGGGGCCTTTTGGGCCGCTGCTGCCCTCGCGGCAACGCCCGCGGCGTGCGTTCGGGCATGTGCGCGCAGCGGGCAGCGGCATGCATGGGCACGGCCGGCCGGCATGCGGGCGCGTACGTTAACCCTTTGGATCATTGCTGTTGTTTAAGGTTCCTGTGGGATTAGTTTACTCTGATATAATCCCCGGTTCTGAGAGGTAGGTTAGCGTGCAGCTCTTGTAGCATGCCGCGGCTGGGAGCCTGCGGCAGGGGGGTTCGTACGGTTCTATCTCGTGCCTTGCGGTGGCATTTCTCGGGCCTCTACTGTGGGGGAAATTCGGCGGCACGCTGCAGCCATTTTGTTCCGTTCCGTCCGGGGGGCATGCGCTGTCGTCTTGCACAGTTTGCATGCATATTGATGCATGCTGATCTCGGTGCGCTCCTGTCCGTGTACGCTTGTGTCTCCATCCGATCTAGTACGAGCTTTTCGAAAGGGCCCGGCGCCCACCGTCGATGAGGACCATCGTCTAGGGATTTGGTAAAGTTGATGTGTCACACGCATGTCCTCATGCATTGCGCCATTTCTACACGCTGTACGGGGTATGGGCTTGTTGGCTACTTGGCTGGTTGCTCTGAATCTACGTAGTGCAAGACTACATGTACATGGAGATTAGTATACAGTGTGTTCCCACCTCTCTTTACATGCTCCGGTGATTAAAAATATCCAGAAGCATACAAATATTCCAGCAAAAAAAATATAAACAAACAGACCATGCAATCGTTTATGTTTACGCAAATTTTGAACATGAGCGGAACTGTGTGTAAGGAGGAAAAAAAGTCAAATCAATATGTCAATTGGTGTGGTGCCACTGGTCATGCATGATCCCGAGACCACATCTATTACATGTTTTTTTGTCTTTCTTGTTTTGTTTCGCTTTGCGTAAATCTTTAATTTCTTCAAGCTTATTAGTTGTATGGACTTAGAAGTCGAATGCTCTATCTCTCTCTATATATTTGTTAGGATTTCTCATGTATTTCTATGTATAATATTTATTTGAGGAAGCACCTGGAGCACCTAATGCGGCACTGAAGTGACCGCCTATATCGTCGTGACATGCAAGAATTTACATACCGGCCAACACATGTTCAGTGCAGGACACCAGTAAAAATGCAAGGATCGGAAGCTCCCTGCCACATTTGATTAAGGTGAGTAACAAACACAAAAGTTATTAGTAGACCCGAGTACAACAAAATCTAAGGCACGACGAAGCTGTGCGTGTGTGAACGGCTGGAAAATCTAATCTCGGCCCTGCAAATCTCACTCGCCGCCTATATCTTAGGTGCATTCTATAGTATTATTAGCGAGTTAATTACCCTAGAAGAGTGAAACCTAGAGGAAGCACGACCGTTGGCATCCGACCAAGACAAGAAGTTCCAAAACACACACCTACCTGCTGCAAGGTAACAAGCATATATGGAGCGTTCCCGTCCCGTCTCTCGCCTGCATCGCTTGTTTCCGTTGGCTCCCTCGCCTCTCTCCCACCTCTATAAATTCCGCGCCTCTCTCGCTAGTGTAGCTCTCGCTTCGCCCTCACCATATGTTGTGCATGTGAAGAGAGAGAGATACAAAGCAGGGTGAGAGAAAGCAAGAGTGAGTGACAGGAGTGACAGGACACAAGCCCACAAGCTAAGCGCGCGCGCGCACACACACACCAAAGTACCTTTTCACTCTCGCACGGACATTGTCAACACGAATCCGAGTTTAGTTCGTCGTCTTAGCTAGTTTCGCGAGCTAGGCCGCAGCATGGCTCGCATCGTCCATTTCCTGGTATTGTTGGCGGCCACGCTCGCGAGCCTCCTGCCGCCGTCGGCGTGCCAGGCGGCGACCAACAAGTGCGAGTACCCGAGGCACACCGGGCACGGGTACAAGCACCCGGTTGGCGTGCGCAAGATCGTGGTGGACGCGGGCGGCGCCGGCGACTTCACCTCCATCCAGCAGGCCGTCGACTCCGTGCCGGCGAACAACACCATGCGAGTCATCATGCAGATCAACGCCGGCACCTACATGTAAGACAGATACTAGCTCATATACTACACATGCTATCTGGCTGAGTTTACATATGTTGCTGTATGCTGACTGGCTTTGAGTTCGCTAAATCATGAATGCAGAGAGAAGGTGCTTGTGCCGGCGTCGAAGCCGTACATCACGTTCCACGGCGCCGGGCGCGAGGTGACGGTGGTGCAGTGGCACGACAGGGCCAGCGACCGCGGCCCCGACGGGCAGCCGCTCCGCACCTACAACACCGCCTCCGTAACCATCCTCTCTAACTATTTCACCGCTAAGAACATCAGCTTCAAGGTGAGCACCCGTTTGCCCAGTGTGGTCCATGGGGACGCGAGGACGACGTCTCGTCGTACGCGAGGTCACAAGGCGCACAGGGAAAAGAGATGTGCGTCGCTTGGTGGTGCACAGCACGGTGCAGGTGCGCAGACAAAGTGACAACGCCTCGTCAGAGTCACAAGTCTGAGCTGCTTGTAAACACTGCGTGCCCGTCTCTGTGTACCCTTGCCACCTCTTGTTTCCTTCTGAAATTTTTGAATCCGTATGGTTTCACTGCAAGATGTTGTATATATGTATCTTCCACTTGTTGGAAGTTTTTACTTGGAGCAGCAGGCTGCAGAGAGGATTGGCTTCTTACAGCTAGCTTCGGTGGCCTGGAGCCTGGACGAGCAACACATGCATTTTGGTAGATTTCAGTTAACAGTTACTAGTACATACATGCAACTAACTGTGGCGCTGCGCGTCCTTCGTTTGTCTTTGGTACGCAGAACACAGCTCCGGCACCGATGCCCGGCACGCAGGGCGGGCAGGCGGTGGCGTTCCGCATCTCGGGCGACAAGGCCTTCTTCTTCGGGTGCGGGTTCCACGGCGCGCAGGACACGCTGTGCGACGACGCCGGGCGGCACTACTTCCGCGACTGCTACATCGAGGGCTCCATCGACTTCGTCTTCGGCAACGCCCGCTCCCTCTACAAGGACTGCGAGCTGCGATCCACGGCGGAGCGCTACGGCTCCGTGGCGGCGCACGGCCGCCGCGACCCCTGCGAGCGCACCGGCTTCGCCTTCGTCAACTGCAGGGTCACCGGCACCGGCCGGCTCTACGTCGGCCGCGCCATGGGCCAGTACTCCCGCATCGTCTACGCCTACACCTACTTCGACAGCGTCATCGCGCCCGGCGGATGGGACGACTGGGACCACACCAGCAACAAGAGCATGTAAGCAACGTTCAGTTTTTTTTCCCCATCAGTTACATACTGCAATACTGAACCTGCTGCTAACCTGAACGACTGTTAACCCCTTGATGACGGCGCGCAGGACGGCGTTCTTCGGCATGTACAGGAACTGGGGCCCCGGCGTCGACGCCGTGCACGGCGTGCCGTGGGCGCGGGAGCTCGACTACTTCGCCGCCCGCCCCTTCCTCGGCAAGAGCTTCGTCAACGGATACCACTGGCTCACGCCTGATGTCTGAGCACGGACGCCCGATAGAGCCACCGCCCACCGCCATGGGTCTCTGTTACAGCCATCCAGATTTATTAATTCGTACAGCACAAATACAAAATAGTAGAACACCATTTTGTAAGCTACTTCATATATACATACGGCGATCCAGCAAGTATATATAGTCGAGATTCATTTCGTCACTTACAAAGTGAAGCACGGTTGAGTTACCAAAACCCTGTCATTTAGGCTGTAGGCGAGAAGTGAGTTCGTTATATACGCATGTAAATGAGACCTTATTTCTTTTTAGACAATGAACAGTTTTTTTGGCCTCTACGTTTTAGCGTACACAACTTTAATTGTTGTATCATTCCAACTTCAATCGCTAGATTAATAGGAGAATCGAAAAGCAAATTTTTAAGCCTAACAAAGTCTATTAATATGTTTTCTTTCATGATTCGCAAAACAGCTCATCTAAGGCTATTATCTTCAAAGAAGTGCTCGTCTTTATGAATAGCTCCTTTTGTCTCCTCCTCATGATGCAATAGTGACCAAAATTGTAGCCAATAGGTTCCACTAAAAATAGCCTGTATAACTAGTAAAAAAATAGCTTGTATAAATGACGATAGTTTAATTTTATCAAAGATAATATCATTTCAACAACACCATATCGTCCAACACAGAGTTGCTGCCCCTGTTAGAATAGTAATGGCCTCTTGAGCATTAAAATTTTAAAGCCAATTCCTTAGCATGTGGGTTACTTATTCAGGTGGGGTTAAACTAGTAGCAATTCGGACAGTCCTCCAGATTACCTTTGCATGTTGGCATTCAAAACTAGTAGCTACACTTTTGACTGCCCTTCCGGTTTTTTCTCAAAGATTATCTTTTGTTAGAATGATCCGTTTTGTAGGTATCAAAGGAAAATATTGTTTTTTAGAAATTTGTTAAGGAAAATATCATTTTTATGGAAATTTTATGATGGAAGGGGAAATTATGGTTGATCAGATGGAGATAGTAAACGAGAACTTATATATATGCATTATGCAAGTCAAAAACTGTTTCATTATGTTTGAATACTGTAAAAAGGAGTAGTGGTACGAACAGAATGCTTTGACCATCACAGTATGCAACAGCCAACAGCTTGGTCCTTCGAGCATCCTAGGAAACCTGCAAGGGTAGTCAGTTTTTTTGCAGGTTCAAATCATGGAATCAACTCAAAGGTAGTACGATATGTTTGGGTATTCTAACTCTGAACCTAACACTTTATTTTGCCAATGAATTCTGAGTTTCTGACGCCAAACCAAACAATATAAAAAATGGAATGGCCCGTAACTCTTTCTTTATGTAGGAAAATGATGGAGTGAATTATAACATCCATTCCATGGGCTAGTTAGGCCACAATGAGGTATGGTAAATGGAAAGTTGAGAGGGACGAGCTAGGTTAAACAACAAACTCTAGAAAAACATGCAACTTTGGGTTAACCCTTTTATGCGAAGCGAGAACAAATCATAAGCATGTTGTAGTGTAGGTGTGTTCCACTCAGTGTGCAGAGTGAGCATGAGCCGATTTTCTAGGTTGGATCATTACATGAATCATCTAAATAAAACCATGAATCCAAACGCCTCATATAGTTCAATTACTCTATAGCTCAAATACTTATCATTCTCGACATAAAGCATTGCAGAAGAAAGCATCCCATTTGAAGTATGGAAGCATAACCAGCTATATATATGGCATGTAGGATTTAAGTTTTTTTTTCATGGTTGGTGTGCTGGTTTATTTCAGGATGTCAATTACAATAAACATCCCTTCACTAAATTGCCAACGGTATTTCATCATTAGTTTAAAATTTATCGCATAATCCCTCAGACCGCTCTGGTCCAATCAGCAATGTATCTTGAGGATAGGATCATGCAAATCTTTACAAAATGAGCTATTTATAAATTTTAACTAGGCTACTAGACTCCACACGCCGATATTAGATCCTTTAGGTTACCATGGATGTATCATCGCCAATAGTATCTACTTTGCTCTACTACACGACTCCACAGTTCCCGATGAACTTCGAATTGACATGGAAGCTAGGCTACTTCATGTTCAAGGAGCATATCAAAATTATATTATAAATATAATTAAATTTGAAAAACTAAATGGGCACACAACACATCCCAAATATGTATGAAAAAATCATATATGGGTTCCAAATGCGATTATCATTTATCGTTAGCTAGTAACTAGAATATCTAGTTATTAATCTTTATTAATGAAACATTTACATAGATTGGGAAGGGAAAGCCTCCCTAATGAGGTCATTTTGTTTAATAATCCTATAATTATATTATCAATATGATGTCCAAATGATGAGATGGAAACATAAATGATCCCTACATAACAAGGATGTGCTTAAATAATGTGTACACATGCTCATACCTTGCAAGTCATAAGTGATTTTAAATAAATTGTACTACAAAGAAATATACTTCACATGTTGAACCATTGTTTATAGCCTAACTTAGCTAACCTAACATGCCATCCATATGGAAATGAATGGTGTATGATCTATTATCTTAAATTTGAATTGATTATCTTCTTATATCAATAATTTGATCATTCAAACATATGGAAAAAGAAATGAATTATTTATTCGGATGTCCAATGAAGTATGCTTCTTCCATACAAAACTAATACTAAATTGATTCTACAATGTAATCTATCTACTAAAATAACATAAATCACATCTAATAGTAACAAGCAGATTCATCCCAGAAAAGGTATTTTGAGAGCTATCTACTCCTCATTCGCAAATTCGGATTAACACAGGAAATGACAATCTCCAACAATAACACCATCGTGCTTGAATTCCCTATAATATTTCCGTCGAATACAACTTGACAAATATACACGTTCATCATTATCTTCTTACCCTACTATTTTGTCATGACCCGGATATGGCCCAAGAGAAGCCCAAACTGTCAAGCCCATCTACAGAATCATAGCCAAGTAAAGCCTAGGACCGAGACTACATATCTACAGCTATGCACATCCAGGAGGGCATCGAACATCAGAAACAGAAATAGGAGGTCTTCGTCCTCCTCCCTCCTCCGAGAGATCCTACCCCTCTTGATCTTCCTCTGTGATTCACTCATGCTCTAGGAGCTAATCTCACCAATGAGCCACAGGTTGTTACAGTGGTATCAGAGACACTCTATTCATGGCGCTACTTCTGACCATCGCGTGGACTCAACCTATCTCTTTGATCTGCTCTGATTCGAGAATTTCCGGCGGCGATTTTGGATTTCCGGTGGTGGTTACGGGTTGTTACATATTTTCGTGCATGCTTTTCCTTCAAGTGTGCTATTTTCAACCTCCTCGTCCGACCTTGATGTGAATTGTTTTGATCATGGTTGCATATTGTTGTTGCTAAATTAAACATCGAGGTCACGTCTATCATGATGTTAGTAGTTTTTATCCTTTTGTGGCAATATTAATATTTTATCACCATTTTCTTAAGATGGATGATTTCATGATTTTTGATTTGTGTTCTAGCCACTACACTACGTGTATTTGATAAAATAATGTTAAAACTATAAAGTTCACTACGTTTGTTTAATTCTACTTTTCAATTTATATTACATATTTTTCATTGTGTTCCTATTAGTAATATTAATTTATAGGATTAGAACTTATTAGCTACCTATGGTGGGCAACAATGTGTGCCGTTTTTTAATGATATACAAGGCAATGGTCAATATACATGATCTTGAAACTATGTACACAGAGGCTAGGTCAATATGTAATTTGAGTAGAACATTGAATGATATATGCTAAGCTGCTCATTGTATTTTGCAATCATACTTGGGTTGTAGCAAAAATAAAATCCATTACAAATAATAGCCATTATGATGTAGTGGCTACACAATTTGAGTATCAATAAAAGACAAGTCAATTGAAAGATTTAGTTACTCTAGTTAAGTGAGTAATATGGAGGGAAGATCTTTTAGAGTGAATGGAAACATAAACATAGAGATGCTCTAAGGACTCTGCCTTAACTATATTATACTAGTATGAAATATACTAAAGAAAAATATCACTGTTTTGGAGTGATGTCACGCCAAATTATGTGAGGGCACAATGCACTAAACCAGGTTTTGCTCCAATAACTTTAACAATAGGATGAAACTTATCAAATAGTCTTAATAAAAAAAGTTACTTTGCAATAAAATCTTCTTTCCACAATCACAGTATAAATGAGAAAACAACCAAATGACATTTCACAAGAGCATGATAAATCAGTATTTGTCGATTCATCTTAAGACATGTTCCCATAAAAACCACGTCAAAACAGAAACCGCTCGCAGTCGCAGGAAGGGCGACTCGAGCGGAACAACCACCTCCGCCGCCGCCCCTTCGGCCCCCGTTTTCCTCGCCTCCGGCCTCCTCGCCGGTGGTAAGGAGAAGCGGGGGGGGGGGGGGTGGGTCCGTTCTCCAGTAGATTTGCTACTTCGTTAGGTTTTCTTTCAATAATTTTCCTTTCCTCCAAAATAATTGGATTAGGGTTTGGATCGTCGTTTCGATGTCTTGATCTAGCTTTCTATCCCATACTGGATCTTTTTTGGAGTATGTGTCGTTCTCTTTGAAAGTGGCATGTTCTTCATAAGGGGATCAAGGTATGTTGCCCTAATTTGTTTTGAGGAGGGATTGGATCTGCTTTCCTTTCGGTGGAATCATCTTTCCGGGCGCTGGTGCTACTACCGACGACGGCGGATCTATCTTTCCGGCCAGTTGCTAGTGATGGCTAACGGCGGTGTTAGATCTTATGGTCGGCTCAACCTTCAGAAGATACGGCCGATGTGCTTTCGGCGCCTTTTACTCCCTACAGTGGTCGAGCATACTGCGCCTCTTTTGCGGTTTCCACGATTGTTGAGTCTTCTGTTGGTGGAGATTGTGGCGCTTGGGTCTGGATCTTGTGAAGCTTCATGGCGAAAGCAGTGGACGTTGCTAGTTGCCAGGAAGATGAAGAATAGAGACCTAGTGGTGTGATTCAATGTAACTTTACTTTATGTTGAGGTTTTAGTTGTAAAAGAGGTTCTATATCAATGAAATACAGTCCCTTTCTAAAATAAAGACATGTTCCCGTAAAGATTCATTTGAATTAGAAATTGGATCTCTGTCTCATCATAGTGCACTATCATTAGTCATAGCATATTAGTCATAGCAGGATTCAATTAGAGTACTTCAAAACCACGAATCATTAAAACGTGTTCGGTGACCAACTAACTATGGGACCATAAACGTTAGAACCTGGCACAAATCAGAGCAATCAAAACCACAAATTCAAAGTTTCAAACGTTAGAAACTGGCATAAGCAACCATCATACCTGCACGTGCTTCCAGGATTATGCGAAGGATCTCGCGGAAGAGAGCACGGTCGGTGCCATGGTGCTTAGTTTTTTTAGAAGCCCTCGTCGGAGGACTGGGGGAGGAGGGGGACGGACCTATGTCACAAAGTTTTCCGTACGACCGGGTCGAGGTACGGATTCATGATATGCGAATCGATACTTTTTAAGTTTCTGGTACAAAGGGGTATATCTCTTCGAAACGATGGTTCAAGAGGTGGGTACGTGAACCATTAATTTTTGGTACGATAATTCGGGACAATATGTTCGGAACGATGTTCAACTTGCTTTTTAGACTTTATTTATCAATTGTTCAAGACAAATAGTAATTGATCATAAGTTTCAAGATGGTTAAATGGGCTCCGGTAATGCAACCCAATATTGATCGCTAATCAAAGAGCAGCAGAGCGAGACCGTTTCCCGTAACGAACCGGTACGCATTGAAACATGGAACCAACTTACGTGCCTGTCGTCGAACCAAACAGTAAACCACAAGAACCCATATCTCGGTTGGTTACGGCGTAACCGGTACACTGGGACACCACTGAACGGCGAACCCTTACGGACGAGGCGACGGTTAGCGGCGGCGCTGCCTCGGGAGTCCCGGCGCGTGGCGCACGGGAGGAGAGCGGCAGCGATTGGCAAAATCAATACGAGTTGGTTGGTTGGTTTGGTGGCAGGCTACTGGTACCTAGGCCAACCTGGCACGCGGCCGCGCCGCACCAGCCCACCCCCCGCGCGCCCGCCGCAATGCAGCAGCCGCTCGCGCGCCTCGTGCCCGCCGCCCGCCCCGCGCTCCCGCCGATCCACGCCGGAGCCACCGGCTCGAGCTATCCACCCGTCCACCGGGCCACGGCGCTTCGCCGGCCGCCGCTCACCGCGGCCGGGCGGAGCGCGTACCGCCCCCTCGCCGTCTCCGCCCAATCCGCTAGCGTCCACTCCAGCTTGAGGTATATCTGAAGCTCTCGTGCTTTTTACAATTTTCTTGTTCTTGCCTTTGTTTTTGATTCGCGAGATGCGTGACATAGATTTGCCAAACTTCGGTCGAATAATCTGCTCGGTCCACGGAATCGAAGGAAGAGGAGTGAAATCGCGGGCAACCCTGCTGTTGTTCTGGAACAGCCGTGTTGAATTTTGTAGCTGTTTGGGAAGGGGGAACTACTAATTTTTCCGATGCTCTAGTATAAGTATATAAGAGTGTGCAGATTCATTTCCCAACTAAGTGATCTGTGCATGTTGATTGCTAGCTTTGCCATTGTGTGTTATCTTTAGCAGGAACCTTTGACCATGAATCCTTTAGTGACGTTCATGATTCATTGATTTGTAATTGTTGATGATATTTGATTTCATTAAAGATATAGTTTTCATTTTTTAGGGCAATATATTTTTCATTTAGTATGAACTTCAAATGTATATGAAATTATGAATACAAACTAGATGTTAATCCTTTTGATTTTTAGGCTGGAGCACAAATTTTTCGAGGTAGAGATGAAGGTGCGTGACTATGAACTTGACCAATACGGTGTTGTTAACAATGCAGTGTATGCTAGCTACTGTCAACATGGTGAGTTCCATCCATAGCACAAACTCATAAGTTAAAATGAACCGGTAATTTACGCTAGTACTGTTAGTCAGTATACACAAGATTTACATTACATCTAAAATGTCCATGCCCTTTATCATGGTTTGTTCTTATAAAACTAGTTCTAGTTTAGGTAGCGTATTGAGGTCTCATATCCGGTTATATGCCTTGAACTTGAGCAGGTCGTCATGAGCTGCTTGAGAGTGTAGGCATCAGTGCAGATGCAGTGGCACGCAGTGGTGAATCACTGGCCCTCTCTGAGCTGCACCTCAAGTTCTTCGCTCCTTTGAGGGTAACTTTTACTTTTCCAAGCTGTTCAGAAAACCAAAATTCAAGAATTTGATTAAATTCTGTGAGCTGGAAACCTTGGATTACGCATATCACTGCATGTCGGTTTCTCTTAGTTATAATGCTCCCTTATCATTTTTGGACTACCAGAGTGGTGACAAGTTTGTTGTCAAGGTGAGGCTTGCTAGCATCAAAGGTGTACGGATGATATTTGAGCACATCATTGAGAAGCTGCCTAATCATGAGGTATGTAGAACGCACAGCTACATGTTGGGAACAGAAGAATAAAAAACTCAATGCATTTCAAGCACTTTTGCAAAAATATTACTTGGGAATTGGGATTGTGTTGCAACATATAGTTACATGTTATTTTATACTAACTTCTATACCGAGAAAGATATATATTAAAATTCCAACATCATGTTTCTCTTTTCAGCAAATTCTGGAGGCAAAGGCAACGGCCGTTTGTTTGAACAAAGACTACCGTCCTTCCCGCATACCTCCTGAACTACTGTCCAAGCTGCAGCTCTCCTCATCATAGGACAGCAAAGGGTCAAGTGACAATAAAAACAGTCTGCAAAGAAAGTTGCAGCTAATTTTGGAGGCAAAGATAAGGGCTGTTTATCTGAACAATAGACCATCATCCTATGTCCAGAATTGTTATGCAAGCTGCAGCTCTTTTCGTCCAAGGACAGCAGACTACTGATTGCGTTAATAATCGCTGCAGTTAATTGTGGGGGCAAAGATTTCGTCCAATGAAAAAATACTGCCGTCCTGCCCGTGTATATCCAGAACTGTATCCAAGCTCTTCTCATCCAACGACAGCAGATTAGACAGGCTCGTAGTATCAGAAGAGCTACAGCCCGTCTGCTTTGTAATTTTGTAAGTGTGTAATTGTTGGTCTGATACATTTGATTTGCGAGTGCAATGCATGTTTCAGTAGAGAAAATTTCGTTTCACACTGGATGATGCACCAGTACCATACTACTGTGCTTCGGTGCACGTAAATATCCTATTAAGAATAGGAAATATACGTAGTGCCCATAGTTCAGCTGCGAGAACAGATAGCATAAAACTATCAGCGCCAGCGATATTTAAGAATCTCCTATACAAATTACTTTAGGAAATAGTCCAAATTACTTCTCCTTAAATATGGCCAAAGACCAAATAATCCCTTAAACTTTTTTTTTTTTGGTTTGATGTACCCTGCCCATCCAAACTATATCAATTAATTGGTCAAATCAACACTTTCACTAAGATTTGTCCTTTTTTTTTCCTCTACAGGCAAGCGAAGTTTTAAGTCAGTTGGTCCAATCCACAGTTTAAGAAGAGCAATATGCATGATATCCCTTGGACTTTATCATCAGCGTGATTCCTCCTTTTAATATAATTGGCAGGTTCATTTAAAAAAATCATCAGTATGATTCGATTCGACCGAATTAAACAATCACTGTTACATGTACAGAACAAACTGTACGCCGCTCACAGCATATACCGATATACGCCACGTACGGCTAACGGCTTCAGCGGGGCACATGAAAATCACAAGTGGTGTTGGAACCGGGCAAAACATATGTACTGCATGCTTCTGCTTGTTTCATACCCCTACCAAACATATGAAGTCCTTAGAGCTCTTTCTAATTCGCCTATACAGACTATCAGAGCAAAGGACTGACCCTTGGTATAAAATAATTATTATAGAAATTCAAACGAAGACAATTTCTGCCAGACGCTACTAAATAGGACTAGGCTTCAAGAAAGAAAGAAAGTGTACAACAGTAGTCTACACACCAATAACGTGTTTTTCTACGTGCTTGAGTTTTGACGTAGAGGTCAACCATTTTACTTGAACAGTGTATCTGAAAGTCAATTAACAATTACTACCACCAATGTGATTTCACTTTGAGAGAAAGATGTGGAATTTGCTCTCTCTTTTTTTTCATCGCTAAAGTAGTAAGTAAAGTGTGTTCAGCATGATTGATTATCTTGGTTTTTTGGTTGCATTCCAGCAACTTTTCAGGGTCGCGCGAACCAACCGTACCGTATGCTGTTTGTGATTTGTGAGGCGTCGCCGCAATAAAATTCAACACCATGGGACACGAACTGGCTAGTTTAATCCGGGACGCTTTCGTCGTCGTTACTCATTAGTCGTGACAACTCCTAACTAATCATGACACGAAGCTTCTGCACGTACGTAATGTTTAACCCTTCAGGCTGCATGACTTGTCGGACCCACTTCGAGGTGTCCCCACCCGTCAGCCACTCCTAGAATACCTCGGCACGGCAGCACCCCACCAAACCCGTCGACGGGTCAAGGCCACGCGCCTCCAACTTGACCTCGATTCACACACGCCTTCTCAGTCTTCTACTCTTCTCAAAGCTCAAGCTCGAGCTCAAGGTACTTGAACAGTCGGAAACACAACTCCACGAGAAGTACAATCCAGTGGTCATGGGCTCCAGGAGTCAGCACGTAGCGCAAACTCGCAGCTGGTCCTCGTTGGATTAGTTATTAGACCGAGCTCATCGTACCTCAATTAGTTATTTTTTTACTGTGAAAACTATAAATCCGGGTTTTGAGTATTATACTTAGCATCATGGCTCATAGTTTTTTTTTATAAAAAATATTTTGTTAAAAATAAACGATGCTATTCATTTAATGGTAGGATATACTATGTTTGTCGATAATGAGACGTGAGATGACATTGTCAAAAGCGAACCTACGCACATATAAGCATTTTCGTCCATTTTAGTATGTTTTTTTTTAAAAAAAATAGAGCAGAGCAAATGGCAAAGCCCAATGGCGGCGGCTCGCCCACACACAGGATTGGAAACTTTTCGGAGTAAAATTAACCCCACGACAAGGACAGTTGAATAGCCGGCGAATTTTCCGGCCATTTTTTGATGCTCCGTCACCTATATAAGACGCAGCGCATTGGCATAATGGCATCAACGACGAGCAACGATCAGTGCGATATCTAACTGGCCACTTAGACATCCAGAGTTCGGCGAAGAACGTGCCACCACAATTCGCTCGCTGGTCGCAAATGCAGCAGCAGATGGGCAGCCTCGTTCATCAGCTGCGCGCGGCAGATGGGATAAGCTTCGGCTCCGGCGCCCACGGCCAGCACGGCGCGGTGGCGCGTCGTCCTGGCAGGGTGGTCGTCGCGGCGGCGCACGTGGCTGCGCGGCCCAAATACTGCCGGCTTCGGGGCGCGGCTGCCATCGCCGTGCCCGAGACCAGCCGCCAGCTGCTCGATCAACAAGTTCGCCCCAGCAGCACCACACCGAACCTGAAGCTTCCCACCATCAGGTTCGCTTCGATCCCCTTAATTACTTGGTTTCCATGAAGTTAAGGCACCATGCCCCCAAGCTGAATGGTAATACTCCTGAATTCCTGATGATGTCTGTGTGCTAAACAACGCATGCAGGAAGGACAAGTTCTTCGAGATCGAGATGAAGGTCCGCGACGACGAGCTCGACGAGTACGGCGTCGTCAACAACGCCATCTATGCCAGCTACCTCCACAGTGGTGAGCCATCGTTCGTTATTCCTCTCATCTCAAGAGATTATTCCCTAGTTTCTAGTTAGGACATGTGAGACACATGCATTTCTGCGAGTATATATATTAATTATCTGAGCCGTACGTATCAGGCCGTGACGTGGTGCTTGAGCAGCTGGGCATCAGCGTGGACTACTGGACGTCCACGGGCAACGCCATGGCTCTGTCAGAGCTGAACCTCAAGTACTTCGCGCCTCTGAGGGTACATGTTTATCTTTTTTAAAAACAAATAGGGCACATGTCTATCAACATCCATTTGTTATGTGAACTCATGCATGGCAAATTCCTTGTGCAAGGGAATAAAATGTCACAGAATTTACTTACATTTATATATCTTGCTGCATCGCCAGAGCGGTGACAGGTTTGTTGTCAGGGTGAAGCCTGTGCAAATCAAAGGCGTGCGTATGATTGTCGAGCACATGATCGAGACCCTGCCGGGTCGTAAGGTGCGCAAGAACTGAAAATATGCTGTATATGTTCAGTTTTTAACGATGTATATATATCTCACATCCCTTTATTTGCTACTATTGCCAGCTCGTGTTGGAAGGCAGAGCGACCGTTGTTTGCCTCAACAAGGACTTCCGTCCAACTCGGGTGTTCCCAGAGTTGTCGGCGAGAGCAATGGAGGTCTTCTCTTGCAAAGTAGCCTAAAGAAAGGTTAATGTTGTAACGAGCTTAAAAGGCAGAGAAGACGAAGGAGGAAGCAATATTCTACATACTGCTTTCACGATAGATCATTTGTCTTCGATGCTATCATGGTGTACATGGTTCAATTTAATTGGTTTCCTAAATTTGTACCTGCAATGTTCGAGATGATGCATATAAATAAAAGAACCGAGAGACGCACAGCTCGTTAAAGCTCTCTAAGCAATGCGAACACAAACTGGGATAGAAAGTATAAGGTTCCTCAATTTGGAACTTGTTGAGGTTGCAAAACAGAACATAAGTTTTTTATGCCTATCTTCAATTGTTTTCTTCTGTAAAGGAAAAACATGACATGGTTTTTAATGTTTGATATTTGCTATAGTTACAGAAAAAGTCAGAAACTATTCAAAGCAAAGTCAAAATTCGTGAACATATACTTAAATGACATTATGGTGTCAACAACCGGTTAACAGTCTACGCTGACTGCAACCATAATGATTACCATTGTTAATTCTAAGAGACTGCAGATTATTCTGCAGTACAGTATTATAAACTAATGTAACGAGATTATTTGCAAAAGTATTTATTTACGCTCGTGGAGAGATAATTAAAAGTAATTCTATGGCCAGAAGAACCTACATAACTTTTGCATGCATGCCAAACAAAATTTAACCAAATAGTTCATCAAGGTGAAAAGGCCCAATTCATTATTCCAAGACATGGGCTGATTATGATGCAATGAGCGACATAAAAAGCAGCCCATCATCGATTGCAAAACTTGTGACGACTGGCTTCGGTGTAGAGGGGAGACCGTGCAAATCAAAAGGTGAAATGGGCAATAATAACAGGATCAGCAGACAATCATCTTAAAGCATTTAGAATACCAATAATAATGATGCACACCCTGGGAACTCCATCATATACAAGCCACACTCGAGTATGAAGCATCTAGGATGTTGTTCTACGAGCTTCTGCTGCTGAGCATATACTTACTCATATACTCCATTAGTGTAGTATTTTCCAGAGTTTCTAACAAAATATTGCAATTCTTCTCATCCATGGTAAAATTAGTTAAGAAGGCAAGATTATCAAGAATGCCAGTTAAGCAAATTTCTTAATTGCAGCGTACTCCGTATATGCTATCCTGGCTTATATGTTGCAGTTGACCAACAATACTCTGGAAAGCAGCAGATATTCCTCGAGCAGTATTAATGAGTAGCATTTCGTTGTTGTTTTCTGAAAGCAGCAGATTGTAATCAGATTATCTTTACACTTCTATCAGGATGTGTTAGTACAGTGGTTCCACAAAAGAAGATCACACTAAACGATTCAGCAGCAATTTAAACACAGCAAAGGTAGAGCACACACCAGCTAAAGGACTTCTCATGAGTATCAACGGGTAAAAAAATCACTTCGCCTGGAGTGTGAGTGGCTATTGTTCCAGTGCTAACTTCTATGAACCAATACCATTGCGCCATTCTTGTCAATATATATACAACGCTGCATTTCTTACAAAGGAAAAAAAAATACTTGTGTAGACCAAACCTTATTCTCTCATTCAATGACCTGAAAGAGATCTTCTATTTGAGTTGGCTTGCACCAACTCAAACTAGCAGTATGAGACTATCTGTATGTCATACATTCTTACTTTGGAATTTCTGAAATGGGTATCTCTATGGGCCTAATTTTCAGCAGCTACTGACACCCGGTACAACTTTGAATGAAGAGCTGAGACATCAGCACACAATATTAATTTTCATATACTTGAAGGTTGAAGGCTATCGACGCCGCGGTACATCTTTGAACGAAAAGAAGGTACATCGTGCACACAATATGAATTGCAGTGTCCGATGCATGCCCTGGACTTTGGACCTCCGGCGCAAACAAAAGTCCCCTCTCTCACAATAGTACATATAATAGACAAACTGTGACGCTACAGCATGTACGTGCCGTGCCGCTTCGGCAGGGCACACATCATGCAAATCGCAAGTGGTGTTGGAACGGGGCAAAACAAAAGTGCTAGCTTCTGCTTGTTTTGTACCCCTACAAAACAGATGACGTCCTTATAGCCCTTTCTCTCGTGTATTTACACGGAGATGATCGAAGCAAATTCGTCCATTTACACGGAGATGACCAAAGCAAATGGCTGTTTCTTGGTAAAGTAATCCAAAGAAAAGAGAGTTTAATCTCCGTCAGATGCTACCAAATAGGCCTAGGAGTACTTCAACGAAGAAGGAAGAAAGTGTACGGCAGTAGTGCTTGAGTTTAATTTGCCGCCAGCCATTTCACTTTCAGAGCGTTTTTCAAAAGTAAATTAACAGTTAGCACCAATGTGATTTTGGCCGTGTTTAGATGTAGAAAAAGTGTCCCCTTTTCACGGAAAAGTTATCCATGTAGAGAACCGTGTCAGTTCATTTCTATCTCTATACACGCTTCAATAGTACTTTTTCGTACTTTTATCCTTTTTTCACAATCTAAACACAGCCTCTATTAAAAGGCAGGTGCGGGATCTGCATTTTTCATCTCTACAGTATGTACAGTGTTCACCAACGACAGGTCAAGGCCACGTGCCTTCAACTTGACTTCGATTCACACACACGCTTCTTATCAAGCTCTCGTACGACTTGAACAATCGGAAACAAACTTCACGAGTAGTACAATCCAGTGGGTCCTGGTCCTGGGCTCTTAGTAGTCAGCACGTGCCACGTAGCCCAAACGGGCTGCGCTGGTCCTTCTTGACGTGTCGGTTTGCTCTGCAGACAATGTAGATGTGATTGTCTTATTCTTTGAGATGGTAATGCTCATTTTGCGTTTGGTTGAAGAGACATGTTGATCCTATATTTTCATTTCGTTGAAGGGATGAGGCATCATCTGAATGTAAGCACATCCGACATGATTCCATCGCATGATCTTGTTACGTAAACAGAACGCATGCTGAGCAGAGATCGAATGGCAGATCGAGGAAGCAACCCCCAACGGCTCGCCCCACACACAGGATTAGAATTTTGTGAGTAGAACCCCACAGGCCACGACGAAGTACATGGTTGAATAGCCGGCAATTCCGTGCCCATGCTTTGATTCCCCGTCAGCCGTCACCTATATATAAGTCGCCACGCATTGCCATCAAGGCATCATCTATCAGCAGCGCGGTATCTAACGCTGGCCAGCCACCAAAACATATCCACACAGTACGTTCGACGAAGGACGTAGTACGTACTCCTACGTCCTATACCACACCACTATTACACTATTCGCTGTCGCAAGATCGCAATATAATGCAGCAGCAGATGAGCATGGGCGGCCTCGTTCGTCAGGCCACCGGGCGGCTCATCTCCGCTCGCCCGGGCGCGGCAGATGGGATGATAAGCTTCGGCTCCGGCGCCGACGACAACCACCACCACCGCGTGGCGGTGCGCACCGGCCGGCGGCGGGCGGCGCGTCTCGGCAGGGTCGTCGTCGCGGCGGCGCACGTGGCCGCGGGGCCCAAGTACCGCCGGCTCCGGGGCGTGGCTGCCGTCGTCGCCGCCCCTGACACCACCGGGCGCGAGCTGTTCGATCAGCGTGCTCGCCCCGGCAACAGCACCGCGTCGAAACAGCTTATTGCCAGCATCAACAAGGACAGGTTCTTCGAGATTGAGATGGAGGTCCGCGAGGACGAGCTCGACGAGTACGGCGTCGTCAACAACGCCATCTACGCCAGCTACCTCCACAGTGGTGAGCCATCGTTCATTATTCTTCTTTGGGTACCCTTCTTCTTTAGAGCTCTATGAGATCATCCATTGATTCCTATACGTACGTATGACACGTATCAGGTCGTGACGTGATGCTTGAGAAGATGGGCATCAGCGTGGACTACTGGACATCTACGGGCAACGCCATGGCTCTTTCAGAGTTGAACCTCAAGTTCTTCGCGCCTCTGAGGGTACATTATCATTCCTATCTTTCGTTGATCATTTGTAGTGTGAAAGCATGCGTGGCAAATACCTCGTGCAAACAAACTCTCACAGATTTACTTATATTGTAATTGTAATATCTGTATATTTTGCATCGTCAGAGTGGTGACAGGTTTGTTGTCAAGGTGAAGGCCAATTCAAATCAAAGGCGTGCGGATTATTGTCGAGCACATGATCGAGACCCTGCCGGATCGTAAGGTACGGTACACATGAACTGCAAGCATGTAACATGTGTGTTATGTTGTTAAAAACGATGGTAAGTGTATATATATCTCACACCTTTATTGCCACTCTTGCCAGCTTGTATTGAAAGGCAGCGCGACAGCTATTTGCCTCAACAAAAACTTTCGTCCAACTCGGGTATTCCCGGAGTTATCAGCGAGTTTGGTGGATGCCTTCTCTTGCAAAGTCGCCTAAAAGATTACGAGGATAATTTTAGGGGTAAATCAGGGGGGAAAAAGCAACATTCGAATCCCCTGCTTCCACAGTACAGTATATCGTCTAATAGTGCCAGTACATCTTCTAATAATGCTGTAAAGGTTTACGGTTCAACTCTCGTTTCGCTAATGTTTAGCTACAATGTACAAGACACACATAAATAAAATAAGAGGACTGAGATGCATTGTTAAATGTCTGTCAACAATAGTGTTACGCTGGTAGAAAAGGTGGTTATTTTTTGATGATTCAATAGTATTCTGCGAGAAATAATAAGTCAGAATAAGCCATAACAAGCCAGCAGAACGGGTTTCCGGGATAGGACCTAGTACAAGGTTTTTTTATTTGGAATTTCTGTTCAGTTAACAACGTTGCAACAAAAAAAAAAAAGAGTATCTTCAGCTGACCTTTCAATTTTTAGCCCCTACTTCTATTTTAAATTGGAGACCTCTTAACCACGTTCCAACCTTCACTTCCTGACGCCTCCAACCGACCTCTCATGTTTCCTGATAACTATTACTTATAAGAAAACTCTCGCCCCAAATCAGGTCATGGTGCAGAGTAATTGTAGAACCTACATAACTGGCATCGCAAACAAGATCTAGGACCACTCATAGTCAAATTTAACCAAATAAAAGGTGAAACAGTCCAATTCATCATTCCTGAAAAACGTGTCCCGATGACGCAGAGGGCAACATAAAAATTAGTTTTGCCAAGGATTACAAAAGTTGTCACAGCTTCGTTGTAAGGTGTGACGTGCAAATCAAAGGTGAAAGGTGCAATAATAAGTTAATAATAGCCAATCACCTGAAGCATCTACGATACCAATAATGTGCAAGAGCACAGCCGGGCAATTCCAGCTTCGCCCTCAAATAACATCTAGGGTGTTCTAACAATCTTCTACTGCAGCCATTATCCTGCTGAGCATACGCATGTCTCTTACATCCATTAATCTGGTGATTCATAATGGAACCTAGAGAAACTGATGTTTGTTTGGATAAAAACAAGGCTGCCCAACTACCGTACTTTCCAAAGTTGCCAACAATTGCTGGTCTTCTCATATATGGATACCTAATGCTAAGGAGGCAAGATTTTTTGCACTGCTTGGAAAACAAGATTCTTAATAGGAGCATATCTGCCTTGCAGGCATATATGTTGCGGTTGGTCAACAATATTATTTCACTTGGTGTCTAAAAGCAGCAGATCTCCCAAGCAGTGTGTGTATACAGTGCTCCTCTAAGCAGATTGTAACCAGATTTTCTTTATACTTATAGCATCATGTGTTACAAGACACTTGACCAATAGTTCTGTGAATAAGTTACACATTAATCACTGGCAAATAATTGAGCAGCAGTTTAGCACAACAAAGGTATAACAGAACACAGTAAATGACTTCTCATGGATATCAGAGGGGGAAAATTGATGCATGTCACCTGGAGTGTGGCTGATGCTGCAATGGTTGCCTATCTGAATCTGATGCACCATTCTTGTTAATGTACAAGACTATGCTACGCTCCTACAAAGTAAAAATTTCCTCTGTGGTGGCCCTGCCTCAACCCATTGCATGCTTGAGTGAATCACCAGCACCCTGGAAGAACAGGCATGACAGAGCAAAGTCTGCAACGAAGATCCCAACCAGAGAAACGACCACTGCAGATGTTGTAGACTCCCCAACGCCCTTGGCTCCACCATGGGTTGTGACACCCCAGGCACAGCTCACAACGGCGATGATGGCACCAAACACTTGAGATTTCAGCAAGGAGCTGATCAGGTCCCATGGCCGCAGCGCCTTGCGCGCCGACTCCAGAATGATGCTGACGCTGACACCAAAGACGGAATCGGCAAGGAACGCCGAGGAGGCGAGGCCGAGCGCGAAGCTGATCAATGTCAGCACAGGGAGCGCAAGCACGCAGGCGAGGACGCGCGGGACGACGAGGTAGTCGATCGGGTTGGCGCCGAGGACGCGGAGGGTGTCGGTCTGCTCGGACACCTGCATGGTGCCGAGCTCGGCGGCGAACGCGGAGCCAACGCGGCCGGCGGCGACGACGGCCGTGACGACCGGCGAGAGCTCCCGCGCGAGCGCGAGGGCGAGGACGCCGCCGACGGATCGGTGGAGGCCGAGGCGGGTGAACTCGCGCACGAACTGGATGGTGAAGGCCATCCCGACGAAGGCGGCGGTCAGGAGCGCCACCCCCGCGCTCCCTGGTCCCACGCGGCGGAGCTGCGCCAGGAGGTTGCGGCGGTGGACGCGGCCCGTGAGGACGCGGTGGAAGACCTGGCCCGCGAGGAGCAGCGCCGAGAGCCCCCGCCAGATCGCGCGCGGCGGAGACCAATTCGCGAGAAGGGAAGGCGGAGCCTCGGTAGCGGGCGATAGGGGCGGAGGGGGCGGCGGCGGAGGGGAGTTGTTGCTGTTGCCGGCGGCGGTGGGCGTGAGGGAGAGGCGCGGGACGGGCAGGCGGCGGCGGGACGAGTGCAGGCGGAGGAAGAAGGATTTGGGGCTGGATTGGTGGAGGAGCGGGTGCGTCGTGGCGGAGGTGGGGCGGAGGAGGAGCGCGGCGGCGGACGACATGGCGGCGGTGGTCGGAGATCGGCGCGGCGGTGAGACTGAGTGGGGTGGGTGGGTGGGGAAAGAGATTGGGAATGGCGTGGTAGTTCGGGCGGAGGGTTCTTGTCTCGTGGGCCTTTGGGCCGCGAAGAAGACACTAGTGGGCTAGTGGGCTAAAAGAGATGTGCTGTTTACAAATGTTCGTACGCATTGCTATAACAATAGTTCTAGGCTGCGTTTGCTGGATATCAGTAATCTTGTTAAGCTTCACACAAATGATGTAGCCACACGGCCACATTACTCAAAGATTCACCGCATACATTGAGCTCTGATATGGATATTGGTTAGATGCTGGAATGAGTGCTTCAAAACCGAGTAGAAAAAGAACAAGTGATCTGTTTCAATAGAAATGGCATGAACCTGACATTTGGATAAACATTCAGATCAATTTATCCAATGTTGAAAGATCAATCAGTACATGTAGTTCATCCTCTCCTTCAGATATTCTCTTTGTATATGAGCAATATCCCACCAGTCAATCAGTTTCATCATGCATTCATGTATATGACTATAAGCAATCCACAATCAATCCATCAGATTCTTGTTTCCCTAGGTTCCGATATTCTCTTATGTAAAATTCAAATAGTACATACTTGAATTTAGCAGATGCCGACCTACCGACTGCCACAAGTCAGAAATTTCTTTACAAGCGGTAGCATTAATCCAAACATGTCAATAGATACTCTTTACAGACAACAAACTATACAAGTATGAAACAAAAAATCTTTGGCAGCATCAATATAGTTTCGTACTCATAAAAATGATGAAGAGCAGCCTGCAGCTGGTAACGGTGCAAAGATGATGAAAAGCAGACGACATGGCAATGGCACTGTTCAGCATCCATCTCTGCTGCGACTGCATTCCATTGCAGCCATTGGAGCACACCAGTGTTCAGCATGTCCCTAGTTATTGCAGTTTCCATCAAGTAATTTCTGCTGCTCCTTCACCATTTAGTCATGCACTATCTCCAACTTTAAACATCAAATGCACAAAATCAAGAACCCAACATCTATCAGTAATACCATTATATAAAAAACATCTATCAGTAATATTGTTAAGCTTCACACAAATGATAAAAGCACACTACTCAAATATTCACTGCATACATGGAGCTCTCATATAGTCATATGGATAGTGTTAACTGCTTGAATGCAGGATGACTGGCCTCAAATGCTTTAATACAGTGCTTCAAAACTATGGGAAGTCTTTGTCAGAAGCTTCTGCACATGGTGCCCATTCGCCCATTCCCTATCGCAAACTAATTTACCATTCCAAATGTACCGGAGACAATTGGGTCCTAATCATCAGCCAGCAGTTGCCAATTGCACTACAACATATCTTCTCTACTATATATTTCAGGCATGGTTTATTACATCATTCGAATCAGACCCCAAAAAACCAAGAAAGAAAATAAAAGCTTCCACCACGGTACAAACAAGGCTTTTGTTCAGATGATGACAGTTCAGAATCCATATGTATTGCTATATCAATATTTATAAGCTTTGTTTTTTGGTGAGCCACTGAGCCAATTCATCTCTGAACTATTGATGTAGCCTGATCGCCGCTTGGTCAAGACGACGGAGACGTTCGGGTCAAATGGTTATCACTTCCGTTGCTGGCGAAAAAATTTGACGCGCATTTTCTGAAAATGAAAATTTTTGCTACCATTTCTTTTTTGTTTACAGATAAAAATATGCAATCGAACAGTACATAGAAACAGAACTGCTTGGGGGACATGAGCATTGAAAGACATGCGTTCCAGGCACGCCATCAACCACGCGCAAACCTTTCCTAATTAGGCTCCGGCGTCCGCGGATGGCAACAGGCGGTTCGCTGCTCCATGCTCTCTCCGGATCGGTTTGTGTTGACATCGGATCTCAACACGCAGTCGGAAGTCGGACTCACTCCCACCATTAAATACTCGACTTGTTTGGGGGGCACTCGACTCGCGCGTCCATTGCTCTCATCGCCACCGACCTCCGCCGCCTCTCCCCCTCCTCTCGCGCAATCAAGCAATCCGCCGTCGAAGCTTCCACCGCTCGCGATGGCCGCCTGCTGCGTAGAGCCCGCCGCCGCCGCCGCCCGCAGCCACTCCGGCCTCAAGAGGAGGCGCGTCGCCGTCGGGAGCTCGGAGCAGTACGAGGAGACCGCCTGCCGCCTCGGCAAGGGATCCTTCGGCGCGGTCGTCAAGGCGCGGCACCGGGACACCGGCCAGGTCGTCGCCATCAAGCGCCTCGGCGCCGAGCACGGCGGGCCCGAGGCGGCGCTGCGGGAGGCGCGGTTCCTGGAGGACGCGTCCGGCGGCGGCGCCAACCCGTTCGTGGTGGGCTTCCACGGCGTCGTCCGCGCCCCGGGCACCTTTGACCTCCGCCTCGTCATGGAGTGCGTGGGCCCCAGCCTCCACGACCTCCTGCGCAAGCGCCCCCGCGGGAGCCCCCCGCTCCCCGAGGCCACGGTCCGCGCCGCCATGTGGCAGCTCCTCACGGGCGCCGAGAAGATGCACGCCGCGCGCATCGTCCACCGCGACATCAAGCCCCAGAACATCCTCGTCGGCGAGGGACACACCGTCGTCAAGATCTGCGACTTCGGGCTCGCCATGTCCACCGACGACCGGCCGCCGTACGGGCACGCCGGAACGCTCTGGTACATGGCGCCGGAGATGCTGCTGGAGAAGCCCGACTACGACACGCAGGTCGACGTCTGGTCCCTGGGGTGCGTCATGGCGGAGCTCATCAACAACGGGACGCCCCTGTTCGAGGGATTCTACGACCAGGGTCAGCTCTGCGCCATCTTTGACGTGCTCGGCGCGCCCGACGACAGCACGTGGCCGTGGTTCTCGGACACGGCGTTCGCCACCGTGGTGATGCCGGAACTGGACGTGCAGCGGGAGAACCGTCTGCGGGAGCTGTTCCCGGAGACCAAGCTCTCAAAGCAGGGGTTCGAGGTGCTCAGCGGCCTCCTCACGTGCAACCCCGACAAGAGGCTCACGGCAGCCGCCGCGCTCAGGCACCCGTGGTTCGCCAAGGTCGACGCCCTCGAGCTGCCCAAGAAAGTGGAGATGCTGTCGCCGTTGCCCAAAAGACTGAGGATCCACGCTGTTTGCGTGACTTAGGACATCTCTCTGTGATAGTCGATGAATAGCTCCTGTATCTGTAATGTTGTAGATATTCTGATGTAAATTCATCATTGGAAATCAAATCTTTTCTGCTATGTTGTTTGAATGAATTTGATTGATCTTGCTGTACACATACCGTTTAGAGAAGTTGTATATGTTTGAAGTTGTCACAACATTCAGTTTGAAGCTGTCTATGTTGAAGATAATTCTTGTTATGTACTTGTTCTTGGCATGTACACCTGTCTCCGTGGCACTCAAAGTGTCCTAGCATTCTCGATTTAAACAAGGTTGCCGACTGTCTGGCACACTAGAGTGGAACATTGCCCTTGCCTCTTGGTGATCAGCGACTGTGCTGCACGCTTGCACCTTCAGTTTGATGAAAGCTAACTCGTGTCCATTCTGAATGAGAATACTAGATTATCAGGGCATTATTATTTATTAGCACCCAAATTGCACATCAATCGTCCCAGTGTACAAGGCATCCAGGCTTCATAATTCAGACTTCAGAGAGTGCTTATCCCTGCTTAATTTCGTGCGTTTCTACGTGATTGTGCTTGAATCGAGTTGGTGCATGAACCTGATAGCGCCTGGGCTCTGCTAGTACTAGAAGTACACGCCCTCTCTTCTCTTCAACCTGAGCAACTAGTTGGTGTACGAGAAAGTGGGCGTCAGGGGACCGTCATGCGTTTGTTTCTTCACATGCCCCACTTGATGGTGCTAATTACCAGAAATTAAGTTCTTCCTCTAGCGTCAAAGACTCAAAGTGATTTTAGGCAAGTACCTAAAAAAATGTGATTTTAGACAAATAATTGTTCTGCATTCCGCGATCCTGCCTACGACCTTCGCGTACGAGCCGCGCGCACATGCAGCCGCGACCGGGAAGCACGCGGGCGGCCGCCACAGAGATCTCTCACGGGCGTATAACACAGACGAGAAAACAAGGACTTGATTTCCCTTGCCTCGCCTGCAGTCTGCAGATCACTTAAAGGTGGGCGTGGTGCGGATCGACCCAAGGGATCGCTGACCCGAACCATAGAAATGATTCTATTGGGCCCCTAATCTGATCCATGAGAAAAGACAGGGTCAGCTGAACCGAACCCCAGGATCAAGTGGTTCGACCCGGCCACACCTAGGGGTGGGCACAAATTCCCGAACCCGAACCCCGAACCCGAATTACCCGAATCCGATCCTGAATTACCCGAACCCAATTTACCCGATTAATATTTCGGGTACGAAATCAAGAAACCCGAATTTAATTCGGAAAATTCGGGTATCAATCTCCGGAACCCGAATTCCCGAATTACCCGAACTTTACTAAAAAACTAATCGATCTTCACCTTTACATCAAAGAAAGTTAACGTATTGCATTGATAGTTTGTTTGATCTATGAATTTACTTGTTTGTTTTGATCTATGATATGACGATCTGAGTTTTTTTGTTAATCCCTGCATCATTGAGTTGTTGCTTGTTGGTAGAGATGAAGAAAGTATGCATTATTGGGTAATTCGGGAAAACCCGAACCCGAACCCGATATTTCGGGTACCCGAAAATTCGGGTAGCTATTTTTTGGGAGAAAATTCGGGTATCAGTTTTGAAAACCCGAATTTTAAACTACCCGAATTACCCGACCCGAAATTCCCGAATTACCCGAACGCCCACCCCTGCCCACACCCGAATTACCCCTGCCCACTACCCGAATTACCCACACCCCGTGCAGCACGGCGCCGCCAATCTCTGTGCTGCTCCAGCATCGTCTTCTACGACGACAACGTTAACGCGGCTCATCGCTCCTCATGTTGATTCAGTTAGCATCCCGTCAGCCATGCCATGGTCGAGCGACATGGCGCCGTCGCCGGTGCACCACAACGAGACAGGGCCCGGGCCGGGAAGGTCCTGCCGTCACTGCTCTCCTCAACGGCGATGCGGCTCAGGCAAAGGCGATAGAAGCAGGCCATGGCGCGCAGGAAGGAAGACGTGAAGTGTTCGGTGAGGTGGACGCTGGCTCGCTGCCACAGCCAGTACATGGATCGACCCACCATATCCATTGGTTCTTACGGGTCAAGGGACGGTTGTTAAATGGATTAATGGTGCCCCGTTTCGCAACTAATGGATCGATGGCTCGCTTCCAGTTCGCTCCGCGGGTGAACCACGCCCACCTTTAAGATCACTGCATCCTCCACATGATTCACTACCTCTAAATTCACAGGGGCATCCACGCGAATGGGCTGCGCTCAAGTACAGCAAGCTTACCAGAAATTCGACACGCAAGTCCATCTCTTTCAGCTTCCACCACTGAACTCCCTCCTAACTACTGTATACTATTTCACTTTTAGCGTCAGTGAAAGCAAACCAAAGCAGGTTGCACTCTACTCGGAATTCAGAGAACCACCCCTTGCTTTCATGATTGTACCATTGTACGTAAGTTTAGCAGGTACACACCCCTCTTTCCTGTTCAGACTTCACAGTTTTGCAAGCGAATTAAAGTTGTAACCTGAAACACTCTCACTGGGCCGGTCTCATCGACTGGCTAGCAGTTGGTACACAGGAAAGGGATGGTCAGGGCCGGTCCTGACATTTTGGGGGCCCGGGGCGGGATCAGAATTGGAGGCCCTACATACATTGGCACATGAACATGAAAATGTTTATATACCTTCTACAAGTTTTTTTCTTGTACAACTTTTTCAGTATTTGAGATTTCTGTGATGGATTATGTCAGTTAAATTTTAAAAAATATTGGCTCAACATTTTTATATAACATTTTTTATGAAAACTCAGGCTAGCATTTTTGTTGAACTATTTTGTCTAAAAAACCATTAGTTACTCGTTTCCAATGCCAAGTTACAGGAGCCCCCATAAACAACGTAATATGTTTCCATGCCAAGTTACTCGTTTCCAATGTTTTAGATACTGTGGGCTAGCAATATTGAATTAACTGATAAAGCAATTATCATTGTTACCATGAATTTGCAATGGCAACAGCTACAGGCCGGACTTCTTTCTACCCCTTCGACACAGACCAGGAGGCTATTATTAATTATTGCCTCACGGTCAAGGGAAAAAAGGATAGAGATGGAGTGCGTTTCCTGTCATATGCGAGGAAGAAGAGGAGAGGAGACAAGAAGAAATTAGGCAAGGAAGGTAATTATGTTTGATTGAAGAATTCACGGAGCGAGCCTTTCTTTGCTCGACTCAGATAGTCAGATCGATCCTCCAGCCTCCAGGTCAGTTCGCTGAGCGGATGCATGCTTGCGCACATGGTCACGTAGTAAGAACTAATGGGCTGGGCTGTTTTAATATGTATTTTGGGGATTATCAGCCTACCTAATCAGCTGTTTATTACCCTAGTACAAGCTAAACTGGGGCCCCTAACTTTTGGGGGCCCGGGGCGGCCGCCCCGTCCGCCCTGCCCCAGGGCCGGCACTGGGGATGGTCAGGGAACCGAGGGTGAACGGAGTAGACGAGGGCTTCTTCACAGGCCCCTCTTGATACTAGTAATTGCCAAGTACCAGCAGAGTACAGACACGCTGCAGTGAGATATGGCAAAGTACCAGTGCAGTACGTAGTGCTATGGGCTAACAAAAGCTGGTGTCGCGGAGTCAGCTCATGGCCTCATGGGTGTTGCAGGCTGCTGGGGGCGAAAGGGTGAGAGGCCAGTGGAACAGATGCTAATGGACAAGCAAAAACAAAACAAGATGATTTTAAGGGGAATGATTCTCTCTGTCTTTCTTCCTCCGGCTTTCTTTTTTCAGCTCTTCACGGAGATGCTTCCTACCCTCTAGCTACATATGATATCTCTATTTCTATACTCATGTGAACCGAATGAGAAGATATGATGTGCCATATTCCATCATTTGGAGGCTATTTTTATCCTCCTGCTGCCAAGAATTTTCACTAGCTACGTTACTTAATTATTCACCTTCGGTTACTACAATATTACAGCGTTGGTTTGACTAACTTTAACTTGCGTCCATCAATGTAGTCCATATTATGTGGTACTATACCAAAAGAATGAAGAAACTTTTGGTGTTCCAATAAACCGAAATGTTGTAGAAACCAAGTTTAACGTGATGGCCTCTTTATTGTGGTTCTGTAAAAAAATCTTTATTTAGGAGTACTATCTCTATTTCTATATTCATGTGAACCGAATGGTGTGGAGGCTATTCGTTCTGATCCTCTTGCTGCCAAGTTTTCACTAGCTGCGTTACTTAATTATCCACCTTTGGTTACTACAATATTACAACCTTGGTTTGACTAGCTTTAACTTGCGTCCATCAATGTAGTCCATATTATGCCGTACTATACCGAAGAAACTTTCGGTGTTCCAAAAAACCGAAATGCTGCAGAAACCAAGTTTAACGTGACAGTCTCTTTTCTATGGTTCCGTAAAAAAAAAAATCTACATTATTAGGAGTACTATTCATCTACCACTTCCTTCAAAGTACCACTACCACATGTATAGGCTAGGTCAGCCTTACCAGTTACCGGTCAGTACCAGCTTGAAGAAAAGAGGAATCCATGTTCTTTTTCTTCCATCTTTCACCAACCTGCAATTGGTTGAAACCATCATCGCCCTATTGATGTTTTCTCCTTTTGTGCCAGAACCTGCTATCTCCTGCCACATTAACACTGTAGCACTGCAATTTTTTAACTCGGTAAAAGAAAACATCTGCAATGTAATTTTGGAAGCATGCAGCTGCTTTGTTGAGTTCAATTCAGTTGCAGTTGAATTGTTTCTTCCTTCTTACTGTTTTTTTTAACCATACTTCTTACTGGTAAAATGGAAGCAAGTGAAGCTGCAAGAATAGGAGGCCAGGAACATCCAAGCCGAGAACAAAAGGAAAATGTTCCATTATTCTGATGCCATAAGATGGGGCATATATATGATGCCTTACAAGCCAAGTTTCACCAGCCCCACAAATTGCCATTTACCTTGTACCCTTGTATTTTCTTTTTGAAAACAAAAGGTCCACAATTGCAAATATCAATTCATCTTTTTCCCCTCCTCCAGGGGTCTCCGACTACGATGGCAATTAAGGGCCTGTTTACATGTTTCGCGAAATTTTTTTCGAGTATGTTCCCTCACATGCATGGCATATTAAATGTAGTCGAAAAAAACAACCCATTATATGGATGGAGTGTACTTCGCGAGACGAATCTAATGAGCCTAGTTAGGTCGTGATTAGACAATAAATTGCTACAGTAAACATGTGCTAATGACGGATTAATTAGACTCATTAGGTTCGTCTTGCGATGAACTGACATAATCTGTAATTAGTTTTGTAATTAGTCTATATTTAATACTTCAAATGTGTGTCCGACATACTGTAAATTTTTTTCGCGAAACATCTAAACGCGGCCTAAATTTCCCCCCTGCTGATCATGAGAGAGGAGGGTGGAGGAACCACGCTGGCTGCAGAAGCAAGCAAGCATCCTATCCTATCTCCTCCCACTCCGAGCGCGCCATCGAGCCCTACTAACAGTAGCCCCCCAACAGTCCAGAGCCCTGCTGCGCCAACTAAAACTCTCGTGACCGGCACACTGATCATGCTGTGACAGCACGCATAGAAGGGTACATGAGCTGATGAGCAAGATCGTAAGAAACGAATAAGAAAGTACGCAGTGTTCGTCTGAACAAGAAAGGTAATTTTCGGTGATATTATTGATATGACGTCTACAGGACTGCAAATGCCTCTTGAGTCTTGACAAGGCCGCGGCAGCCTCCCTGAGACTGGCCGAAACTTACAAAGTGGCAGGGGTGGTTTTAGCCCGTGTTTAGTTCCCACCCAAAATTTTTTCACCCATCACATCAAAGAAGAATCTTAGATGCATGAAGTATTATATGCAGACGAAAAAAGTGAAAAGTTATATGGATAGGCTGTAAATCACGAGACGAATCTAATGAGCCTACTTAATCCAGGATTTGCAACAGTAATGCTACAGTAACCATCCGCTAATTATGGATTAATTACCCTCTAATTACCATTGTTAGATTCGTCTCGAGATTTCCACCCTATCCATATAATTTTTCACATTTTTTGTTTACATTTACTACTTCTAAATCGGTAAAATAAAAACCCGAAATCTTTTCACGAAATATTTCGTGAACTAAACAAGGCCTTAATTTAATTTCCGAGTGTGTTATGTGGATACTGCTACGTCAGTGTCACTGAAAGAGACCAAGCACAAGCAGGAGCTTTCTAAAAACTCTAGAAATGTCGATGCACACACTATAAGAAGTGCCGTTGCATTGGCTGGTAACTGGTACAGGAATCAATCCTTCCTTGCTCGCTCGCTCGCTCCATGTTAGGATAGACTCGAGCAAGTGAAAACCAGGCAGACAAGAGGATCTGCAGGGGAAGAACCAACCAGAGTGCAGGGAAAGCGGAGGAAGATGCGCTCGCTATAGCTGTTGGCATGTGGTGCGCCATGCCGTGCCAATGCCATGCCGATGCGGCGATGCCGTTGTAATTGTGAGACAGCAAACGCATGACAGGGTACCATGCGCCCCTTCACTGCCCGCCCGTTTGCGACGCGCCGGGGCGGGTGGCCACCTACCATGTGATCGAGCGCGGGGGACGCGACGACGGCCGAAGGCAGGCAGCTAGCTAGCTGCCGCTCGATCTGTGCGCTCGCTGTGCTCCACGGAGAAACCCCCATCAATGTACTCACCCAGCGTACATGTGTGCGCAACTGTGCGTGCCGGCAATACGCCATTCAACACACCTCGGCTTTTCAGAAGACAGGTCCATGGTTGCCCATGCCGTCATGCGGCACACCGGCAGCACACAGTGCAGAGATTCTTATTTTAATCACGCATGCTGGCTTTATTAGTTTGTTGCTTAGAGGAAGCTTATTAAGATATTTCACGAGCAAAATTAACTATAGCTTGGTTGTTATTGCAGCATTATATTATTCCCATCATCTCACACAGCATCGCGTGTCGTCCTCTCTTTTCCAGCACTGTAGA
This sequence comes from Urochloa ruziziensis, assembly GCA_015476505.1. NCBI lineage: Eukaryota > Viridiplantae > Streptophyta > Magnoliopsida > Poales > Poaceae > Urochloa > Urochloa ruziziensis. Next base: position 44,484,670 of record CM027125.1, read on the forward strand.
AACGAGTACGATGCATGGACAGAATGGCAACAGTGCACACGGGCAACGCCCCGCTGTAGTGCCGCACCGCACGAACGGAGACTCGGAGAGAGGAGGCGTGCGTGGGGGAGGGAGACGCCGAGACGGATCGGAGAATTAAGCCGCGGACGGGATGGTGGTTAACCTACGCGGCGGCACTGTGCCAAGAAAGCGACGCCTTTCCTCCGCAGCAGTCGCGTTAACCGGTACTAACCACCACCGCGCGCCGTGGCGTACGTCACAGAAAACACTGATCACCACCGCCAAACTGCGCCCACGTCGACACACCCGACCCCACGAGACCACCAGTAAAACTGCTGCCTTCTCTCCAGTTGCCAGATGCACGGTGTACGGAATAGTCCCGGCAACTGCGTTGTCGTCGACGATCGCCGGGGGATCGGATAGCTACTTGGCCGTACGTCGCTGTAACATGCCTGTCGCCTGTTCCATACGCGAGCGGCTCCATCCCATACGGCGATGACTACAAAGCTTAGCAGTAGCGGCAGTCGTTGCAACCAAACTAGCAGGTGAAAACGAGATAATACTATACCACCGTGGAATGAACCTGCGTACGCGTACGCTGCCCACGGGACGGGTCGTCGCCGCACAGGACAAAAAGGCGAACGGCACGGGTACCAGTAATTTTTCCGCGGCAGCTGTGAGTACAAGACCGGTCCAAAGCGACCAGGAATTTCCTGCCGGGATGGGACGGCTGCGGCTTGGCTCGGCTGGCCTGGCTTGAAGCCCGGCCTCTTGCTTGGAGACGGACCCCGGCCGGAAGAGTCTCTGCGGCTCACGAAAGTCTCGCGTGCAGTGACCCCGACACCGGGGCAAAAGTTAAAGCCGCCGGGTGGTCGATGATGCTGTGCCTCAGTGCCTGTGCGTTGCTTGCTCCGTATGTTTCTTTGTCACTACTCACTACTACCCAACACACTTTCCCGGTGCTTCTTTTGGCCTCGCTTCCCTGCAGTAGCCTCACGGAAATCGTTCTCGTGGGACGCTACTACTTTCGCCAAGATACAATTTCACAGGAAAAAGTATGCAGGGGAACACAGGAGAATGCTACAATCGATCGAGAAGCTCGGGCATCAATCTCGGCCGTCCATCCGGGATCTCGTGGGCCGCCTTGCCCCGTCCCCACCAGTGCGAGCCGAGGGCGGCGGTGGCAAGGGTGGGCCCGCGTGTCATACCCGGTTCCCTCCCAGCTGCCCTCTGCCGCGACGTGGACCAGCCGATTCGCCCGCGAGATCCGCCTCGGGCTCCGCGCTCCCAGTCCCAGGTATGGTAACAGTACAGGCAGCCCCATTTAACTAAGAATAACCGCCCGGTAACTATGAGGATTGATCGCGCTAATCCCCGGGGATTAACAACAGCCGACGTTACTGACCACCACTGGACCTAGTGACATGAGACCGGTCGATGCAAACCAAGAGAGAAAGGGTGATCCGGTGATGGCTGATGGCTTGAGAGAGACGGGCGCCACGTGGACGCGAGTGGTGGGCCATGCATATAACCACCTCCCGCCGAACGTGGAGGGCAGCTCCTGTAAAACCGAAAGCCTCTGACCGACTCGTCGTCAGATAGCAGTAGATCGCATCTACGTATCCAACACAACCAACATCCTGTTTACAATACTCGCAGCAGCAGTCCTAGTATATCCGCCCGTATATTGTATTCAAACACCTAATTCAAAGCCGCATTACGCTTCATCAGATTTCTGAAACGGACAATCTGTTGGGATGCATTATGCTCGTGCCGTCAAGGGGGGGTCCCACTGAGCAGGGAGAGAAAAGGAATGGTGAGCAAAATTGGTTTCGGGGGGCACAGTACGCGACTGTTCCAGGCCCTTGCTGCTGCTCCCCGCCACCACAGGTGAAGAAGGAAGGATGCATCGGCAGCTGCAGGTGGTGGCGGTGGTGGGCGCGGCAGCATCCAGCAGAGGAGCACTGCGGCCGAAGCAAAAGGAGAGCAAAGGAGGCGAGCGAGCAGGGCGGCAGCGCCAGAGCTTCTGCGACCCGCATGTGGACGTAACTACGAAGGCCAGGGGACCCCAGGACGGGCGATCCTGCATTGGTATCGCCATTCCGATGCTGGTGTTTTTTGGCTACCGGCTAGCGACTGCGATTGCCCTTGCTGGCTTGCCAATGCCAAGCTCCCCCTCTGTGCTATGGACAGTTGGAGCGAGCACAGCTGGAGACTGCAACAGAAAGCAACAGTTCAGCTAGAGTTTCTCCCTTTTCTTTTTTATCTAGCTCCTTTCCGGGGATGTTTTTCTTGCTTGCTTGATGATTCCACATGAGAATTCAAGCTCTGTTTACCTAGCTGCCCCAATCTACTCTGCTCCATGGCTTCAACTTGGAACAAACAAAAAGACAGAACGAAACGGTGGACTAGGACGGCGATATGGTAGCTGATTGAATCAATGCGAACAAAATACTAAGAGAAAAGGAACTACCCATTACCCAAACCCAAGCAAAGATGTCTCCACCCTTTCTTTTATCAGTTTCTTTACCTTTTTCTTGCTGCTTTGTTAAGCAGTAACTCCTCCTTTCTCCCTGATCCTTAGCTCGAATCGTCCCCGTTGGAATCAACCGAAAGGCGAGCGAGACAAAGCGGCCGGCTTGCTTGCTTGCTCTGCTTGCTTCCGTTCACTCAAGAACCTGACGGCTTCGACGAGAGGAAGGGATCTGACACGGCGGAGTGCTCCGCGTCATCGGACGGCGCCGGGAGGTTCAGATCAATGAAGCCAACGCTCTTCGTCGCGACCGACGGGGGATCGGCGGCGGAGGCGGCCGAGCAGTGGTGGGACCGCCTGTGGCCGCCCAGAGCTTGCCCGGACGGGAACACGCGGGAGCAGTGGGGGCACTCGTGCGGCTGCGCCGCCGCCGCCGCCGCCGCCGCCTTCGAGTCCTCCTCCTCCCCGCCGTCGCATTCCGGCAATGGCTGCAGGGGCGCGGGCGCTGGAAGGGTGCTTAGCGGTGGCGCGCAGCAGCCGCCCCTGCCGCCGCGCACGTTGCTGGCGCGGTGGCCCCCCAACGCCTGGTACGATCGGAACACCTTCTTGCACGCGGAGCACTCGTACCTCGTCCGCTTCTGCGCCGCCGGCACCGCCGGGCGGGCGCCGGCCTCGTCGTCGCAGCCGGCGCGGTGGTGGTAGTAGGAGTAGTACGCCGGCGGCGATGGCGGCGGCGGCGCCGGCCAGGAGTCGCGGGAGAGCATCATCAGGGACAGAGCCACGTCCTCCACCGGGGTGTCCCCGTCGGAGACAGAGCTCACCGGCTCGGCGTCGCCGCCCGATCCGCCGGGCGAGCGCTTGGCGTCCGGCGAGTAGTAGTCCGTCGTCTCGCTCTCGCGATCCGAGAAGTCGGAATCGGCGAGGCGGGCGCGGCGCTTGGGCTTCTCCCGCAGCGCGTGAACCTGGATGGGGCTGGGCCTCTTGGCGTCGGCGGCGTCATCGTCGACGGCGCCGCCGCCGCCGGCCGCGATGGAGGTGGAGGCCGACGACGCCGAGGAGATCTGAGACTTGGCGGCGGCGATGGAGTGGGCGCGCATGTGGCCGGCGAGGGCGCGGGGGCTCGCGAAGCGGCGGGAGCAGAGCTTGCATGTGTTCTTGGCCATGGCGAGAGCTTGGATAGCTTGATGAGAGAGAGGAGAGAGCTCAGGAGAGCTAAAAATACGAGCTTGTGGAGGCGACCGGGGGGAAGAGAAGAGAACTGCCTCCCCTGCCTCCGTGGGGGAGTTAGAATATAGCGGAACTGCCAAGCTTCCCCCACATTTATTCCCTTTTCTTTTCCTCCTGTTTTGTGGGTGGCTCCTTGTATCCTTGTTCCCTGATTATTGCATTTGCATAGGAGAACAATATTTTGGAATAATGAACATTAATTTTAAGAGATATACTCCTACTAGAGAAGAGATATATGGTGACACGTTTGGGAAAAAAAATATACTGGGAATTTCTTCTCAAGATAATGGTAGAACGAACTCAAAAGATATCTAAAGAAGATTTATATAAATGTCGAGTAAATCGTATGAATTAATTGTTGCTCGTATGAAGGATAGGTTATTTATCTTGTGGTCCATTTCCCTATCTTGGATGCACTGCTAGCACAATGGTCAGTTTTGGCCAACAATTAAGTATTTATTCCCAACCGTATACAGATAGTCAGATACTAGTAGTAATTCATACTCGTACACACTACCACTTGATGAAACAGCTATTGTGAATTTGAGGTGTGTCTACACTGTCAATGCAGGAATTATGAGCGTTAGTGCTAGCCTTTAATCTTGGGAGATGTCTCCACTCCATCCCCCATGGCTGTCAATTCCCTTAATTTGGACTAGCTTAATATAGGCCTAGGTTTTTTTCCATCTTAAGCCACCATCCCACACGGATCACGACTGGGGGGAAGTGCGGTTGGCCGGTTGCTCCCCCGGCTCTGCTTGACTTGCTCCAACCTGTGCTGGTGCGCCATACGTGCAGCGAGTTGAGTGAGAGACTGACAGAGCTCGGAGCTGGAGAAGAGTTCAGAGCATGGATGGTGACAAGGAGTAGGTGTAGGTGGGCTAGGGGCGCGGAGAAGACTCCCGGGAAGAAAACAAAGGAGCATGCTGCATGCATGGTGGTGGCCGACGGCGGTGGAGTGTAGCTTGGGCGAGCGACCAGGATTAGTACGCGTCAAATTAACCAATTAGCTTTATCTTTTTTATTAAAAAAATAATCAATTGACTGGATGGGATGTGATCGGATCTAACTGTAATGGCTGGCACACAACCGTCGCTCGCACTGCGATCCTCTGTTTTTACGCCTTTCCAATTAGTTTAGGTTATGATCCGGGGGCAGTTGCGAGAATGTGGGAATCAAAAGATCACGGCCGTTTTGGCAACTCTTGATTAGTTGCTCTCTAGCTTACTCTCAAAGGCAGGCAGGCAAGGCATGCCATTATTCCCTTCCCGGTGATTTCTCCATCCCGGCTGAAAATTACTCCCCCTTTACTCGCACCGATTTGCATCCGTTTTCACGGCTCTAGCAAGCAAGGGCATCATGGTGCTGCGAATTTCCCTCCTGTAAAACCCTTTTTTTCTGAAAATTGAAAAAATAAACAAGAATTTTTTTTTTTCGAATCTACTATACCTATATAGGAGATCCCCACTAGCAGATTTCTCTGCAATTTGGTTAAGCCACGTCATCGGAAGCCCGTTCAGGTGACTGGTAGTGGTATGCAAAGTTACATAACTGAAGGGCACTCATTCCTGTTCGTTAGTGAAGGTGATTGGTCTTCTTATGTCTGCTCATATTCTCCAGCCACAAGCTAACCCTTTAAAGCTGAACATCTGATCTTTGTGGTGGCCAAATGTTTTTCTCCTAATGTGCCACCATGTCCCAAGGTCACGATAGCATCGTTCGGACCATCTTCACACAACACCGATATGAAACAACATGTTGCAGTACCCAGCGACCTCCGGCGCCACCCCGGGCCTTGCGCATCTTGACGTGTGCGCTTGACGCCGTGCTCGCCGATGTCCTCGACTTCCACGAGGCGCAGGTTGCGCGCTCTTCTTCTCAGCGGCGGCAGCAGTGGCGACCACCTCCTGGATGCCTTCATCCGCCTCGAAGACACGCACGTCATCTTCTGAGAGGCCGTGGTAGAGCTGAAGCGGGACGTGGCCGATATCGCAGCGCAAGGCCGACAAGGACCTCGCCCGCCTCGCAGCCCTCGTGAGCCTGGGACGCATGACTGCCGGCAGGCACTCATGCCTCGGCCTTGGAGTTCGAGGTGGCTGGGCTGCTGATTGAGGCCACAGGCTGCCCCGTCGACCGCAGTTCTTGATCATGGTCGTGGACATGTCAGCGATAAGTCGATGCAATCAAGGGCTGATCACTACGGAGGAAGCTTTGAACCATCCGAAAGTCGGCGACAACAACGAAACGATAGACAGCTGCGTGGTGCTAGACTAGGAAGCTCCAAAGGCACTTACATGTGGAACGTACCTTGTGTAGTTGCATGTATGCCTTTCTCATTTTTTTTGTCATATATACATTCGTTTTTTTATAAGGAACGTTTGGTCCATATGTGCTTTATGTCAGGCTTGGATCACAGATTTCCATTAAAAATTTTAGGTACATTCACCAAGAAGCCAAGGAATATTGTAATATAGTATATATGTGCATTTTTGTCTACAGGAAGGGCAGTGTTAACGGTTGCTAAAAATCGCAAAGTTTAATTTTCTCCTTACATACAACGTTATAAAATTCCCGCAGCAAAGCGTGCGATATCTTTATGCAGCATATCTATGTCATCTATCACCAGCTAAGTGTCATGTATAAATATAAACTGGTAGCTATCAAATCTTAAATTGTCACTGGTAGCTATCAAATCTTAAATTTAGTTTTGAAATTTTTTTGTTTCGTATTAATCGAAATTTGTAGTGGTTCATAATTTATCGAAAAACCCTCTCAAATCCCGCAGCAACGCGCGGAGAATCACCTAGTAATAAAACAAGACTCGCTCTTGCTGACACCGCGATGAGAGGGCACTAGCGAGCAAAGCATGGACGCTCGGCGTGCCGCACCCCCTCTTGCCGCCCGCGCGACGTGGAACGGACGAATCACTTTTCCGATTCCAACCAACCAACCCGCTTTGGAGAGTTCCCGGCATTAGCTAGGTGCGCGCCGGGTCGCATGATTATACCCCACTAAACACCTACTACTACTCCAAAGTTAAACCGCCTTCCTGCTCAAGCGTCCCGTCCCGCGTAGGAGCAGTACGTACTGCGTGCTAACTATCCTCATCATGCGATGGGCTCGAGTGCGCTGCGAGCGCGAGCCATGTGTACGACCAGGGCGATGGGTGCTGGGCGGCACGGCCGGTTGCGGAGACAAACGCCGGCGCCATGACATGGGTCCGTCTCCGCGGCGTACAAACTGCGGGCGGAGTATTAATTCGGCACGCAGCAGTAGTTCCAACTCGGTTCGTACGCTGCGAAGTCGTCGTGGAGGGGGAGTAGCTTTCACCGCCTCTCCTTTTTTCCCCTGTCATCTTCCTGCTGTCCGTCTCGAGGGCCCTTTTAGAGTTACCATCCGCGTACTTACTTTGTAAATTCGAACCCATTCTGGTTTGTACCTGTCGTTGAACCAGGCGAGAAATGATGGAGGTCACCTGATCTCCCGGGAGTGAAAGTGTACATGAAGAGGTTCAAAAGAGAGAATCACCGTTAGTCAGTTACGCTAGCGAGGCGTTGCTTGGTTCAACGGATGCTAGTTCTCCGCCGAGAATGAAGCTCGCCGTCTGGTTCCGGCCGGCTGGCGCTTACGGTTACGGTAGCCTCAGCCTGCTCAACATAGCCGGCTCTCGATCTAATGTGGGCCGAATAACAATAGAGCACGGCTTAACATCTGATCCTTTTCCTGGGCCAGCTCTTTTTTTAGTGGAAGAAGTCCTTCGTACCCCCCTCAACTTCTCCCTGAGTTCGGTTTTCACCCTCAATCTTCGAAACCGGGTATTCAAGCCCCCCGAACTCTTGAATCCGTTCGTTTTGCACCCTTTGACGGTTTTGTGGGCGGTTTTCACGGTGGGTCCCACTTGTCATCTCTATCTTCTTCCCTCCCTCACCAATCTGAATCTCTGCAGTCTGCCCTCAACCCTCGTCTCTCCTCGGCTCCTCGCCTCTACTTCACCTCGTCGAGTAGCTCCACGCGCGCGGCCTCCGCACCGGTGTGCCGCCCTCCCGCCCGCCCCTCGCCGTCATCCCCGCCCTCCCCTCCGCTATGCAGTCGTCGTCCCGCATCCACCTCCTACGCCTTGCCCGCGCGCAGCTCAGCGCCTGCACGTCGGCGCAGCCGCAGTGGCGCACAGCACGACGTCCGCGGAGGAGCCCAACACCGGCTCCAGGCCCGGCGTGCGGCACAGTACGGCGGGGAGGGGGGTGTCGTGGCGGCCGGGCGGGAGAATGGGGCGGTGCGGGACCAGCGCTGCGCGCGGTACAACGACGGGAGCGACGACGCGTGGGGACGGGCGGTGCAAGGCCGGTCACGGCCACCCGCGACGGCAGGAGGCCGAGATGCAGCCATAGGCGGCGGTGACCGAGGAGAGATGAGGACAGAGAGAGGTGATTTAGGAGGAGAGGACAGAGATGAAGTGGGACCCACTGCCACGTGGGTTTAAACCGCCCATGAAACCGCCTAGGGTGTAAAAATGACCGGATTCAAGAGTTCGGGGGGTTTTGATACCCGGTTTTGAAGTTGAGGGGGTATATTCGAACTGGGGCAATAGTTGAGGGGTGTTAGAAGGACTTTTTCCTTTTTTAGTTAACCAGCTCGCGTTTTAGGTCAGTGACGCAAGAACTTTGTCAACATGCATGATGCAACCGTTGAATGTCCAGCAGTGACCGACCCAAAACCGGTTCAACGAGCATGGGCTGTTGGTTGGGTCGGGTCAAGACGAGGGAGGAAAAAGATCGTGTCCTAGCCCAGCAGCCGTCTTCTCTCTTCTGTCTCCGCGCTTTGGAGCAGAGCAGAGCAAAGCATTCCGTTTCGCAGTTCGCACGCAGCAGCAGCAGCAGCAGCGATTGTGTAGCCACCGGCTCACGTGTCAAGGGCGCCTGGGCGCGCCGTGCTGCAACTGCAATGCCGGAGTTGCAGCAGGCACAACGCTGTGGGGATCACGATGTTAAGCAGCACAGCACACAGCAGTAGCAGATTAGCGCACGCCAGCACTGTGTGGAGTACTGTACTACACAAGCGACGTGATCGGTCATTTACAAAATGGAAGGGCAATGCAGCACGTGGTAATTGGAGTAGCATTTAAGTGGAGCCGTAACCCCTGAGGCCCTGACCCGTGAGGCTTGAGAGAAAATTTCATGTACATAAATATGAAGGAGAGTTACAAGAACAAAATCCGTTGTAGTCTAGCTGGTTAGGATACTCGGCTCTCACCCGAGAGACCCGGGTTCGAGTCCCGGCAACGGAAATTTTTTAACTGTGCGTGATCTTTTTATTTATACCTACTCAGTTGGACTTACTTTGTACTGTACTTTCTTATCTGCAGCAATTCTTGACTCAGCCAGGTACATAATGATAAGTTAACCCACAACTACGACAGCTAAACCATCAATTAAATTCAACCATGCAGATCAATTACAGAGACAAAAATGTACCAAGAGCAACGGTGTCTTTTGTTCAGCTTATAATTAAGAAGAGTTTTACAAGGGCAAGGCCACTTATTTATCTCCGCAGCAACTCATCGTAGTCAGGGAGGAGCGGCCGTGCGCGCAGCGTCACTGCGTCAGGGAGGAGACAGTGGCCATGCGCGCCGCCTAGGCCCTCACACGGTCTTTGAGCAGCGGATATGACGATGAGAACAAGGAGCAAAGCTAGGCTTAAAGCCCTGGAAGAGTAATGGAAATTGTTTGAAGGATCGAGCAGCTTATAACTTGGGACAAGAATAAAAATATCGTACGATTAATAAAGACCGTCACTAATATTGTGCGGGAGGCGGAGTAAGAGGCCTTAAGCGGGCTCAAACGACCGGCTAATGACCTCCCCTGACGCTTCCCATCACGAAAGTTTTTTTTGGAAGGACACCGGATGAGACTGAAATAGGATAATCTGACGGTTCAAAAATGTGGCCAAGTCGGCGAATGGTGGATCCGAGACTTCTGAGTCCAATGGCGTAGCCACTAGCCAGTGGTAATCTTTGGTAGTCACGTGAATATCCATGATTTGGGAGTATTACTACATGGATGCTTTTAAGTGTTCATACATGTACGTGCTTAGCAATCCCTAGTCCGGCAAAAAGTAATCTTGCTGTGTTTCTTACAATGAATACCCATACTAGAAGTCCTGCCTACGCCACAGTCTCAGTGTAGAGCATCTCTAAAAGTGCCTAAAAATAAAGTTCTAAAAAACTAGTTTTGGGATCTTTGTCATAAATTATTGAGAGGAAAAAATAGCCCTCCAACCATCGATTCCCAAAAAATGGTCTAAAAAGTTTAAATTGCTGCCACATCATCCATATATTCGTGGGTCCAATATTTTTTTTCCTCTGTGAACCGTAGTTTCTTCACCACCATTTTAGAGGAGGGCTAAATTTGGGTTAGTATTGGGCATGTGAAAAAAAAATTGGAGGTAGATTACATTATTGTTGGAGCATCATTTTTTCACTTTTACTTTATTATTGAAAGCATTTATTGGGCACTCTAATGGCAAAAATATTGTCTCCATGCAATGGTGCAAGTATACTGATTCAGAGAAGGAGAAGAACTATCACTTACATAAGTAACATAACGGGAACAATATACTCACAAATTACACGTTCATGCTCTGAGGTCTGAGCTAGAGTTAGTAGTTAATAGAATAGTATATATGTACGGTACTAGTTGATTAATCAATCAATCAATCAATCAATTAATAGCTGAATCCCGGCTGTTAATTGTCATCGCCACCGGCCGAAGAGGAGCCAAGGCCAACCTGCAGCCACGGCCCCGTGAGCTCCCCGTCCATGCTCACCACGTCCTTGAGGTCGCTAAGCTTAGCTCTCTTGGCCGTGGTGCTGTCCGCCTCGTCCTCGGCCTCCGCCACCGTGTCGATGCCGTGGTGGCTGCTCGTAGCCGCAGCCTTCTTCCGGTGGCTGGCTGTACTAGCAGGCACTGCGACGGCCATTGGCTGCAAGTGCACCACCGGCGCTAGCGCGTCGAGCCGGAACGAGCTGCCGCCGGCCTCGGGCCGCATCGTGGCGGCGGCGGATAGTGCTGTTGGGTTCGCTGCCATGGTGAGGTCGAGCACCGGCTCCGCCGCGTCCTGCCATTGGCCGGAGGGCGAGCTGGTGCCTGACCACGCCGACGATGTCCTCCGTTAGGGGTGGGATCATGTTGGCCACCGGGTTGCAGGGGTCCGCCGTGCTGGAGGTGAGCCAGTGGCATCGCTTGTGGCCTCCCAGCGCCTGACCGGAGGTGAACAGGCGGTGGCACACGGAGCACTCGTGCATCTTGGTGTTCTTCTTATTATATGGTGATGCGGCGGCGGCGGCGAGCGTGGTGACCGGCGGGTTGTTGTGTCCGGTGGGCGCGAGCGCCATCGATAGTGATGACGCCATGCCTGCCTCGCTCTTCCCTGCATTGGCGTCAGCATTAGTGGTAGCTGCAGGGTAAACACTTGCCTTGGCATCCGTGCTTACACCTGCATTATTTGGTTCATCCAGAGTGGCACCACCCTTGCCATTGCTGGGATCACCGGCGGCGGTCGGGTGGCGCGTTGGCTCACTGGCATTGCTCTCAAACTTGGCGGCGAAACAACCTTTTACTTTCTTATGGCTGGCTCGGTGGCCGCCGAGAGCTTGGTGCGAGGTGAACACTTTCTTGCAGGCCTTGCACTCGAACACGTTGCGTGATGTGGGCGAGATGTACTGGGGTGTGACCGCCATGGCAGCGGCCGAGGGCAGCGCCATGACCGGCTCGGAAGCCGGCACGAAGAAGGAGATCGGCTGCAATTGTAGTGGCGGTACTCTGTCACCTTCTCTTCCAGCCGAGGCGCACGGTTCCTTTGGGTGATCGTTCTCAACGACGGTTGGTTGCTTGATGTTGGATGAGGATGAGAGCATGACAAGGCAATTGGCGAGGTCCTCCTCCTCTCCTGACGCGTCCCGCCGTGACGACGGCGCCACGGGTGAATAATGGTCCTCTCCCCCGACCGTCAACTTGACACGGCGCGAACGCTTCCCTTTCGACCACGCGGCCGCCGCGACCGCCGCCGGATCATCCTCGCCGTCGTCGGCGTTGTCAGACGGAGGAGACGGCGAACGCAGCGAGCCCAACGACGACCCACCCGCCGCCTCTTCCCCTTCGAATTCGTCCTCCGAGCTGCACCTGCCGTGCTGAAGGAAAAGCTCCCACGACGTGAACTCCTTCCCGCAGTTCTTGCACACCTGGCAGCTCCTGATCAGCCGGTTCGGGTTCGCTCGGAGCGCGTACGCGTGCGTCGTCGTCCCCACCGCGTCCCACCGGTCATCTCCGCCGCCGCGACACCGCGCGGAGGCCAGCTCGTCGCCGCCGGCCGGCGAGTCGTCGTCGGTGGCGGCGGCGCCGTACCCGTCGACGTCGCTGGCGCCGTGGGCTCTCATGTGCCCGCCGAGCGCGCTGCCGCACGTGAACCCCTTGTTGCATACCCGGCAGAAGTGCTTGTACTCCGGCGGCGGCGGCCGCGGCGGTGACGGAGACGGCGGCATCTGGTACGGTGGTGATGGCAACTCGTGGTGAGGGAGTAGATCGAATAATCGATGCGCTGTGGGGAGCTGCGCAGCATGCACGTACCAGAGAGGAGGATTCACACATGGCCGCGCGAGCGACCCGACAGAGATTGGCTGGTCGCGATGGTGTCGCGCGCGAGCTGTGGCCGGCAAATCGCCTCTTCGTGGTCACAGTTGCAGCAAACTTTTTCAACTGCTTAATCGGAGTGTTTGCCATTTATATATATAAGCTCTTTGTGGCAGCTTTGTTTCTTCTGCTGGTTAAGCCAGTGACACCTGTCAGCTTAAGAATCGGGAAGTGCTTGGAGGAAAAGAATTCTTCCGAAGTAATCGGGGGCAAAGAAATATCGAAAAATCACTGGTCCTTGAGAAGGTCAAGCTGGACATCCTAATGGCGGTTAACCACTAGTTATTTAAGCTACCGTACGTCCGTACGCTCCTACACTTGCCTTCTTTAATTAGCTATTCATCTTCCATCTCTCAAGGATCAAGGATGGTACGTACCATTCCCCTATAAAGACGTTCGTAGGTAGGAACGGTACGACAGGATCGAGATCCGGCTTGTTTGAGTTTGACTCCGAGATTCATACAAGAATCCAAACTAAGAACAACGCGACTCAACAAATAAAGCTCTAGCTCTGAGATTTCTAGAGTTGAGAATGGCCAAACAATCCATTAATATATTTGCTAGCATTTTAATTTGGGTTTGGAGCCTTTAATTCATCACTAGAAATCATCCATACGACAATGATTACTTCGTTAGCATTTTAAATTTGGATGTTTTTATCATTTTTTAAGAAAACACACCATTTATTGATCTTTATTAGAACTAGGCTAAAATTTGAACGATGAATGTGACTTTTTCAGTGAGATTTGTATTGCCGCAATGCCATTTGGGAATCTGAGTAATTCTCACCAACTGATATATGACGTTGCCAATATCGTTGGATATAAAAATTCGATTGACCACAGCAAGAAATTAGTCGATTGCAGTCCCAACTCTGCACTCAAGCTCTATCTTCAATTTTAAGGCCTGTCTATAGCTCATTCGGGTGAAATAGAGTCCCTCCTCACCCAAATTTTTAACCATTGGATCTAAAAATAAAGGGATCAGATCCACCCCTCCAACCTTATCCTTTCACCGCCTCCCCCCTCCCTCATCGTCTTCCTCGCGACACCCCCGCCCCTCAGTCCGCCGTCGCCGCCCAGCCGCTCCCCCACCCCTCCGGCGGACCCTAGCCCGCCCGCATGGCCGCCTCTTGCCCCTCCCGCCGCCGCCTCCTACCGCCACCGTCTCCCACCACCGCCGCCGACTCCGGCCAACAGCGTCCCCGCCCCGGCACCGGCCCGACCGCCTTCCCTCACCGCCTCGGCCGGCGGCGCCCCTGCCCCTGCACCTACCTCCTCCGCCGGGCCGGCCTGCCACCGCCGGGCCTCCCTCTATAGCCGAGATGTGGATCCGCCCCCCGGCAACCAGAAACCCTAACCCCGAACCCTAACCTCGCCGGAGTTGGCCGGAGGCAGAAGAAGCAGAAGGTGGAAGAAAGAGCTCTAGTTAGAGAGAGGAGAGCGGCGGGTGAGGAGCCTGGGTGAATCACCCGGGTGTCCTTTAGCTTTTCCCATTTTTAAGACCCGCTGCAAGAAAATTCTGATGGAAACGAGCCCCAGAAAGGCGGAAAGAGAGACGGGCTCAGAGGATGGAACATGGAAGCATGTCAAGGGCCATCATGTCTGGCCCAACGATAGAAGGTCGTCGAACCAAAGGATGGCAAGGCCGACTCGCACGGAGCGAAACGTCGCCTCGTCCGGCCGGCGCCCGCGCCTCTCCTACCATTCCTTCGCCTCTCCGCCTCGCCGGTGGCCTCGGAGACGAGATGCTCCACTCATGGCGGCATTTTAACCGTGTTTCTCGGTGTGCCTTTCCCCTTATGTTGGTTACTTCCGTGCCCATAATAAGTCACTCAGATTGCGGAGTACTGTAACCGGTAACATGGGTAACAGGGTGATTAACATAAGGCATGCTTCACTTTCACGATTTCACATCGTTCATTGACCAATGACCATCATCAATTGCTTGAAGCAAGCATGTGCAACTGTGCATCGTACAAGAAAACTTCTTCTTTTTTGCTCAAGGGCTTGCCAAACCTGAGTAAATGTTTTTTTTTTTGTAATACTGTCCATGCTAGTGGACTAGAGGTGCTGCTGACTGAATTTTCCTATGTACATTCAGGAGTCATTGTTTGTTCATTGTCGATCTGACGCTGAGTAATTTTGCCCATGTGTTATGCTTGGACCAGGGGCATCAGCTTGAATACATTTGCCCTAAAAAAAGCTTGAGTACATTTGCCCTAAAAAAAAGCTTGAGTACATTTGCTTCGTCAGTACTCTGATCGTGCAAGTGAATGGAGAGGCGCGTCCTTTTCCGCATGCGCCGTATCCCCGTGGGGGCAGGGCAGCTATGGCCTGTGGGTTGCTGCAGCGTGCGGCATGCGTCCTGCTGTGCCTTTTATGATCTGCAAAGTGAGCTGACGGCGATGTCGCACCGACAACACGATCGCATCATGCAAATACACTATAATTTTCGCCGCTCATTTCCGCGTCTGATATGGAATCATTCCGTCTCGTCGGTTGGCAATTTGGCCCTTGATTTGAGCCGTGACCCGTGAGTTGAGGTAAAGGAGTGGCAAATTTGGCGGCTTCGGCAGATGAAGCGGTGAAGCAATTCTTCCTTGAAGGGCCTCCGTCGCACCATATGGACGCACTACTGGACATCTATCCGATGTTGAAGACAAAGAGTACGACCTCTCTCTCTATGGGATTGAGTGTCGACTGAGGGCTCCACATTGAGCTAGTATAGGTTGTCTTGAATTTGAATGTGAGTAGTTCGTATTGGAGTATTTCTTTCGGGTTGTGTTCAGCTGGCTCACCGGCTTGCGTCCATTTAGAGTCCGTTCTATTTGGGTTGTAACCGAACACTGTACCAATCTCTTTTCCGTCTTAATACAATGATACGCTACGCGCGTATTCGAGAAAAAAAAAGGAGTGGCAAATAAAGTTAGTGCTGCTGGTCCCTGTTTGATGTTAATCTGAATTTCGCTGTCGAACAGCCCGTCCCAATCGGTTCTGTTAGCGGCTGGAAGCAATTGTTTATGATTATGCTAAAAGCAATTGCTGTTCTTCCAAGTTCCAAGAAAGATTGAGAGGAAGTTATTTTACGCTTCTTCTTCGAATACCTTTTTCTTCGATGGAGGAGTACAATGCTTGCAAGTCTTAACTCATTGACAAGCCATGATTGCGCTATGTACATCCTTGTGTGCCCTTTGGGCACCGACACCATCTCTACCAGGCACCAGCATGCCTGTGGCCTGTGGGCCGTGGCCACGCCGGCGATCATTCAGTTCACCTCCTTCCTGGTCGCCGGAGACGGATTACGCTGAGATGCCCCGGCAATGTCAGGTTTCTCGCTGACTATTACTGTATTACAGTTACAGCTTCCTCCTGCTCTGAATTGGTGAATTTTTACTAAGCAGCCGCCGCGTGCCGGCGCTGCGCCTGCTGCGCCCGCGCTTCCCCTGCGCAGACGAGCGCCTTCTCGAGCCTCCTCTCCACCCGGTATCCGCCGCCGCTGGCTGACCTCCCGCTCGAGGTGGCGGCAGTAGCTCTGGAACACGGTGGCGCACACGTTGAGCCTGAACTCCATGAGGAAGAGGAAGTCGAGCTCCAGCGCGGCGAGCTCCGCCGCGTCGAGCCCGCCGACCGCCGCGAAGTGGGAGTTGCTGTAGTTGCGGTCCTCCACGAACTTGGACGCCACGAGGATCGCCGCCGTGAGCAGGCGCTGCGCGTTGGCGCGCACGACGCGGACGCCGCCGCCGCGCCGCCGGAGCCGGTCCAGGTACGCGTACGCCACCACGTACACCGCCGGCGACACCTGCGCGTACCGGGAGAACCGCTCCAGGAACGCCCCCAGGCTCATGTCCAGCTCCGTCCCGCCGTCGAACGCCCGCACCCGCCGCCTCGTCACCGCCGTGTCCTCGCCGGCGTCGTCTCCCGACGCCGCCGCGTCGCGGTCCCGGCTCTCGGCCGCCAAGGCCCGCTCGTTGCGGGCGATGTGACGCTCGAGGATGGACGCGAGCACCGAGATCACGACCGGCGGCGACAGCGCCGCCGACGAGGGGAAGGCGAACGCGTCCGTGGACAGCTCATCGCCCGACGCCATCTCTTGACTTCTCCTCGGTCTGGACGGTGGTGGTCACGAACACTCACGAGACACGGGGATCCGTGCTATCAACTGGCACGCTGCGCTCTCGGCCACACACGCCTACACCGCCACTGCAAGCTCGTGAGCCCGCGGCTACTTATATATATACAGAGGAGGCGTCGGCGAGGTGTGGGGACGGATCGGCGGAGAGGCTATAAACAATGGCGGGGCTGCTGGACGGGTGAGCTTGCATTGACACGAGGAAGGAGCGAGGAAGCGAAGATATTAGTAAAAGAAATTCAGATGCATCGCCTGACAGGCTTTGATCGATGGCCTCGGCTGGTAGCGCGGTTGGGGGGATCCGTGATCGGCGAGGCCGGATTTATGACAAATCACGGCGGACGAAACAAGTACTGCCTGCAGATCATCCTGTCGGCAATGCCGGCCGTACTGCCATTAACATTTCCCCGGCCCGAGCGTGCGTACGTGCTACCTGCTGGCCTGGGACACGAGCATTTCTTGCCGTCGTCGTCATGACGCGTGCCCTGGCTGGTGAAGAACAGGTTCTTTCTCTTTTTAATTAATCTCTTCCCTGCCGGTGCCGGCTCGAAATGTTGTTTATGATGGCAGTTAGCGGAGGTGTCTTCTGTTCGGACGTCGGAGCTCCGGCAGGAGACTGTCGTGGCGTTGGCGTTGTAACCACCGGCGATCGTAGGAACGGCTCCTGCTGCGGACACGTCCGTTCTGTGTTGGGGCGGTTGGAGGTGACGTGGATGTTGTGTTTTGGGAGCAGAGGACAAGAGGATCAAGGAGTTGCTGTTGTGTTTTGGAGGCAACACTTTTAGCGATTGCAGGGAGGATACGAAGGTGGACCTGTTGAAGATGATGTTTACCTGAATGCACTAAAAGTATTGCCTCCAGAAAATGATGCATTGGTTCAGTTGCAGGTTCAGTTCGTGTGCTGAGCTTCCAGAATTGTACAAGCGACAAAGACTGTTGTTGGGCTACTAAAACAATCCCTACATTGGAGGGAGGGCGAGGAGCACTAATTATCTGACAATTTTGACTCCTGTTTTTAAAATTCAGTCTGAATCTTTAGAAAATTAGAAAAGTCTCCTTCTGGGATTTAAGAAATAACGGCAAGTCAAATAACAGATCCGATCATGTGGAAATGTTAATTCTGACATCCATAGGGCATGAGGTGTAGTGCACACACTCAACATGTTCAAACAATATCGATCCTCCGTATGCATGGTTGGTCCAAGTAACCTTTTGTTTTTCTGATGAAGGTGAAAGTACATGCATGCAGATCAAGCTTACAGAAATAAAGCAGGGCATTGATATCTGCTAATAATAGATCAAAGCTGCCATGCCCTACAGTACAAGTTGATTGGCCAAATTGAACTTTATTTCCTGCCACTTTCTCGAGTTGCTTTTGTATAATATATCTGCCGTACCTGGCATAATCAGCTACATCTCTGTCAACATGGCACTAAACAATTATAACTTATTATTTGCTCCTAAATATGCCACGTCTAGCCAGTTGGATGGATCAGCCAGGAGATTACTTCATAATGGGCTACTAAGCAAGTTGTCATTTTTGTAAGGTGTACAAAAGTGTTTTCTTTTCCGTTGCTCACTGAACACCCCAGTCACCTTAACACGTGTAAAATTCTACTGATTTTATGTAAACATTGGGTATGGCGATGACCTGTTTGCATCCTGCATGGCGAAAGCGTTAACAACATGCACTGCACACGCATGTTTTTTGCAGAAACCAGCAGGCTCGTTGTTGCACGCTTTAGTTAATTTCATATGTAAATGCAGATCAGGAGCCCTGAAGAGGCTAAATGCAGCTAACAACTTTAACTGGATGGTGGAAAGGGTTGCTTTGGGCTGGGTACTTGAAGAACAGAGGATTTAATGTCTCAATCTGTTCCTTTCCTGTTTATAGTTTGTGCTGAATAGTTATTTGGGGATCTTTCGGTTAAGACGTCAAAGCTCAGCCTCAGATCTGCTGGAGACAGGTTTTTTTCTGTTAGGATGGTGCTTTGCAGGAGGGGCCTCTCTGCCGACAGCTTTGTTTGCTCTGCTAGGACGGTTATTACTTAGTATTAAGTAGAGATGAGATATATATTGTGTGCGGGAGCAGAGGACAAGGGCATCAACGAGTTGAGGCCATTATTCCAAAACTAGAGAACCGATTTTTTCAAGGAAGCCCATTTGCAACTTCACAGAATGAGAGCTGAGGCCGTGTTTAGTTCCGCGGTGAAAAGATTTTGAAAGGGAATCTTTTTACATTTGAAGTATTAAACATAGACTAATTAAAAAACTAATTGCAGATTACGTTTGGAATTCGCGAGACGAACCTAACTGAGTTAGAAGTTCCTTTTCTTCTTGGCTAAGATCACTTATCTAGCTGTTCTTACTGCTTGTCTTTTTTCCCCATATCTTTTGGAGAGGCCCCTCTTTGGCTTTGTTTACCTCTTTCTTTCTTTTTTATATAATATATTTATGTTCTACAGGGGCTTCCCCTACTGTTTTCGCTCAAAAAAACGAGTTGACCCAGTGATGATTGTGGCAAGTATATAAAAAATTTGATCGGTTGATAATACCTTTTTTTCTTGAATAGAAATATCTGTTGGTAATGATGAGTAGTTGTATGCACTAAAATTTGCCTCCAGAAAAGATGTGGTTCAATTAGTTGCAAATTCAATAAGCTACTTTGTCCTGAAGAAGTTGTGGTGATGACATCTAACCAACCAAAATTTTTGAATATTCAGAAAATATTATCAGTGAAGCTTGCACTGATAATCTGACAAATTCTGCCCATGGTACAAAGCCCAACCTGAATATTCAGAAAAAATAGAAAATTGGGCGCTTCTAGCTTCTAGAAATGGCAATCCATCAATGATGAACGCAAGTTCGACATCTGTATCGCAGAACTCATATCTTGAGCTGTCAAGCGTCAACAGTGATCCATGCTCATGTATGCTTGGTCCAAGGCTCCAAGCACGTTTCTGTTTCTGAGGAGCCAAGTGAAACATACCTGAAGACAGGTTTCCGAGGAGCCAGTCAGTCAATGGAAATACCACACTACCACTTATCTTCTGATGATCTGTTTCGTGGATCACTCGCCTGTCATCCGGATTCCGGCTATCTTCGCGGCAAGACCATCGATCGAGCGGTCATCCATGGTTTAACTGACCCGTCGTATCGCAGAAACCTACCCTCTCCGGGTCAACAGCCTCAGCCTGCGCTACGGCGAATTCTGATGGTTTAAAATGTTGTTTGTGATGTTGGTTAGCAGAGATGTCCTTTGTTCAGACGTCGAACCGAAACCTGTCCTGCAGACACATCTCTTTGTTCTGTCGGGGTAGTTAGATGCGACATGGATATTCCGTTTTGTGAGCAGAGGACGAGCATCATGGAGTTGATAATAATGATTGCAGAAATGATACAAAAATGGATCAGTTGCAAGTTCAATAAAACTTGTGCTTTGCTTCCAGTATGTTCACAAGCCAAAGACTTTGGCTACTAATTATCTGATAATGTTGACTTCTGTTTTTTAACTCAACCGGAATTTTTAGAAAATTTAGAAAGTCTCCTTCCAAGCTTGAAGCAATGGCAAGTCAAATCTGATCATACGAAAATGACCATTCCTGAAATCCATAGGGCATGAGCAGAATGCACACATGGCACGCTAACATGTTAAAGTCAACTGATTTTTTATAAAAGAATAAAGTCAACTAATCATCCGTAATTGTGCACGGTTCAAATATCCTTTTTCTTGAGATACCTAGTCAAATTCTTCTGGAGATGGAAGTATCTGAACGCATATCAACTTTACTGAAATGAGAACAGATGAGCTTCGATTCCTGCTGATAATTAAGCTGGCTTTACCAAGTTGTACTTTATTGACTGCCAAGTGCCAACATCTGCCCAGTTGTGTTTGTGTTTGCCGTACATGATGTAATGACTATATAGTCTTTGTCAATATTCCACTACAAAATCATGATGTCTATTTCCTCCCAATATGACACACCTGGCCAGTTGGATGTATCAGCCCAGAGAGGTTTCATAATGGCCTACTACTAAACAAGTTGTCTGTTTTGTCCTTTTTTGTGAGAGCAAAAAATGTTTTC
Organism: Urochloa ruziziensis; assembly: GCA_015476505.1. Taxonomy (NCBI): domain Eukaryota; kingdom Viridiplantae; phylum Streptophyta; class Magnoliopsida; order Poales; family Poaceae; genus Urochloa; species Urochloa ruziziensis. Next base: position 44,505,270 of record CM027125.1, read on the forward strand.
TTTCCACTGAAAGTTACTAAAAAAAGTAAATAAATTTTGGTGCTGGAGTATATGGTCATCAGTCATCACCTCACCTGTTTGCAACAATCTGCTTCCATTCCAACATGGAGAAGGCGCCGAAAGGCCTGCGAAAGCTTCTGTAGAAATCACCTGGCTGCCCCGCTGCTCTGGCCATCCGTCACCGTCGCCTTGCAGGGTGGGCGGCCGCCGGTGAAGCAAATACCGAGCACCCTGTGGCATCCAAGGCAATGCATCAAGATCGATGGCAGCAGCTCACTGGACGCCGCCGTTTCACGAATTCTTGGTGGTCACAGGGATCTGTAGTTCTGAGAAGCTGCTGTAAACGGTGGCGGAGCTGAGCGATTCAGGTTGACACGAGGAAGGAGCAAGGAAAGAATGGTAGCACTAAAAGAAATTCAGAATCTACCAGTGAGCTCCCTTGTTTGCATCAACGACTGACAGGCCTGATTGATTATTTCAGCTGGTAGTGTTGGGGCATCCGCGATCGCAGAATGTAGGGACAAGCTGCGCATGCATAATATTCCTGCGTCGGTGTTGGCCGTACTAGCATCAACTGTACGTGAGCGTACGTGCTACCTGCTGACGATCCTGTATTGTACGTTCCAGCCTGCTGAGTGCAGTTTATGATGATACAGTTAGCAGAGTTCCAAGATGTCAAAAGCTCTATGGGGAGACAGTGATGGTGCTTTAACCACCGGTGCTTGCAGCAAATTAAAGGCACGAATGATATTGTGTTCGTGGACAGAGCCACAGAGGACAACGACATCAAGGGGCGATGTCGCACTATCACGGCGATGGCCGACTCAGAATTTTTTTTTAGAACCAACAACGACGGGCCTAAAATTCACCGCCAGTCAACGCGGCCGCTCCATGGCACAAAAGCACACGCCGGCCGTATACAGCAGGTTTATCTGACGACTCAACTCCGCGCCATGTACGTTCTACTTTTTTTTTAAAAAAAAAACGTTCTGCCTCTGCAACCATCCTTCCTAATCCGCCGGAAAACAACAAAGCTGACGGAGGTCATGCCAGGGCCAGGCGCTGCACGCAGCCGACGCTCACCGTCGTGCGTCCACCTCCCGCCGCCGGGGAGCTCAGCGCATCATCGACGATTCGACGTCGAGGGAGAACCGGGGCAGAGGCGAGCAATCAGCGAAAGGAGAGGAAGAGAACCCGCCCTTAGCTTACCTACGCTAATCCTGACCGCACATATCCGATCCGACGGATGCGATGTGCCCAGGGGGTGGACGGTAAATGAAATACCGTCCACCCCCAGGGTGGGTGCGCCGTGGCGTTCTGGCCGTCCCAGAGGCGTCCGGGAGCTCCGCACGTCTCCAGTCGAGCTCACCCCCGCCCCCCTCCACGACGGGCGTCATCAAGCGCCGAGGAGGACGGAGGAGCCGGCGAGCCGCCGCCGCCCGCACGTCGCCGAGGAGATCCTCTTCTTCTCGGACGCCGATAAGCATGCGCTACGGATCCTGAAAACCTTGCCTCGCGTGGTGCGTGCGTGTTCGCCGAGAGCACGGTGCTCTCGGGTATGGCGGTGGGCGGTGGCAACGCGCGGCGCTGGCGCGTGGCGAGCGCCGTGCCTCCTGTGGAGTGTGCGGTTGTATCTTGACCTGGGCAGTTTTATTTTGCTTTCTCCTTACTTTGACAGCATCAACTGTACGTGAGCGTACGCGCTACCTGCTGACAATCCTGTATTGCGCGCGTTCCAGCCTGCTTATAAGTGGAGTGGAGTGGAGTTTACGATGGCACAGTTAGCAGAGATCTTTAGCTTGAGATGTCAAAAGCTCTGTGGGAAGACAGTGATGGTGTTCTAACCACCGGTGCTTGCAGCAAATTAAAGGCATAGATATTGTGTTCGGGGACAGAGGACAACAACATCATGGAGCGACGTCGCACACTATCACAGCGATGGCCGACTCAGAAAAATTTTGTAGAACCAACGCCGACGGGCCAAAAATTCACCGCCATCAACGCCGCTGCCTCATGGCAGAAAATCACACGCGCCGGCGGTCGTGCCAGGCGCTGCACGCAGCCGACGCTCTAACGTCGTGCGTCCGCCTCCCGCCGCCGGGGAGCTCAGCGCGTCGTCGGCGTCGAGGGGGAACCGGGCAGAGGCGAGCAATCATCGAGCGAAAAGAGAGGAAGGGAACCGCCCTTAGCAATTACCGAGCTAATCCTGGCCGCACAAATCCGATCCGACGGATCGGATGTACCCAGGGGGTGGACGGTAAATGAAATACCGTCCACCCCCAGGGTGGCCGCGCCGCCGCGTTCCGGCCGTCCCCTGCGTTCTCCCCTCTCGTTCCCCGTCCCGGAGGCGTCCGGGAGCTCGGCAGGTACGCCGGCGTGCGGCCTGGCCCTCTCCAGTCGCGCCTCTCTCTCCCCGACGACGTGAAGCGCTGAGGATGACGGAGGAGCCGGCGAGCCGCCGCCGCCCGCACGTCGCCGAGGGGACCCCTTCTTCTCGGACGCCGATAAGCAAGCGCTACGGATCCTGAAAACCCGTGCCTCGCGTGGCGCGTGCGCGTTCACCGATAGGAGTGATAGGACAGTGCGCTTCGGGTATGGCGGTGGCCGGCGGTGGCACCGCGCGGGCGCTGGCGCGTGGCGAGCGCCGTGCCTCCTGTGGAGTGTGCAGTTGTATCTCGACCTGGGCAGTTTTATTTGCTTTCTCCTTACTTTGACAGCATCGGTTTCAATGGCTGCACGGCGGAGGACACCGGCGATGGCGTCGGGTGTTTTCTTATCTGCTGTTCTGCCGCAAGAGCCTAGGCGTTTGTTGCTACTGCTGCCGCCTTGCTCTGCCACAGGGATGGCGTCGGGTGCCAGCCTGCTTATAAGTGGAGTGGAGTTTATGACGGTTACAGTTAGCAGAGATCTTTACCTTAAGATGTCAAAGCTCCGTGGGGAGACATTGATGGTGCATTGGCGCTCTAACTACCGGTGCTTGCACAAATCAGTTGATATTTGTGTTCGGGGACAGAGGACAAGAAGGTCAAGGTGTTGACATCATGATTGGGAGCATGGATACAAAAATTGGTCCGTTTTGCATTTGTTCAAATAATCAATACATCAACCTTCTCCTGGATGAGAGGAAAATAACTCACTTCCGGCTTTCGCCCTGTGAATAACTGTGCACTGAGACTGGCCTTCGTATCCACAGTATTATTGCCTCTCCCATCCACTTTGATTCGTCAAGGTCATCGTCTCCAGGTACTTGGACATTCAGGACTTCAGGTTAGCGCAGTTCAAGACCGAATGCCAGACGCCCAGACCTCGCTCCCGAGCTAAACCGCAACACAAACACAGACGGGCCGCTGCTTCAAACTCCTGACCACGATCACGGATCACCTCAACTCGTGGAGCGATGCCATCGTCATCAGGGTGATGGCCGACACCAACACCGACGGGCGAAATTTCACCGCCATCAACGCCGCCGCCTCATGGCACACAAAAGGCACGTGCCGTATTCAGATTTATCTGACGACTCAACTCAGCGTGATGTCGCCGTCATCATAATCCGCCGGAAAACAACGAGGCAGCCGACCCCCTGTGCCCGTGCGTCCGCCTCCCACCGCCGAGGAGCTCAGCGCGTCGTCGGCGTGGAGGGGGCACCCGGGCCGGGCAGGCGAGAGCAATCGAGCGAAAAGAGAAAAGGGAACCGCAGTTAGCAATTACCGACGCTAATCCTAGCCGCAGAAATCCGATCCGACGGATCCGATGCACCCAGGGGGTGGACGGTAAATGAAATACCGTCCACCCCCAGGGTGCCCGCGCCGCCGCGTTCCGGCCGTCTCCTACCTTCTCCCCTCTCGTTCACCGTCCCGGAGGCGTCCGGGAGCTCCGCACTTACGCCGGCGTGCAGCGGAGCCCTCTCCAGTGGCGCTTCTCCCCACGACGATGGCGCGTCAAGCGCTGAGGAAGACGGAGGAGCCGCGCCGGCGAGCCGCCGCCGCCCGCACGTCGCCGAGGGGACCTCTTCTTCTCGGACGCCGATAAGCAAACGCTGCGGATCCTGAAAACCGTGCCTCGCGTGCTGCGTGCGTGTTCACCGAGAAGCACAGCGCGCTCCGGGTGTGGCGGTGGACGGTGGCAACGCGAGGCGCTGGCGCGTGGCTCGCGCCGTCGCGAGCGTGGCGTGCCTCCGGTAGAGTGTGCAGTTGTATCTTGACCATGGGCAGTTTTTATTTTGCTTTCTCCTTACTTTGACAGCATCTCGGTTTCAATGACTGCACGGAGGAGGACAGCGGCGATGGCGTCCGGTCCGGTGTTTCCTTGGCTGCTATTCTGCCGCAAGATGAGCCTAGGCATTCGCTGCTTCTGCTGCCGCCTTGCTCTGCCGCAACAAGGATGGTGAAGCAGCACTGACAGTTCATTTCCTTGTCGTCGATGTACATGCGCTGCTCGCCTGCTCCAGATCAAACAGATGTACATGTACTGCAGTTGAATCCAAAGATGAACTGCTGATACGCGAGCAAAGCCTACATGTTTAGCACCAATAAGCTACAGAAACAGCAAGTTCAGCTCATAGTTAAGAATGACCCGGTTCTTTTAGGCCCGGATCTGCCGTGTTACCAGGCCTAGCTACTCAGCCCGTTTCCGCATCTAGAAAAAAAAAAAAAACCAACGTTCCATATGGCTCCAAGCAAGCTAGCAGCTGAATCTGAATCACGGCCAACGCATCACGCACGACGTCGTATTCCGCGATGTCGACATCGTGACACCTATCTCCCAGAGCGACATTTCCTATGCGCGCGCGCAGTGCTTCGTTTGACGCGAATCTTGCTAGCCGCGTCGCAGCAGGGAAGGATCGAGGCAGCACTAATCATGCATGGTATACCAGCAGACGGCGTCGTCGTTGACCCGATGAGCTGAGCTATAGTCAGCTGAATATCGGCGGCAGCCGGCAGGAGCAGAGAGATCGACCGAGCTCAAATGAGGAAGTTTCCACTTCATGGAGTATCTGAGCATGAAAATCTTTGAAGTTTAATTTGGACACTGCATGCTGACTGCTGCATTATTCGGGTTTCGGCGCATGAGATGTTGAAAAGTGAGTGAGCACTGAGCACCGTACCCAATAAAGAGAAAGTCCTCAGGAGGAGGAAACTGCATGCTCCAAGATTAGTGATTGGTGCAGTTGGAGAAGTTGCAGGGATTTTTTTTTTTGATATCAAGACCCTACTGATATACATAAAATTCCAAAATATCACCAAAATTATTCCAACAGCATATTTTCAAAAAAAAAATCTTCACAGTTTCACTAAAAGCTACCTGTAATCTATCATATAGTAACAAACAAATAAGATTATATATGATAAATCTAATACGTTATATGAAATTTCGGTAAATAAAATTTATTGAATCCCCGGTAAACACGAGATTTCGGATAAACACGAGATTTTGGAAAGATCACCACAATATTTTTTCCCATTAGGACAAGTGGATTGACAAGGACAAATGAAAATGTACATCTGTCAATCAAACAAAAAGAAATAAACTAGAAAAACCGTGGTCGTTCAAGCAGTACGCAACGGCTGACGTTGGAAACGGGTAATGTACTACGCTATCATATTGTACTTGTACTTTCTTTGTGTTGGAAGCGGGTAATGTACTACGCTATCATATTGTACTTGTACTTTCTTTGTTCCAAATTGTAAGTCGTTCTAACTTTATCCTATGTCAAACTTGTCTAACTTTGATCAAATTTGTTGAACCACAATATCAATTGAATACACTATCAAGATATACTTGGTCATCTATCTAGTGAAACTAGATTGGTGTTGTAGATATTTATATTTTTTCTATAAATCTTGACAAAACTAGAGAGATTTGACTTATTATCGCAAACCTAAAACGACTTACAATTCGAAACGGGGTGTACTAGTTAAACCATCTAAAAAAACTAGCTAAACCATGGGCATGTTTGGATGGTGGGGTAAATGGGGCAAATTTGCCCCAATTTACCCCAAAGGTGCCAAACATGTAGGGGGTAAATGGAGTGGGGCAAATGTTTTGCCCCACAAATTTCATTTACTTCTAAAGAGTGTCAAACTGGGGCAACTATTTACCCCTCAATCCAAACACCTCATGGCCATGGGGCAAATTTGTTAGGGGCAAATAAAAAAGGCAAAACATTTGCCTTGAGATAAATATTTACCCTCTCAATCCAAACAGGGCCCATGTCCCATGACTGCTCCTTTTGATAAAATCTAATCAACTGACGACATGCTGTCAGTTCTCAACAAATTGTCTAGTACAAGATTATGTTGACATTGGCATCTCGCTACATCTTCTTTTTAATTCCATCCTTGATCAGGGTTTTGGCAGAGCGCTATCATATGTCTACTAGTATATGTACACGCATACGTGGTGAGCGCTGTTCCTCACCATTATCCTCTCCCTTGGACCTAAACATGGCTGCCGATCTCAAGCTCGCTGCCTTCCTCTGCCTCCTCGCCGTGTCATCGCTCCCGCTGCTCGCCGTCGCCGACTGCGAGTGCGAGGCCTCCACCGATGAGGACAGCGACAAGGGGAAGGCGCTCACGCTCAAGATCATTGCCATCTTCTCCATCCTAGTCTCCAGCGCCATGGGCTGTGCGATCCCTTCGCTCGGCCGGAGGTTCCCGGCTCTCCGCCCGGACACCGACCTCTTCTTCGCCGTGAAGGCCTTCGCCGCCGGCGTCATTCTCGCCACGGCGTTCGTGCACATCCTCCCGGACGCCTTCGAGAAGCTCGGCTCGCCGTGCCTCGTCGACGGGCCCTGGAAGAAGTTCCCGTTCGCGGGCTTCGTCGCCATGCTTGCTGCCATCGCCACGCTTGTCGTCGACACCATCGCCACGGGCTACTTCCAGCGAGCGCACGCCAGGAGCGCTGCGGCCGTCGGAGACATGGAGACTCCAGTACATGCGCACGGTGAGCATGGTCACTGCCACGGGATGCCTTCCTTGATCGCGTCGTCGTCATCGACTTCGGACACCGACGAGGGCGCGCAGCTCATACGCCACCGCGTCATTTCACAGGTGATCGATCGATCGGCTCAAGCACACTTGTTATATTAGGTAGCTAGGGTATTGATGCATCAAATCAAACTTTTGCTGCTACAAATAACATTTTTTAAGCCTTTAGATAATGAAACAAGCAAATTATCCCAGCATCTGCATAATACTATAAACTGTCAGGCATGTGCTATGCAAATCAAATATAACAAAAGCGCGAGAACTTACCCACATAATAATGACGAGGTTTATCGATTATCCAAGCTGTATGGTTTCGAGAAGATAGTAGATTATTGATTGTTCAATGGCTAGACACAATAGGCTAATCTTAATTAGTTCTCTGTTGTTATTTCTTTTTTTACCCGATCCTTTGTAAGTATTCCCTTCTGTACAGCTTTATTTCTTGCGCTTTTTTAATAGAAAACTGAAGTGATTCCCCACAGGTTTATCCAACACAAATCCTATTTATTAACCTTCAACCCCCTATGTAGAAAATATTTCCATGGTAGTTTCTCTAGAATATGCTTTAACTTTAAGTCCTTGTTCATTATGCAATTCCTCATTATGCCTTGTCAATTGTCATTATCTCTCAAGGTGTTGGAGCTGGGGATCATTGTGCACTCGGTGATCATCGGGATGTCTTTAGGTGCATCTGAGAGTCCCAGCACTATCAGACCGCTCTTGGTCGCGTTAACATTTCATCAGTTCTTTGAAGGGTTAGGGCTTGGAGGATGCATTGTGCAGGTATAAATTTGTTCTTTCATAAGAGTTATCAAGGCCAGAAAATTAACAATACTTATATAAGCACATGGAAACTTCATAATTTAACATCCATATCAATACTTAAACGGCATGACGATTGGTCTTATATCAAAGAATAAGGGCTTGTTTGACAGAGCTAGCTAGTATGTAAACTTTTAGGCTAGGGAGATTGAAGGTATTTGGTTCAGCCATTTTGATCTTATGTTGGTCACAGAATATATTATTAAAACATTTTCAAGTTATCTTACAAACACTAATTCTACATTGATCTTGGAAATGGAGCTTTGCCAAACATGCCCTAAATCTTACAAGTCCCTGCTAAATTTATCAAATTACATTTCTGAAAATATATCATTTTTCCAGAAGATCAGTAAGGTTTCCTGAAAAATCAAAGTTCATATTTTAGTACTGTATGCATGCAAGACAATACTATATAGTGATATGTTCTAATAGTAAAACTGCTTTGGATATTTTAGGAGGGGGATTATGGCATGACAAATATTAACCACAAATTAAAGTAGACTTGAAAGCAGCTCGATCTTGTACAAGACTACTAATAATTAGAAATTTATTGAGACCTGATTTTGCAAACCAAAAACATTTAATTCCAGCCAATCCAAAATGCAATCATGTTTATAGGAAAAAAAATCCATTATTTGAGTCACATTTTTCTGAATTAAGAATTTTCCTCGCCTCATCTCACTCATGTAGCCTCGTGGATCTACATACATATTATTAGTGAGATATCAAGAGGGAAGTATAAATCCTGAAGTTCCATTGCGCGGCAAATCCGAGGGATGGTTCATGGAGGAAACTCAACCTCCCTCTTAAATTCAATATAGAGACAATATAAAGAGAAGACATAGCACTCATAAATGTGAAACATAAAATAATGATCATTATTAGGTGATAAAGCTTTTTGTTTCTTGCAGGCCAGATTCCGTCTTAGGTCTGTTGTGACAATGTCACTCTTCTTCTCGCTCACCACGCCCGTCGGAGTGGCTATCGGCATCGGCATCTCTTCCGCTTACAATGAGAACAGCTCCAGGGCCCTGATCACTGAAGGGGTCCTCACAGCGGCGGCCGCTGGTATCCTGAACTACATGGCCCTCGTCGACCTTCTGGCTGAAGATTTCATGAACTCTAGGGTGCAGAACAATGGGAAGCTTCAGGTCATCCTTAATGTCTCATTGCTGCTTGGGACGGCACTGATGTCCATGCTTGCTATCTGGGCATGAACACTAGATTGAGAGGGGAGCGCCATGTGAGGGAGAGTCAACTTCCATCTTGATATTCTTCTTGTGGGTAAATATTTACTGCTTCACAATTTATCGCTTGTGTTACTTGATTCTTTCTTGAAAGGCTGATTTGTATTGTTTGTAAAAATATAAAGTACATATATATTGCAAATTGTATTTATGTAATAATAAAAGTTCCGGGCTGAACTATAACAATCCATTTTATTCAGAATTGCAAAACCAGTTTTTATTCGTTTGTCCCAAACAGGCAAACAGTGAAAACAAAAGTGTTATTTCCCTTTTTTGATAAATTATGTCGGATATTGGCATTAGGGCCGCAGTTAAATTATATATGTCAATCATATTGGTAGGACCGCACGAGTAGTCATTTGGATATAGAGTACAAAAAAAACACTCTATACTAAATGGCCAAGTTGCCTAGTAGGCCGTCAGATAGGTACATGTACGTGCATACGCCATACATGTTACTGACCGTCTGGAACTTGGAGCTAGTAGATACACAGGATGCATGTCGACACGGTGACGACATGTCAAAGAATGGTTCTACAACCCCAAGGCTTCATCATATATAGAAATAGACTTGTTGATAAGTTAGGCTGAAGGCTGTGGACACCCCCTGTCGTTCGTTCGCGCTTGTTGCTACGACGTGCAGGCTAGCTGGAGCCTGGAGGATGCATTCGGTTGCCGATGCTGTAATTTTTCGGTGTTGTTTGTGGTGTTGTGGTATTGGTCTTGCTATCGCTTCTGGGGCTTTGTGTTATATTTTACTTGTTACTTGTAAATTATTTGGCATCCTCTTCTCCGTATAATACAAGCTAGGCAGATTTCATGTTGACAGTTCAAACAAGTGAATGCCAAATCAACTGCAAACAAGATTTTTTTTTTTTGCATTGTCAAAATGACTCCAAATTAAAAAAAAATCTCCATTGCAAAGTTGCAGATCTCATGAAGACTACAATTTTTGATACAGCCACATATTTTAGATCAAATCTAATTCTTAGTGACGGATTTTAAGCTAGAACCAACTATGTAAATAAGTGATTATCACACAGTCGACTGGTTCCTAGAATCGACTGTGACAATGTTATTTATACACATGGCTTTTGTATTCAACCGATGGTGAAGTCCCCATTATGTACCATTGGTTTGCATTTATTTTTTGAGTAAAATGCATCGGAAGTCCATTAACTTGTAAAGAGGGTGTCATTTAGGTTCATCAACTCAAAAGTGCATTTTTAGGTTCACACACTTGTTAAATCGTTCATCGTAGGCCCATACCCTCACACATGTGCATGTAGCGATAACATGACATGCTGACTAGGCATCTCCGGTGCTATGCTTGCTGAGGCTAGCCGTGGTCATGAGCCAGCATGGCTTTCGCCAACAGATCCATTGCACTCAAAACATATTATATGTGGGGTTACAAACAATTCCAACTTGCTTCACTACGAGTTGTGCGGTAATGGACAAATTAGCTAACAAATAATAATATTATTTTTTAAAAATAGCAAAAAAAAACTTACACATACAAATTAATTAGGCTGTCATCCTAGAATAAATAGTAAACAGTATCATTCTACAGAATAGTTAAATCATATAGACGCTGTATCAGCCAAAATAATGCATAAAACTGTGAGAATGCGCCACTTCTTTTTTGAAACGAGAGACTGCCACTTTAATAGCAGAAGCACCAACACTCTGTAGACCTTACTGCATAAAAACTTTGTCTTGGTTGCTTGCAATGACATGACTAAACACAACTATTTACATGTATTTATTTGAAATAAAACATCTAGCTATTTGCTCGGGCCATATATTGCTAGTTAGGTATGGACAAATTAGCCAAAAACAACTTTAGGATTATAAATTACTTGGATTTTTTTTATGAAACACAAATTACTTGGGTTATCATCATCCCTCAATAACATGTATGGCCTTAGGTCATCGTTGGTCAATACTCAACAGTGTCATTCCATTCAATAATTAGATCATTCTGGATGCTGAATCAGCCAAAATGATGCATAAAAACCGTGCCATTTTAATAGCACAAGCACTTAACACTGCGTGGTGCCATATTTTTGTTCTAAACGGAAGATATATAGGAGATAAACTCTTAATGATACTTTGGTACATGAGCACACATTATTGATGGTGCTGTAACTCCAGCTCTGCAGTTCCTGCACTGGAGGAGATCGACACCGGAACATCACTAGGGAAACACAGGTAGTGCAACAAGGCCGTGGAGGGAAGAACACGTACACCATACCGGACCTCCTCTTCTAACGCGGCCTCGCGTTTTCCCTGGACGCACATACTAAACTCATTCCACAATTGACTAGGCAAGAGTCGCAAGACCTCCCAAATCGGAGCACTAATCTTGGAACACTCCTGCTACGCGGTCCTAGACCGCGCCCTGCTTCTGATCAGTAGCCGTAGTTCACCGCGGACCTGTAGGTCGCCCCGGCGCCCCACCGGGCGGGGATGGCGTTCCTGGCGACGATCACCTTGCCGGAGCCGGAGGTGATGCGGACCGAGAAGGGCGCGCGCAGCGGCTGGCCGTTGTTGGAGTTGAAGCGCCACACGGCGCCCCACGACTGCTGCATCGGCTCCCACCAGTTGCAGCCGGCCTGCATGATGTCCACCTTGGCGATGTCGCCGTCGCCGCTCAGGTACATGATCAGCACGGCGAGGTAGTAGGGGTTGGACCCCGCGTCCACCTTGAAGTTGATGGCCGTGCCGCTGTACTTGCAGGGAACCCTGCACAGTGCACACGAAGACAGTGCCACGCCGCACCTTCAGTTATATCGTTCACTAGAATTATCGGCTAGAACTGAATGTGGCACCGTATCTACATATGTACCTCTTGTATTGAATCTTGAGGATTCCGGCGGAACGGAGCCGGTCGGCCATGCCGCGGTTCGCCATGGCGCCGAAGGCCGTGCCGCTCATGTCGAAGTGCGCCGACTCGGCGAGGCAGGCACCGCCGGGGCAGGAGTCGGTGATGGTGACGGTCACAGGCCGGCCGGAGCAGGCTCTGTTGCCGGTGCACCTAATCTGCATACCCATGCGTACACCGCAGAACATGCATGGACACTTTTATCAGTCAGGGGAAAGCCAACAAGTACTTGGCGCTTTGATTGTAGCTAGTATATGCAGACGTGAATGGAAAAACTCCAATGCAATGTAATAGTGTCGTCGGAGAGATGCTGACCTGATAGCACCCGCCGCATCCTTTGCCGTTCTTGAAGAGGGAAGGCCCGCCGGCGGCGATCATCGACCTGAACGGGCGCTGGCTGACGGCGCCCTGGTAACCGCACGCGCCACCTGCACAGCCAATTTGAACGAACAGGCCGGGATTACGAAATGAAGATCCCGAATTTATAGGTTACGAAATGTTGGTCTAAATCGTGCAATGCATAGCTGAACATGACTTGTGGAAAATAATAGAACGTACTTACCGTCGCTGCCGGCGCCGTAAGGGCTGCCGTACCACGTCGCGCCGCCGTAGGACCAGCCGGAGCCTCGGGCCGGCGCCCAGAGGTTCCTCCTGCTGATGGCGGTGTCGTTCTGCTCCTGTGAGTGCTCGATAACCATGGCCTCCGTATCCCCGTCGACGCAGGAGACGGGGCTCACAAGAAGCGATAGGATTACTGAGACCACGGCGACTACGCCAAACCGGGATGCACTTGGACTACTGGTAGCCATTGACGGGCTCCTGTTTGATCGGAGATTAGGATCGAGAGGCCGGCTGGGTCAGTGCACTTGGTCGGTCAGTTCAGATTTGAGAGCCTGGTGAATTACCGGAGTATAGCTCGGTTTGCGGTGTATATATAGGATGGTTTTAGGGGTTCCGAACGTGGCAGCAAATATGTGCATTCCATTCCATTATTGCAATTATTGAGGCGGACGTGCGGGCCTGATTTGAGGATGGAGAAAGAGGACGAGCGCATATATGGAGATCGAGGTCAACTGAGTCGGCTGATCCGGAGGTGATCACGCTCTCCAACCCCCGACATTTGGATAAAACAATCAGCGGGGGCATGTGTGTGTATGTAATTGTGATTTCATTTTTGCAACGTGCGTTCGTCAAATGGTTGTTGCACTCATCATTGCGTACATGTGTACTATAGTGCTAGTGTACAGTCGCCAGTCGGTATATGTACAAGCGTACGTATCTGATTTGTGCTCCGTGCGTTAAAAAAAGCCGCCCGTGCACACGCCGTCCACGTACCCGTACGTGCCACCCAGTATCCGCCGAGCGAGGTCATGTGTTATACGGACTGATTCGTGGATAAAGTCTTTATTATTCAAAAAATCCTGGATAAAGTTTGGACGGCGTGCGCCCCGCTCCGGTGCAACCGTCAACCGAGCCGTCCATCGGTGCCGCGCCCGGGTCACGTTGTGAGCACCCGCGGCGATTTCCGTGTCAAAACCCCAAAGTTATTCTTTTCTTCCCCGGGCCGCACCCGGTTCAGACGCGCCGGCCTGCCGATCCCGATCGGGCCCCGGCAGCAACGCGCGTCACTTTCGTTTCGTTAGTTGGGGAGGGCCGCCGCCGCGATTGGAGCGGGTTACTATTGCGCCTACGGGCAAAATTTCGCGCATGTTTGACTTTTGTGCGCGGGGGGCTCTGCTGCGTGCGCACGTTGCTCGGTTTGGTCCATGATTGGTGCTAGTTTAGAAAGCTTTTGGGGTTTGGCACGATTGGTCAGCTCTCTCAACTTCTGCTTATCTTTCTTTCTGCACGTGCACTCCGTAGACCCGAATCCGGAGTGGGCCTTGGTTTTGCGACCGACCAGTTTTGATTCATAGAGGCCCAGACTAGGTTGAGCCCAACTGACAAATTAAGCGGACGGCCTGCGTGAGAGAAAAAAGGAGGGGTCAATTCAGGCCAGGCGAGGCCCACCCTGAGATATTGGCCAATTATCTCAACCGAGTAGGCCCAAACCTGGTCCAGGTTCGTTCATGTTATTTTCTGAGGCGAGCTCACTGTGAAACAGAGGGATGATGCACATTAAGCAAACACACAACACTTAGCACCTCCATTAAGCAGTGACACTGAGCTGCCATTACAAACAATGATACTCACTAACACACACATATATCGGCGTTGACTAACGGCGAAGAGGGGAGAACTACACTCGTACTCGTACACACCAGCGCCTCCTCCTTCCTCTGCCTCTTATCCTTATTATTACTTGCAAGCTTTGCCAATCATGCAGCCACTCGCAAGTCCAAACACACTTACACATACAGTGCACATATATGACACACACACACACATACATTCAACACAGACACATATAATAACATATTAGATATGGGGCTATATATATCGAGATCAGTAGTTGACCGCCGACTGGTAGGCGGCGCCGGGCTTCCACCCGTCGGGGATGACGTTGCTGGCGACGAGCTGCTTGCCGGAGCTGGAGGTCAGGCGGATGGACAAGGGCGCCTGCAGGGCCGAGCCGGCGTTGAGCTTCCAGACGGCGCCCCACGACTGCTGCATGGCCGTCCACGCCGCTCCGGCGCCGGTCTGCATGAGGTCGACGCCGGAGAGGTCGCCGTCGCCGTTCATGTACTTGATGAGCACCGCGAAGTAGCTCGGGTTCGAGCCGGCGTCCACGACGAAGGTTAGCTGCACGCCGGACCAGCTGCACGGCACGCTGCAAAACACATCACCCGAATCGTGTTGTAAGAAAAGTCAGTGGAGCTTGGAAGGAACACATAACAGAGGACAGTTTGTTGCGTGGTCCACACGTGGATATGTGTAGAATCGTTAGCATGCATGGGTGCTTATATATACCGGGTGTACTGGACTTGGAGGACACCGGCGGCGCGCAGCTTGTCGGCCTGGCCGGGGTTCGCCATGGCGCCGAACGCCGTGCCGCTCATGTCGAAGTGGACAGGCTCGTTCGAGCACGCGCCGCCGCCGGGGCACTCGTCGGTGATGACGACGGTCACTGGGTTGCCGGAGCAAGCGTCATTACCGGTGCATTTCACCTGAACCAATGTTGAACATTTCCAACAATCACATTAGATGGTGGCAACACACGCATAAAGTTGCTGGTGCATTATTTCTGCAAGATACCCCGTCAGCGAACTCTATTTACGGAGTACATTATTACGGTTTGGACATGTACGCACCTGGAAGCAAGCGCCACAGCCCATGCCGGATTTGTAGATGGAATCGCTGCCGGCGGCGATCATGGACGAGAAGGGCGCCTGGTCGACGGCTTCCTTGTAGCCACACGCGCCACCTACATGCGTTCAGCATGTGTCGTCGTTGAGAAATGAGTCAAGATCGAATTAATTCTTTTGCATTCCTTAGCAATAACTAGTTCTGGCAGAACACTGTGACACAAAACATATACGGAGTACGTACCGTCGCTTCCAGCCCCAGTAGCGGCGCCGTACCACGTCGCGCCGCCGTCGCTGGACCAGCTGGAGAGCTTGCGATGGAACTCGATGGATTCGCAAGGATGGAGCAGCGAGGCGACTGCTGCAGTCGCAGCGAAGATCAAAAGCTGGGACTTGGAAGCCATATATAGCTGTTTCTTTCTAGCGTCTGGCTGCTGATCTCCTGGTTTCACTTGCACAAAGATTTGTAGTGGAAGGAGGGCAAGTCGCGAGTAGATGAGAAGCTTGTGGGTGGAATGAAAAAGCTTTGTTCTACGGGTATATTTATAGGCGGCCAAACAGCGGGCATGCATGCATGCATGGAGAGAGATCGATCTCACAGGTTGCTTCCCCATGTTGGAATGCATCGCCCTGCACATGTCCAGAGTCAACATGCTGATCGAGTCGAAGAGATGGAAAAATAATTAACAAATAAGCCGCTTAACTGACCTAGTGAGCTAGTAGCAGCATTAGGCCGGTCCTTTTGTGTGTAGTTCACTTGTCCGATCCTCGAACGATCATCTCTCATGGGTGGAATAATATGGCAGTTCCAGCTCTCGATCAGTTGCTCCTTCCTGTAGCTGTAGCTACATACTGTCGGCCTAACTTAGCTCAATTATGCTCTGTACCTGGTTCCTATATGCATGTTTACCTGTAACTTCAAGCTAGGTCACGCACACGAGTCCCAGAGGCCAGAGGGTGTTGTAATTCATGCAGCAATTAGTACGTACGTGGTGGAGCTGGGGCACACTATACGCTACACGGCAAGTAGAACGACCAGGGGCTTGCAGCTGGACACGATCGAGATTATCCGTATCTGAGCACATCAATTACTGTTTGCAAGTCAAAAACGGCCGTTATTTCAGTTGAGCACGCCCTGCCAATCCCGAGACAGCCCCGGTCAACCAGTCCCCGCCGCCTTCCCAGATCAACCGGGCGGGACCGCCACAAATCTCGTCGTCCTCCAATCAACTCCGCCCCAAGTCACGACCGCTCGTGCCGGCCCGTCCTCCCGGCACCCGCTCCTCCAATCGCATGGCAGCCGCGGATCAGGGCTCCCCGTGGCCGTCACGCTGCAAGGAGCAGCAGGTTGCCGCGATCCTGGCGGCATTGCCGGCTGCGTCCCCAACCGCGCGACCTCATCCACTCCGCGAGAATCCGGCAGGAGCTAACATGCGTCTCCGCGGGACGGCTACGGGCGCCATGAGCGCTTACGAACGCCGCCGCAAAGCGGGTCGCCGGAACCCGGACGCGAGGGGCGCGGCGGCGTCGCCATCGTGCATGTGGGAAGGTGGCTTGCACGGGGGGCGAAGTGACCAAGTCAAAAACGACGCATGCAGCCCGGCCTAGTTAAGCCCCATCTATGCGTATGGGCCCATATCCTAGTTAAGGCCCATCATTCACAGAGAGAAGAAGAAGAGCAGTTTCTTTTCCCGCAAAACCAGCCGGGCCCGCATGTCTTCATGTCGTTTCAATAGAAAGGCAGAGTACGAACTGAGCGTAGCTCAGCTGGTAAAGGTATCTTGACTTGGCACTGGTGCTTATATTTTTTTGGATTTATTTTGGCATTTAACTGGCGCTGTTCTTTAAGTGGTAGGCGACGTTTCCGTCAACAGCAAGGCATCAGTGGTGACTTCGCCAATCTCGAAGATTTGCCGGCTCAGTTTTTTGGAGGTGCTCATAGGGGTAGGGTCGCGTGCGTGTGTTCACAGAAGCGAGTGTGCGTATGTGTTTGTGAGCGTCCGCGTCTGTACTGTGTGATACTAAAAAAATATAAAGGCAAAGTCAGACCATTTCCTTAAAAAATTAGTTTGGATTTTATTTGAATGA
Organism: Urochloa ruziziensis; assembly: GCA_015476505.1. Taxonomy (NCBI): domain Eukaryota; kingdom Viridiplantae; phylum Streptophyta; class Magnoliopsida; order Poales; family Poaceae; genus Urochloa; species Urochloa ruziziensis. The sequence goes on from CM027125.1 coordinate 44,522,545, forward strand.
TTATAAATGGTAATGGAGTTGGGGTAAATCTAAACTAGGACAAGAGTGAAATGAATAAAGATAGATTTTTCCCCGAAGGAAAAACAGCATTGAACTCAAATGATTTGGAAACTCCTGGAGCATGTTTGGATGGAGGGGTAAATGGGGGCAAATTTGCCTTAATTTACCCTAAAAGTGACAAACATGTAGGGGTAAATAGGGTGAGGCAAATGTTTTGCCTCTCAAATTTTATTTGCCCCTAAAGAGTATCAAATTGGGGCAACTATTTACCCCTCAATTCAAATATCCCATAAGACAAATTTGTTAGTGGCAAAACATTTGCCTTGGGGTAAATATTTACCCACTCAATCGAAACAGGGCCCTGATGTGTCAACTGAAAAGGGCAACTTTCCAACTATAGGATCCTAAAACTTTCAGCTCTAATCTTAAAATCAGAACAGACAACACTTGAGAGCCAAGGAAAGTCTCGCACCTTTCGTCTCCCCAGAAGCACAACCATACCGGTCACCGACAATGTTTGCGGTCTCAAAGCCTCTGATTGGTTGGGAAAGGCTGTGTATCACGAGAGGAGCAGATGGTGGAGAAAGTTCGAGGTCATGGCAGTTCGCGAAGATCCTCATATAGCTAGAGACGATCTTGGTTGGGAGATGGGAGAAGGGTCACCGGTCACATGACGCGTAATTTGCTAAGTTTGCAACAGGCTCCCGATAATTAGTTGGTTTGAAAATTAAAATCTTGGTACTTCACCAAACACTATTCTGATCGTTCCAGGTTTACAGTCCCTGTGCACTCCTGACTGAGAGTTGCAAATCGCAGCACAGGGGAAGAAAATTTACACCATCTTTCTCATTTCCACACAGGTTACCAATCTTTTCTGGCAACAACTGACACGAGCTCCATGGACGGAGCATGGACCTAATCACTCTGCACCTATGCTTTGTTAGGTGGCGTAGTAGTTCACCGTGGACCGGTAGGTCCTACCGGCGCGCCAGCCGGCGGGGATGGCGTTCCTGACGACGAGCACCTTGCCGGCGCCGGAGGTGAGCCGGACCGAGAACGGCGCGCGCAGCGGCTTGCCGGTGTTGGAGTTGGCGCGCCACGTGGCGCCCCACGAGTGCTGCATCGGCGTCCACACGCCGCCCGGCTCCATGACGTGCACGGCGGCGAGGTCGCCGTCGCCGTTCTGGTACTGGATCAGCACGGCGAGGTAGAACGGGTTGGAGCCCGCGTCCACCTTGAAGGAGATTCCCATACCATTGTAGTTGCACGGCACCCTACGAAAAGGCAGCTTGGTTACACTACACTCGCCGTGTGCGTAATATTTTTTTTTGGCTAGAATTATCAGCTTAATTAAACTGAATATATTGGGCAACCTCTTGTATTGGATCTTGAGGATTCCGGCGGCGCGGAGGCGGTCGGCCATGCCGCGGCTGGCCATGGCGCCAAACGCCGTGCCGCTCATGTCGAAGTGCGCCGCCTCGGCGAGGCACAGCCCGCCGGGGCAGGAGTCGGTGATGGTGACTGTCACTGGCCGGCCGGAGCAGGCTTTGTTGCCGGTGCACTTGATCTTCGTATTAGCACAACATGCAGTACACGCACCACTTATGGTTATAAAGAGAATGCACGTTTGAGGACAAAAAGAAACTAACAATGTGCCAAGATAAGTACTAACCTGATAGCACGCGCCGCAGCCATTGCCGTTCTTGAAAAGGGATGGGCCGCCGGCGGCGATCATCGACGAGAACGGGCGCTGGCTGACGGTGCCTTGATAACCGCACGCACCGCCTACAAATGAGATCAGCATACCATTACACGAGTACTAGCTACGCTTCACCTACATTGATCAATGTCCCTGTATATATTCATGTACTTTACCGTCGCTGCCGGCGCCGTAAGGGCTGCCGTACCACGTCGCGCCGCCCGAGGACCACCCGGCGGCGGCGGATTTGGCTGGCACCGAGGATGTCGTGTACCGGCTGGTGGTGGTGTAGTTCCGAAGAGACATGGGCCTCGGATTCCCATGGCAGGAGATGGGGCTTACAAGAAGTGACAGGATTGGCAGCACGGCGAATGCCAGTGTAATTGGAGTAGCCATTATATTGGTTCTCTCCTCCTTGTGGAGAGGGCGTGTATGGAGCAGCTGCTAGGATTCTCTCTGAACTCTGAAGCTCGATTGGGGGTGTTATATGTAGCATCTAGGAGATGGTTTTAGACTTTTAGGGGTGACAACTTGCATACGTGAGAGAAAAATACGTGCACATGCAGCAGCGGGATGAACGTGGCAATTTGTTCGTCTTTTTAAGGGTGTGGGAGCTCATATATTGTGGTCAATTTCTGATCCTCGGGTAAACAAATAGCGCAAGGTAGTTCGCATCGGTTGAGCATGTGTTACAATTCAACAAGTCCAAATGGAACGCTTAAATATTTGCGCAATTTGTGAGCTCTTGCCTCTTGATTTATTAAATTCAGGCGTTCGTCAAATGATGACTCGCTACTGATCTCAGCACTGTTCGTATCGTACTGTATCTGCATGCGTACTTACATGTGTTTTCGAGCTTAATTTGGGCTCACTACGCATACAGTACTATTTAAGCTCATTTAGGACAGCAGCATTTTTTTCAACGAGGGTGTGGCACGTAATAGAAGAGCATTTTTGCGCATCAATATAATTATTAACATAAATGCAAAACCCGAAGGTACTCTTACCACGCCTTCAATGGTTTCTAGGTTCTAGCCCATCACCTCAAAGTAATTTGATACATGAAACTTGTACATTTCTAAGCTTCTTTATAAATAAAATGTAGATTATGAAAAGATTTACGAATAATTTTTTTAACAAACGAAACTTCTAAACAACAACATCTTCAACCTGTAACTCGAAGGCATAAAGGAAAAACAATGACAATACTAAATCTTTAATAAGCCCATATAGGGGCCGCAAATCCCACATGGAGGCGGCGGCCCCGGGGGGGGGGGGGGGGGGGGGGGGGGGAATGAACCCCCTTAAAAATTCAGCCATTGATGAAGTGGAGGAAGAAAAAAAGGCAGAAGAGCTTAAGGTAAAAAGGAAAATCAACCAACGATCCAGGCGTGTAGAGAAAAGAAAAACTAGAATAAATCAAAATCTTCGATTGATAGGAGAGTTGTGAAACATCTGGGGTGAGAGAGCGCAGGCAGAAATGACGAAGAAGCTCAGGGTCTCTGGAAGTTGGAAAGAAGAAGATGAATGATGATACGTTCCATTTCCATCACGTTTAACATTTTCATCTCCAGTGCAATTTTATAGGAGTCTTCCTCTTATATTGTTATAAGTATGTCTATTAGAAGAAAGTACTCTCTCTGTTTTTAAGCAATTTTACAACAACCTATTTAGTTTTATAATTAGCTAGATTGTCATAAACATCATATTTATATGTGTATAGTCCTATACTCCTCTATATCGCTGGGAGGATTCGTCGCCTCCCAGTTCCCTGGCACTGTAGCGCTACTGTTTGCCTTTTTTCTTCTTTACAAAATCAGTACGTCAGCTTTCTCTACAATTAGTCGGTTCGATGCATAGTATGTTGGTTTTTCTACACCGCGTTGGTTTTGCTACAATCTGCTGATTTTATTCACGCGAGTGTCACGTCTAGCACTACCTCGGTGTTGTCTCAAAAGAAATGTGTGCATCCATACCAATAAAGAAAGTGCGCCCAACCAGAATCGGTGTGTCCTCGCTTATCAGGTGGTTCCAGCGTAGCGCTATCACGCATTTTCTCGATCGCTTTATGTTATGATTTTGTATTGTTGTCAAATGAAATTGTGGTGCCCTTCACGCATTAGAGCCGTCGTTGCCTCCCCACGAAGTTAAGAGCATGACTTTGCTCCTCGGCTGCTCGCCTAATCTCTCGCCTCACGTGTCAACTCATCTCCTCTATCCCTAATCTCGAACTCCAGTTTGGATCAAAGGTGGTGCTGCTGCCTCGGAGGGAGATACCGTCCACCCTGGGCTCACTGACCTCACATGTGAAACCTGCGACCACCGTTTCTTCTGAGACAATTTCATCAAACCGTTTGCTACCTCCATATTCTCATCTCCCCTTTCTTTGTTAATTGTCGGCTAGCAGGCCAACAACGTCACTTCGCGCCGCTCCAGTGCTCAGTTACCACTAGCTCTGGCGCCATAGTGGTAGAAGGCCCTCCTAAGTGCGCACTCTATGTCAACACGGCTATGTTTTCCATGGTCCATAACATCCGCCTTGCTGCCATCGAGTTTGCTTACGAGTCATGCCAGCATAATACCATCACTATTCATGATCTTTTACACAGAAGAACCCATCTGGCGCGGCGTTAGCGCGCCCCCTACCTAGTATATACATGCATGCACACTCATGCTTATGAGTCCATCCTTGCACGTGCTATCTCTATGAGCACATTGGAAAGATTGGCATGGCATATCTCTTCACTTAGTTCTCACAATGATTTTTTGGGCATAAATAATTTGAAACGTAAAATCTAACGGGTGGAGGGCCTCCCGTTAGGAATATCGCGAGCCCCCCCTCGAGTTGTGGGCAGTGACCTCGGGGGTTGTGGGCGGCGGCGGTAGCCGCCGGCCACGGGGGAGGGATCCACCACCGCCGGATCTAGAGGAGGGGGTTGGGGCGGCGGCCGGTCTGGCGGTGGTGGCGGGCGAGATGGCGGCGGAGTGGAGGCGGCGCGGGGAGCGCCGTCGCAGCCGGGCAGCGAGGGAGCCCCGGTTGGGCGGTGGAGGAGGCGGGGGCATCGGCGCCGGAGACGACGAGCGCGCCGGCGGATCTAGGGTTAGGGTTGGGGGAGGATGGCGGGCGAGGCGGCGGCGGGTGGGAGCCGCCGGCTGCGGGAGGAGGAAGGCCGGCGGGGTTGGCGTCGGCCGCGTTGGCCGGCGGCGGCGGGAGCCGCCGACGCCAAGGAGGGAGGCTCGCGGGGGCGGGCGCGGCTTCAGGTTATGGTTCCAGCGGGGGAGGGGGAGGCGCAGCGGTGATGGAGGCGTCCCCCGGAGCCGAGGGAGGCGGCGGCGTGCGGGGGAGGGGAGGAGGAGCGTGAGGGGAAGAGGAAGAACGAGGAGGAGCCGAGGAGCGGGTCGGGGTGGGAGAAATAAGAGGTGGTGATTGAAAAGGAAAAGCTTATTTAAATAGAATGGTTTAAAATGGAAATAATTCCATTTTAGGAAGGGCCTCCCTCTAAGACTAAATGGAGGAGAGCCTCTCTTTAGTCGAGTCAATTCAAAATGGGCATGACACTAGAACTGTTAGTAATTCTAAAATGACGAGAAAGAATAGAGGAATGGACATGGAGTACACCAAGAAACATGATTAAAATATTAATACATTGGCATTTGGATAAGGGCGAAGAGGGGAGAACTATATACTCGGTACACACCTGCGCCTCCTCCTTTCCTCCTGCATGCCGTTATTTTTTCTGATACGGCTAATTAACAGATACTTGGCACATCAAGCTAATTAACATACGGCTGCAGCTTTGACACAAGCAAGCAACCAGCCAACGACTGTGGTGGCTTGTTTGAGTCCCACACACACTGACACAAACAGTAGGAGTACATGATTATATGCCCGTATGTGATATTATTAGTAGTTGACAGCTGACTGGTAGGCGGCGCCCGGCTTCCACCCGACGGGGATGACGTCGCTGGCGACGAGCTGCTTGCCGGAGCTGGACGTGAGGCGGATGGACAAGGGCGCCTGCAGTGCCGATCCGGCGTTGTACTTCCAGACGGCGCCCCACGAATGCTGCATCGGCGTCCACGCCGCCCCGGCGCCGGTCTGCATGAGCTCGACGGCCGAGAGGTCGCCGTCGCCGTTCATGTACTTGATGAGCACGGCCAAGTAGTTCGGGTTCGAGCCGGCGTCGATGACGAAGGTTAGCTGTACGCCGGGCCAGCTGCACTGCACGCTGTAAAACATCACGTGCATTCGTCGTCGAGAGACAAACGCCATTAGAAGGTTACATAAAGGCGAGGATAGTTCGTGGCATGGCGTTTACTGAAACAGTGCATGTGCGAGTGCCGTACGTGTGTAGTGGTCTAGAGTAGTCCATGGAGAAACTAGCCAAAAGTAGCGAGCGTGGCGATGTGTTGCATCTGCATGCATGCGTGGGTCATGGATGCTTACCGGGTGTACTGGATTTGGAGGATGCCGGCGGCGCGCAGATGGTCGGCCTGGCCGGGCTTCGCCATGGCGCCGAACGCCGTACCGCTCAGGTCGAAACCGTCCAGGCACGCGCCGCCGGGGCATTCGTCGGTGACGACGACGGTCACTGGTTGCCGGAGCAGGCGTCATTACCGGTGCATTTCACCTGCGAACGTTAAAAATTACGCTCGCATCAGATGGCAACGCATATACATATAGTATGTACGTCTGAAAGCTCCATGCCGATGCCGTGCATATATATGGGAGGTCAGCCCGGCCTCTTATATATATAGCAGAGCCTTCACGGAGCCATGGAAGGAAACTCCTGGTGCAGCCATACGTCACCAGCGTCGGATGCAAAATGCTAACCATTCGAGACCGGGCTGTACGTACAGCCGGTCTGTTCCGAAGTTTTTTCCGCACAGTTACTTATACAAACCTGGAAGCAGGAGCCGCATCCTATGCCGGAATTGTAGATGGAAGGGTTGGCGGCGGCGATCATGGAGGAGAACGGCGCCTGGTAGACGGCACCCTGGTAGCCGCATGCACCACCTACATGTACAATCAGCATGCATGGATTCTTTTAGTAACACTACTGTAATAGTTTGGGCATGCAGTTGTATTGTGACTGTGTATGATATACATATACCATCGCTTCCAGCCCCATTAGCGGCGCCGTACCACGTGGCGCGGCCGTTGGACCAGCTGGAGAGCTTGCGGTGGAACTCGAGGGATGCGCAGGGATGGAGGAGCGAGGCGAGAGCTGCAATGGCAGCGAAGGACAGGAGCTGGGACTTGGAAGCCATAGCTGCTTTGTTGCCTGTGTGTCTAGCTAGCTGCTATTGCTTGGACTCCTGTTTTTGCAACAATTGGGAGGAGAGAAGTGGATGGAAGTGGTGCTGTGTGAGCGCTGTGTGTGGGTGGAAAGCTTGGGTTGCTGCTGTATTTATAGGCAGGCCAGACGGTGGCCGTGCATGCATGTATTGAGCAAGGTCGCACTAGGCTTCCTCCGTTGGATTGTGCATCTCGGGTGCACATGGCTAGGGTCAACATTGTTGAGCACAGATGAAATGTAAGTTAACAAACAAACCACTTAGCTGACCTATAGCGATCGAGCTAGCAGTGCTAGGCCGGCCGGCCGGTCCTTTTGTGTGCAGTTCACTTGTTCGATCCTCGATCTGATTGGTCGAATATGGCAATAATTCCGGCTCTGTGTTTCGCCTTCCTGGATAGATCATGGCTAGAGCAAGTGAGGAACCTTATGAATGTAGCTAGTAACTGTTGTCTGTTGGCCACTCCTGCCTTTTCCTGGAGTACGAGTGTTAGTTTTTTACCTGCAAATTTGTATTGGACGAGAGCGCTCTAGATAGCAAGTAAAATCGACCAGATCCCATCAGCAGCTTGGCACGCGCGAGGGGAACCAAATGTGTGCACGCTAGCTTGTTACTATTGGCTGGTCAGAACCGGCTGTTATTTCAGTTGGGCGCACGGTTGCTGATCCCGAGACGTCTCTCCCTCTTCCTGTTCAACTACACTCCCCCCGCCGCCTCCCCAGATCCGCGCGCGCGCGTATCCAGTGATCCAATCCATCATCACCAGGGACAGTGAGGGACCGCCGGAAATCTCGTCGATCGTCCTCCAATCAACTCCTCGCTAAGTCACGACCGATCGAGCCCAGCCGGCGGCAGCGTCGTGCCTGCAGTGAGCGGCTAGCAGCTAGCAGCGCTTTGCCGTGATCCCGGCCATTCTGCCGGCTTTTTACCCAACCGCGCGAGCTCATGCCTGCACATTCAAGCTGAAGTCTAGTTTGGGCCTGTCTTTTTTTTTTTGGGAAAAAGGTTGGGCCTGTTTTGTGGGGCAGCACGTTTAGGACGAGCTGGGGTAGCAACTAGCAATGTTAGGAGGGCAAGTACAACAGTCGAGACAGCTTGCTGTCTTTTTACACGAACAGACAGATTAAACAGACAACTTGTACCATAGGTTGTCTGTTTGGATGTCTGTAGAGTGCTTAATGCATCCTTGGTCACATAAATCATGGTGATCTATTGCATACTTGATCTTGTAGCTATTTTGTTGCATACATGATACAATGCACAATATATTCAAATATTCCATATAACTTTTTCTCCACTTATTTTTCTTTTTTTCTTTTTTCTTTTTCTCCCCTTCTTCTCTTTCTTTTTCTTTTTCTTTTTTCCTTCTCTCCGACGAGCAGCCCTTTTCTAGGCTCTTCTCGTTCCCTCTCGCTCTCTCTCGCTATCCCCTCCCTCCTCTCCTCTTGCAGCACTAGCGCCGCCGCCTCCCTCTCCCTCCCCTCTCGCCCCGCCGCAACGGGATCCTCCGGCGGCAGCTCGTCCGGCTGGGGATCTCGCGCCCGCCCGCGCGGCTCCGGCAGGGATCTCGCGCCCGCCCGCGCGGCTCCGGCAGGATCTCGCGCCCGCCCACGCGACTCCGACGGGGGAGCTCGCGCCCGCCCGCGCGGCTCCGACGGGGGAGCTCGCGGAGCGTGACAACCTTCCCGCCCTCTCCCTCTCCTGTTCTCCGCCCTCTCTCTCTCACTCTCCCTCTCTTGCTCCGGCGCGGCGAGGCCTCACCACGCCCGCGGAGCAGTTCTGGCGTGAAATCCCTCCCACGCGGCACCGGATCCCCGCCGCCGTCGTCTCCCCGCAGCGATTCCTACAACCGGCGCCGTGTCGTCGATAGAGCTTGGGAGCACGAGTCGCGCCCGTAGACGAGCGAGGCGACGGCACCGTGGGGAGACCGGTCGCGGGGGGAGGGGGGGGGGTTTTGAAAAAGAGGATGCATGGCGACGGCAAAAGCGGACCGTTGTACGTGCCCTTAGCACCAGCGGTAGCTAGCAAGTCTTGGGTCAGAACGTCAGAGACGGTAGCCATCTGTCTCCCTAGTCGATGCACAAGCGAAGCAGGATGCTGCTAGAGGAGCTATTCACAGTCTATTGAAAATAAAAGCACCACTACAATTTTTGTAATTATAAAGATGGACGTGTGACCATACACAAGAGAGTTCCATTTACACTTCATCAGCAAAGACTGCAAGAGTAGCTAGGAATTGAATTAGCACATGAAAATGTATGGCCTGGCCTACCGGTACTATTTAGTTTTACCGGTGAGAGGTTACAGAAAATTAAGTGACTCGGTCAACAGGAGTGCCCACGCAGGTGAACGTGAACGCCGACGGCTGCTGCAACGACGACGGCGCCTCACTCCGTCCCCGGAGCATCCTGATCAGGCGTTGGGGCGAGCGGCCTCCACAGCTTTGCTCAGGAACGCGCCGGTGTCTCATGACGTGGACGGAGCGAGGCGCGAGCGCGAGGTGCGCCCGCTGACGGGCCCGCCTCACGCCCCTCCACCAGCCGCCGTGGCGAACGTAGAGGGCGCACGAGGTCGTCGTCGTCGCGGGCGAGGTGGTGGCGCCACCTGTCGCGGCACGTACTGCCCGGCAGACCGCCCTCGCAGCAGCGACGCCACACGGCGGGAGCCGTGCTCCCAGGCGAGGCGCGCATACTCCTCGGGCGTCCACGGCCTGATGCGGAGGACCAAGGCGGCGGCGGCGGCGGCGGAGGCCATCGCAACCAACCCAACAACACCAAAGCCAGTTGTGCGCCCGCGGTTGTGGGTTGTGGGGCCACGGCTGCGCATCCATGGACTCGGACTGGGTGATACGAATCGTGGCCGCACACGCAGGATCCAACGGACGGGAGCGACCCAGGGGGTGGACGGTATTTCATTTACCGTCCACCCCCGGGACGGAATTTGGCCGTCTGCCGACCACCCTGGCCGTCGCCGTGCCGTGCCGTGCGCGCTTCAAGCCATCGCCGCTGGCCGGAGCGCCGCCGCGTCTCGTCTGTCTGTTGCGTCCAACGCGGCCGTTCTGCCGTCCTGGAGAGTCAGTCTCTGCCGCCCGCGCGCGGTCGAGGCCCTCCGGGGCGGCGTGGCGCTGCGCCGGCCGCGTCGCGGGCCGGCTGTCCGACCGTGTGCAGCGGCGCAGGCCAGGCGAGAGTCGACCGGCGCTGCGGATGATCTCGAGCATGAGGCATGCTCCGCCGCCGCCTTGGCGCCCTCTGCAGTTTTGGCGCCTCTGTTCCAAACGAAACGGCTGGCTCTGCAATCTTGGCGTGGCGCAGGCAGCGGTGGTATGCTGGCCTGTCCTCTGCTTTCGCCGCACGTGTTGATCCCTCTCTCTCTCCCCTCAAGAGTTTTCTGCGCGTAAGAGGTACTACTTCGTAAGAGGTACGGATACCTAATCAGCAAACGTTGCCACACCCAGGAGACGGTTATTAACCCTTCTAATTCTTTCCCGGCGACGACTGGGCGATCGAGCAGCACCACCCCTCGCCTCTGGTTTCCTCCGGCCGTTCGCCGGCGACGAACATCAGGCGCCAGGTATGTCATTCCCTTCCCCTTCATGCTGTGCGAGACTGAGCAGCCCAAACTCTAATATAAGCTAATTCTTTTTGTATTCGCATCTGACAGAGTTACGAGTATATACATTGTACATACATACACTCTGTTCCTGGCTGAGGAATAGAATTCTTCCGTCTTCGACGTGAATGCAAGCAACCAGCTGTGAAATAAACACTGTGCTCTGTTGCAATACCCTACTAATCATCCGTAGCTAGATTAGGTTCTTCTCCGGGAGGGAAAGGCTAACCTTGCCAAGCGTCATCGTTCAACCATCATGCCGGATGACGAATTGGTCCCTGAGGGAGGGCATGGTGATGGCCCTGGAGAGAAGGAAGATGAAGAGGCACGCCAATTCATCTTGCAAGTAAGTGTATGAACTTCAAATCTTGACGGTGCAATTGATGAGTGCCTGCACTTACCCCCACTTTTCCAATGCTGGCCGATCCAATTGAAGGTCAAGAAGATAATCGAGAGATGCGTGGCGCAAGGCATGGACAAGGCCGAGATGTTCCGGGTGATCCGCGAGGAGGGACTGCCCACGTGGATCGCGTTTGCCGGTGAGATTACGCCGTTTGTCATGCATCTTGTTTCGCTTCAGCCTTCATGCCTTGGATCTTGAACTCTAGATTCCCCCAATTAGCACGCCACATCGATCTCTGTTCTCTGATGTGCCCTGCCGCTGCTGCTTGATTTGGCATCCAGTCTTCCAGGAGCTCCGCGAGCAGAACCACGATTTCTTCAAGGAGTACTACATCATGCACGATCTGAAGAAGCAGCGCGAGAAGCTCGGCTGTCTGATCCAGGCGTACCGCGCGGGCAGCGGCAACGCAGCCGCCGGGGGGCGCGCGCTGGAGATGGCGACGGTGGCCCCCGCCGTCGCCGCCATGGAACCGGTCACCACGGCCGCCATGGAGCTGGCTACCGAGCACGCTTCGTTGGAGGGGGAACTCGCCCTCCTGCTGGCCGGTTCGACCGGAGGCGGCGATCAGTTCGCCGCCGCCGCCGCCTTGCCCCAGCAACAGGCCGTCGTGCACACTCCGAACGGCGAGCAGCCACATGATGATCAGCAAGCGGTGTACAACGAGTGGCTCCGGGAGATGACGGCGCTGGCCGAGGAGCCGGTGCCTACGCTGGCCGGGCAGCAGCTGCACAACAATGATCTGTCAGTGGCCAATGGCATGTTCCAAGCGGTGGCGTGGCCCCAGCAGGCGGCGGCACAGTTGCCGCCGGCAGGGCAGCAGCTGCAGCTACAACACCAGCAGGAGCAAACAGGGCCATTGCCGGCCGGGCAGCAGCTAAGGTACCAGCAGGAGCAGCCAGTTTATTTTCCGGCCGATCATCAGCTACAATATCAGCAGGAGCAGGCTGGGCAATTGCCGGCCGGGCAGCAGCTACATCACCAGCAGCAGGATTTGCTGGCCTGGCTGCAGTTACATTACCAGGAGCGGGACTTGCTGACCAGGCAGCAGCTAATCCAGCAGCAGCAGCTGCACTACCAGCAGTACCAGGAGCAGCTGATGGCCAACAATGGCGGGTTCCACGTGGCGCCGCCGACATTGGCAGACGGTCTTCCCAGCGACACTATGATGGATCCCTGGCCTCTGTCGCAGGACGATCCCTGGCCTCTGTCGCAGGACGGCGTGGGATGGGGGCAAGAACAGCAAGATGACCTTCAGCCGCAAGGGTGGCCTGGTGCAGGTGCCGATCCATCATCTACACTACCCGGAGGAGATCAGCAGGGGAACCAGAACTTCCACAGCAGCAATTCTGGTAGCATCCACGAGCACCCTCAGTGACGTTCATACCATTCTTCAGGTGACCTCGGACTACTGGAAATCTTCGCACTTCGGTGTACGATATCATTTGTTAGGGGTTTTGTTATTTGTGTCCTACTGTCCTTGTTTTTTGTACCGGGTTGACGGGTCGACCTGTTCATGCAAATGTGATGAGAAGATTGCCTGAAGCTTTGCATACGGTAACAAATACGCTTCTACACGACTCCGAGCAGGCATGGATTTTCGCATTACTAACAAATAGCAAGTGCACTTTTCAGTAACCAAGTTAACATGAGCTCCACCGGCACGGTGGCAATCAGTCATCCGCGGAGCAGGCGCGCAGCCACTAAATAATGACAGCGCCTGAGCTCAGTCATCCGCGGAGCAAGCGCGCAGCCACAAAATAATGACAGCGCGTGGGTCGTTGGAAATGCTAACACGCCAGGAAAAGAGTAACGTTCAACAGACCATCAGATGCTAGGTATATGTTGATCATCAATCCTAATCCCAGCTTACTATACACAACCAATCAAGGCAGACCACTAAATTAACTTTCATATTAGCAGAAAATCTAAACAAAATGGCCCAAACAGTACCACAAAACTTGATTCATTCGTGAGCCGTCCTTCCAAATAATGTCAACTCACTGGGATAGACATCCATTCGCAGTTTTCGTACAACACCCTACCTCCAATGTCCACAACTAGCAAGAGCTAAACAAAAACGAAGAACAAATATTACACGCTGTGACAACCAGCACACAACAGTCCACTAGCCCTACTGATGAGCTGGTCACTCCTCTTCATTACCATCTTCCTTGGTAAGCTTGATCATGTCGTCAATCCTCAGGATTGTAATGGCTGCTTCGGTAGCAAACTGGAGAGAGAATGCAAAAGATGATGGGACAGATCTCAGACATTACAAATATTATGATAACATCAAAACAAGTGGACTAACCTGAATAATCTTTACTTTGCTCATCGCCGGTTCAATCACACCATACTCAAGGTTGTTGCGAATGATGCCTTTAGAGAGGTCAAGACCCATGCTGCGCAAACACGAAAGCAAAGTTTATTGGCAGTCACAAAACAGAAGACTGCAGAAATAGAACCACAACTAGTTATGGACACCGAATTATGAGGCTGCTAAGATCCAACTAGGTGATGCTGCACACGCAACAAGTTGGCATGTGCCCGTCCATAGCTATAAACTAAAAGCTCATTGTTATGGAGCTTGTAGCACAGTGCGAGATAGAGACTATGACTCAGTCACATGAGTACTGAACTGGTGCATTTCTTTTCCTTACAAGTTAACATGCATTGTTAAATCCTTAAAGTGCAGAAAAGAAACAGATGAATCAGAGCCACTTTAATCAAATAAAATCACAAGTTCTATAATTACCTTGAGAAATGTTGCTTATCAGCCTTTGTTTGAGCAGTATGATGGTATGCCCTGAGCTTTGCTACAAGCTCAGTTGCATCTTTTGCAGCATTAACAGATAGTACCTGTCATAGCAAAGATCATGCTACCCATTAATAAACTATGTTGATTGGTGAAAAATGTAGACACAGGCAGAATTGATCAGGTCAAAACCTTAGGAATGATTAACAAAGATTCAGCAAATTCAGCAATCGCCAATTGTTCCCGAGATCCCAGGGTTGTTGCAAGGTTCTCCAAGTAAACTGACAACGCAGCTTCAACTGCACCACCACCAGCAACAACCTGCACAGCAGATACAGACATGTTCAATACACCAGCGCCATCAACGATAAATTTATAGCAATTACTCTGCCTCCATAAAATTTAGAAATCTGAAGCGCATTTTGAACAGTTTGCTTCTTCAAGACATATAAACAGTCCATAATAACCAGGATTGCAGCTGCTCAGGCTTCAAAACATTGCAATAAATAAATAAACAGTAAAAAATGTCACTATGTTCACTTATTCAGCTACAGGTGACCATAAACATAAATGATCAGCAAAAGGATTACCATATTTGACTCCAGGGTTCTCTTAACAATGCACAAGGCATCGTGCAAGGACCGGTCAATCTCATCTAGCATGAAGTCATTTGCACCTCTAAGTATTATGGACACCTGCACAGCAGAAAAACAAGCATTATGCTATTATCTTCAAATTAACATCGTTTATGTGCAAACGCTTAAATTGGTACAGAAAAAGTACAAACCGCGCTGGTGTTCTTTGTTCCTTTCACCAGAATAACATCATCATCAGCAATTCTTTCCTCCACAACTTCATCCGCATGTCCAAGGAACGATGCATCAAATGTTTCTTCACCCTCCATGTCCGCAAAAGTAGTAACCTGCAAGGTTCAATTATTAAGAGACCTATCCAAGCGTGTTAGGTTATTACTTAGTGAATAAAAAAAGTTACGCAAGCATACCATTGTTGCACCAGTAGCTTTGGCAACATGACGCAAATCTTCCTTGCGCACACGCCTTACTGCAATTGCTCCAGCCTCAACAAAGTACTGAAATATGTTACAAGTAATATAGTTATTCAGCAGCAATCATCATGATGAGAAGTCTGTGTACAGATATTAGTATGCAAAATTAAAAGATCCTAACAGCCATCTCAATGAAAATAACGGTAGAGAAGCTTCAATTTGAGATCTCAAAAATCAAGTGAACCACAGTGATGCAGGCACGCAAACATGAGAAACCAAAAATACGAGCATGAAAACAAATTTGCAATTCTGTCGCAAAATAGACAGAAGCGACCAAATGAAATAGTCAAGTGTAAATGCAAAAGGACAACATGAGAAACCAAAAATACGAGCATGAAAGCAAATTTGCAATTCTGTCACAAAATAGACAGAAGCGACCAAATGAAACAAATGATTTGGTGCTGCACAGCTAGACACAGGTATAAGGAAAAATAACACAATCACTTCCACCTGAATCAACAAACCTTCAAGGACATATCATCAATTCCCTTGGTGGTCAACACAACATTTGCTCCAGCCTTGAGAATTTTCTCAATGCGCTCCTTTGTTATGTCAGATTCTCTGCCAAAGAGTAGGTTACAAGGTAACAATTTGAGACCTTAAAATAGAATGAATCAATGAGTTGCTAGCCAATCAAATCAAATAGTCAGGGATATCTCCTTGAATAAATTAGAAACATGTAATAAGCAAAAAGGAATTGTGAAGAAAATCAACATAGAAAACAAATACCTTTGACGAATCTTCTCAAGTTCCCTTGGATCAGTTACAAGAACTTGGACACCAAGTTGCATTTTTGTCTTCTGAAGGTTAAAATCAAGACAAGCAATTCTAGCAGGAGTTACTTTAGTAGGCATTCCTTGAGCTGCACGGCCTGTGTTTAGTGCGTAACCATTCAGCAGGTAACTATCCTTGGCACTTTTACCATGAGCTTTCAAAATATTGATGCTCTGTAGATCAGATAAACCATAGTTACTAGCTAAATTTTATGAACAAGCTCAATTATAATAACAGTTAACACAAAAAAATTCAGGAGCCTAAAGAGGACAATAATCAATATCGATGCGCTTGAGCAGTCAACAATTAAAGACTTTGACCTAGTTTGTCACCAGCATGGGCAGGGATACATAGGGCGTCCAAAGCACTTCATGGCAAAGTTAGGTGCTGTGGTTGTAGCATCTAACATAATCTATATTGAATAGTATGGTAGAGCAAATTGTCCAATATATATGGCAACAAGTAACAGAACAACGGATATGTAAGCAGTGGAATGTGAATGGATCAGAAGGAGGCCACAGAGATGTCTTATTCACACAGAGATGACTTGTTCACAACAAAACAAATCCTTATGATTGAATAAATTTAATGGATCAGTGCTGTAACCAAATGTGTTTGACTGACCTTGATTGGATACTTCACTTCTCCCCTGGCATTTGTTGTCTTCACAGCTTGAACTGCATCAACGACCTAAGAAATAAATGTCAGAGAAACTGCACATCGAATAGTTCAAAGCAATGCCAACTTGACTGTCACTAAGGTAATGACAACAGGAACTTACCATAGTTGCAAAGAAATCACTGTCACTATTAATCAATTTCGAAGACATGCTAGTTTTTGCACAGTTAATAAGGGAGTCTTTTCCAAGTCTATCAACCTGAAACCGTACATAAATATTCAATCAGTATGAAATGGGCAGCATTCTTCTGATATTTGTTTAGGAGACAACATTCCCTCACCTTGACTGCCAACTTCTCCTCAACATATTTGCAGGCTTCACGCATAGCAAGCTGGTAGGATATGAAGGAAAAACATTAAAAAAAGTGTGAATCAGCCACCTTGCCACGGAAATGACCATTGTCATTCAGATGCTACTAGAGCTACAATTAGAAAGAAAAAAAAAACTCACCCTATATCCACTGATTATAGAGGTCGGATGGATCTTATTCTTCACAAGATCGTTGCCTCTCTGAAAAAGATCTGTGTGAATACTAGTTGGGAAATTGACAACAGTAAGAAAAGGCAAACTATCTATTACCTTGAGCAACTCTGCCGCTATGATGACGACTGAAGTTGTTCCATCTCCTACCTCACGGTCTTGGAGCTCAGCCAACTCAACAAGCACCTAGCAATTGATAGACACGAGAAAAAAATAAACATAATGAAGCAACCAAAACATAAGATTTCACTTTTCAGATTTTACTGCTAGGAGTCACCTTGGCAGCTGGGTGCTCAACTTCCAACATCCTCAGTATGGTTGCTCCGTCATTAGTTATTGTAACATCACCAATGTCATCCACTAGCATCTGTAAGCAGAACATTGCTGATTTAGTTCTCAGTTCTCTTGCTTAGAGTACAGAACACACTTACACACATAATAGACTCATGTTTCTATGTATCTGATTTGTTAGAATAATAATTCAAATTGTGACGACACTGAACCCAATCTACATGTATCAATGTCCTAGCTATAAGATATAATCCAGTTAACTATGTTTTTGAATCGACAGCATCTTCAGCACAAAGCAGCATTGATGCGCTTGAAATACCGTTCTAGACTTATACTAATAATACAGATCATGGGATCGTCTTGTGATTTACAAACCTAAAGTTTGGATCCACTCTGCTGCAGGCGAGATATGTAAACACAAAATTAGATCAAAGTCGAAGGCAAACATACCTTGTCGAGGCCGACGGGACCGAGCGAGGATTTGACGATGTTGGCCACTGCCCCGCACGCCATCACTGCGATCAAATAAGTAAAACCAACAATTAAACCTAGAGCGCGCCCAACAGCGACGCGCGCCAATAGATCTCACAGACCCCCTCATGGCGCTGCGGAATCTGGTGGAGCAAGTAAAGGGAAGGGCGGCGGCGGTTACCGTTCTGCGTGCGAACGTCCTGGCCGGACTGGCGCTCGCCGAGGATGTCGGGCGTCGGCGCGGTGATCGCCATGAATGCGGCGGCGAGATGGGAGAAGGGCCTGGAGTGTGGAGGGCAAGCGCGAGAGAGTTCGAGGCGGAGGAGCTCAGCGCTCGAATGAGGTTTTGTGAGCAATGGGCAATGGGGTTAGGGTTAGATGCAGCGATGGTTTTGCAGTTGGGCTCAGCGACCTTTTCAAGGCCGAAAGAAGGCCCATGACTTGCCGCTCGGCCAACTCTCTCGGGCCAGCGGCTATTGTTTGTCACTTTGGTGTTGGACCGTTATGGGCCAGAATGCCATGGGCCTGCGGGAAAGATCGTGCGAGCCTGCCTAATGCTGATGTGCTCTGCTCTTCGCCATCTCCACCACCACCCGAACCAAATCCTCCTCCGCTGATGGCGCCATTCCTCTCCCACGCAGTCCCCCTCCCCCAAACCTTGGCGCCACCGATTCCCCGCGCTCGCCACCGCCTCGCGCCCAGACCGCCCTCCGCCGCGTCCTTCCTCCGCGGGCTCTTTCCCGCCCGCCCGCCGCCGGCGAAGGCCGACCTCCTCCGCCTCATCGCGGACCAGGGCCGCGGCCTCGAGACGCAGTCGGACCCTTCCCGCCTCGCCGACATCGTCGCCTGCATCGACGCGCTCGCCGCCGTGTCCCCCGGAGCGGACACCGTCTCCGACGCCGCCAAGCTCTCCGGCACCTGGCGCCTCCTCTGGACCACCGAGCAGGAACAGCTCTTCATCGTGCGCAACGCCCCCTTCTTCCGCACCGCCGCCGGCGACGTGCTCCAGGTCATCGATGTCACCGGCGGCGCCCTCAACAACGTCATCACCTTTCCTCCGTCAGGAGCATTTGTCGTCAATGGTGAAATCGAGGTCCAGCCGCCGCAGCGAGTCAATTTTAGGCAGGTTTATTTGTGCTTGTTCGTTACACTAGCATTTGTCTGATCACCTGGTCGTAATTGGATCGACTGATGAGCATTTTTATTCTGGAATGTGGATGCTTGTTCTAGGTTCACACGTGCTGCGCTGAGAGGAAGCAACTGGGAGGTACCTTTTCCACCGTTTGGGAAAGGATGGTGAGTGCAGCATGTTGGTCGACTTGATGGTTGATTAGTAACTTAGTATCCAGGGTTGCAATTGAATCGTTTTAGCACATAGGATAGGAAGAACTAGAGCAATAACACAAGTACAGCAACTCAAAAACTCTAAATCGTGTACATCATCAGTAAAAAAAATTATGTGCATCAAAAGGAATTTTGTGGGCAATAGCATATCTACTGAACTGAACCAGCAATTGAAAAAAAAAGGTCCATAAGTTCCTCCCTGAATCATTGGTAACTTTTAAATTTAGCAATGCTGATATCCCTTCTTGGTACTAATGCAGCAAAAGATGTCCAGTCTTGTTAGGTCCTCATTATTTGGTCCCTTTTTTTTACTTTGGCTGCCCAGATGAACTTAGTTAGTCCTTGATCCACCCAAATAAAAAAAAAAAAAACTTCCCTGCTTACTGTTAAGTTTGGCTGGAGAGGAAATGCTTAAGCGCTTTCAATACCCAATCTGACTTCTTCAGACAGTTCTTGGGGGAAATACAAGGTTTTTAAGGTGCCATAGAAAATGCAAACTATCTCATGAATATTGAAAGGCTAAATGCTTTATAATGTTACCTTTCTACTTGGTGCTGGTAGTTTCATCAAGCAAGCAGGATTCCTGCAAAGCTAGAAAAAGCAGAACATCTATGTTAGACATTTTCTTAGTTCGTCAGGTCTTTTCATTTTTTTTTCTTAAATCATTATCTCAACTTTCAGGTTTGACACTGTCTATTTGGATGATGAAATACGGGTCGCCAAGGACATAAGAGGGGACTATTTAGTCGTTGAGCGTGCTCCATATTCTTGGAATGGATAGTTGCTGAAATTCAAAGCTGACCAAAAGGACATTTGGAGAACCTTATGCTTTCCCAGCATAGATTTCACGTTTTACTGTGCCATTTATTTTCATGTACATTGCTGTGTTCTACGGATACCATGTGGTGAGTCTGATTCATGCTGTACCCGCTGTATATATTCTCCAGAGAAATTGATACAAGGATGTCGATATTGTCCATATATGTTTTGCTATGTGAAAGAACACCAACTTGGTCAAGTATATTAGGTGCTTTGACTTGTGATGGTGCTGTGGATCAGGGCTCTAAAGGCTTTTGAATGCATAATGAAATGGTACAGAAGGATCCACCACACTTCTACTTGTTGAACTTGGTATTGCATTTCTATGGCCCATGCCCCATGATACCAAAGCCATGATGGACTTATGGAGCATTGCAGTTTATTTTCCAGTGCTACTTTGCTTGTCAGTTTTAGCTTAAACGTACTGGCTATACCATATCTTTAATTGGTGGTTTTGTGCATGTAACTTATGTTCTCATGCAATCAGGTTAATAAATACAATCATCTTTGTTAGAGTAATAGCACAGTCTTGCTTTCTTGAAACCCTACTTTTCTTTTGGAGAAGTACCAAATAAAAGATAAGATTCAAGATCTGTAACCACTTACTATTTGGCAATTCTAGGAGTGTGTCTCAGATGCATTTTTCTTTAACTATATCTCTGCCAGTTAGGGGATCATGTTGCCAGTTAATCAATTAGATCAGATAAGTTCCTTCCCGGTCTTGACTTCATGTCAAGTGTTTTACCTGTGGAGTTAAAATGGCATGTGAAGTGCAGTGGTGAAATATTGATTTACCATCTTTGTTTTTATTTCTAAGACTAACTTTATTTGGTCATTTCTTTATATGGGAAAACTCTGCTCTACAGAAGTAATTTCTTGTGATGTTCTCTACTACTCATCAGAAGTAACGTTTTTCAGCCCCTATGCCCTGCTGCTAGCTTGTCCATTTAAGATAGTCAGGGAATAGAATAGGTCTGTTTATACAATGGATTGATTGAACATAACCGCTATATGATATTTGAGATCGGATCATCAGAAGCTACTGATGCAAATTGCTCTATGTTATTTGAACAGCCACCTTTGTTTTCAACAGCTTATTTCAATTATCTAGTCTGGCTGTCACTCTCTGGTACTAATAAAGTGGGCATTGTCGATGTTGTTTCCACTATTGCAGGTTCCAAGTCGCAGTCGCACAGCATTTTGAAGGGTCACGGAGGACAGGTTGGACCATGACCCCAGGACCAGGCTAATAGTGTTGCAGCATATTTTGCACTGACTAGTGTATCAGTATTGTGCAGAAGGGTAACATGCTAATTCGCTGGCTCATCAGCTGCTCGAGGTCCATCACGGCATTTGTTTTGCTATGTTTGGTTAGGTCTGGGATTATAATCATGCAATTGAGAAGTATTTATTTTGCCACTGAACTTCCAAGCACTGCAGCCTAGAGTCTTCAAAGATTAGAAGACAGTGTCTTCCGTTTTGAAATTGGACCTCTTCATGGCCCTGCCAAAGTGCTAGGGTCTGGAATCTGGATGATCAACACCAACTCTGGTGTTCTGTGGGATATTGGTAGACATTTTATACTTCAACTGTTCAGAGCAATCACCCAGGTTAGCATACCTTCCCACGTAAAATGATGTCAAAGAATTAGTTGATCACTCATTGACATTGATTGATTATTTATGATCTACTCGTGGATAACTACCCTTTGCAAGTGACACTTAATAACAGATTGTTATCAAGTTACTCTGGTGTGCAAATCTATCAAATATTCTTTTCTTCCTTGGCCATTAATTAATATATAGAAAGTTGCGCTCTAGGTGGGCATTAATATATATCTAGATTGTAACATGTATCTATCAAAAGTACAGCAGAACATATGAAATCAGCGTTGCTAGATTATGATGAAAAATGTACTTCCATACAAACATAAATTTGTTATTTTTAACTACTTACTTTAGACGTTAGTGATCAACGTGTACCTCTTAGATCCTGACGGTGTCCATAACGCCGTATCTTTGCAACTCAAGTTAGTAGTTTCTCGACTTAACAGATAAGATTCATGCTTGATAAGTCGAGACTCCAGGTGGTGCCCCGTCCATTTTAGTGCTTATTTCATAAATAGACTTATTTAGATGTAGATCTTCAGAATGGATTTGAATTCGATGTTTACATCATTCATTCGGCACTGCCACAATATCTCAAGCCAATATACTCGAGTCTGAATATGGTCTTAAACTTGCACAGTGTTCTGTGAACTCGGGCATAAATGGCTCCAATCCACAAGGCTCATGTAGTCCACTCAGCTCTTAACTAAAACAAAATATCTTGTACTAATAAAGTGGGCTTTGTTGATGCTGTTTCCACTATTGCTGGTTCCGAGTCGCAGTCGCACAGCATTTGAAGGGTTTCGGAGGACAGGTTGGACCATGACCCCAGGACCAGGCTAATAGTGTTGCAGCATATTCTGTACTGAGTATTGTTCGGTATTGTGCAGAAGGGTGACATGCTTATTCGCTGGCTCATCAGCTGCTCGATGTCCATCACGGCATTTGTTTTGGCATGTCTGGTCACCATTTTGCAATGTTTGGTTAGGTCTGTGATTATAATCATTCAATTGAGAAGTATTTATTTTGCCACTTCCCAGAGCTGGCCTACCAAGGGCTGCAGCCTAGAGTCATTTGAAAGATTAGAAGACAGTGGCTTCCATTCTGAAATTGAACTGCTCCATGGCCCTGCCAAAGTGCGAGTATCTGAATGGTTAACAACTCTGGTGTTCTATGGATATTGGTACACATTTTGTACGTCAACCCTTCAGAGTAACCACCCAGGTTAGCATACCTTTCCACGTAAAATAATGTCAAAGAATTATTAGTTGATTACTCATTGACATTAATTGATTATTTATTATCTACTAATGGCTAGATAATTCCTTGCAACTGACACGTATAATAGATTGTTATCAAGTTACTCTACAGTGCAAAACTAAGTCGTGTTGAAACAAGTATCTACCAAACATTCTTTTTTTTTCTTTGACCATTAATATATAGAAAATTGCACTCTAGGTTGGCATTAATATATATCTAAATTGGAACCTGTATCTATGAAAAGACAAAAGTACAGCGTTGATATATGAAATCAGCGTAGCTAGATTGTGATGAGAAATGTACTTCATACAAGCATAGATTTGTTATTTTTTAACAACTTTAGACATTAGCGATCAAAGGTCTTAGACCCTGACGGTGTCCACACCGACTTGTCTTTGCAACTCAGAGCTAGTGGTTTCTTGACTTAACAGATAAGATTCATGCCTGATAAGTCGAGACGTCAGTTGGTGCCCCGTCCATTTTAGTGCTTATTTCATAAATAGACTGATGTAAACCTTCAGAATGGATTTTAGTTTGATGTTTACATCATTCTCGGGACTGCCAAAATCTCTCAAACTAGTATAGTACATTAGTACTAGAGTGAGTCTGGACTTGAAATGGCTCCGACTAGGTGCCCTGAGCCCCGGACTGGCATAAACGGCTCCAATCCACAAGGCTCATGTAGTCCACTCAGCTCTTAAGCATGTTCTGTTTATCTGTTTACCAGTCATAGAGAGCTTGTTCTAACTTATTCTATCTTTTTTTCCTCACAGAATATTATTAAAACAGTCAAAATCAGCCACAGCCAGCGAACTTATCCCAGCGAAACATGCTAAAGCAAAATCTTATCATTTCAGTATCATCAACTGTTCATGCAGTCCAGTGGTCTTAATGCTCGAGTTCTGCTCATAGCTCCTTGGACATGCTCCTTTGCTTAAAAAGGCGCCGCGCCGCACCTCTAGTCGGCAAATGAATCGAATCGTTATCCGCCTAGTGGGGGAGGTGGCGCGGATAGAGGTGCATCGCAGCAGCCCGCCGCTAGGTTCCCAGACCGGGTACACGTACGGCTGCTGGTGTCGCGCTCGCGCACACGGCCCGAGCCGATGAGGCAGCGGCCGGGCCGGCAGATGAGCGCAGTGCGGCCTGTGCCGGAGCAGGGGTCCGCGACGGCATCCTTAGCGGCGACAGTGGCAGCCGCAGCCGGGGATCCCGGCACCGAGATCGACCTGTACCAGGCTAGTCCAGGCGGGCTTGCGCTCCACAGCGATGAAAGGGAACGCAACTCCCAAGCCGGCAGGCAGCCAGCACGCTGCGCGGGTTGGCCGGGCAAGGCTAGGGGCGCCGGCGCGGGCGGGAGGCCAGGGAGAGACCACGGTTGGCTGGCCTGGCATGCCCCATGGCATGGCTGATCGAGCCAGTCTCAGTCCCTCTCTGGTGGTCGCTGGCCCGGGGCGGTCCGTGGCGATATGATCGCCACCCCCTGCGCCTGCTGTTGTTTATTGGGGGAGCGGGGGTCATGGCCTGCTGCGGGCAGCGAGCAGGGAGGTAGCTAGCGGTGGTCCTGGTACTTGGCGCACGTACAGCAACTTTCCCCGCCGGACCCAGCGCCCATGTCCGTCCACTTTGGGCGACCCCGCCTCCCAGCCTTTTTTCCGTCGACACCATCATGGCCGCACGTTGCTCAGTCACACCTTGATCGCCTGTCCATGGCGACCATTTGCTCCCTGCTCTGCACGACTGCGCCTGTATTCTCGCTCGCGTTCTCCAGTTGTGCATGTGGTCTTGGACTCTCGGTTCACCTTCTTCCACCGATCACCGCCTCATGGAGGCATGCATGCAGAAGCAGCTTCTATGAACAAACCAGTAATAGGGGCATGTTGCCTACCCATATCAACTCCGTCTGGAACAGAATAGGTTTTTAGTGCCCTTTGAAAAGCAGGATTTGAAGGTCGACCTAACCAGGCGATATACATGGTACATCAACAGAGATGAGTCCTGTGCCCTATTAGCACAGTGCGTGTGCTCACTGTTGTGGTTTCTGGTAGCAGGATTCCAATAATAATGTCACGGTGGCAGCGTGTCACATCGCGGTATGCACGTACTTGTTCGTCCAGTAGCGGCGTCTGCCTCATCACCATCGCCGGCTCATTGATCTACCAGTGCATTATATTGTTTGTCCTACCTACCTGGTTATGGTGGCCCTCCGCCCTCGTGTGGCCGACCACGTACACGCCCTGCTAGTAGTTGTGTAACATCAGGATCAATGCGGTGGTATCGATCGTCATTCATGTGCCCACGTCGTTGTCACGTGTGGCCGCGGGCGACACGCAGTGTGATCGAGAGCTACGATACAATGGGATCCTTCTAATCCGCTGGTAGCAGTAGCACAGCTGGGGCGTCGGCTAGCAGCTGGATCGGCCTGAATTCCTGAAATACGGCGGCCCATGCATGCGCCATGCGGGAAGGATCTGCCCATTGCTGCCATCCATTTCCTGCACTAGATGGAATGGACACAGAGAAGGCGAGGAACGGAACAAGCTAGCAAGTACGCGCAGACTTGAGCGATTGGCATTGGCAGTCTCTTGATCACACGCTAGCTTCGTGCATGCACTGACCGACGATCGTCGATCTGTTTCTCTCCGTTCAGTAGCTTTTCCTACGAATTGGACACGGAGCACCTGTTCATCATCAGCTCCGATCCGTCCAGCTTCTCTTTGCGCGCAACCTGGGTTTGTGGACGAGTACACACAATGGTTTCTCGAGTGTTGTCTGCAAGCACCGACTTGGAGACAGCAAGATTTTATCCCAGCTGCTCTGAGATCGACCGACTGGACGCGTCGTCCTCGCTTCGCCGGTCGCTGAATTAAGGTTGTCGTGTCGCGTGCCTCCCCTGCTGGCTGCTGCCTTCACTCCCCTCCCTCTTTTCCTTTCTTTACAAACATGCACGTACGCCTCCCCATCTCTTGATCTCTCTCATATTTAACGCCGACCCCTCTCTCCTCCTGCTTGCCTTTCCATATCAATATCGATCACTACTCCCCCCCTTCCCATCCTCCTCTCGCTGTCTGTGTAGCTCTCGCTTTCTCCTCCCTAGTGTAGCTCTCTGTCTCCATGGCCGGCACCGCCACCGCCACCGTCTGCTCCATGTGCGGCGACGTCGGCTTCCCCGAGAAGCTCTTCCGGTGCGCGCGCTGCCGCCACCGCTTCCAGCACTCGTATGTGCACGTTCTTCGCGCTTAGCCTCCCCTTCTCCATCTCTTGGTATATGACTAGTAGTTAGTACTCCATGATGATTGATGAGCTCCATATTCTTCTGCTACTTCTTCATATATATCTGTGTACTACCAGCTGTATGCATGCACCTGTATTCTGTAGTACTGCTAGCTGCTCTTGTCCTCATACACTATATATACTGAGTCGCTGACGGCGGTGTGCCATGGCGACATGCATGCAGGTACTGCACCAACTACTACGGCGACGGCGCGCCGGCCTCGGCCGGCTCCGACACGTGCGACTGGTGCCTCAGCGACGTGGGCTCCGGGAAGGCGAGGTGGTCGTCGTCGTCCGCGGCCGGGAAGCAGCACGCCACGGCGGGCAGCCAGGAGTCCTCGTCCACCACGAGCTCCGGCGGCGGCAGCGGCCGGGGCGGCAAGCAGCAGGGCGACCAGCACCAGCAGGCCGAGGCGGCCGGGCGGCGAGCCACGACGACCAGGGCGGCCGGCCGCAGGTACAAGCTGCTCAAGGACGTCTTGTGCTAGTTGACTAGCTGTAGCATCAATCTAGCTAAGCTAGGTCATGGCCTCACGATCGATATGATCTTGGTGAGGATCCTAGCTAATAGATCGCGACGTACCCGGTAGTGTTAAGAACGACGAGCTAGTAGTTGTTATATGACCTAGTAATCGAGTTAGTTGGCCTGATGTGTCTGTGTGTGTGTGTATATATGTGCTTTTGTATGTTTATTAGTATGTTTGCTTGTGTTAGGATGGGCGGTTAGCCTGTTCCTTATCTATCTATATATACTATATGTGCATCGAACTTTGCTTGGTTGATCTTATATAATCTTATGCTTCTTCTAGTAGTATTTGACTAGCATTTTCAAGTATTGTTCTCCTGTTCCTTTCAGCTCCAAGTAAGCTACTCTTTTTATTATTTCATATTGCATGATTTCACATTTGGAAGCATAGTAGCTGGTAGCATAACTGTCTTACATGCACCACACTAACTCTAGAGATCTCTTGGTTGACCGGGCATTGCTAGCTTTTGCTTGTTTGGGTGGCCATGCGTTTGACCGCATGTAGTTCTTCGCTCGGGTCTTCTCCGTTCTCACTCTCTCAAACTCTAGTGCATTTCTCACGAACTAGTTATGCAATTACTATTAAGAAAAAGAATAGGCAGTTCTAGGAAGTGCTAGTACACATGTCATGCATGCATATTTAGATGTAGTACTAAGCTTGCTAGAGAGAGAGTACTCCGCCTTACTCTTGATCGGTCGTACATGTGATTTGGGGAACTCAAGGAGCTAGGAGAGGGAAGAAGGCGCTGTGGCCATCACGTTGCATGCTGCCAAGCCGAGCCATGTTGTTGTAGGGGTCAACGGTCCGTACACGAAGACCGTAGTGGCCGACAAAGACATGCTCCACAAACCGCAAGCCGAGCCAGCTCCTCCACTTGTGGCTGATCGAGGTCTAGCCTCTGCGCCCCCTCTGCCCTGCCTCGATCCGATGGCAAATCTTTCTGGGCGCAACGAACCAAACCATGCACTGTCCACCATAAAAGAAAATGCCGTGCTCTGATCATCATCACAAGTCCTAAAACTAAAGTTTCTCTCTCCTCGCTAACCGGGAAGAATTAGTACAAAAATGTGATGATTACCTTGGTAACGAACAGTTGATATAGAATATATGCTTTTTGATCAGTGCTGCTGCCTCTGCTGCATGCCTCGTTGCCTGTTTTGATTCGATCCAGTACTAGAGGATTCAGATCTGATGCGACGAACAGTAGTAGGTGCTTTGTTTTGGAAAGGAGAGCGAGGATTAGGGCCGAGGGTTAATGGAGGCAGCAGCTGATGGCCAGGACCAGAGCGAGCTGTGCTGCTCGCCCACAGTAGTAGCAGTAGCAGTACGTGGCCCTGCCGTGCACCTGTACTACGCCTGGCCCTTTTTAGGTGTCATGTAGCAAAAAAGACCAGACAGTGTGGCCTTTGTAGCTAGCTAGGTTTCTTGCTCCAGCTCGTCTTCTCTAGCTGCATCTTCCTTGGTTGTGGCAGAAACCAAGTACTCCTAATAGCTTGCTTTGAGTTCAAAAAATAGCACTAGCCAGCTTGTTGATCACTCTTTATTTGAGAGCTACCAGGCTTCTAACACAATTAGAACTGCATAGATTATTATGCCCAACTTGATAAAGCTATTGCTGCCTCAATATGATAGATGGAGATAAGGATCACCTCTACCTCTAGGAGAATCGAATGAGACCTGGCCAGCCGGGCCCGATGCATTGCATCGCAGGGCCGGTATTGCATTGAAGAGAATTTAATCGACCTTTTTCTATATCCTTACCAGTACAAGTCTTTGGAGTATCTCCACTGTGGTGTGTGAACGCATGCACGGAGGTGATGTGTCCTTGCTAACTTAAGTGGCGCGCTCACATGCATGCATGCTCATTCAATGTGGTCTGGTCACTGCATGCGGGTTAAGTTTCTCTTGCAGTAGCGCCCCCGGTCGTTACGTTCACTCGGTTCGTGCCTTGTTTCTTTCGCGAGTCAATTCTTTATATGCTATTAAAAAAATACAACTCATCTTTTATGTGTCATTGAAAAATAACTCATCCCTTCTATGTCATTGATTATAATATTTGATCCCTTATATGTCATTGCCGTTAAAAGAGGCTAACGGAGCCGTTAAGTAGAAATGCAAAATGACTATAATACCCCTAGCTAGAATGGAACATATTTGTGACATTTCATCCTTGACATGCCATTACAATCAACAACAATAATGAGCTAATACTGTAATTATGTAAAATGGGTCATGCAGAGATATATGAAATAAATAAAATCCATTCTAACTAGGGGTATTCTAGTCTAACAGTAAATTTTATTTATTTTATATATCTCCATATGACCCATTTTACATACTTTCAGTGTCATCTCATTGTTGTTGTTGATTGGAATGGCATGACAAGGATGAAATGTCATAAATATGTTTCATTCTGACTAGGGGTATTATGGTCTTTTCACCCTTTCATTTAACGGCTCCGTTAGCCCGTTTTAACGGCAATGGCACATAAGGGATCAAAAATTATAACCAATGGCATAGAAGGGATAAGCTATTTTTCAATGGCACGTAAGGGATGAGTTGTATTTTCTAATGACATATAAGGAATTGACTCCTCTTTCTTCTCCTGGCCTCTGCCACTGCCCACTGCCATGCATCTAGCTAGCACCATATGTAGCTGGCTAGATAGGTGCATTACTTGCTCATGTACACAGCTTCGTCAGTAGTGTGACCAGCGAGTATTGATTGCGAGGAGTATCACACAGCTGTCGTGGGAGCACGCATGAGCTGGGAGTTTACAAACCAATTGCATAATTCATGTGTTTCCATTCAAACTCGATCAATTGATGCATGCAGTAAATAATCTCAATCTTGGGAAGAATAGACCGTTCGTTTCGTTCTACGTACTACTGATCAGAGCGAGTATTATATAGGATGACATGGACGGGCTAAATGAGGGGACATGTCACTTTTATGATGAGTTGGAAGAAAGAGAAGATGAGAGAGAAAAGAAGCGGGCTGCAAGCTTGCAGCCCGCTCTCAGCCGGCTGTAACACGGATTTCAGTAAATTAAGTGAGAGAATGAGAGAGGAGATGAGAGAATGAGAGAGGAGAGGTGAACCAAATATTTAATGCTACACCCCATTCATACAGCCAACTGTTATACACTTATACGGATGGGCTTATATGTTGGCTTAGAGTGGCATGGCAAAGTCATATAGCCAGCAGCGGGCTAAATCATAAGCCTTGCTCTCATGATCTGACCAGAGAGCTTGCCACATGTACGGTGTGTTCACGTATGTATTGTGTATATATACGTACGTGAGCATTTGCATTAAGCATTTTATAACAATTTATGATGGCCATTCCAGCATGAGACGTGCTGCTTAAACTTTCTACACGGATAAGAAGAAAGACATCGAGTCATGGTCTGTGTTTGGGGCCTTGTGTTCTGCCAGAGTGCCAGTGCTTAAAAGTGCTCTCTGGAAAAAGCTAGTAGGATCGATCGTGCTAAGACAGATTGATTAGATTGTCTAGCGAGGTAGGTTTGCTGTCACATCGCTTATTAGTCACACTGTAGTGGTACTTCAAATCTGACACGATCATAGTGCACTGCTATTAGTAGACCTCTTCCTTAAATACAAATCATCCATTCCTTTCTTTCTCAATTTTTACTTTCAACACCTTTTATTTTAGGACTACAAAATAATAAAATAAATCAACTTTGACCATCAATGTATAAATAATTAATTAGATTAGATTGATGATGTAAGTTGATTCATTATAAAAATTAGTGCTTTCATCATTTCATTATACAAAATCCTTCTAATTTCATATGCTATATGTTATATTCTCCAATAAAAGTTATTATGTTTGTGATTAAATAGTACTTCATTGAGCCTATCACTTTCTTCTCCATATCCTACTATCATCTCCTTCACAAAAGGGCGTGTTTAGATCGAGAAAAGAGGATGAAAAGTACGAAAAAGTACTGTTAGTACGAAAGCGTGCATAGAGATAGAAATGAACTGACACGATTTTACAGAGAACAACTTTTTCGTTAAAATGTGACACATTTTCTGGATCTAAGCAAGGCCAAAGTCACTTGGTTGTCCCCTTGTACTAGAGGATAGGCCAGGCCTGGTCTCTTCACAAAATCCTAGCCCAGTCGGCGTGGGTGGGCCGCGGTCCATGCATACAAATGCCTTGTCGATTTTCTACACTACTAACCGTTTACTACTACAATATTCCCACGCTAATTGTCTGCAGGCGATACGTGGACATACCTTGTGAATCGCTTGCGAGGCATGGGACAAAACTAGAATAACTCGTGTGTGTGTGTTTTTTGGACAGAGAGAGTATCATCTAGCAACTTTTGTCAGGAATTAAGATCTGATGAAAATAATTCAAGAGCACTGTAAACAGTAAATGCAATGTCCTAAAAACAGAAAGGTGGTGCAATTGGGGTCACTACCTGGAAAAAAAAGATAGTGAAGGGCTCAGTCAGTTAACTTTTAAAAACAGAAAGGTGGTCATTTCCTAAAAGCAAGTTCTTCACAGTGAAAGACTAAACGAAACACAAAGTCATTTCTATCAATTCGCACCATATCTGCCTCTAAATGTTACACAGTTTTGCAGCTGGTTCAACTGTAGAGAAAGAACCCAGAAAAATACTGATGAAACTAGAGACAAGGGAAGCAGGGCAGAACTACAACGAAGTGATGAAATAGTTCATACAGATACAGTATGAGCCTATGAGGCAAGGCAACAAAGGAAAACATGCTAAATACACAAAGTATATAGAAAGATATTTACAAACCTGAGTTTTGCCAAGACGAGACTCAAGATCCACTTCGTAGTCTCTGTGCTTCAAAGGTTTCATTGTCTTTGAACAACAGGAGGGCCTCTATCTGTATTCACAAATGGAAATAATTGAATTCCATAGAGCACAAATTGGTATATATACATATTTGTTGAGCCATAATTTGACCACATACCCTTGCCTTTCCGGCTTCCTCCTGTATCAGCAATACACAGAGAAAAGTTAGCAATACATAGAGGGAAAGAGATTGAATGAAAAAAAAGGGAAAATGACCTTCCTTGTCAAACTTCCCAACTGTCCAGCCCATCGTGACCCACCCAAAGAGTCCGCTTACGACTGGCCCATAAGCCCATAAGAGTAAACGGCCCAGGTAGTCTTCCACTACCCTACCTCTGCCTATAAAACGCTCACACCCCGACTCGGAGAAACCCTAGTGGGCTTCAGGACTCGACCTCTCGCGCCGCCGCCATGGTGAGTCCCTAGCCGCAATCTCGATCTCCTCCTTCCTCTCCTTCCCCCGTCCACTCCACCTCCCATCTACGCCGATTTCTTACCTGCTCCTCTCTGTGTGCAGACCTTCAAGCGCCGCAACGGCGGCCGCAACAAGCACGGCCGCGGCCATGTCAAGTACATCCGCTGCTCCAACTGCGCCAAGTGCTGCCCCAAGGTGAGTAGCGGCCTTGAGTGGGCTTCCCTGGCTTCCCCTCTACCGCGCTTGGTGAAATGTTTTCTGATCCGTTTCGCGGTTCCTGCCTTTCCTCCTTCGCAGGACAAGGCGATCAAGAGGTTCCAGGTGAGGAACATCGTGGAGCAGGCGGCCATCAGGGACGTTCAGGAGGCCTGCGTCCATGATGGTTAGTTTTATCTCGTCGCCGGATCTGTTTCTTAAGTGAAACCCCCTCTAGATCGATTTGTTGGCTTAACGCGTGTTGGAATGTTTTGGTGGTTCAGGGTACGTCCTTCCCAAGCTGTACGCCAAGGTGCACCACTGCGTCTCGTGTGCCATCCACGCTCACATCGTCCGGGTCCGATCCCGCGAGAAGCGCAGGGACCGCAAGCCCCCGGAACGCTTCAGACGCAGGGTATGAATCCTTTGTTTCCTACTGATTTAACGACCGTGTAGATCAAGTTTATCACGATAAATCTGTGAAATGCATATCTGCTGATTAATCCTGGTTGTTAGTTTCCTATGATGTCTCAAATGTTTTTATCCTGGTTAGCCCCTGTAGAACATAGATTGTGGCTTAGTTACTGCCATAGCCTGTGTCCTACTATTTATGTTTGGGACTTTATGTCTGCCCCGATGCAATTCTAATAGTGCCTGCGGGACGAACAGATCCCTTACACCCAATACAGATTATGTTTCACTTTGTCAGCTGATTATGTTATTATTAGCTGATCATTAAGGATGTGAATTTTTCATACAACAAAGGGTTTACGTCTTTTGCTTCCAGTTATCCAATAGTACAAAATTTTGTACATTGGAGTATTCTACTGTTCATCTCTGCTTAGTTTGTCTGACGATAGTTGAATTGATGGTTAATATTTCTAAGATGTTTAGGTTTCAGTTTAACTTGGCATGTCATGTCTGGGACTAATACGTTGCCCCTATGGCTTTAACCTGTGCCTGTGGGATGAACAGGTCCCGACATTTAATTCCATTTTTCACTTTGTCAGCTATACATACTTTTTAGCTGATCATTAAGAATGGGAAATGCTATCGAGTACAATTTCAGAGCATGCATGTGTTCTGGCTGCCAGAGCTTTCGACATAGCTTTGCAGATAGACTACTGTTGTGTGTTAGGGGCTAATACGTTGCCCTGATGGCTATAACAGTTCCTGTGGGATGAACCCAACAAAACTTCCTTTTTTTTTCACTTTGTCTGCTAATAGCCATACATTTTTAACTGATCATTAAGAATGGGAAATGCTAACAACTACACTATATTGTAATATGTTATGGTTGCCACAGCTTGAACATAAATGTGAATATGTGATCCCCTAATTTTTGAAGTTCCATAATTGAGACTACCTGTGGGATGAACAGGTCTAAATATTTAGCACCATTTGCTCACTTGGTCAGCTATATCCCTTTATTATTTGCTGATCATTTAATAATTGCACCATTTGCTCACTTGGTCAGCTATATCCCTTTATTGTTTGCTGATCATTTAATAATTGCAAATTTATTGTTTTGTTTTGTGTGGAACTTGAACATGTCTTCATGATTGTGTTATTTTGACTTCTTATTTCTCTGATCCTTTTTTTACTGTATCGGTCATATCTAATTTGTTTCCTTGTGTTTTCTTCAGGAGGACAGGCCGGCTGGTGGGCAAGGAGCCCCCCGCCCTGGAGGTCCTGGTCCTGCTGGTGCTGCTGCAGCTCCGGCACCAAATGCTCCTCGCCCATAGGTTAGACTGTCGACTGCATCAAGTCTGGCCTTTTGGTAGCCATGAATGTCTTAATTCAGTATCAGTGAGTCCTCAATCGGATGAGTGGAGTTGCTATATTAGTAGAACTTTTGTCTGAAGTTGTAATGTTTTCAAAGAGTATCTTCTCGTTGAACAATTGTGCTCAGTTATAATCACTTGAATTTCATGTCGGTGGGTTCTATCTTGCTACTGAGCTCCCTTTCTACTTCATCCTCAGCTCATTTTGATATTTTTTTCATTGAATTGTTATTTTTTTATGTTGCTATATCTTTCTGTTTTCCTGGTATAGGATTATGTAAAAAGCGTTAATGTAATGTTGTTTTTCTTTCGGTCGACTGGCAATGTACGTCCTACTTTTCAAGCAGGAAGACAACAGCCAGCCAGGTAGCAAGAAGCCAATTTTTATGTTGCCAGGAAGAAAATTGGAATGGGTGCATCTTGAGCTTCTCGTACTACTCAACAGTCATCCTGATCCGAACGAAGAATGCATCAATTTTAACAGTGAATTGCCAGAAGCATGAAATAAATTTTTAAGCAACCAGATCGATCAGCGTCCATTGTCTAATGGATAGGACAGGGGTCTCAGGTCTCCTAGCAGTCAAAAGAGTTGTTGTGCCGAGGAAACCAAAAGGAAGGAATAACAACACAATTTACGAGTCTTGGTGAAGCCCACGACGGTACTGGCCTACGGCCCAAAGATAGCCTCTGCCTGACACCGTCATGGTCCAACTCATCCTTGAGATATGGCGGAGTCATTTTAAAATGGAAAAAGTCCCTTTTACCCCCCTGGACTACGCACCGAGTCCACGTTTCCTCCCTGAAGTCGAAAACCGTTTATCTGGATCCCTCAACTCACAATACCATTCACGTTACCTCCTCCACCCGAATCCAACCCGGTTTTGTCCCCGCTGGCGCCATGTCATCGCCACATCTGGTTACACACGTGGCATGGGGCCCACATGTCAGTGCCTCACCCCATCTCCCTCCTCCTGATCCCCTCCCTCCTCTCTCCCGCTCTCTCTACTTCCTCCTCGCTGCCTCCGCCGCCGGCGTCCGCTCACCACTCCTCGCTCGGGCGCTAGGCCGGCGACGGGGCGCCGCCTGCTCGGGCGCTAGGCGCGGCGGCTCCAGCCGCGGAAGGGTGCCTCGCACCGCGCCGCCAGCGCGACCTCCGCGGCCGTGCAGGGGAGGAGGGGTGCGGCCGGCGTGGTCGAGCGAGGATGGAGAAGAGCGAAGTCGATCCGGCCGGGGGAGGAGAGTCCTCGGCCCCGCGCTCGCCCCCGGCGCTGGCCGGAGCCGCCGGCGCCGCTTCTCTTCACCCCGTCCTCACCCCGTCGCCGCTTGCCGCCGGCCCAGCCCGCGCCCGGACGGAGGGCAGGCGGGCGCCGCCGCGGCCGGAGAGGGAGGAGGAGCCCCGCCGGGGAGGGAGGAGGGACCCAGGGCCGCGTGCTACCTCCGCCGGCGAGCTCCGCCTCGGATTGCGCCGGAGGAGGAGACGGCGGCGGCGGAGAGCTTGAGGCCGGCCTCCCCTTCTCCCCAATCGCGCGGATGAAGCAGGGGAGGGGCTAGTCGCCACCGGGCCGCCTCAATCGCCTCAATCGCCCAAGCTCGAGGCGCATGGGAGAGCTCGCGCCAGGGACGGGAGAGCCGCTGGGCTTCGCGCCGCTTCTCCCGCAGGCGAGCCTCTGCCTCGCGCGTGCCAGGGACGGGAGAGCCGCCGGGCTTCGCGCCGCTTCTCCCGCAGGCGAGCCTCTGCCTCGCGCGCGCCTCGAAGGAAGAAAGGGGGAGCAGAGGAGGCAGAGAGGGGCCGGATCCGGCCGCCGCCGGGGATGACGCGCCGAGGCCCGACGTCCCGCTCCGCACCGCCGCCGGCGCATCTCCTCGCCTTCCTCGCCGAGGGTGCCGCCGCATCTCCTCGCCGAGGCCTCGCGCGAGCTCGATTTGTGCCGGCCGAGCTCGATCCGGCCGCCCGGAATTGGGGAGGAGGACGAGCGCGCCGGAGATGGGAAGGACGACGAGCGCCGCCGTGCTCTCCCTGCCGCCGGCCCAGCGCCCGAGCAAGGAGTGGTGAGCGGCCACCGGCGGCGGAGGCAGCGAGGAAGCAGAGCGAGAGGGGGAGAGAGGGGATCGGGAGGAGAGAGTGAGGGGCTGAGGCACTGACATGTGGGCCCCATGCCACGTGTGTAACATGATGTGGCGATGACATGGCGCCAGCGGGGACAAAACCGGGGTGGATTCGGGTGGAGGAGGTAACGTGAACGGTTTTGTGAGTTGAGGGATCCAGATAAATGGTTTTCGACTCTAGGGAGGAAACGCGGACTCGGTTTTAAAATTGTATGAGTCCAGGGCTATGCGTAGCTGATTTGATTGAAGAAATCCGAATTCTTTGGCCTCGTCACTGCTGTTTAGAAAACGACAGCGATAGAAGAATAATGTTTATAATATTTTTTGCAAAAAAAAATTACATGTGATATCTTGTGAAGTGGACATCAATCAAACCAGCTTATAAAAAGGAAATATCGAATGAATAATCAAGGGAACTAACACTTGCTGTTTGCATAGCACCTAGTCTAATTTTCTCCTTGTCTTGACATTATCAGGAACACGCTCAAGAGATGCTGAAAACACCGAAACTAAGCGGCACTCAAAATTAAACATTAATTGAGAATCTCTGCTAACTTCAACGAGTACATAGACTGCTCCGATCCACTTCATCTCAATTAGATATAAAAACATTTGAGGCAGTTAAACTATCTCATTGCAAAATTTGCCAATCCAAAAGGGACCCAAGTTCAGGATCTAAGGCAAATTGATTCACTCAACTGACCAACTCTTAGAAATCCTTTATGGATAATCTTCTGCAGCTGCACAGAATTCCCCTGCTGCGCAGTGCATAAAGAT
Source organism: Urochloa ruziziensis (assembly GCA_015476505.1). Classification (NCBI taxonomy): domain Eukaryota; kingdom Viridiplantae; phylum Streptophyta; class Magnoliopsida; order Poales; family Poaceae; genus Urochloa; species Urochloa ruziziensis. The sequence goes on from CM027125.1 coordinate 44,559,032, forward strand.
GGAAGGACAGATTTTGGCTTTGCTTTTTTACTTTAACGAAGGGAATTATCAACACTAAAAAAGCTAAAGTGTAAAAAAATTGCTTGACATTAATCAATCAGTTGGTACGCCTGCTACCAATTTCCACTGCAATAATTCAATCAAATGACCTTTCACGATAATCAAGTTCGTGCAACTGTCGTGAATTGTAGCAAAGCAATGTCACAAATGAAGATGCTGACAGGGGCGGAGCTAGGGGTGCAGGGGGGCTCTAGCCCCCCCCCCCCCCCCCCCTACTGCCCAGCACCTCCATTTTTTTTCGAAGGAACGGCACACGATGTGTGCGTTTCATTGATATAGCAGAAAATACAAGACTATGACCCTGGAAGGTCATAATCAGGTAAAACAAAAGAAAGCTAAGAAAAACTAACAACTGGCGGGTCGGATTGGGACATCGACACCGCAACTCTCAGATAACCTCAGAGGTTGGGCTGGGGGGGGGGGGGGGGGACACCACCAAGCACTCCACGTCACCCTCACTCGAGACCCAAAACGCACCACCATCACTAAGGCAAGGCTCACAGAAGATAAACCAAAGTCACCGCCAGCGCCGTCGTTGCCAACGATGTTCCACGCCGAGCTAGCCACTGTCATACAGGGTTAGCCGCCATGGACCGCTGCCAGCTGTGTAGCTATCAAGCCATCGAGTCCGCTTGCGCCTCCTCACGAAGTTGCCCTACACCGAACCAACACCCGCCGAGCAGGGCTGGCCGTCGTAGGTCGCTGCAAGCCGCCAAATCGATACCTGAGCAGCTGCCTTTGGTCATCCATCTGCCACACCTCCCACCCAGATCTGATAGCACCCTTTGAGAATCTCGCACCTAGTCGTCTCACTGAAGAAGAAGAAATGTCGTACGGAGCCTCTGGCAACCGAAAGAAGACCACCACCGCACAGTCACTCCAGCGAGGCACCTCTGCCGGCCACCTCCTACCACGCTGGCCTCTGCCAACTTCGTGGTCGCCTCTGGCGCACGGTCCGCCCAAACCGTCGCCCTCAAATACCAAACAGAGGTCCTGCCCTCTCATGACCGCAGTAGTGTCCGCTTCATAGTCGCCTTCCGCCACCGCATACACCCGCCCTTCGATTCCACCACTAGGTGTCCACCCGCTCAACCACTTGACTCCGTTCACCATGGATGGAGTCTAGCACCGACACAACCGACGCTATGCGTGGCCGATCGTCGCCAAACCAGTTAGTGAAATCATCGACGCACTGCAGAGAAGGGGAGCTCCAAAGGCGGCGTCTTCAGGAAGAACACGACGCAAGGATGCGCCGTCGCCGCATGCCTGAGCTGGGCAAGGTTTTCACCCGGAGATTCCACCATCAAAGCAAGCAAGGAGGGTGCCTTGACAACGTCCTCAACAGGAAAAACGGTGCACAAGGCGTCGTCATTGTCGGCACAGCATGCCGTGCAGGATTTCTCCCGGCACCCTCCTGCCCGCAGCCGCCATGAGCTCACCACCAACCAAAACCACCACCACCATCCCACAAGCCTCCGAGATTATCTGTCACTGCCACCGCCGACCACGGGCTTCGCCGAGCGGCCGTCTCACCACTGCAGCACCACACTCGTGCAGACCCCTCGCTGCCGCCGCACCGCGACCCATGTGCCTCTGCTGGACCGCTGCTCGCCGCCCATGTTGTTGTCGCCGGAGCAGCACGTCGCTGTGGATGGCCGGACGCTGCTAGCCGCGCCACCATGGCGCCGCGGGACATCCCTCCGAGCAGGCCGCCGCCAGCCGCACCAGCCGCACCTCCATGGCGCCGCCGGCGAGGCCAAGCGCAGGCCATCCCCGGCCGCAGCACCCCGCCGCCGCCGGTCCCCGTGCGGCCACCGAGCGACCTCAGCAGCTCCATGCGTCCCAGGCACCGCCACCACGCGGCCGCCCCGCCCGATGCCGACGAACGGAGTTGAAGCCCGCCGGCCGGACGAAGGCGAGGTCGGAGCCCCCGCGTCGCGCAGTCACCGGATCCGGCTAATTGGCATGCCGGATCCGGCCCTCCTCGAGCTCCAGCGCCGCGGAAGGGCCCCAACGCCGGCGAGCCGCATCCGGCGGTCTTGGCGGCCGCGCCCGCCCGGAACCGCCAGGGAAAGGGGAGAGGCCCCGCCGCCACCCTCCTCGCGAGCCTCACGGGCTTCCGGTGGCTCGCTCAGGCGGCGGCGCGGCAGGAGGGGACGCCGGCGAGGGGGGCGGCAGCGGCGGGTCAGGGGTCCGCCCGAGTCGCCCGACGCGGGGACGACTCGGGGGCTATACCAGCCTGGAAAGCTTCCCCCCCCCCCCCCCCCCCCCCCGCAATAAAAATATGCACCTCCATTGGAAGCAATAGAGGAAGGTGAGGAGAAAAGAGAGAAAAATGAGAAGAAAAAGAGATGGAGGAGGAGGAAGAGCCTAGCCCCCCTATGTTCAGATCCTACCTTCCGCCACTGGATGCTAACATTGTTCAGCACATGATGGCGTGTCCACATGTGCCTCAAAGACATTCCATCTCGAGCAGCCAACACGGGGTGTTTTTGAAAAAGTGACGGTGGGCTGTTTTCTACAAAATCAACTCGAAAATGTAATATTCTCTTCTTCGAGTTGGATAATTTAAAGAACAGGGGTGTTCTTATAAAAACAAAACGCGTGTTTATTGTGTGCGAGGGGGCTCCATAAATAGTGAACTGATTTGCAAAAGGGTGGACTTTTGTATAAAGTTTGACACGCCAGGTTGGAGGTTGCATGCCTATGGACGGCCAGATCCATCGCGATCGTCAGCGGCCAATCGTGGACGAAGTAGACGCACCAGGGGGCGATTGGGCGGCGAAATAGAGGATGTTGATATGCTGTTCTGAGCGCTGTGTTCCCTGGCTGCTGCCATACTACGGTGCGATACAATCACGCCATTGACTCCTGAATCTTATCGATGACTCGCATCCCAGATCGGCGTACTGCCACGTCCGCGTAAATCTTGGTCCTCCCAATCAATTATGCTTCAGCTTGCGTCCGTCCCCTGGCCTCGAGATCAAGGAGACGCAAGGTGCGGCACCATTTCGTTGCTCGTGGTAACTAGGCAAAAGGGGGTAAAAAAAAAAGCAGTAACATTCAGTGTTCTTCGGAGCGCCTTGTCAGTGAAACGCCATTACCAGTTTACCACTACTCAACTAGTACCACGGACGACACTGGATTGCACGTCCCTCGCTCGGGGAACACGGTGCACACCGCCGGCCACTACACGACGAGACGCGCGCGGTCACCTCTGTGTGATTGCACGGACGCGACGCGACCACCAAAGCCCCCATCCGCGCGCGCGTGCATGTCTCGCCCGGCGTGGCCGCGTGGGCGGTCACAGCTCAGAGCTCACAGCGCGTGGGCTCCACCTCCAGCCGCGTGTGCCCACGCGTCCGAGCTGCACTCGGCCGCGTCGCCGCCGTCCTTGTCCCCGGGAGGAGGCCTCGCGGCGGCCGCCCGCTCCGGCACCGGCCGCACCGGCGGCGCGCCAGCGGAGGCTGCCGCCGCTGTCGTCTGCATGAGGTCCAGCGTCGTGTGCCCCGCGCGGTAGTACCGGTCGTCGCGGGGGTCGTGCCAGCCGGCTGCCTGGCGATCGGCCGGCGGCAGGGCGGCGCGACCGGCCGCCGACGGCGGAGGGGCGAGGCGCCGGCCTGGCGGCGCCACCGGGCGGTCGGAGGAGGAGGAGGGGGAGAAGAACTGCCACGCGAGGAGCGCGGCGCGGTTCTCGGCGATGAGCTCGTCGAGCGCGGCGCTGGAGCGCGCGGAGATGTCGGGCGCCGGGACCAGCTGCCAGGGGGCGCCGCCCGCGCCTCTGGCGGCCGATGACAGAAGAGAGAGAGCACCAGCCGGGGACGCCGGGAGGCCGAACGGCGTCAGGAAGCCGTGCCCGAACGCCGGCATTCCTGCAAAGCATGCATGCAGCATGTCAGTGGCTGAGAGGCCATTATATTGATTACTTTGGTGCCCCGCCGGGCGTGGTAACATTCCAGCTAGCATTTCAAAATTTCAACAGCTCAAGTTAAACGTGTTTGCATGTAGGAAGCACGACATGTTCGTCACAGTCACAGCTAGGAGGACTACAAAATTCTTACGCACTGTCACAAAATTTCAAACAGGCCGGAAACATCACATTCACAGCTTATTATGCACATAAATAATTCAGTCTATCCTGCTGGTAGATAAGTTAGCTGGCTGTGGTTGATTTTAGCTGTTTCAATAGCATTTCGTGAGGGAAAAGAAAATATAATAAGTCAGAACAAGGTTTGTTTGTGCTCGGAAAACGGACAAACGGAACCGGCTAAATACTCGTTGAAGTTCTAAAAAATCTCACACCTAAAGGCGCGTGCAAGTACCAATCTCCCTGTAGTAGATTCGGGGCAAAAATCAATTGTCGAGAAGAAGAGTCAGCAGCACGAGCGGCAGCAGTAAAGTATAGAGTACGTTCGTACACGTGCGTTGAGCCCTCGATTTTTTCTGTATTGGCAACAGTATGTAGTACTATACTGTAGCTACGCGGTGTCAAGAGCGTATTTAGATAGAGAAAAAAGTAAAAAATAAGAAAAAATAATGTTTATGTGAAGCGTACGTAGAGATAGAAATTAACTGACATAGTTCATTAAGTGAATAATTTTTCATAAAAAATAGACAATTTTTTTTGAATCTAAACAACGCTTAAGTTTGGTTTCCCCTTTGATATGATGTTCAGGTACGCGCCGTACCACGTCTCTAGACCGACGTGACATAACTATAAGTACACGTATACCACGTAGCAGTACACCCTATAACCCATCGCACAAAACAAACAATATACACCATGTACGGACATTACGCGTATAACACATGCGCAGATGCGCTGCAGCATACGTGCAGCGCCACTTCCGGCTTCGCCGACCACTCTGAGGCGTCCATGTTCAGTGATGATAGCACGGTCGGGTCGCCCTAGCCAGGAAGCCAGCCACTCACCGGACCGGACACCACAGCAGGCAGGTGCACGTTAAAATCCGTGCGCTAACGAGCTTTTGCACGTCACGCACCCCGAGGAGCGAGAGGACGAGCCTTTCGTGCGTGTCTTTACGCGCGCCAGCAGGAGCTCACACAGATCGAGCTCGCTCCCCCTCACTCCATCGCTCCATGTCTCCCGGCATCAAACCACCAACCCTCTCCCTGCCAAGTTTTTTTATGACTACGGTACTACCCACTCCTGTAGCTAGCTACTGTGGTGTGTCATGTGTGTGTGCGCGCGCGTCGCGTGTTCTTACTACTGCCGGTGCCCTGCGCAACTTAATTTCGACGTCCTGGGCACAGCCATTGCTGCATTTGGAGTGTACTCTGCTGGCTACTCAGAGGCTAGCTAGGACGACGTACGGCAGGCGCGGGACGTACCGTGTGGGTGCGCGGCTCCCCTGGCCATGGCCTCGCTGGCGTTGCTCTTCCGCCGCCGCTCGTTGTGCCCCGCCAGCCGCCGCCGGCAGCTCCGCTTCTGGTCGTCGAACTCCGAGATCGCGTGGAACCTGCACGTACGTGCGTTGCGCGCACGCCGAGAGATGAAATTAAAGAGCGCGCACAAGTACGTAGTGAAAAAGTTTGGCGCTTGTATACGTAACAACAGAAGAGCAAGCAGGTATAGCTAGCCATGCAGATTGCAGAGGAGGATAATGCACGGACGGACCGGCTGCACTGCTGGCAGAAGCGCTGCTCGGCGCCGAGCACGACGACGCGGGGCGCCTTGGAGTGCGCCTCGCACACCTTGTGCCGCCGGTGGTACTCCTTGGCGCCCGACAGCTCCACCTGGCAGCCCTGCACCTGGCACCGCGCCACGGCCGCCGGCGCCGCCTTCTCCTTCCTCCTTCCTTCGGCCGCCGCGGCTGCCACGCTCTCGACACCGCCACCGGGGGCGCCGCCGTTGCCGTGGCCCAGCGGCAGCAGGCCCGCAGCACCGGCCTGCAGCGCCGCCGCCTGGCTCCCCACCGCCGCGGCCCCGGCCCAGCAGCACGGCCGCTTCCCCAGCTTCAGGCAGGTCAGCTCCTGCTGCTGCTGGTGGTACTGGCTCGTGGCGACGCCGCCTGGGCGCGGCACGAACGGCGGCGGCGGCGGCGGGTCGGAGTACGGCGAGCCCGACCAGTGCATGCCGAGATCCCATGGCGGCGCCGCGCCGCCGCTCCCGCCCGCACCTCCGCCGCCGCCGTTCTCTTCCATGGCTAGCTACCGTCACGACACGCTCGGTTCCGCCGCCCGCCGGGTATAACGGTGTGGCGAGACAAAGCGGAAGCGCTGCGGCGGCGGCGGCGGCTGGTGCAAGTACGGCTGGTAGGCGGTAGGTTTAGCGGCAGTGGCGTGGGCACCCCATATAAAGCAAGAATCAGGGCAGCGAGGCGAGCCTCCCGGGGAGGAGCAGCAGGCAGTGATGGCTGATGAGGCCACTGCCCACTGGTGAGGCTTGCCTCCTCTCGAGGGGAAGTGGGTTGGGATGGGAAGCAACTAGCGCCGCCGTACTGACATGTGGGATCTCCCGTCAGGGGGCCGACGGCCGAGACAGCTAGCCGTGCAGGCGATGCGGGGGCCACGAGCCGGGGGCTCGTGACAGTGGGGCCGTGGCCACATGGAGGGGTGTCATTGACGAGTTCAATCCGAGGCGGGCCCCGCCCGCGGCTGCTGTGCGTGGCATCACTGCCACGCCCAATAAAGGCTGCGCGCTGTGTGACTATACGGCCCTATCCTTCCCTCACCTGCAATGGAGCGAACGCACAATATTCACTGCAGTGACATGCGGGCCATTCTATTTTCTGGGCCCGCATGTCATTGACATAGCAGCATTCTGGGTTACGGTTAAAAAGGAAGCGGTTCTGCCACTTGCTCTAAAAGATCCCATATCCGGGACCGGACGCCACAAAAGATTTTGTGCGCCACGAACCAAACCACAATGGGGCCGCCCACTGCCGCGTGGGACCAAGCATCCCTGTGCCCCACCTGTCAACGTGAGCCTCGCACAGCTGCCCCGCAGCGCGGGAAAAATGCCTAGTGCGCGGGGCAGGCAAGCGGCAGGCCGGCCGGGCCCGTACGGCCCGGTCCAGTGGTCAGTGTCAGCTACGGGCAGCGCGGGGCCAGTCGTCCGATTGGCTGGGGAACGGGGGGTATGTCTGCGCTTTGGGGGAAATAGCATCCCCGTGCTGGGCGTTGGGGGGAGATACGTACGGGGTACGGTGTACCCCTATTTTGGCCGCTTCCTGCTGCTCTGCCTCTGCAGGCAGGCTGGCTGTACCCCTGCTGCAGTGCTGCTGTACGTACGTACGGAGTACGCGCTTGGCAAGCCGTGCTCGTATCCTCCCCTCCTGTTCTGCCACCGGCATGCATGCACCATGCAGCGCTCGGCTCGTTTTCAATTCCCGCTGACACTGAGCGCGTGAGAGAGAGAGACGGTGCGCCGGATGGATGATTGCCGATGTCGTTTGGGGGTGGTCGAGATGCAGCTGCTACTCCTCTGGTAGGATTAGCGTGAGCCTGGCCTGGCTCTGCCGGGTTGGTTTGGCTGGTTGGCCCGGCCGGCGTGTTGCCGCGGCTAGTGGCTCGCAGGTGCAGCTGCAGCGCCTCGACCTTGAGAGCCCCTCTGTCCCGATGGGTTGTTATGGCAGCCAGCCGTGGCAGGGTCACGAGTCACATGGAGGCCATCGATGATCGGAACAGTGGCTCTGCCCGCCGGCCGGCGAGGGTACGGCGTGCTGCCAGCCGTACTACTACGCCTCAACTTGCAGAGGCACCACCTGCATAGTATACTGGTGAGTGCTAACTGTAGACATAACGTGGAAACTGCTTTCGCAAGGACACTGTCGGCAGGAACTTGAACCAGCGTCCAATCGACAACGCGCCGGGCCGAGGTCACGTCGCGTGTCATTTAGCCCATCATCTGGTCGTAGTGCCTGCGTGGGCCCAATTCAGTGGATGATCTGGGCTTGGGTTCCGAACAAGGAGGAGGTCTATGAGGCCTTTATCCATCCAATGTGGACCAACCGATTACGGCCCATGGATAGAACTCAGCCCACCTGCGCGGCTCGCGTGGCACAGTCACACTCCACTTTCGGACCCCGGTCGCGTTCACACGCTCCTGTGTCCTGTCGCCTCCTCCCCCTCCTCCCGTCGCTCGCCATGGACGCGCCCTCCGCGGGCTCCTCCACCACGATCTAGGGCTGCGGCTCTCGCACCGGTGGCGGCGGCGGCCCTGAACGGGGCCGGGGCTTCGTACGCTGAATTGGTGCTCCAGGGGCGCGAGCAGGCGCGGCGCGTCATGGGGAGGAAGCCTGACGCGGTAGCCAAGCCACACTACTCCGGCGGCCCCGGCGCCTCCTCGCCGAGGGCGGCGCGGAAGGCGCCGCCTTCTCCGGTGTTTCTGGGAGCCGCGCTGTTCGTTCTAGGGTTCGTGTCCCTGTTCACGGGACACGTGGTCACCGACGCTGACTGGTCGCGGATCCGGAGCCGTTGGCGATCTAAGCAGGTAACCTGTCGAATAGTACTTACCATTTTACGGTCTAATTACACGAAATTTCGTATTTGCGTTCTCTCGTGTTTGATAGAATGATAAGAGGTGAAAGGAGAAAGCTTTGTTTCTTTCCTCTGGACTGTTAACACCTGTCACATCATTGGGAAATATTTGAGGAAAGTGGGTGATAGCAATTTAATATTTTCTGGCAATGTGAGGTTTCACTTTGACCGTAATCAAAATTCTAAGTGTTGCTATTTACCATACATCGCATATCCAATCATTACTTTTTTTTCAAGACTTTGGAATCTGCGTGCTAGCTATGTCTATGTTCCTGATTTCCAATTGATTATTTACAATCCTCAAAATGTGCAGGTTAGAATGTATGAACCTATCGATATCTGGAAATCAGCGTACTCCAGCATATACTACGGGTGCAGTGGGAGAAGCGCGGATTTCAGATGTTAGTTTGTATAATGTGCCACTTCCTCTTGTTGAACTAAAAGCGAAGAAATATGGAGAGAAAAAAATAACAAAGTGATTTTCCATGTTCGTCTTTCAGCTGCTGTGCCAGAGAACAGTTCCACCGGTTACTTGTTGATTGCTACTAGCGGGGGACTGAATCAGCAACGCATAGGGGTAAGATTATCTTCTAACTTCCGGTTGCTTTGTTTTTGTCATCCCTTGTGTTACCTTTATGATCTTCAGTTTGCAGATAACAGATGCTGTAGTGGTTGCCTGGATTTTGAATGCCACTCTCGTTGTACCTGAGTTAGACCACCACTCATTCTGGAAGGATGAAAGGCAAGTGGAGAACTAGATCACATTACCTTTTCCAAAGTTTGCTGCTCCTAACAAAACAACTTGACGTGAAATTGTATATGTTTTTATGCAGCGACTTCTCTGACATTTTTGACGTGGACTGGTTCATTTCGTACCTATCAAAGGATGTAACCATTGTTAAAAGGATCCCATATGAAGTGATGTTGTCGATGGATAAACTACCGTGGACCATGCGAGCGCCTAGGAAATCAATGCCTGAGTTTTACATTGATGAAGTTTTGCCAATACTCATGCGAAGGCGAGTAAGTAACGTAACAAACCAGCATAATGGTCTGGACTCTTGAACTTATGTTGCATATTGTCTAGATGTTGATCTAGCACATGCTACTTGTTTTTCCTTCTTAGTTTGCTGCCCTTGTAATGATATTTTCTGCTAAATATAGCAGTCATGTCTTGTCATCTTGGTTACCACTTTTTCCATTTATATTAAGCGTGATATTGATTATATAATCTTTTGGATGGTTGTTAAGCTTATGAATGCATAATATACAGTAGCTTATCTAGTGCATGGTTGCATCATGTGTTGGATATGAGCATATGTTATAATTTCCGTATGAAGATATTTGTTAAAGATGTATTAATCAGATATAGATATCTTGACTCCTAAGTGACTGTAGAGAAATCTGAAGTGGCCATACTTTCCTGTTGACTCAACAGTTCTAACCTTTGCAGGCTTTGCAATTAACAAAATTTGATTATAGGCTCACTAGCGAGCTTGATGAAGATCTGCAAAAGCTACGCTGCCGAGTAAATTTTCATGCATTAAGATTTACAAATTCTATACATACTCTGGGTCAGAAACTTGTGCAAAAGCTGAGACTCATGAGCCCACGATATGTTGCAGTTCACTTGAGGTAAACTCCCGTTATTTATGCTAATTCGATGTTACTTCTGGGAATGGAAATTATGAGGATCAACCATGGAGTACAAATTCCCAAACATCACTTTTGCTTTATTCATCAGGTTTGAACCTGACATGCTTGCCTTTTCTGGCTGTTACTATGGCGGTGGTGAAAAAGAAAGAAAGGAACTGGGTGAAATTAGGAAACGGTGGGATACATTACCTGTAAGACTCTTGAAACTTGGTGAGGTTTCCCTATTTGTATATTTTCCAAATACCAACCTGCCATCTGCATAGATTATTTTCTATGCTGTTTACTTCCTTTTGCTATTGACTTAGATACTCACCTATTCACCACGCTGAGTGCCAGAGATGATATGATCGTGGTTGCCTGATTTGTATCACCTGATATAAGTTTTGAATGATGGATTGATTCTAGATTGATTCATAACAGGAATTGAGTGCTGAGGATGAGCGCAGCAGGGGGAAATGTCCATTGACTCCTCATGAAGTTGGTTTAATGCTCCGAGCTCTTGGGTTTGGCAACGATACAAACCTGTATGTTGCTTCTGGAGAAATATATGGTGGAGAGGAAACTCTCCAGCCTCTCAGGGAACTCTTCCCAAATTTCTACACCAAGGAGATGCTTGCTGGGGATGATCTGAAACCATTCCTTCCGTTTTCATCACGGTTGGCTGCAATTGACTTCATCGTTTGTGATGAAAGTGATGTCTTTGTTACAAATAATAATGGAAACATGGCCAAGGTTTTAGCTGGCCGAAGGTATGTGCCCTCTACTTTGTCTGGAATATATTGGCTTGCCATTCAAAAGGTGTCATGAGGCTGAAAGATGCACACTGCCAATGTGCATTTGGCTTGTTAGTTGTTTATATTATTCTTTTTGTAATGATTTACGGAATTTATTTACATACTGTGGATTTAGATATTATGGATAGTTTCCTATTCTTGCTTATTCCTTCTTATTAGATGCTATTTTCTTTATTGAACCCTCCATTTAATGTGTAGGCGATACATGGGCCACAAGAGAACTATTCGCCCAAATGCAAAGAAACTCAATGTACTGTTTCAGAGACGGAAACATATGGGCTGGGATATGTTTTCGCGGAAGGTACAGAAAGTCCAGAGGGGTCTTATGGGAGAACCGGATGATATCAGACCGAAACAGGATGATTTCCATGAATTCCCATCATCGTGCATCTGCTTAAGAAAACCTGGGAACATATCAGTCACGACATGAAAAAGCTTGAGACCACACTTGCGAAAGGAGGATCCTGCTAGTTGTGCCTGCGCTTGATGCACTGGGGAAAATATATATTAACATGGTGGAATTGACAGCATAGGGATGCATAATGCATATACCAAGAAATAGATGCCATGGTGCGGTAGAGATGAAAGAATCGCTGCATGGTAGCTGCCACGTGAAGGAGAGTTTCCAACTGGAGATGTGCCATGCCTGTAAATTGTTGTTTATACACGATTGATTCTTTAAATATGGTGTGCCTCTGTAACATGATCCTCTGTCCAAGTAAAGCCTCAGGGCAGTTGCAATTATCTGCCCAAGGGCAAATGGACAAGTACAATAACACTGGCAACCCAAATATTTTGTGATTACTGTACTCTATTCACCTTAGAAGATAACTGCGGTTGTGTTCTTGTCACTCTGATTGTAGTACCATCTCCACGCTACATTACTTTTTCCTCATGTCTTGTGATCATGTAATATATCAATCAGCTAGGGCATGGCAGTGTGGTTTATCGAAAGCAATGTTTGTCAACGAATATGCAACATTTCGTTGTTGCCTGTTTTATTGGTTGTTATGCAACAATGGTCCAAAGCGCTGAACCATTTTCGTTTACATTGTGATCCTGTATACACAAGTGATCTACTGTTCTCTTTTTAAGCGCTGACAAACTCTGTACGCCATGGACCTCTCTTCATCGAGTTCGTTCGCCGAGAGCTCCATCTTGGATCGTGCAAAGTCATCAGTCTGAAGACCTGGAACAAGGAACAACAAATCATGTCAAGAGAAGTGCTGCTGCCGGTGCTATCAACTCGGCAGAATGATAAGGAACTCACCCTGCACGATAGACCACTCCCCCTTCTCGCACGTCACCGGGAACGAGTAGAAGATGCCGTTCGGGACGCCATAGCTCCCGTCAGAGTACACGCCCATTGACACCCAAGTACCCTGCAGAGCAAAACACCATTACTATTCTTACTGAAAAATTCAGAGTGTTCGAGCCAGGTAGGATGAGAAGGACGTAGAAGTCTTGGACCTTTGGCGTGCCGAGGACCCAGTCTCTCATGTGGTCGCATGCCGCGCTGGCGGCGGACAGCGAGCTCGACTGCTTCCGCGCCTGGATCACCGCCGCGCCGCGCTGCTGCACGACGCTGACGAACTCCTCCCTTAACCTGCGATACCAAACCGATCACATTCATAGGGAGCTCGGAGAAGCAAGCTCGGCATCTGAATTTTCAGGACACGGGATCTCGATTACCATTTGTCGTCGGCGACGAGCTCCGCGACGGACCTCTCGCCGTGCTCGGTCCTGGCGGTGGCGTGGCTGGCGTCGGGGAACTGCGTGGAGGAGTGGTTCCCCCACACGACGGCGTTCCTGACGTCGCCGACGTGGACGCCCAGCTTCTCGGCGATCTGGCCCAGGGCGCGGTTGTGGTCGAGACGTGTCAGGCAGCTGATGTTCTTGGCAGGCACCGCCGGCGCGAACTCCTTGAGCACCAGCGCGTTCGTGTTTGCCGGGTTGGCAACCACCAGGACCTGCAGAGCACGCCGCGCCGTGGCAGGGTCAAAAAGTTCGTCAAGATGGCGATTTTAATTTTTACCATTTCGCAAACGCATGGATTCTACTGTTCTAGTCTACAGTGCCTTGCAGTTTGGTGCGGCGTGCTGCTGCAGCGCCGAGGCCTGGGACTTGTAGATGGCGACGTTCTTGGCGATCAGGTCTTTCCTCTCCATCCCTTCCTTCCTCGGCCATCCGCCGATCAGGACGGCGAAGTTGACGCCTCGGAACGCTTCGGCCTCGTCGCTCGTCGCCTCCACACCTGCAATGCGACAGACAGACAACAACATTCACGAAACGGTGCTAGTTGGCACGAATCCCCGTGAACACTAGCTCTCAGCACCCAAAATAGGAGCTGCGAGGCTGCAGACCTCTGAGAAGAGGCAGTGCGGCATCGACCAGCTCCATCCTGACGCCGTTCAGGGCGTCCGCCATGCGCGGGATGTCCAGCATGTGGAGCACCACCGGCTGGTCCGGCCCGAGCATCAGGCCCCTAGCGATCATGGGGACTATGGCATACCCGATCTGCCCTGCAGGGAACAGTAGTCCAGAATGTTCTTAATTTAGAGTTCTGTCGTGAGCAGTGTAACTCATTGCTTCGATGCAGATGTTTTTTTTTCAGCTTGTGAGTTCTGAATCGAATACCCGCGGCGCCGGTGACGAGAACCTTGACAGGCCGCTTTGGCTCTTCTTCTCTGAGCAGCCAGGGGCACCAACTTGCCAGCCTCTTGAGGAGAGAATTTGGTATCATGGTATGAACTTTAGGAACGTCGCTCGGTCCTTGCGTGGTGTCGATGAATTTGATCGGCTTAGCTTGGGCTACCTCGTACAAATAGCACCGAGTAGGCCATCTATTGATGCCTTACTTTGGTTTATTTTCAGGCCTAAGGCTCAGATTCAAATTCCAGGCTGAGTTCTGCAAGAAATGGAGCTTCCTGATTCCAAGTTTGGCATAACGTACGGTTGGGAAGGGAAAGCAACCACCTACGAGCAAAGTCTGGCGTGGATTCATACCAAATCTGGAGCTTGGAGGTATCGAGTTACTGTCAGTAATTTTTTGTGTTATTTACGGGAAAAGACCATATTTACTACCGTGTTTATTCTTCTTTTTCTCTATGGCTGCCCCTTTCTGTAGTTTTAGCCTGTTGTTTTGACGGGCCGCTGAGTTGTTTCATCCGCTGAATATTTTCGCTACACCTTTTACATTTTTGTGACCTAAGTAAATTTTCTTTTATGGTGTGTGATGTACTAAAATATTTTTGAAATTTCTAGTTTGTTGATTTCTTTCAGTTTATTTCACTTTTATTCGTTTTAGTATTTTTAAAGCATATGATTTATGATTTTTATCTTTTAAGGTTTCTTCAAGACTTGATAATTTATTGTACTATTGTTTGCTACTTAAATTTTTTTCATAGCATTTTATTATTTTCAAATTTTACTTACCTCATGAGTGTTTTTTTTTTTTGCATTTTCTCTTTGATTTTATTTTGTCAATTTGGTGCAGGAAAGTGAAGTGGGCTACGAACAAATTAAAAGGCTGCATAAATTCATATCAAAACTGATGTTTTGGGTGTCAAGTCTGTGATACACTAAAAATGTGGCATGGGTGAACACTAACTGCTTCCTTTACATTTTTTTTCCATCAAGATACAGGAACTAACCCCTAATGTGCGCTGTGCTTGCTCATGTCTGAACCTGACACATCCTAGGATGTAGGAACGCCACTTCAGCAGGCGAGCAATAGCCGATAAGGTGCTTACAAAGCATGAGAATATTTTTTTGAAGGGAAAAGCATAAGAATCTATCCAATGCAAACAAACTCTACCAAACACACTGCGTCTGCGTCACACAAGTTTCAGGCTGTTTGAAAAGCGAATGTTGCGTTCAGTTGGAGGTTGCATTAGAAAAATGCAGCGATTTAGCAATCTATGCAGAAGCGAGTCTTTGGGCTAAAGAAGGGGAAAATATGCATCACCCAGTCTCATAATGTGCTGTATTCTGCTCAATAATATGCCCAATGAAATAACATAGAGAACCATTAGAGCATTGTTAGACCTTGGGCACAACATTGTGATGCATTTTGAATTATAACGAGAGCAGGACAAGGCACCTACCCTTAAGGCATTATTGGCTACACTTTGGAGTTGTATTGCCAAAAGTGCTAACCACTCCACTAAGAAATTTAGGCCTTTGATTAGCATTTTCGTTTTCATTTTGACAAAACAGCTTTCCGCTAATATGGTTGATTAGGGTGAAACAGAAAAACATTGCACCTTCTAATTACTGTAATTTAAACGATTCTTTTTCTTTGAAACAAGCAAATTAAACTGATTCTTGGAACAGTGGCAATTAGTCCTTCACCACAATCCACCTTCTGAATCAGGAGCTACGGTTCTGAAACGAAAGGATCCTTTCAGAAGTTCAGCGCGCATGCAGACTTGACTGTCGCTATTACTGCAATTGACGGCGAATAATCAGAAACTTTTGCGGTGAACTGGATTATCGACTACTGCGATTCTGCAAAGCCATGTTCTAGTTCTATTCAATGGGTAGTACACTACTCTGTTTACATATGGCGAATGGCTGAGTTGTGCACAAGTCATCAGACAGTAGTGCTCTTGATAAACCCCAGGCTCCTTCCAGAAAAAGTTCAGGAATATTCCAACTCTGTGGCCAGAACAATTTGTCTGACATGCACGGAGCGCATAAGTTTATATGCAAAAGCGAGTTCTACGAAACACTGTGCACACATGGAGTGAACCACCAAGAAGGATAGGCATAAAGAAGCAAGGCTGTTTTGGTCTAATCATCTCCGTTCGTGTAATGAAGTCATTGCCACTAATGGGAGCCCTGTCATCAGCTTGCAACTTGCAGTTTTCAATTGCTGTACCAGCCGCAAGCTCCATGGATTTTAATCTTGTTTGCCTCACCTACTCCAAATGGGGGCTGTTCATTGGATTCCTGTCTCAGTCCCTGATCCGACCTTTCTCTAAACTGCGCTTTATGTCACATCTTTAACATGAATGAAAAATCACTACAGAATTCAGTATGTAGTGACGGTAAGATTCCTGAACGCGAGAGGTGTTACAATGTTAATCTAGCTAATACTGTATGTTATTCGGTCAGAAAAGCTGAGGAAAGTCCCCTTTATTTTAGAGGTCTTCTTTGGTGCTCCCTCCATACTATCTTACACTGGTGTTAAAAAAGACCAGTATAAAAGGATGTGGCGGTCCAAATTAATTGTATACTGTTGAAACCTCAACTGTAGTATAAGGTGGTATGAGTCGAGTAACGATCCATGTAGCTGAGAACTTTGCTCGAGTGATGTTCATAAATTTAAATGATAATATACATACTTACATAGCAGTCAGCCATCACACTGCACCGCCAATGATTTATTTAGGCAGGGGATGAGATAACATACGCTCCAAGGTTTTCTTTCTCCCCCATGTCTTGTGGTGTGTCCTACGTGGTTCGCGTCTAAACAACAGAATAAGCACAGAAATTTAGCGAGTTTGGGCGGTTGGTCGGCCAATATTAGCCACAAAACACGATCAAAATTTTGAATTATCAATCTTGTGGTGATCACTGAACACCGCCCATAATATTGTAATGCACATTTGAGGCCAAGGCACCATGCCATTAGCGCCTTATGATGTGTATTTAAAGAGACTAAGCAGAAGGAACTCTCGCATCAGCCTGATTAAGTCAGCCATCTTCTCTGAACTTAGTGTCTAAGGCCGGGCTCTACTAGTGTCAGAGAGAAGATGGTGAAGCTTGCATTTGGAAGCGTCGGCGACTCCTTCAGCGCCGCCTCCCTCAAGGCCTATGTCGCCGAGTTCATTGCCACGCTCCTCTTCGTGTTCGCCGGCGTCGGCTCCGCCATTGCCTACTGTGAGCTTCTAATATTATCTCAAAACATCTCACAGATATTTTTTTCGAACAAGCATCTCACAGATATCATTCTCATACCATTTGTCAGTGACATACTGACATCCTGGCTTTATTATTAACCAAAAAAAATCGTCTCGTGCAGCGCAATTGACCAAGGGCGGCGCGCTCGACCCTGCCGGGCTGGTGGCCATCGCCATCGCCCATGCGTTCGCGCTCTTCGTCGGCGTCTCCATGGCCGCCAACATCTCCGGCGGGCACCTGAACCCCGCCGTGACCTTCGGCCTCGCCGTCGGCGGACACATCACCATCCTCACCGGCATCTTCTACTGGGTCGCCCAGCTGCTCGGCGCCTCCGTGGCGTGCCTCCTCCTCAAGTTCGTCACCCACGGGCAGGCCATCCCGACGCACGGCGTCTCCGGCATCAGCGAGATCGAGGGCGTGGTGATGGAGATCGTGATCACCTTCGCGCTGGTGTACACCGTGTACGCCACGGCCGCCGACCCCAAGAAGGGCTCCCTCGGCACCATCGCGCCCATGGCCATCGGCTTCATCGTCGGCGCCAACATCCTCGCCGCGGGCCCCTTCAGCGGCGGCTCCATGAACCCGGCCCGCTCCTTCGGCCCCGCCGTGGCGGCAGGCAACTTCGCCGGCAACTGGGTCTACTGGGTCGGCCCCCTCATCGGCGGCGGCCTCGCCGGGCTCGTCTACGGCGACGTCTTCATCGCCTCCTACCAGCCCGTCGGCCAGCAGGAGTACCCATGAACATCGTGAAGTCCTGAGGGGGCCCGCAATCCACCGTGTTAATTCCGTCGTCGTCTCGTCGTCACTACCTCGCCTCGTCTTGTGATTATGTTTGGTTTTCTTTGCATTTCCCTTTTGGATTTCACCAGCCAATGATGATGTCAACTGTCAAGAAGTTGTAAGAGAACCGTTCGATCTATATACATGCACGGTTCAGCGTTCCCACGTACGTACCAGTACATGCTCTGTACGACAACACGTGACGTGTCGCACTGTCACGTAATTTTGTTACACGCGTACGGAGTACGTGTATAACTCTTACTGCACGCCGCAGCACGGCCAGGCGGCAACGGGCGTGTGAACTCGGAACGGAACGGCACGGGGGCGCGCGGCGGCAACCGCCGCGAACTCCCCCCAGGCGCCGTTTCGCTCTACGGACGACGCGTCCTTTCCCTGGGTATAAATAAAATCCGGGAACGCTCTCCAGATCCCGTGGCAGAGAATCTGAGCGCGCACTACACTGAAACCCTGAAACAACAGTTAGTGCGAACGTAAGAAGAACTGGTGCCGAGCGCCATGGCGTCCAACCTCCTGTGCAAACTGAAGCGCAGCGTCTCGGCGGCGTCCCTCCGGTCGTACCTCGCCGAGTTCATCTCCACCTTCCTCTTCGTCTTCGCCGCCGTCGGCTCCGCCATCTCCGCCCGTGCGTACTCCACAAGTTCCACTTCCAATCTCTTTCACCGCCACGAGCGCGCGCGCTTTGATGGCTGTCGGGCGTTTTCTTTGCATTGCATTGCATTGTCGTGGGCGGTTGCCGATCGACCACTCTGACTATCCTGTGTGTTGGCAGGGATGGCGACGTCCGGCCCCGGCGCCCCCGCCCCCGACGCGACGACGTCCTCCGCCGGCGCCAGCGCCGCCTCCGACGCGGCGTCGCTGGTGGCCACCGCCGTGGCGCAGGCGTTCGGGCTCTTCGCCGCCGTGCTGATCGCCGCCGACGTCTCCGGCGGGCACGCCAACCCCGCCGTCACGTTCGCCTTCGCCATCGGCGGCCACATCGGCGTCCCGACCGCCGTCTTCTACTGGGCGTCGCAGATGCTCGCCTCCGTCTTCGCCTGCCTCGTCCTCCACTACATCTCCGCCGGCCAGGCACGCATGTTTACTCTAACTGTCCTTTTTTTTTACTTTTGTAATTACTTCATTCATTCCTTCTCAATTCTTCTCCGACACATTCAATTTTTTATCACTGCTACCATGCATCTCGATTATATGAATGTCGCATGCTGTGCGTCGCATGCAGGCCGTTCCGACGACGAGGATCAACGTGCACATGACGGGTTCGGCGCCGGCGATCATCGAGGCCTTTCTCACGTTCATGCTGGTGTACACGGTGCACGTCGCCGGGGACCTCCGCGCCGCCGCCGGCGGGAAGCGCGGGTTCGCGGCGACGGCGCTGGGCGCGCTGGCGGTGGGGATGGTGGCGGGCGCGCTGGTGCTTTCGGCGGGCCCGATGACGGGGGCGTCCATGAACCCGGCGCGCTCGTTCGGGCCGGCGGTCGTGAGCGGGGACTACAAGAACCAGGCCGTGTACTGGGCCGGGCCCATGATCGGCGCCGCCGTCGCCGCGCTGGCGCACCAGATCCTTGTGGGCCCACCGGACGCCGCCGCCGCCCAGTCGTCGTCGCGCCACGGGAACGTGGAGACGGTGGTGGTCTAACTTCATGGGAGCAGGGAGCGTGCTGCATCATTTCGTTGTGTGTGTGTATTTGTGTTCGACTGAATTGTGCTGAACATTTGTGTAGTTTAGGTTTGCAATCGTTGTTGTTGATGTTGTACTAGAGAATAGGGAACAGTGTGTGTTCAGTTGGATTTGTGTAATAATTAACCAGGCATCAATAATGTCATTATGTCAACAACAGGTCAATATCAGTAAATCATATCGCCAAACTGCTGTTGCCTTGTAGGGAAAAATAGCGTCATCTTGCCCGCCACGCCAACTAGTTGCAGGGAAGGCGTCCTAATGTGATACGGAGTACATGCGCACTGATCCGTTCGCCGGCGCGGCTAGGCCGCACCCGCACGCACGGGAACTGTGGTTGCGGCTGTCGCCCAAGAAAGGTGGTTTCTGTTGCGGGGGTGGGCAGCCGTTGCTTGAACGCGTCGACCGCCTCGCGTCTGAGGCTCGGACTCTAGCTCACGGTTCCGGTTCACATCACGCTTCCGATCCCCTGCGAGCAACATCGCCTTGATGAATGATGAGGGGCAGAGGGATGTACGGCCCCGATCGTAACTCATCTTGCTAGCTGTTTTTTTTTTCTTTTCCTTTTTTGGCACGTATATAGGTAGATAAAATAAACAACATGAACACCTTGTACGGCACGGGGTTGCTATTGAAAAATATAGATATGGCCCCGTCAATCAAAAAGGACAATTACAAAAGACGGTAGCTCATTAGTCCTTCTCCTTCGTATAAGCTGTTCGAGCAACACGGTTTTCTTACTGGAAAAGAAAAGGATGATTATTCAGATATATGCTAACTTCAGATTACTTCATTTTCAAGAAACTAAACTAAACAAAAATAAAAAATAAAGTTTTAAAAGAACGATGGTAAGCATTTATCCATGTGCTTATATTTTTCAAAACAAACCATTGCACTAGGTTAAAGAGTGGCATGGAGATATTCTCATATGTTAGTGTATACTGAATAGTATTTTCAGAATAAATTATATCACTCAGTTAAAGTGTCAAACGAGAAGTATTCAAGTTTATTTTAATATTCTAACTAAGTAGTATTTCCTTTAGAAACAGAGGATAAGTACTTAGAAACTATAGTTGTCTACGAATTAAGAAGTGCATATACGCACAAAAAAAAAGTGCACGTAGATATGTTCGTGTCAATGTTTAATTTCAACGGGAGAGCAAATATTAGGTCTAGGTGCAATGTACATTTTAGTTAGGAAAATAAATGATGTTCAGTCCAATATAAAGTGGAAACTTGTAAGCCCTAGTATTATTTAAAGTATAATATATCATAGAACTTAAACTGATTCAAAGTACATCCTACCCGTAGATTGCAGATCAAACGGCAGCCATGTCCCTGTTATCAGGTTTTATAACAGGATACTCCGTTGGTTTTATCTCTAATCTAGTAGAGACCAAATCTGTTAAACTACGTTGGAGAGTATTTTAACTGAGATACCCCTGGTGGTCTCGCAGAGGAAGCCATCGCAGAAGCTTTCGACGAAGTAGGAGGCGGCGAGAGAGCGGCTCCGGCCTCCGGGTTCGATGGTGGTCTACGTTGTGCACACGAGGCGGGAGAGGAGGGGTTTGAGAGCCGGCGATGGATCGTCCGGCATGACGAGCAGGAACCTGGTCCACCTGGCCAACCGCGCCGTCACGCCGGCCTTCCCCTCCTCCGGCGCCGGCCGCTCCCTGTCGCGCGCCGGGGGCCGCACGCTGCGCGCCACGTCGCCGCCTCCCCCATCTTCGATCCGCGGCTCCACCGCGTCCTGGGGGTCCCGCTCGCTACGCCGCGACGGCGAGGAGGACTGGGTGGAGGTCGTCGCCGCGGAGGCGAGGTCTGCGGCCGTCCCCGGTTCCCCCGGCGAGGCCACAGAGGAGCAGGGGGTTGTGTTCGGGTCTCCGCCCACCGACGACGAGGTCCGCGCTGCCGTCGCCAGCATCAAGGAGTAAGTTATTGCTTTCGATATAGTAAGGGTTTCCGATGATAATAGTGGATCGTGACTATTAGATTGGAAATTTGGTTGGATTGAGATCGGAAATTGTTCGGTGTAATTAATTCTTAGTTTATCCTTCTGATTAATATAACTCATTAGAATTAGATGGTTTTTCCGTCAATTGCAATTTTTTGCAAGGACAGGTTTCAATTTGCAAATTAGTCAACTGGGAGTTAGCGTGTCCCAAATACTCAATGTTTAATTTGTTTCGTGTATCCTTCTAATTGTTGCTATTAAGATGTGCTGTACCACGTCAAGCATTTGGATATCCAATTTATTTATTTTATTCTCTGCTAGGAGGAGTAAGACCTTGTTCCTTTTTTAGGATTTTGACACGCTTGCTCTGTTATTGCCTAGTTAGAGCTTCTTATTCTGTTTAGTGAAGTTGTCATCCTTTATTGTTTAGAGCATGTGACCTTCATATTTCTTTGGCCGATTCAATTGATCAATCTGGGTGACATGATTCATCTAAGCAAATTGACCGTTTCATTCCTGCAGGGTGTTTGAGAAACCTGCTGTGGATGATTCTGATGCACCTGAGCTAGCACTTGCATTGCCCATGTCAGGGCACCCTTCATCTGGAATATTTGTTAATCACTTTGCTCTGGATTCCGGTGCATCTGAGGTCGGATCAGATGAGTGGACTGAACCCGCTATGCTGGTTCTTAACTCAAGTGCTCTTTTGACAAAGGAACACCGGAATGTAGTGGATGCACTCCGCCTATTGCATGAAGATCCTTCCGTTCAGGTTAATGTGGCTAAACTTTGTTATTCACGTCTAAAATCTGAACTTGTGCCACGAAGTATTGACTAGCATCCATTGAAATATATTGTCTACACAAATCTGGATCGTAATATTATGTTGCCTTCATGCAGAAAATGGTTATGTCTTTGTCAAAAGATAAGGCTGTATGGCATGCTGTGATGGAGAACGAAGTGGTACAAGAATTCAAGAGATCCTTCCAAGATGGTATGCGACTTCTAGATTGTGCTTTTTGAATCTTTGGGTCGGCATGTGTAATAATGTTAATCAGGCTCTTTAGTCAGTAGGAATTAAACAACAATATGAATCATGTGGAATGCATGAACAAAATAACCATTTGGATCAATTGCGGCCTTGCTTTATATGGAATATGTTGGATGAATCCGCTTGTGATTCAACTTGTCCTACTTTTCAGTCAATGTTAATCTAGTTTTAAGTTAGGCTGCAGCCCCTTCAATAAACATTTGTGATGTGAAAATTCACAAACGAATGGTTTCATTAATTTTGTTATGTGGGCCTCATGGATCTTCATCTAATGCAACTTAATTCTATCTTTTCAGCCAAGGAAATTGATCTCAAGGAACAGTCTACTGCTCCCCCTGGATTCATGATGTGGGTCGAAAACACCCAAGCAAAAATCAAGGAATTCCTCGAGAAAATACTCGGGGTCGTGAACATGCTCTTTCAAGCTGGGGACAAGGACTATGATTTCTCTGATGATATAGTGAAGATGTCCTTCATGCTCTCTGTACTTGTCTTCATCGTGGTAACCATAGCTCGTATGCACTGAGCTCAGCAATTCGTCGACTTCACATTATGGTGGTTTTTTAGTTTTGTACAGGATCAGTTCTAGAATTAGTCCTATTCGTATGATTGGCAATGATTGTGGCCGGTGTCAGTCTTAGTTATCAGGTCCAGAAGCTGCGTCATCAGTACTCCTAGTGGAAACTCTAATGGTTATTGTGTGGGAGTATGTCTTAAACATATTGGTTGGTGTCAATCTAATGTTTATATCATCTGCAGTGTGCTTCTTGAACATGAATTCAGTGTTTAATATCATCTGCAGTGTGCCTGCTAAACATGAGTTCAGTCTAAAGGGGCGTTGAGGCGAGATTTAGAAAGTGGGATGAATGCTTTCGGAAAGTGTTATGAATGCTTGTAGCATAAGAAAGTATAGATCTTTACATTTTTCCATTCATGTCGACACTTGCACAAACATTTACATGGTATCCTGTTTGTTTGAGTGCCTGAACACTACTTTTTTGTCTGTCTGACCTCTGTTTGCTACTTTTGGAGGTTTGGCCTCTCTAGAGTTAGAAACTTAGAATGGATATGCTTGTACTGTCATTCATCTGCCCAGAATCCATGGAATCCCATTGGGAAGGTGAGGTGTTTAGGCACCTCAAGTTTTGCCACGACAGCATTCCTTTCCCCAATCTTCCTTGCATCCAGCACCACCAGATGGCACCTGTGATCAGATACTGCATACTGCAGAGAGGCAAGCGAAACAAGTGATCAGAAACTGCATAATGCAGAGAAGCAAGCAGAACAAGATGAAAGCAATGCCAATTGGGCTGACGAGAACAAGATGTTTCTCCATGTTGGTGCTTGAATGAAAAATGTTTATTCTTGCCTCTACAAGCAGAACATAGCCATCATCCTCCCTGTTACCGCCGGTGGGCACGAAGACCGGCTCGCCGACGAACTTGCGCCCCGCCGCCGACCACAGCCGCGCCGACCCATCGGAGAGGTCGACCTTCACCACGCTGTCAAAGGGGAAGAACGGGAGGAATCTCCTCGAACCGGAGGCGGCGCCGGCGTAGACGAAGCGGTTCCTCCGGTTGGCGAAGCTCGGGTTGATCGCCGGGAAGTCCGCCGGCCTTGTCCACTGGTCGGACAATCTCCTGACGGAGCATCCCCGGGGCGCCCCTCTCTTGTCGAGGTCGATCGACACCTGCATTGGATTATTGGACATTCCTTGTCAGTTGTCACTGTAGCTATCATTTTCAGTGTTAAACAAAACTCCACGGACATCTGGTTCATCGACACGACAGGTACCCAAGCAAAGAAAATCGAAGCGTTTGGTGACCTGGACGAGGCGAGGCAGCCACTCCCTTCCCCTGGCGACGTTCATGAAGGACGGGTCGAGCTTCTTGTTGTGCCAGTCGTAGCCGAACATCCTGTGGAAGTGGAACCACTGGTAGGAGCAGCCGGACATGTGGAGCCGTATGGTGGTGGTGCCGCCGCCGTCCCGCTCCTCGAAGGCGTTGCCGACGTGCATCGACCACATCTGCGGCGGCGCCTCGACGGGCACGCTCCAGTCGCGGCCGGCGGCCTCAGCCTCCGGGGAGCGCGGCAGCAGGTACACCGGCGTCGACTCCCGGCTCGGGTCCACGGCCAGCGCCGCTATCATCGGGTGCGTGCCCGTCAGCGCCAGCAGCGACCCTGCCACCGCGCCATTGAAATCACGTGAACCACGCCGCAAATGACTAGTCTAAGACTACTAAATGAGGGGAAAAATGTAATCCCCTTCCGTACCAGGGATGTCGAGCTTGATCCTGTTGCCGAGGAGGACGTAGTGGTTGTCCGTGAAGGCCCAGTCGTGGATCATCAGGTGGTCCGGCACCACGAACTCCCGCTTCTGCACCAGCGCGAAGTCGGCGTCGAACTCTGCGTGTCGCCGTCGTCAGCGTCATCAGTGACCGAGCAGAGCAGGTGGGCGTGAAATGTGAATTTGCTATCGATTGGGTTCGTGAATAATGGCACGCAGACCGTAGAAAGTGAAGTTGGAGCGCGGGAGGAGCATGTCCTCGGCGTTGCAGGCCACCATGAGCAGCCGGTTCGTGTTGGGGTCGATCTTGTAGTGCGCCAGCAGCCTCCTGGCCGGCATCCGGTAGACACCTGCGGGAGCCACACGCGCGCACAAACGTCAGGTCGTGTCGGGTCCCCTCTGGTGCGCCGCGCCAACCGCATGCACAGCAGAGGTGGTGCTACTGGTGGCAGTGACGGCACATACCACTGAGCACCGGTCGCAGTAGGCGCGCGGCCACGTCGATGCCCGCCTCCTGCAGCCACGGCCGCCGGTGGCGCGCGGCCGCCTCGCCGCCGTTGCGGTCTCGTGGTGCTGCCTCGCCGGCGCCGAGGCCGAGGATGTCGAAGGGTCCGAGCGTCTCGAGCGTGCGCGGGTCGAGCTCGTACGGCTCGCCGCCCTCCCAGAGGCAGAGCACGCGGCCGCCCCATCGGAGCACGCTGGTGTTGGCCACGTTCTTCATCACCTTCACGTTGCCCACCCGGGACCCGCCCTGCAGCACCGAGAAGGGGCCCCGGTGCGTGAACCGCCACGACGACGCGCCGTGCTCCTCCCGCTTTGCCGCCGTCTCCACGTACCGCGCCGAGTAGCTCGCCGCCGCGGCGCCATCGGAGCCGCCGCCGGCGACGAAGCGGAAGGCGCGGAGGTAGCCGTGGCCGTCGAGCGGGTGCACGGTGGAGCCGTGGTCGTCGGTGAACATCCCCGGGCCGGCGAGGTAGTAGGTTCCCGAGGGGAAGTCCGGCGGGATCGCGCCCTCGGCGACGCGGAGCGCCACGGGGTCGCGGGACTCGGCGCGCTGCGACCGGAAGAGGAGGTTGTAGTCCCAGAACGCCGCGGACGGCGTGTCCGTCGTCGCCGCGGCACCGGAGGGGGTCGTGGCGGTGGCGGCAGCGGCGCGGACGCCGCCGCCGCGCCCGTGGCAAGGAGAGCGGCGGCGGCGAGGCGGCGGAGCGCGGTGGCGTTGGCGGCGGTGGTGCACGACGGTGGTGTGCATGGCGGCAACGGTGTGTGGAGACATGTTTGGATTTGTGTCGTGCCGGCCGCCTTCGTTCGGTCGCTGCTGCCCCGTTTCGAGCCGTGGAGCGGTGGAGGGAGGGAGTTGTCGCCGGGTGCTAGCTAAGATATATTTGTACCTCCGGTTCCACGGCCTCGCCCTCGCCGCGGGTGTGGCCCCGGCGTCCGGCATGGGTTGGTCTCTGACGGATTCAATCCGTTGCTGCGGAATGGCTCCAAGACGTGCGGCCGCTTGCATCGCGTCGTTGTATTGGTACCCGTTTAATTTGGTGGCACTTGTTTTGGATGGGAAAAGCTTCATTTTACTCCTCTCGTCTATTCATTTTGTTCCTCCTAAACAAAATTTATACTCAATTCACTTCCATAAACTATTTCAATTACTCCAACCTACCCTCTAATTAGATTTTTTTATTAATTTATGTACCAGTTGAGTTTTGATTTCAAAATTTGTTAGATGACTTATAACATGATGCCCTATGTTAGAAAAATACATTGACTATTTTTCAAGACTACTTTTCTTACAATTTTGTATATATAAGATCAATTTTATATTAAATACCCTAACCAATGAAAATAACTATGAAAATTTTAAAAGTATTTTGTTTAACATATGGTATTATGTTATGGGTGCTTACAAAATTTGAACTTAAAGTTCAACTCCTACATAGAGAAACAAAAATGCAAAAACACATTAGGAGGCATGTTGAACCAACTAAAATAGTTCGGAGGGCGTAAATCGAGCCTAAATTTTACTTAGAGGTTAAACGGACATATTGAATATGTGAAAGAAGTAAAATGAACCTTTTCTTTTCGGTGGGACACTTTCTATATAATCTATAAATGTCTATAATAAAGAAATCAAGCGATTCAAAGTGAAAACGTGGAGACACGAGTTGCCGATGCCTAGGCTTCTTCTCCGCCATTGATTTTTTTTAATCATAAGTTGCCAAAATCACAATCCTCCCGTGCAACATTTACAAATTGTGGGTCGATTATTTATTGGGCTGGTTCGAGTAATCGAGTACTACTATTTCCGTTCTGAATTGTAGGTCGATGGCCAGTTGCTAGCCGTGGAGGGGTCGCTGGCTCTGCGTTGGTGTTATCACCGTGGCAGTGGCTGGCCAATTTTGGCAGAACATCGTCTGGTGACGGAGCTTTAGAAAAGTCATGTGTCTGCTCAAACGATTCCTCTTTGCTTTGGTTTTGGAGTTTGCACTTGCTGAGCAACCAGTCCCATCATGTACGCATTTTTAAAAGTATTAATAACAATCCCATGATCTATACTGCAGAGTGGGATGGATTTCGTGATGTGGGCGTTTAAGCATAGTTAATGGTATAACCCAGCTGCATGGATTAGGAAGTGGCGGTGGTGTGAATGGTATCTCTCGGGGCTCTTTTTGGAGGGTTTTGTCGAGGGAATCCTTGGCGTTTTGGGAGTGGAATCCAAGGGTGGTTTTGTTTGTTTGTTGGCGTAATCGTGATGCTTGTGCGTCGATGCCTTTTATGGGGAACCTTCTTCTCTTCTTGATTAACAAATGCTCATTACAAAAGATCGTACACAGCAGGAATGAGTTTGCCAATAATTAATCTCGTAGTAGGAGGGCTGAGAACGCACCGATTTATTTGTCATTGTTCTGCAGCCTCTGCCCATTTCATACTTTCATCCCTAGGAAGCTAGGACGTGAATGATAAGCCAGATTGTCATTACTAGACAAAGAGGATGATGATGCTAACAGGCACGGGCACGTTTGATTTGGAAAGGGAACACGCGCTGTCTCCACGGCGGATCAGCAGGCGTCCAGGCAGCGTCCCTGTCTTTGTGTTCGGAAGACGTACAGTACTAGCTAGCGTCCCTGTCGAGCGCTCAATTCGTCGCCTCGATACGGAGGCAGAGAACATGGACTCGCTGTAGTTGATCACTACCGCCAAACAGTGTTCACCTTCGTCGCCGTAATACTGCCCGGTTCGGCCAATGCTGCTGAGAAGCATATGCTCCATTTGTGAGAGAAAAAATAGAGCTGCAGATCAAGAACTAGAATAATAAACACACATCGCAGGGGGAGATTTTGTAAAGGTTATCACTGCAGTAACAGCAGGAGTTCTGTGTGTCAAGTGCTCGAGCACAGCAGACCTGTTAGACAAGCACTAGAATATGGATCTCGCACGAGAAAAAGTAATAGATATGGACAGCATGATGATGGCCGAAAAGATTCAGCAACCACTGGGTAATGGGTGGAGTAATGGAATTCCCCGCTTTTCTCGAAGCATCTCTCAGGCAACGGGTCTCAGGCAAGGCCAGCACTCCGAAATTTACTGTGCAGTGGCCAAGAATTCCCCGGCAGAAAAGTCTCCACGAGTGCAGTGGCCAAGAACCAGAAGGCAGGCAGGCCGTCCATTGGATTCAAGTGGTGTTCTCTGTGCGATTTTGTGGAAAGCAAAGAGAAGAAATGTTGCCTACAACAGGCTCCACCAGCTCGTTTGGCAACGATCCTTTGCAAGTAGCGTAGCTGGGCCTTGATGCCATATCAAGTCTTTAATTTCTTCTATCCATTATTACCCTACACCTCTGCACCAACTAATGCAAATGGGCTAACCATTCATTTTTAAAAGAAAAGTAATGGATAGATATATATTCACTTTATATATATGACATTTGGGGCAAGCTAAGTAGCTCATAGATAGTTCTAGCATGATTTCAAGCAGAGTGGATAGAAACCTGTAACTTCAATTGGCACTCACGAACACAGGAACTGAACAACGAACCAAGACCTCATGAACACCAAGGCGAATGAACACGTATACGATAGCTTATGTACTATTATGATCACCAGAAAAAAGAACAGTCTATTTTATTTCTGAACTGCCACTTCCCAGTTTCCACGACCCAACCATTTATCTTCCCATTTAACCCATACTTTCGATCCAAGTAGTCCAAGGAGTGGAGGAAATCTAATGCTTAACATCAACGCTAGAAAACCAATGAAAGTAAAAGATGAATCTAAATTAAGGTCAAAACATAATAACCATCAAACATATTACAGAATATAATATGCACGACGAAACAGCAAAAGGCAGGACTGGATTCAGGTAAGATATGCTAAACTTTCGTAAAAAGAAAGGATATGCTAAACAATTGCCGATGCCTAGAGGACATGGGCTGCTACATTTGACAAGTCAAAAATGCGAGTCAAGGTAATTATATCATCCCGACTCCAAGGTACAAGAGATATGTTTTTTTTATGTGTTTGAGGCTAAGATAGTGCAGTACATAGGGCAATTTGTTCTTTTTCTTAAAAAAAATTAAGAGTAGAATGGCGGAGTATTCATATTTAGCATCTTTAACCACACTAGGAGATTTCTTGAATAAGATCTCTCAAGAGAAAAGGATGATTAGTTACTTGTAAGAACCGTCGTGATGTGGCTGACAGCATAGTATCTCCTTGCGCAAAAGATTGGACTAATTTCATTTGGACATCAACTTGAGAAGGTTCTCGTTTTCTAGATTTGACTTTTGTTTTTTCTACTGGTGTCCCTACATGAAAGTGGCCATAGACAATAGCAAGCGTAAAAAAAAAGATGAATAATAGTCACTCTGGCAAAAAAAAAAAAAAAAAAGAACTTTATCTTGTGCCTGAGAAAGATAGATACAGCCGAGAATGACAACAGATAGTTAGAAGGCCTTTTCCCCCTGTCGAAGCAAGAGGCCTTCCAAAGTGCAAACTATGATGTAGTTACTAGTTAGTAGTTACTAGTCAGTTAGTCACTAAAGTTAAATGAATTAATTCATAAAAATATAACTATTTGTGCATAATTATCATGAAACTACAACTTTTAGGATCTGCTACATAAAACTACTAGAAGCGTTAGTTTCACATACCTCCAACATTTTGTGTGGGACCACATGTCAGCCATACAAACTTGTATGGACCCAGATGTCAATTTGGGTGGCTGATAGGTGGGTCAATGTAGAATGTAGTGTGTTTCTGAAACTAAGGGCATAAGTAGTTGTAGTTACATGAAGCTGATCCTAAATGTTGTAGTTCTTTCATAGTTATACGGAAATAGATGTAATTCTGTGAAATTAGCTCAAGTTAAATTGATTGAAAAAATTATGGATTATAGACTGCTCCTAGCTCCTTAAGGTGCTCCTTTGATCTTTACATGTTTGAGGTGGTGACTCATGCCCTTCTTCACCACCTGTTTATCTCTGATCTAGTGAGTTACTAAAATAATGATGTTGAAGTTCATGTTACAAGCAACAAATCATCAAGCATAGTCAAATTAGGATGGCGATATGGCACAAATTGATGTAGACCTTGCCTCAAGGACAGCAGGTAGTGAGCAGAAGGGCAGAACTGAGACATTTCATTAGATGACTTTAGTCCAATTCTGTTTAGGCATATCCTACAGTTATTTTAAAATTTGCACATATAACAGATTTATAACCAATCATTTGTAAAAGGCTATCAAATTGCAGTCTCAGATACAAAGCAAACGTCTTATTTTGCAAACTTAATTTGTCAACTGAACTTACTGAAAGCATCTCTCTCTGTTTAAATGCATCTCCTCTCATTAAAAAAACACCAACCAACCAGTCCAAGCATCATATCAACTCACAGGATTGGCGCAGCTAATATGTATTGTATGGTTGCAATCTTCATAGGCCAATCTCATGAAGTTTCCTTCTTAAAAGAAAAATCGAACACAGTCCAACAATTACAGTACTATTCCATTGTATAGACATTAAACCTGAATTGATCAGATTTACTCAGCAAACTACACGATCTCAACATCTTCTCAACCAGACACCAACAAAATCACAAATATATGGATGCAGAACCACATCAACCAAACTTATTCTCTCACGAATGTGAGTATTGCAGTCTTGAGTCAAGTCTACATTGCCATAAAATACATGACTACGAGCAGAGAGGTGCAAGAAAATACCAGAAGTCACGAACTACCTCAGCCAGTGATCATGGTGCCAGTACCCTCATCTGTGAGAATCTCAAGCAGCAACGAGTGCGGAACACGCCCATCAATGATACTCGCGGTGTGCACACCTTGTGCAAGGGCACGGACACAGCACTCGACCTTGGGTATCATCCCACCTGCTACCTTCCCGTCAGCTACCATCTGCCGCACCCCAGCAATGTCGATCTCCTTCACCAGGCTCCCAGGATCATTACGGTCCGCCAGTATCCCAGACACATCGGTAAGCAGCAGCAGCTTCTCCGCGCCAACCGCAGCGGCAATCTCGCCAGCCGCCGTATCGGCATTGATATTGTAGGCCTGCCCGGTCTCATCGGCAGCCACTGTTGCGATGACCGGGATATGGCCCGAGGCAATGATGGGGTGGAGGACGGTGGCGTCGACGCGAGAGACCTCGCCGACGAATCCAAGCGCCGCCGCGTTGGGGGACGGGCGCGCGGTGATGAGACGCGCGTCCTTGCCGCAGAGGCCCACGGCGGTGCCCCCGGCGAGGTTGATGAGGGAGACGAGGTTCTTGTTGACCTTGCCGACGAGCACCATCTCGACGACCTCCATGGTGAGCGCGTCGGTGACGCGGAGGCCGTCGCGGAACTGAGGCTCGACGCCGACTCGGAGCAGCCAGGAGTTGATCTCGGGGCCCCCGCCGTGGACGAGCACGGGGCGGAGGCCGACGCAGGAGAGGAGGACGAGGTCCCGGATCACGGACGCCTGGAGCTCCGGCGACTTCATCGCGGCGCCGCCGTACTTGACCACCACCGTCTTTCCCTTGAAGCGCTGGATGAAGGGGAGCGCCTCCGAGAGCACGTCGACCCGGCTCAGCGCGCCTGCGGCGGTGGCGGCGGGCGCCGCCGCCGCCGGAGGAGCCGGCGCGGCGGCGGATGTGGCGGAGATGCGTAGGCGGCCGAGGCGGGAGGTGGGGGCGGCGAGGGGCTTGGCATGACTGGAGCTGGGAGCGGCGGGGTTGGAGGGCGGCGCGGATGGGAGGAGCGGCTTGGAGAGGTGGGGTTTGGTGAGGAGCATGGCTGCGGTGGCTGCTGCTCGTCGCCTCGGGCGTCGTCGCGTTAGGTGTTCGACCAAATGCCTCTGGACACAAATCCTCTTTTCTTGTGGCGGTGTCGCTGCTGTCCTGGCCGAAATTACCTTTCCGGCCCATTTCATCTGCTCCTCCCGCCGGCCCTCTCTTCCGAGCCCATATTCCCCTACCTTTTCCCGCTTCTCCTCGTCATGGGCTGAAGATGATGAGCCAGAGATTACAGCCTCCAGGCCGCACACAACTGTCTCTCCCGGGCTGCAACCACCAGGCCGCGCTACACCCGAGGCCCATCCATAATACCAGATTGGATTAAGTCCTTGCTTCCTCCATTATGCTCAAAATTTGCTTGCAGTCTTTGCACCGAGTGGCACTCCGGCAGCTAGTTTTGAAGGATTATGTGTTTATTACAAACTCGCTCGCCGGCTTCCTGGATTTGGGTTCTTGGTTGTTCGCCTTGATTGAGTTAAGGCGAATTTCAATCTATCGTAGTGGGGAGCGTACTCTGCCATTTTTTTAAGTTTCTTCAATTAATTAGCCCTATGACCTGATGCTACGCACCCATTTTCTATCGACGTATCTGACTTTTAAGGTGGTGATATTTCCATCACCAAAAGTTGCATTTGACAACTTAGTGATGGAGCTAGTAGGGGGGCTATGCCCCCTCCTGCTCAATCTTGCTAGTTCATCTCTTTCAGTTAGATTATGGTCGTGTTTGTA
This sequence comes from Urochloa ruziziensis, assembly GCA_015476505.1. Taxonomy (NCBI): domain Eukaryota; kingdom Viridiplantae; phylum Streptophyta; class Magnoliopsida; order Poales; family Poaceae; genus Urochloa; species Urochloa ruziziensis. The sequence continues at coordinate 44,591,736 of CM027125.1, forward strand.
GTACATACAATCAATAAAGAGGCAGGAATATCTCGATCGATTGTTGCTGCCTTTGCTATTGCTGAACAGCATACTCTGCCATTTTTCTAAGTTTCCTTCGACTAACCCTACGACCTGATCCTACGCACCCATTTTCTATCGACGTATCTGACTTTTAGGGTGGTGATATTTCCATCCCAAAAGCCGCATTTGACAACTTAGGGATGGAACTAGGAGGGGGGGGGGGGGGGGGGGGGGGCATGCCCCCCTCATGCTCAATCTTGCTAGTTCATCTCTTTCAGTTAGATTATGGCCGTGTTTGTAGTACAATCAATAAAGATGTAGGAATATTAATGCATACTGTATTTCCTTTTCTAAACAAATTCATGTCGAAAATCAACGCCTCAACGCCGTGTTACTTTAACAAAAAAGTAAAGTAAGAAAACCAAATGTCATTGCAGAAGTTTAGTTGGATTTATAGTGTCTACTCTTCTACTACCTTTTATCTGTGGTGACAGGTTGGTGGCTAACGCATAACGGCACGAGCATGTACATAGGCCTTTTCCTTATCCAATTTCACATTCCTATTTCCTATCGCGGTTTTCTGTTTTATTTTTTTCATTGCTGACCTAAGCCCGATTCGTGATGCATCTCCCGTACGAGCATTCCCGTACCGAATCCATGTGATGTGATTCAGCTGTTCGTTGGCGGTCTGGTGCGGCACTGCGGCCTTCTTCCCGGCATGGCCATTCATGTGGTGACGCCTGACGCCCTCGGAAACGAGTAAGGTAAGCAGTCGTTATGGACGTCCCATGACGAGTCACGGTCGTGAAAAGTCGTCGCACTTTGGGCTGCATCATTCGTGTTTGACACTTCGAGGCCCTCCTCGTTTTTCAAAGCTCAAAAAAAGGGCCGTCTCCGTTTCTAGAAATGTTCGAGGTGAAGGCTAGAGCTACAAGTGTCCTGCTTTTGAGCCTACTCCTCGCGGAAAAGTCGATGGACGTGTTTGTTCTTCTAGAGTCGATCGATCTTTAAATAAGCGCGTTGCGTATTCAGAGACATGATGTCCGGCCGGTTCGTGACAAGCCCATGCATGCAAGTCGTGCTCGCTCTCACGTAAGGCTGCTAATGGTTCAGGGATCCAGACCAAAGCCGGATCAAACCAATTGCTTTGCTGCTCATCGATCGGATCCCACCGTACCAGTCTGCATGTCTCATCAACCAAACTAAACCAATCTGTTAGCATTTTTAAACCAAACCGAGCTGAACTTATGGTTTCCCGGTACTCTGTCGCGCATTGGCTAGCTCTCATGATGCACGAGGCACGCAGTGACGGCCAGCCGTGCGCACAATGGCCACCAGCATGAGCGGCGACCCCTTCACCCGGGTGACCTCACAGGGCAAACCAGCGCCAAACCAATCCACCATGGAAGAAAACCACCCCAGACCAGACCATTAAACTTCTGAACTCACCTGCAACCGAACCATATGAGCCCAAGTAGTAGAACCAGACTATTGAAACCAGTTTCAGTCCGAACCATTAGCAGCCTTACTCTCACGTAGTGGTTCCGGTCCCCAGGTCACAACACTGACTAGCTACTACGATCCGTGCCCAGGTGTTAAGGGTCTCAGGTCTCCGGCTCTCCCGATCGAGTCCTGACTGCAATCGAGTTGCACCCCAACAACTCACAATGATCGGAAGGGTTTGAACTTTGAACCTCTTCGAGTTGGGTAAAACGTGTAAAAGCGGCCTGCCCTCGGCGCTTTTTGGTACCCACAAAGTGCAACGTCAACGAGCGAATTTGCCTTTTTTTGGTGTCCCTCCAGAACCTTGTTGCAGATCAAGTCCCGTCAGCCACGTGTGACGATGCTTCGGCCCAGTGCGCTATTGACTGAATGACTTGTACTAGTAGTAGTAGCAGCTAGCTAGCGTGGGCCGCAGTCGCGCACTCGATCGCCCTTTTCCGGCCCGGCACGCCAACCCCGAACCTTGCCCATCGTGTTGTAGTGGAACCCGTCACAGTTGTTTGTCCGGCAAGACAGCCCCACGGGCCACGCGTTTCGTCGCTCGTCGGTGGGCGGTGAATTCGCAACAGTGTTCACGGCGACGCGGCTGATCGAGCACCGGCCGCCTCCTGTGCTCTGAGCATGCCGTTAATAATAACTGGACGGGGGATGCGGGAGCCACTCCGCCCTTAACATACTTGACATATCCAAAATGTGTTCCGGCAAGTAAACGGGTTCTAATATATATGGTTGTGCTCGAAAGGCAGTTATGAATCGATTGACTAATCCAATTTCAACATCTTGATTTCGAGCAGCAATGCATCATGAACCAATATATATCTCGTTTATGGTATACAGTTAGGTACAGTACGGTGCTACGGCGTAGGGTGGCCGCGTGCGCCAGCCTCAGAGCAACTCCAGTCCAGCCCTTAAATGGGCCTCTATACCTATTTTAGTCTCCCAAGTGAGAAAAAATAACTCCAGCTGAGCCCAACGCCTCGAAATTTTGATCCACTGCCCCCTAAAAATGGAGGCCCTCTATTTCCACTCATCCTGTGGGCCCCACCACCTTTTCTTTCATCTCTCCTTCCTCCTCTGTTCACCCGCCGCAGCACGACCTCCACGCCGTCCACCGCGCCGCCGCCGTATCCCCCGCGCCGCGCCGACGCCGTGCCGCCGCGCTCTCCCTCCTCGTCGGCGCTGCCTCCCCCGCGCCGCCCCCCGCGCTCGCCTTGTGCCTTGTAAATCTGAAATGTCAACCATTTAATCGAAAATGAAGAAAGGATTGGATTTGAAGATTTAAGAGAGCAAACAAGCAAGGATTTTTTTTACTCTCTCCTGCCCCATTTAATGAGATCGGCACATTCTTGAGCCAGTTCATTGAAAACTGATTCCTTTACCTGTAGTTTAGACTATCAAATTCTAAGGAGATATACATTTTGAATTAGGATATGGAAGTTGTTGTTGTTGTTTGAGCTAAGTTTGATCTACTCCCTCCGTCCCAAAAAAAAAGTCATTCTAGACGTTTTAGAACAAATTAACAAACGTGTAAAATGACCTTCATTGCCCCTATCTTTTTGCCAAATTTGATGCTAACAGCCTCATGCACATGCAAACATGCCAAATCAGGTAAAACGATTTGTTTTATGGGACAAAATTTGAATCACAGAACAACTTGTTTTTTGGACGGAGGGAGTAAGCTTTTATTTTAATTTTTTTAAGGCTGACTGATCATGGAACAACAATTGCAGGTCATAGTTTAGAAACTCACCGATTCAAATAATGAGTGGTGACCCCTCAATATCTATCATACATGCAGTTACTTGTGAATTTGTGACCGTTTTGTCCACACAGTCGTGATCATGTTTTTTTTTTCTTTCTCGATGTGAATTACTTTTGATACAAAGATGTCATATTTAGCTATTTGAAACACATATCAGGTTACCTATACAAAGATGTCATATTAAATTTAGCTATTTGAAACACATCTCAGATTATCTTTTTTCAAACGAAAAAAGAGCTTTATAGACCACTCAGAACAAAAACTATATTATTTGTTTGGCACAAGTTGAAATATACAAACGCGGCTCGTTAAAATGTTTGCTTTGCTTTGCTTTGCTAGATGTAATAGCTAATGTGCTATGCCAGTTCACTCTCACAAGTTTTAATATTGACCCTGGAGTTTGGATTATATAGGACCATCTGCGGCGGCTAGGGTACGAGTATGATACAAAAAAAAATGCTATAAAGCAACTAACATTTATTTGATGCTATTTTTTTTGTTTGTTTCTTTTCTCCATATACGTTCTTTTGTTCTTCAACTGTGATGACTAATCTATATTGGCCCTTTTTGCATTCATATTTTTTCTTTGCATGAACTATTTAGTTTGACTCACATTTGCTCCGTTATATATTAGACTTGGGGATTTCTATCTTTGGGCACTTAAGACATGTGATTTTGTCCGAACAACGTTCTTTGTATTTGTTGCATGCACACAATGAAAATGTATGTTGGCCCACTTACATAGCACCAACATTCAATCTTTTCCTCGATGGGAGGAGAGAGATTGGAGTGTGAACGATTTTTTTCTTCCCTTTGGCATAATATTGACTGAATCTATCCGAGAGAGCCTCGTGTTGGCCTAGTAAAGATCAAATGTGAGACGTATAAACCCACGAATTGAGGGAAGGATTTAAAGCTAACCAGCCTGATGGAATCTATAAGATATTCAACTCCTTCATAAAATCTTCTTGGGGGAATCCATACTATGTAAGGCCACTCCAAGATGAAATATTGGGGAGTGGTAGGTTCAAGACCATCATGTCCTTAATCTCAATGTAGCATGTTCAGGACATAAGCTTGTTGCGCCTCGGGTAGATGGGATTGGTAGTCGGAGATGAAATTGTCAGTGCTAGGTGGCAGCGGGGCAGAGGAATATGGGAAGGTAGCCTTAAGCTCTTGACTCTAGATAGGGAGGGGTGGGACCGGGTGGACTTGGACCTTACTTGGGCCGGCTCAAGTAGTAGCAAAATCATATTTTCGCACGCCTCCCTGCTTCTTCCTCCTCGCAGTCAGGAAAGCACTTTCAAAATTTAGGCAGCTGGAATCACATTTTCGCACGTCCCCCCCCCCCCCCCCCCCTCTGTCTGGAATGTCTGGAATCGCATTTTCGCACGTCTCCTCCCCCCCCCCCCCCTCGCCCTTTTGTTTACTTCAAAACAAATCAGATGTTTGCAGTGTCAAACTAAAATACAACGAGTGGCGCGTGCTCTGCAAAAATTCACGTTTGTTTTGGTGTCCCGGAGGGGGAAACGGCTATATACGTAACTAAGAACTGAGTGGTGTGCTTAAAGTGGCAACTGATTCAGTTCATGATCACAAAAAAGAAACCAAATATCTACAAAAATGCATATTTGGCAAATATACTACGCTGGTTGGGAGGGGGGGGGGGGGGGGGGAGTGTCGGTAAAAACCAAATGCGCTGTTTGGAAAATATAAAAAAAATGCCTATTTGGAAAATCTATTGTGAGTGTGATGGATTATGTGACTTGTTTTAAAAAATATATAAAAGAAACGTCCAAAGAGCGCGGACAATTATATATTATTAAAAAGAAAGGATTGGCTGTACAAGTTAAAGAATCACATCTTGCTTTTCACTTTTGCTACCGCTCGTTTGGCTTATCAGCCCAGCCTAACAGATGTTGTTCCTTTAAAAACACTATTGAATCGCCTAGACCAACTAAAATCAATACTTTTCAGCCCTTCCAAAAGCGAACAAGGCGATCTTGCCGGCCAACTCCTACACCATCAAGTGTCGAAGGCATCCATGGCACTGCTCAATACTCCTGGTCTCACAGACACAGTCTTTTGGCCGTCGCTAGTCGCTAACCGCTACTATGCCATGGTTTTGTCATCACTCAGGCCACTATGATGCAGGTGTTGAGAAGAGAGAGTTTGTACGCTGATAAAGCGAGCTTGTGAATCTTCGTGGTGTACGCAGACCAGTGCCCGATAGCCTTGTTAATTTCGTGTTGTCATAGGACAAGAATGAAGTTTTGGTAGTCTATTGCAAATTATTTGTTCATGGTGCAAGACGAGCCATCATGTGTAGTATTAGAAGACTAGGGCCTCATTCGGTTCCACCGGATTCATTTCCGGCCAGGAACGATAGTTAGTAGAAAATTTATGATAGTTAGAACAAGAGACCGGAATTTATTCCGGATGGATAACTAATTTATTCATGATAGACATAACAAAAGATCCGGATTGGTTCTCCATTTCTTGACTAGAGGATTGATTCTCGGTCTCTTGTTGTCCCTATCATAAGTAAATTGGTTCTCGAACGGGAATAAATTCCGGTCTCTTGTTGTAACTATCATGAATTTTCTACTACAACTATCGTTACCGGTCGGGAATGAATCCGGTGGAACCGAGAATGACGCCTAGAGGTGACATCATTAGTTTTTTTAGCCTGGATCCGCCCCTCATCAGACCGTTGATTTGGGTCAAATATAAATTGGTACTAAGCACTTAAAATTCACAAAACTATACTTGAAGATAATGGAGTGCGGGGTACACATATAAAAGCCTAAGAACAGCTGTGCACCATACTGGTTCAGAGAAAGGAAAATCGTGCGCCATGGCCTAACGTATGCAAACTGGTATGTGTGTCACGTGTGCACAACACGTGCGCACCCTGATCCAGGCTAGCTACCGGCAACAATGGCACGTCAGTGACACGTCGAAACTGCCATGCCTGGCGCCAGGAGAGCAAAGCTAATTTTTATTTCTCCTTTTCCTTTTTCAGTTTGTATTTTTCGCACATGTACATATGCCCATATGTGTCAACAACCTAAGATGTCTACGTGCAAGGTGCTTATCTTGACGTACGTCGTCGCTACCGGCGATTTTTTTTTTCAAAGCGTGTTGAAGGCCATGACGGCATCACACAGCTAGACCTGAGAGACGCGCAGCAACGACAAGCTCGCTCTGATCTTACGTCCGCTGTCTCGGACTGTTTCCTAGCACCAGTGTGTCACGGTGCATGCCTCGCGGCCTCGCGAACGTTTGGCCTCGACGGCTATGCACAGGCTTTTTTTGGACATTTTCGACCAGTTTCTTTATGTCCAGTTCTCACTCACCAGTGGAAACTGCCTAGCCTGTACATTGATTGTTCCAGCTCTCACACGTCATGGTTTTCTACTGTTTGAATTCGCCAGTGTGTTTCCCGATTTTTTTTGTTTTGTGTGTGTGAAAGATCCAGTGCTTCCTAATATAATTTACAAGAGAGATGGGCTAGCAGCTAGCTGTTAAATTTGAGATAGCGGACAAAAGTAAGTAATATAATGCACATGCTAAAAAGTTAGTATCCAAACTGGTTTCGTTGTTTAGTTTGCCCAGGTGTTGTCAGCGATAGCCACTTTTTTTACATACAGAATGTCCATTACTGATGAAACTTAACACAAAAATGGTTTTTGTACAAACATGCTTGAAAGTATACATGTGCCTGCAGTGGGGCGCTTTCGTAGTTGTTCATTCACTTGCGTCCATGAAGCTAACAATAAATTATTCAATAGATCTTTTGAAGAATTGATTAATATGGCCGAAATAGTGTTACATAGAGTCTGTTTAAGAGGCAGAATGGATACTGTTGATCCTACATTGTCTCCTATTTTACTATATTATTATTAGATTGTAGGATTATGCAAATATCTTTTGGTAACCCTATTAACCAGACATCATCTATGCATATAGTGTCAGCAGTGATAGTGCATATCATCTGCCAAAAACAACATACCAACATAATACAAATAGCGGGGGTCACCAACAAATAATAGTATGTGCTGCTAAGAATTAATATTCCAAACAAATATATGCTAGTCATTTATAAAATATTTCTACTATATATACATATGATACTTGAATAAATAGCAGTTCTATGGATACATAATTGTGTAGTAGCAGAGTAAATAATGTAAAAATAAAGAATTTATGGTGCCCGTCTCTAAGTTGTTATATGATTCCACAGTAAATTGCACACTATGCATGAATTGGTTGGATATAAATCAAAGGTGGGTAGATACTAATCATAGCTATATAAGTAAAGGAGCTTTACGCGGGTGCTATATAGAAGCAGACAACAACTCGAATTGTTAGAGTGTATTTTGTATATCATAAGTTGTGGTGTCCACGCTACGAGATTACTTTCTTATTACATCTGCTTCCATGTTCAAGACAACTCTCATCAACAACAACCACACGTCCACACGTATGTAACGTAATATACGATAACGTTTTGTACTAATCATTTTGAGTCATAGACACGAGAGCATATACATACAAACAAATACTAACAAAAAGCACTCATGAATCTAACAAAATTAGGTAATACTGTTAATGAGAACTCATTCGATGCATAAGCAAAGGGACATGGAACACGCACGTAAATGCACGCTTGGAGCCCATAAACATCTAAAAGGCCAAAACAACCCCGGGAAAAAGTTTGTGCGTGTGTGCGTGTGAGTGATGTTGAGAGGGTAAGCCCCACGCAGTCGGTGGACCCAATCCTCAGACGCTTCACGACACCGGTTGCCTGCGTGAGCTTGCCCCCCGCTCCCATCCGCTCTCACCTCTCTCTCTTGCTCCGAGTTGTATATAAAAAAAACTCCGTCTCGACCTCTCCTGTATATTTTCCTGGTGTGCATAGGCCTTGGAAAGGGCACAGGGAAATTTCAGAAATTGATTTATAGTGGGGCATATAAGAGTGTGGGAGGAAAGCAGCAGGAGAGAGGAGAGAAGAGAGAGAAGGAAAAGTATGACAAGGAAATGAAGAAAGAAATGAGACAACAACCTTCTTAGCCTCCTCCCCATCCTCTCTCCTCCACTGCTATCTCCTCCCTCACCTCTCGGTAGCGCAAGAGCAAGCGAGAGGAGCAAGCAGTACTAGGGAGAGTGAGGTATAGAGAAGAAACAAACTCCCTCAATTTTTTTTGGTTAAATATGTATCCGTCTCTCTGTATGTTTGTGTCATATATGAGTTTGTGGGTGTGGGTGTTTGCGAGCTTTTGTTGTTTTGCTTTTTTACTTGTTTTGAGTGCAACTGTTTGTTTGGATTTCCCTGTCCACTTTGTTCTTTTGTTAATCTCGGAAGAGTCCTAAGCGGCCGATGCCTTGGAGTTTTTCTCGGCGCCTTGTCGATTTGTTTCTTGTTTCAGATCAATTCCAAGAGCATACATATGAGGGAGGTATAGTATAGCCATATCACTCCCGCAGGAATTCTGGGGCCTCTCCTTTCGCTCTTTCTCCTTGGTTGTGTCGGTCTCCTCCTCGATTTGTCTCCGGAGGAACAGCAAAAATCTTCCTCTTCTTTTCTCCCCATGGTCGCCTGCTGCTGCTCGCATGCTGTGGCTGTGTGTGTCTTTGTTTCTTGGCTATACTCCCTTGTTGTTGCCGTTGTTAACTGCGATGTCTCACTTTGGGAAGTCTTGCTTGTTCGCAGCGAAGGGGAAGGACGAAGAACACTGCCAATCCTAGCAACGGGCCAAAGCGGCCGGGGAGGAGAAGCTCTGTTGGCGTGTTCCGGTTGCTGCGGGGATAAATCGGGAGGCGATGGCATCGAATTCATCGGCGTTCTTCGGGATTAGGGATGGGGACCAGCAAGACCAGATTAAGCCGCTGATATCACCGCAGCAGCAGCTGGCAGCGGCGATGCCCGCGCCCGCTCCGGCGTCCGGCCAAGGCGCGCCGGCCGCGGCGGCGCAGCCACCGCCCAAGAAGAAGAGGACTTTGCCAGGTGATTATATTCACGCAAGTACTACTAGCCTTTTTTGGATTCCGGTCGTGCATGCACACTGCATACATGCCTTGCCTGCTGCTTCGAGATCTCGTCTGGATCGATTGGAGTTTTATGATTTGGATGCTGGCAGTGGGAGCATCTTCTTCTCTCACATGTGCACTCGGTTTCTCTTTCCATTTCGGCGTGTTTAATTTCTTGCTTGCTTGTGTTTTCACTGGTTATATTATCAGTTCTTGATTCGGAATTACTGCTCTCTGAACTACTCAGTAATAGTCCAGAAAAATTTTGCCTGGTTTTCCAACACAGATGTGTGCGAGCTACAGACTGTTTTAGCTGGAAACTGAATTTTATGAAAAGAAAATTAATTCTCGAGTTCTTCTCTTGGCTTCTCTCTCTCTTGCCTATAGCTAGTTCCACGGATTCCCCCTCTCCCTACCTTCGCTGCAAAGCAAGGGAGCAGCCTTGAAGAGTTTGGGCTTCAGTTTGCACCTTTCAATCAATACTTCATTTAAAGCTCTGTAGTCTGTACTCACACTCACACCTGAGAGGGAGAATTAATTCAGGTGGAGAATGGAAAGTAGGAGTAGACTTCATTCATGGTGCCCCTAGACTCTCTCTCTCTCTCTCTCTCTCTCTCTCTCTCTTCTATCTGTTTTTTTTTTTACTTTTTTCTGTGTGATGTTCTTCTCAAATCTCACGTTTTAAGCAGGCTAAGCGGTTGAAGAATTCAAACTCTTCTACCAGCTGTTTTCTTATCAAGAAATTAAAAAAAAGAACATATATGTTTCTCAGGAAAAAAACAAAATCAGTTTATCTCCCAAGATTCCATGTGCATGCATGAGCTGTTACCCGGTTCTTCCCCCAATTATGAGAAGCAAATAGGAGCCATGGCACAATCCATGTCGATTCCTTTGTTCTCTATATCTCTTCCTGCAAACTTGTTCTTCCCCAAAATCTCTTGCAAATATTCCGTCTCATCCATGTCGTGTCCTAGTTTTGTCTCTACCATGCCACAGCTCATCAGTCATCACACCCGAGCGAGAGGAAGGGGAAGACAGAAAACAAATATCTTCCCCCCAAATTACAATATCATCAGTACTAGCTCCCACCATCATTTCTTAATCATGCATGCCTAACTTACAAGCAAAATATTAGTAACAAGTCTCATCTCACATAGAACAATAATTCCTTCGAAATAATTAATAAGACCATGTTAGTTGTGCTATTTTGTATCTTCCTAGCTAGCTAGCTAATCCACTCCGTCCCAAGCTAAGTACGTGTTGATGACACTGCATCCTTATTATTACCCACATGCATGTTTTTACAGTTCATCGCCGAGTTCAAATTATTTGAAGCAGTACTGAATTTCTATATCCTTTCATTCTCTTTGTGTACGCATCATCACCATGCATGCATCAGTTACATCAATATAATGCAAACATCTCCTTTTGCATTGCATAGCTAATATAACTTGGTGTTTGTTTTCTCCTCGATCGGCTTTCGATCAGACCCTGACGCTGAGGTGATCGCGCTGTCCCCCAAGACGCTGATGGCGACGAACCGGTTCGTGTGCGAGGTGTGCAACAAGGGGTTCCAGCGGGAGCAGAACCTGCAGCTCCACCGGCGCGGGCACAACCTGCCATGGAAGCTGAAGCAGAAGAACCCGCTTCAGGCGCAGCGGCGGCGCGTGTACCTTTGCCCGGAGCCGACGTGCGTGCACCACGACCCGTCCCGCGCCCTGGGCGACCTGACGGGCATCAAGAAGCACTTCTGCCGCAAGCACGGCGAGAAGAAGTGGAAGTGCGACAAGTGCTCCAAGCGCTACGCCGTGCAGTCCGACTGGAAGGCGCACTCCAAGATCTGCGGCACACGCGAGTATCGCTGCGACTGCGGCACACTCTTCTCACGGTAACATTTGTTAATTTCCATCCCTCTCCATCTTGTCGATCTCGATCTCTCCATGGCATTCCATTCCATTGTTGGTACGACGATATGTGTATGTCGATCGATCGGTAGTGCATATGCTACTCTTGGATTGCTATAGCTGCATTTGTGTGTTTGTACATGTACATATAGCTATATCTTGTTCATGCATGATTGCTGCATCATGGCGAGAGAGAGACAGTGTGTAGGCATGGCATCGACATGGGGGTTTGCACTAGCTCTATCTAGCTGCATGAGCCTGTTGTGGCTGTCTGGTTATGGCTCTCGGATTCGGTGAGAGGGGAGTAAAGTATCAGGAACGTTCCACGGTTTGGCCTTCTTTAGGGTTAGGGTTTTGTTTGGGCTCGCGGCTGGCGGCGACATGGCCTGCCTCTGCCTGCCTGTAGGTAGAGCGGTTTTGGTGCTCGGCTGACATGGCTGATGATGATGAGCTAGCAGAAAGACGAAGAGATCCGCCGTGGGTGGGGGAGAGAGAGAGGAGGGGAACACTGCTCGCACGTGAAATGGCTTCTTTTTGGGCTTTTTGGCCGTGGTGATGATGTTTCCCTTTCCTGACCTCCCTTCCCTAGGGAAGCAGGGACCGGCAAACTCTCTCCTTCTGTCTCGCCAAACACTCGTCACAGTATTGTATACATTTTCTTTTCCTTTCTGATGAACTGATTCGTCACAGTGTTACACATCACATTTACACAGATATGCATGCGCCTATGTTGTTACCGACCCTGTAGACCCACATTTTTACTGGTCCATCCTGTCAGGAGCAGTCAAATTGTAAGGAGCATCAGGCTCTCCCTCTCTTTCTCTCTCTACTGCATCACTTGGCTGCCATGTAAGCCTGGCTTGTTCTCACGTGAGTTGGCCGCTGTCTAGATGTGGCAGGCCCGTTCGTTGGCCGTGCCAGCGAGCCAGGCCAGGTCCACAACTTTTCCTGGATACGTTGCCATGCCCTCTCACAGGCTCACAGCATGCCGTCTCCGGCCATGCATGCATCACCTAGGTGTAACTTTGAGGGCACTGTTCATTTATGTGGGGAGTTAAACATGTCCCAGAGTGGTGTGGTCACTCTTCTCACTCCTCCCTTTCGTGGGTATGGCAAAGAAATTCTCCAATAGGAACTAAACATAGTATATGGGAGCTGAACATCAACAGGAGTTGCATTAATGGCCGCCGCTTGAGTGGTTGAAGAGTTCTTCTTCCACTGTTTGCGGCTAGAAATCCACTGATTCCACACGTTTTGTTTGTTGTGAGAGTGATTTTGATTAGGGCCTACTACTCCTAGGTTAATTTTGATTGCGAGTTTGGGGGCACTGGTAGGCATGGATTTTTCTTTTCTCTCTCGCCATGTGTGGCTGTGTCTTGGTCCCTTGGGAAGCGAGCTTACCAGCTCCACAAAGTTTTCTGATCTCCTTGGTGTGTGTGTCCGTGTGCATGACAGTTCTGATGCCTATGTCTTTCTACCTTTCTCGTTTGAAGCTTCCTACTAGTGGGAACCTATACACGAGGGCCATACTAGTAGTAATATAGCATGGCAAAGCCATCCATCATATCTCCCTTTTTTCCATCCTTGATTGACATGGGTTTCTGGGATCTTGAGCTGGCTTTGTGGGTGAGGCTATAGCTGCTGGCTAATATTTGGATACGTCCATGCATGGTTACCAAACACCTTTGACCAATGGTACCAGACAAACCACGACACCACCAGGTAGTAGTAAAGGGTTAAGGCATCATTAGGAAATAATGACATACTTACAGCAAGCTCTTGTTATCCACAAAAGGGAAAAATGCAGAGCCTACAAGGAAGAGAGAGGGTACTGTTCAGATTGATGATTCCCAGCTACAAACATAACATTCAGTGGCCACAGCATCAGCATGCATGCGTCCAGTTGCAGCGTTCACATGTCCATCAGAAAACAGTATCCTAACCCGAGATGCCGCTGTTCTCCTCGGCACCCGCGCCGTCCCCAGCGTGGACATGGCCGGGCCATGCATGCATGCTCCTGCCGTTTTCCTACGAAAACCTGCATGCTTACTTGTCGCATCAAACTTTTACCGTGCATTTTCACTGCATGCCCCGTCTCGGGCTCATGCAATCGTCTATTCGTCTGCCTCCTCCTGAGTTCTGACCTAGCTAATCGATCATGGATGCGTGCGTGCAGGAGGGACAGCTTCATCACCCACCGGGCGTTCTGCGACGCGCTGGCGCAGGAGAGCGCGCGGCTGCCGCCGACGAGCCTGAGCAGCCTCACCGGCCACCTCTACGGCGCCACCAACGCCGGCAACATGGCGCTCAGCCTCTCCCAGGTGGGCTCCCACCTCACTTCCACGCTCCACGACGGCCACCACCACCACCCGTCCCCGGAGCTCCTCCGCCTCGGCGCCGCGGCCGGCGGCGGCGGCAGCATCGCCGCGCGCCTCGACCACCTCCTCTCCCCCAACTCCGGCGCGTCCGCATTCCGCCCGGCGCCGCCGCCGCCGTCCTCCGCGGCGTTCTTCCTCAACGCTGCTGCGGCGGCGGGTGGGCAGGACTTTGGCGATGACGCCGGCGGCAACGGGGCCCACTCGTTCATGCAGGGCAAGCCGTTCCATGGCCTCATGCAGCTGCCCGACCTCCAGGGCAATGGCGCCGGTGGGGGTCCCGGCGGCGGTAACGCGGCGCAAGGCGGCCTCTTCAACCTGGGCTTCTTCGCTAACAATGGCAACAGCTCGGGGTCCAGCCACGAGCACGCAAGCCAGGGGCTCATGAGCAACGATCAATTCAGCGGCGGTGGCGGGGGTCCCGAGGCGTCGGCGGCGGGGATCTTCGGCGGGAACTTCGTCGGCGGCGACCATGTCCCGACGCCGGGGCTCTACGGCGGCGGCGATCAGTCCACCACCATGCTGCCGCAGATGTCGGCGACGGCGCTGCTACAGAAGGCGGCGCAGATGGGCGCCACGTCGAGCGCCAACGGCGGCGGCGCGGCGTCCATGTTCCGCGGCTTCGTCGGCGGCGCCGGCGGCCGGCCGGCGACGCCGCACCACATGGTGGAGCAGAGCGAGGCGGCGAACCTGAACGACCTGATGAACTCGCTCGCCGGAGGCGGCGCCGCGGGGATGTTCGGCGTCGGCGGCGGCGGCGGTGCGGGGATGTTTGACCCGAGGCAGCTGTGCGGCGGCGACATGGATCAGCAGCACGAGGTGAAGTTCGGCGGCCAGGGCGGCGGCGGCGGCGACATGACGCGGGATTTCCTCGGCGTGGGCGGAGGCGGCATCGTTCGCGGGATCTCGACGACGCCGAGAGGAGGGGACCACCACCAGAGCAGCAGCGACATGAGCTCACTGGAGGCAGAGATGAACAAGTCGGCATCGTCCTTCAACGGCGGCGGTAGGATGCCATGACCGGACCCATCGAGCTGAGCTTATAATTATACAAGGCATAAGCTCTCGCAAACATAGTAAGAAGGAAGCCAGAGACTTGATCAATGCAAGAATATGGAATGAGGAGTAAGGCGATATAGCGTAGTGGCAATGCAACTGAGGCGCATGAATCAGTAGTCATGCATGGGATAATCTGAAGAAAACCTTGGGTGAGAGAGAGAAAGAGTGAGGCGTCTTCTGTGACTAATGGATCGGAGGAGTAAGCTAGTGCGAGTTGCTTGGACGCATGTGATGACCCCTTTGCTCGCGGTGTGGGGGTTACTGCTGTTCATGCTGGTCTCTTGTTCTTGTTGGTTTTCCCTTTCCTTACTTGTAGTTGGATAATCTTTGTTGGATTAAGTATAGCTTCTGGTGATAGAACCAATAAGGATGTTTGTAGCTAGCTTAATGGGGGTGACCTGGAGCTTAATTTGCTCTCCATTCCCAACCTTCTGTTGCTTTTTTATTACCTTTCCTCTTGTAGCAAAAACAATATTCCCCTTACAATGCCATTAATCATGCTAGCTCAAATTCATGTTCTTTTCTTGTTATTATTTTCTTCTTGGATTTGCATTATTGTCTCAAGTGTTGGGTCAGCATTGAAGTCCATTTAACAGGGAAAAAAAACAATTCAGTATATGTGTACACCTGCAGTGCACATGGATTTTCTTGTAGCTTTGGGGCTATTGATTTTGTATTTTGAATGAACATCAAAACATAATCATTTGATCAAACCTGCAAGGATACATACGCAGTACCAAATTTAATAATTTTTCACAGTAATCTGATTTCATATATACAGTTTCCGAATGAAGATTGTAAGTGTTTGATATAGTATCTCTGCCAGGAGATATGGCATCAATAGTTACCAGAGTCTGATAGATTAAACATATAAACAATCATAATGTTTATTACATAACCAAAATTAATCAATTTGTTTTTAAGTGGCCGGGCATTAAAATAAGTTCCCTGAACTATTACCCACAATTTAGAAATGACACACGTATATCTTACTTCCCAAAAAGAATGCAATCTCGCTTTCCAAGGAGTCAAACAATTTTAAATTGACTAAATTCATATAAATAATACTAACATTTATGATACAAAATAAGCATTATTAGATTAAACATTATATATATGTATTCATACTAAACATACTTAAAAGCATAAATGTTAGTATTTTTTATACAAGTTCAGTCAAATTTGAAATTGTTCGACTCGTTGAGAAACGAGAGTTACATTCATTTTGGGATGGAGTGATTACAATTTAAGAAAATACCACCACATTAGTCAATGCTTCTTTACATACATGTTAGATCAGCTAAAATTGCTAGATTTTAGTTGAGGTATTTTAATTTGTATAGCCGTGGAGTCCTACAAGATTTAATTCGATCTATGCAGCAGTCCCATACATTATTGTCTCAAGGAGAGTATTTTTAACTAACGAGGTAGGGTGGGTGTGGGTGCATATATATCAGCATATGGCATATAGCCAGGTTCATTATTTTTTACTTCACAATAGTATAGTAATTAGAGCAGTAGTGTGTAATTCAAGGTATGTATTACACGACAAGTTCAACTTCTATTAAATTTGCTTCGCATATATGATACTTGTAGCTTCATCTATATGTTCCTCACTTTGATCACAGCACAGGATAATGAGCTAATCTCTAGGGCAAAAAAGATGCCCTCCTGTTGCCCGTGCCCGTCTAGTGCTTGGCTTATCCGCACGCCGCACTGTGCGGCTTAGCTTCTCGCTAAGCTCGTGCTTGCTGCTGCTTTGCTTGGTTCTGTGTTGTCTGTCTTACGTTGGACAGAGAGCGAGCGATAGGATGTAGCTTTCGATCGCCTCGTGCATCAGTGCATGCACGCCGGTCTATAGCTCAGGCACACCACAGTATGGGCAGCGCGAATCATTGCATCTTTCTTCTCATCAATATACCAATCATTCCCGACTGAATAATGTTCTGATACGTTATTATTGTGTGTATCCATGCATGCTGACACAATTGTCTGAATAATTCGGTATTGCTAATAGAGAAGTATTATCTTATCTGTTCATCCAATAATTATTCCCTGTCTTGTTAAGTTCATGCATGTGTGTATATTGCAAAGAGATTATTCTTCCCTGCATTTCATTTCAAAATTATCCAAAAACAGCAACGATAAAATTCTGCATTTTTATCATAAACAGTTTTGAGATGAAACTTTTTTCATGTGAATTTTGAGCTGGGGATACTTAGAAGTTAGAACAGCACTGTACGTGCACATCTGCATGCATGAGTGATGGGTCTTTGGATAGAGTAGAAGGACAAGAGCTAGTATGTTGGTTTTTGGTCGATCAATTGGTGTTTGGTACATGCACCTCTCAGCCAGGGACGACTCAGGAGTCAGCAACGGAATGTTTGTGCCTAACTGCTAGATTCGCAGTTTGGCCGTGCCTCCCTCTGATGGCGTCAACGGCGCACGCATTTGTGGAAGATTTTAGCTTTCCTCTTCGACGCCTCGCCGGCCGGGCGGCCGGCGGTGGTTGCCGGAAGGAATTATTGTGGCAAGCCTGTTTCCGTACAGCTGCCGCGGTCGCGGTGATGACGACGGCTGCGGCGGCGACAGCCGGGGCCGACAGGGACAGCTTCCGCAAAAGCTCCGATGGCGATCTCGGCCACACAAAAGCGGCCGCGATTTCCCCAATGATTATTGGGAGGAAAGGGGAAATGGGGCCGGCCGGCCGGCACCGTGTGGTGCACCGAGGATCAGCTAGCCTTTACTTTTGTCTCGTTTGCTGTCCGTGATCTCTGATCTGACGATGATGATTAGAGTGCCGTCGAGATATGTATAAAGGGGTTGTCACAAGTACAAAGTGTTCCCTGGAAAGCCAAGCGGAAAAGGGGAGAATTATTGGAGGAATAGCTGCACAACACACATGATGCTGCAGGACTTAGCTTTAATTTGTGATGGCTAAAGCAGTCAGGAAAGAATCTATCATGTGTGGTTAACATCAGAGAGAGGTCATCATTGTACAGTTAGTTAGCATCAGAGAGGGTTAGATAGAGCTGGCTAGCCGGATCGTTTACACAAGGCTTTATTGCAAACCAGTCTTCAAGTCACCTTATTAGGAGGACCCATCTGAGACCATTGTTAAACTAAATCAACTGAGGTCACTGCTACTGTCTCCTAGTTTAGTGGCATCCAATATTTTTTTGAAATAATAGTGGCATCCAATATATTCCCCACATGGCTGCATGCATGCTGTCACAGAGAAATGCACCGCGCCAGATTTCTGAATGTCTCTCCTCGATTTAGACTCGAACAAAGCTAGCACAAATCGACCCATGAATCCGACTGTGGAGGATGCATGGGATCGATGCCCGCACGTGCCTGGCCGAGTGAACTCTGACGCTTTTCTATCTGCAGCTCGGCATTTTTATTGGCCGGCCTCCTAGAATCGGAGAATCCTGGCACATTTTACTAATCGGCTCCGACTGCGGCCAAACGTGGGGAGACGCAGCGCTACGGGATGCTTCTCCCAAAGGCTAACCAAACCATCCTCCTGATCCTGGGAATTGTTGCTCCCTGACCAGTTCGTCGCCCTCCTCGCAAGACCAGGACCAAGACGGCTGATCAAGCCGCAGTAACTTAGTATTAACAGCATTGTTTAGTTTCACACGACCAGAGACTGACAGAGTCCAGGCTGCGACGTACGGGGAAACTACTATACTGTAGATTAGCCGAAATGTTCAAAAAATCAGATTAGCCGCAGCGGATCTGGGGCGATTTGTTTAGGCGTGATGCAGGGTTAGTTGGGACGCCGCGATGCCGGGGGTTTGTTTGTAGCGTCGTCGCGGCGCGCTTGGCGTGTCCGGTGAAGAACCTTCGCCCGCGGCCGGGGAGAGGAGGGCGGCGGGGGCTCACGGGCGGCAAAGGCATCGGCGCGCGTTCGTTTCCAGGCCCGGCCGGCCGGGGGGCGAGCGAGAGAAGAGATCGAGGAGCGCGCTAGCTAGCGAAGAATCCTATGCGCGCGAATGTGATCGATGCCGCTGGCGCCTGCGCCTGATGCTGATTGCACGCCTCTTGATGCGTGCATTTGGAAGGTAGCTGCAGCTTTTCGGTCGCGATCATGTGTACGCGCCCGCGCGGCTGTTGCTGTTGGAGAGGGGCTACGGGCCGGGCGTGGCGCACGCGAGCGTACGTGCGTGGCCCCGTGTGTGCGCCCGTGTGCTGGTATCATCATGTGTTGTTCCCTTTCCTTGCCATTACCATATACATATACCCCGTGGTAGATTCGATCTCGGGTCCGGTAATGTGGTGAGGTTTTACAAGTCAGAAGGGGCACGGACGACGGGGCGTACGTTTTTTTTTTTTTTGTGTCTGTGCGGTCGGTACGTGCTATGGTAGTTGCGTGCCGGTTGAATCTCGTGGGTTGGAGGTGAGGTACCACAACTCGCTTTGTACTCCGGAGTTGCAGACATTTGTACTAGTTGGTTCGTGCACAAGATCGACAGTGTGTGTCGTCACGGTGGCGGCGATGGCAGTAGGTGGTTCTGTGAGTAGAGTGAGCGGATAGATCAGCACTTGTGCCAGCTATTGCGTGTATTGACTGGCATGACGTTTCAGCAGAGATTCCACGCGCCGCGCAGGCAGGGGCGGCCAAGCCGCGACGTCACGCTCCCTTCCGTGGTCGGTCGGGCACTCGACGAAGAAGAGGGGGCTCACGGCGGCGGCGGCGGTGTGGTGGTGATCGGACGGAAGAAGGCCTTCCTTCGCGGCAACCTCCAAGTCTCTAAGCCCATGGACCGCGGCCCACTTTTCTTTTCTGGCCCGGATCACGTCCGCTTCGCATCGCGTCGATCGGGGGGCCTTGGTACGCTGCTCGCTTCCGTGCCTACTGCCTACGGGGGCGGCTACGGCTACGGGACGGGACAGCAGCACACAGCAGAGCAGGCAGATGGCGATTTGGCTCTTGCCTTCTTCGGAGGCGGCCGCTCCAGCGCTCCTGACCGCATTCTCCTGGTGCCGCATTCTGTCATTCTGTGACACCAACGACGACGACAGAGCGCCGATTTTGGACTGCTTCAACGCCGCAGTTTCACTCCATCATCCCTGATCTACCAGAGGAAATCCGCTGCATCGCGTGCTCAAACACGGCGTACGTCACCGGTTGGTGGCTCCTGTCTTTTGCCGGTCCTGGGCTCTGGATCTCTGATGATGTTGGTACGTAGAACGATACAAGTCAAGTCCGCTGTGCAACTGCGCGACTCGGGAGCCGATCCAGTCGGTTGTTCAGGTAGCACCGATGCAGTGCACGGCCGCGTTGCCACTTTTTTTCCTTCGGTTTCGATGTGGCGCGCGTCCTTGCTAGGAGTACGTTCTGATGTGATGGCAGGGTACAAACACTCACGTCGACAGGGCGTGACCTGGTGCATTCGGCACGTGAAAAGCAAGGCCTTGTCAAGTGGCCGCGGACGCGACCGCCATTCCTAATAAATACTACAGTAGATACATGGGCTCAAAGGCCCTGACGGCGCGCAGGCCCACGAAGAAACCGGGCTCCCAGCCCAGCGGTTTATGACAGTTACCAACGCGAACTTTGCAGCCTGGTCACGTCCGAATGCAAATTCCTAACCACAACAGTTGTCACGATGAATTCTCACATGCCGCGTGGGCTCGTGAAACACCATCACAATTTACGTCTGACCACACTTTCGCGGCAACCTCCAAGCCCATAGACTGCAGCCCACTATTGTTCTGGGTTTCGAGGCCCTTGGGTCACGTCCGCTTCGCGTGACCGACCCATCATCGATCGGCTTGTCGGGCCTGATTGGTTTGCTACCCAAATTTTAGCATGCCAAAGTTTTAGCAAGCCAAAATATAGGCCAAAAAACTTGCCACCATTTTGATAGGCTAAATGTGAGATATTGGCATCTCTGGGTATCAAAACCAAGTGATGGCCAAAAAAATTGGTAACATTTGCCAAGCCAAAACATTGGCATGCCAAGAATTTGGCATCCAACCAACCAGACTCGTCTTGTCTGCGCTACGAGTTTTTTTGGCGCTGCTCGCTTCGCTTTCGTGCCTACAGCCGCTACGGGCTACGCCTACTCCCTCGGTCCCATAATATCTACATTTTAGAGCTCAACGTGAAAACCAAGGTAGCTGGTAAAATGACGCTGCTGCCCCTTGTGCTGTAGCATCATGCAGATGTGGAAGGATTTTTGGAAACATCATTTGGTAAAATCCCCTTGTAGAGAAGCGTCCAGACTCTGGAATGGAGTAGTCTAGATGACCGCTTGGTGCATCAGCTTCATTTATTTATCAAAGAACCAAAAACTAATATAAGTTGAAAGAGCCAAGTTCTGATCCATCGGTTATTTAGACAAATATGGAAGTCCACATGGACACACCTGAGCTATTTGACAAAAAAAATGTCCATTAAATTTTCAAAGAACCCAAAACTACATAAAACCCAGTACTCCAACCACCAATCTGCCTACTATTGACTAGTTAGTCATGTCGAGGTGCGTTAAAAAAGTGAACACTAAGCGGTAGCTTTAAGACAAGACATCTAGTTCCAATCCAAATAAACCGCAATTCACTGTATATGGGTAGCACCGACCTGTAGGGCATCTGACCCCCTTAAGTCGTTCATCTTGCACATTAAACTTGGTTAAGCACTCGCTTCCACGCAAAGGGAACTGCTTGCACATTCTCCATTTAAAAGTATTAAAAAGAAAACATTTGGACAAAACAATTAGTTAGAAAATACCAACCAACGGGTGAGAGTGACCACCGTGCTCACTTACATCATTTGAACTGATAGCACATACGGTGATATGAAAGATGATTGGATATAAAACCAAGTTGTTCATCAACAAATATTGGAAATTTTTAAAATAATAGTAATGTCATCTTTCAACCAGTAAAAGATGATCGTGCAACATTGAGTTACCTCATGCACTTGTATACTCAGCCGCACAAATTACCACTCCATCCGTCCAAAAACAAGTTATTCTAGACGTTTTAGGACAGATTAACAAAAAATGTAAAATGATCTTGATTGCCCCTATCATTTATGCTAACCGGCTATTGCATACCTGTATGCACATGCAAACCTGCCAAATCGAGTAAAATGCCTTGTTTTATGTGACACAATTTGAATAACAAAACGACTTGTTTTTTTGGAATGGAGGGAGTAGCCAGTGAAAATCGGTAGGAGGTGGTCGACTTCCGATAAGGTTTAGCGGCCCCCACCACGTGCAGACGAAAAAAGAGTGAAGAAGCTTCATGCGTCATCGATCGGAAAGAAAGAATTGAACAGTCGAGTGTAGATTTAGCATTGCGGCTTCTCCATCATGGCGTGTTCCTCCCGACCAAATCAAACTATGGAGAGAATAGGCTCGATTTTGAAAACAACAAAATTCATCCAAGAGTATATTTTGAACATTTTCTTTTTTGAACAAAATATGGCACGACATAGACGTACTTTATGTACGCCAAAGAGTGCATATGCAAGGGAAACTTATCGTTTCCTAAGAATTTTTCAAAATGATTTTCTTTAAAATAATGAATTTCGAAGCCTACGACTATGGACATGCCAAATTCGAAGATGCACCCGACTTGAGACTGCTGCAAAGCCGGAGCACCCCCGCGCCCCGCTGCGCCATGGCGTGCGGACGCGAGGGAGATCTGCGTGGTGGGCCGGCAGAATCCGGCCGCGTTTTTGTCCAGTGCTCACGGGCATCTGCCGATGTTGATCCTCCCCTGTCCCATGATGCGACGGGAGACGGGACCCCCCCTGACCCCTCGGCTCTTGTGGTCAGCGAGCTTAACCCCCCAGGTTCTGGCGATCTATCTTATCTAGCGTCTTCTTCCGCGCTAACCTGAGTGCGAGCCCAGGCGGCCGTCACCGGAGCGGGAAAAAATGTGCCCTCGGCGACGTCGACCCGACGGCGGCAGTGCCGTGCGGGCCGGGGAACGCACCGCGCCATGGCGTCAGTGGCAGGCAGGGCGAATTGCAGCCAAGCGTATCGCTTGGTCCTCTGGACTCTGGACTCGAAAGGCACCGAGAGATTAACCCGCCAATCACCTCGAGTAGTTGCGCTTGACGGCGATCGAGAGACGCCTGAGATTCTCTCTGCGTTCTTGTTACTACCCTTTTTTTCATCAATATAATAATACGTACAATGTGTTTCTTGATACTGAGATTCTCTGTGTTGGAGAGGAAAGCCTAGGAGTACACGGGAGTCACCCCACCCAAATCACATACGGCCGCACGGCAGGACAAGAACTGATGATGTTTTTAACGAAAGATAAACAACTAAACACATGCACGACGTTTTTTTCTATGCGCAGAAGCTGTCTTTTTTTTAATCAGAAGCTGTCTTCTACGCAGTGACATCATCCATGTCGCGTTCTTTTCCCCGGCGAGGAGCATCGTTCCTACGTTGACAAAAAATAATTATAGAATAAATCACAAACACAGCTCATGTACGGTGTACCTTGTGTCCTTTCTCCCAGTTAGGGAGGTTGAGTGTTCCATTTTCCTTTGAAAATGTGTTTGCATTTTTTAAATCTTTTCTGACGCTCCGTTCAGTAGAAAGCACTGCAAACAGGTTCTACTAGGAATTTCCTAAAAAAAAAGAACAGCAACTAGCGGCAGAAGGATGGATGGAATCGCACGGAAACCTTCCACGGAGACCGTGCACTGTGCTGGTCAGCCAAAAAACTAGCGACCACTAGCACGGCGCCAGTGCCACTAATCACGAAATCTAATCCCGCGCACTAACCCCGTGTCGTAAACTAATCCCCCCAGACCAAATCGCGCGGGGCGATACGCGCCAAACTTTCACCGCCCAGGCACTAGTTCCAGTGGTTTGTTCCGTCTCGCGCTCTCCCTCTCAAGAGAGCGAGATGCGGCCGGGACGGGGAGCTTGAGCCAAAAGGGAGGAGGAGGAATCCGCTGTGGGCCTGCGGGAGTAGAAAAAACCAGCGCACTGGCCTTGGGAATTCCACGGCCTGGAATCTTCTTCCGTCCCTCTCCCTCTCCCTCCCTCCGCGGTGGTGGGTGTCCCATTCGCCTTTGATTCCATTTCCTAACCTCCGGCTTCCTCAGATCTGCGATCCTTATCCCCGGGTCTCCCAGCCCCCTCTCGTCGTTCGGCGCTGTCCCCTCGTCTCGTCTGTCCCAATGATTTTGTAGGTGAAAGAATCTGGGGCGTGCTTCCGCGCCGTTCTTGCAGACTGATGCTGTGAGGCTCCGTGTGCTCAAAGCTGTGTTTCAGTTGATGGGAAGAATGGATTTGGCGCGGATGTTTGATGCCGCTTTGGTTCCCGGGACCGGGAGGTGGGTGCTGGTGTGAATTGGCTTTCCTGTGATCGGATTGGTGCTTAATTTGAGCCTCTGGAGGTTTCTTGGGTGAAAAAAAGAGGATTTTGAGATTTTGGTATCAGGGAGTTGGGTCTACGTCGCAGGACCGGTGCTTGCTAGCTCGTCGCCATTGGTGCCGTGAGCTGCCCCTGTCGTACAGCCGTTCCTGTATCGAAGTTGGATTTTGGCGGATTATTACCTTTGTCGACCTTTCCTCAGAAAGGCCTGACCTTTTGGGTTCTGGCTGCAGAGCGCTGATTGGTGAACTCCTGCTGATCAACGGGTCCTCGGAGTTTTGGTCTAGCTGCTCAATCAACAGGACTTGCGCGGAAGAAAAGTAGTCTCCTGTGCTGATACTGCTTGCTAGTATTAAATTGTTCCTTGTGTTGAACAGAGATTCTGTTTAGCCAGAAGACAGAGTGCTCTGCTTTATATCCTGTCCGGAGCTCAACACAGTACTCCAAATCCATATTGGCGTGCTACTGGGAGTGGATAAGGAGGATCTTGGCCTAAACGAGTGGAGCAAAGCCATGGATATGCCTATGCCTTCCAACTGTGCCGGCTGCAATGGCAACATCGGCAGCCCCGTGGGGTCTTCAGATGATCCCTTTGGTGTTGCTGCCATGATGAACTTTGATGGATACTCAGAGCTCTGCAGCCCTTCAGTTGCTGATCAGATATTCTCGGTGCTGAATGACCCCTCGGCTGCACAACATATGTTTGCTATGTGGTCATCTTTGGGATCATCTCCGCGTGCTGCTGCTATGAGAGAAGACATGCCGTTTGACACCTATTCTGGACCTCCGGACGCAACTGCAGCACCTACTCAAAGGATCAATTCAGCATCGGTGTTGAGTCCAACTGGAGTGAACAAAGGGCTAAAAGATTCAGATGAGCTTGTTCCAAATAATAGTTCACAGCAAGGGAATATCATCATTCCGAGGTCTGTGGGCAACTATCTTGCAGACAAGATGCTCATGGCACTATCTTTGTTCAGAAAGTCACTGGGTGATGGTGTTCTTGCCCAAGTCTGGATTCCTGTTGAGCATGATGGCCGTGTCATGCTGAGTACATTCGAGCAGCCATTTCTACTTGACCAGGATCTTGCAGGTTACAGAGAAGTGTCTAGGAATTTCCTGTTTTCAGTAAAAGAGGAGCCTGGCCTGCACCTAGGGCTTCCAGGGAGGGTCTTCATATCTGGGGTGCCAGAATGGACCTCAAGTGTTCTATATTACAGTAAGCCGGAGTATTTGAGAATGGATCATGCTCTTCGTCATGAAATACGTGGGTCGCTTGCTATGCCAATTTATGACCCCAGCAAGGGATCTTGCTGTGCGGTGCTTGAACTTGTCACAAACAAGGAGAAGGCTGATTTTGATGCAGAGATGGACAGTGTTTGCAATGCCTTGCAGGCAAGTTCTAACTTGTTCTATGCTAAGGATATTTACTTTAGTGACATCAATGCTTAATATTAAGTTGATGTACTCATGAGTAGAAAAGGAGCTCTAGTATTTTTTTACAGAATATTTGTTCTCATTGCCATTTGTTATCTTCATTTGTCACTATTATTTTATTATATATATAATAGTAGGCAATCGCTTCTGTCAAAATTTTTGTTCACCCGTATGTTGTCAATTGTCAAGGCAAAGCATTTTGTTTTACACTTAGCATATACTTTATACTTATCCCAATGCTCTTCTGTAGGCTGTGAACTTGCAGACAACAACAGATCGCAGCAGTCAGAAGGTGCCACTCTTCGCTTCTAGCATGCTCCATGTAAACATCTGTCTTGCTATTGTGTTTACTGTTTACCTTCTGATGTTTAATGCATGCACTCTCTTCATATCCAGGTTTACTCTGAAAATCAGAAATCTGCTTTCGCTGAGATTTTGGATGTTCTAAGAGCTATTTGTCATGCACACATGCTTCCGTTGGCCCTTACGTGGGTTCCTACATCAAATAGTATTGATAATGGTTACTGTGCTGGAAAGAATGCCGGGGTTGATTCACAATCAGGAAAAGCAGTACTTCGTATCCATGAATCAGCTTGTTACATTAATGATGCAAAGATGCAGGGGTTTCTTCATGCATGTGCTGAACGTCATCTTGAGAAAGGCCAGGGTATTGCTGGTCGAGCACTTAAATCCAATCTGCCATTCTTCTCTCCTGATGTAAGAGAGTACAGTATCGAAGACTACCCACTTGCACACCATGCTCGTAAGTTTGGCCTGCATGCTGCTGTAGCCATCCGGCTGAGGAGCACTTACACTGGTAACCACGACTACATTCTAGAATTTTTTCTCCCAGTCAACTGCAAGGGCTGTGGAGAGCAGCAGATGTTGTTAAACAACCTTTCCAGCACAATGCAAAGAATATGCAAAAGCTTGCGAACAGTTTCTGAAGCTGAGGTCGATAGTGTTAGTGCTGCTGTGGCATCAACGGATAAGAAGAATAATGGAACTTTGCCAACTGGTAACTCTGAAACTTCCTCACATGATGACCAGCCAATTACAGAATCTGCATTCCAGGATCTATCTTTGGGTGACAAGCGAGGAGATATAGAACCTGACCAGGTGTGGCATTATTATAAATATACCATTCTATCCAACCATTTCAAAATTTTTACAGAGATTGTGATTTTAAGACACTTATTCAGTACTATGCAAACCAATTGGATGTCTTGTAAGATTTTTCAAGATGGAATATATTCTGTTGTAACACTAGTTGCTGATACGTCCATTTAATTTTATTTTTAAATGATGATGGGATTTTTGTTATGTTACCTTGTTGATGAACTTTGTTCCTCACTGCAGGCACATACTAGCTCAAGGCGGCGAGTTGCAGAGAAAAAACGCAGTACATCCGAGAAGAATTTTAGTTTGGATGTTCTTCGGAAATACTTTTCTGGGAGCCTGAGGGAAGCTGCAATGAGCCTTGGTGGTGAGCTCCTACTGCATCTATTAAGTCTCAGTTGAATCAAAATGTGTTGTGATATTCACGTAGCAGAGTTTCTTAGGTTACGTAGATAGAAGATTATGAAACAAATAACTTCTGACACTTGCCTATAAACACCATTGCAGTTTGTCCGACGACTTTGAAACGGATATGCAGACAACATGGAATTTCACGATGGCCATCTCGAAAGATAAACAAGGTTAATCGTTCGTTGAAGAAGATCCAGACAGTCATTAATTCAGTTCATGGTGTGGATAGATCCTTGCAGTATGATCCTGCTACTGGGTCCCTTGTTCCAGCAGCCTCTCTTCCAGATAAGATGTCATTCTCTGCTTGTGATTCATTGCCTACTCCATCTGTTGGAAAAACAATGGAGGAAAAATCTAGCCCAAAATCAGAACAAGGTTTCTCTTCACCTGATAGAGGGCAAAGAGAAACATGCCAATTTCACATCTCCAGTACATCGGAAAGGGAAGGTGATGAAGTTCGAATGTTAGCAAACAACAACAATGGCAGTAGAAACTACGCTTCTGATGCTGCAAAGGTCACATCACATTCAAACTCTGAAGATGCACAAGGTTCATTATATCCCATTGTTGCTGTTAATTCTTTGCGTACCCAAGAAACAGGCTACATCTATTCTGCGACATATCTCCACCCAAGCAACGGTAGCATCGAAGACCAAACAGCAGGAAGGAACTCATCATTTGTACAAGCAGATGTCACTATGGTTGACGGTCATGACACCAAGGAGCACACCCATCCTTCCACCTCTGGTACGACTGATTCTTCCAGCGGCAGCGCATCAAGTCAGCCTACTTTCAAGGGGGACCCAGGACACATCGTCAAAGACAGAAGCAGCCCAGCACTGACAGTCAAGGCTACCTACAACGGTGACACTGTGCGGTTCAAGTTCCTACCAGTAATGGGCTGGTATCACTTACTGGAAGAGATAGCAAAGAGGTTCAAGCTGACAACAGGAGCATTCCAGCTCAAGTACAAGGATGACGAGGACGAGTGGGTGATCCTGGCAAGCGACTCCGATCTCCAGGAATGTGTGGACGTCCTGGACTCGATCGGCTCACGCAACGTGAAGCTGCAGGTGCGTGACCTCCCGTGCCTCGTCAGCAGCTCGGGCAGCAGCAGCTGCTTGCAGGTGGAAGCGCACAGCTCATGACAGAACGAGACGCCTGGGGCATCACCACCTAAACCGTAGCCTTTTGTAGTAGGTCTAGTATTCTGTTGCAGCCATGGAGGATCTGTGTTTGTGTTCACGCCATCCCATCCATGGAATGTACAAATGGCTAGAGCGAAAAAAGGAAGTGCAATACTCTGCCGCACGGATATCGTTCAAGGTTGAAGCAGTGTCGAAAAGATCTCGGCTTACTCTGTTGCCAGTTTCAAGTTCTTGACAATAACCTTTTATCACGATCGTTTAAGATGCGACGATGACTATATCCGAATTCAGAGTCCGGGTTACTTGCAATGGAATTCAGAGTCTGGGTTCTTTGCTTTACATGATGATGAGGAATTTCAGTGTTTCTGAACTTCCTGTCTTTTTTAAACATAAGTCTGTTTCTCAGTCCTCTCGAGAAATGCGTGCGTGAGGCGAATGCTTTTCTCGAGTCGTGCAAACCGGTTGCGAGTGAGTTACGGTACCAGAGGAAATTTGCTGCCTTGCGTGCTCATTCAAAAGCGTCGATCGTCGGCCGGTTCCTGCGCTCTGAATCCTTGATGGTGTTGGTACCGCGATAGAAGTCCGCTGTGCTACTGCGCGACTCGGAGCCGATCGAGTCGGTTGTTCAGGTAGCACCGATGCAGTGCACGGCCAGTCGGTCGAGCTGAGACAAACGGGCGTGAAGTTTGGTGCATCCGACACGTTTTTTTTGAAAGGATACATCCGGCACGTGAGAAGCAACAAGCAAGGCCTGTCAAGTGGCCGCGAATGCGACCGCCATTCCTGATGGATGTGCAGGAGATCAGCACGTCCGGACTCCGGACGTTGCCAACTCGAACTTTGCTACAAGTTCACAAGTATTGTAGTTCTGGTGCCGGATTTGAGTTTTGGCTTCTGCGCAGGTTTAAATCCACGTCCAATTCCGAATTCCTATTTCCTACCCAGAACAATTCTCACAGGTGAATTCCCTCTCGAACATGAACACACGGGGCTGGAGGCTTGCGCTCCGCGCTGCGTGTGCTCGTAAAACACCATGCTCAACAAAACGTGAGGGGGGCCCTTTTCCATCCAAGAAACGAAGTCATTCAATACAAATTCCGGTGGGAACAGCACAGCCAGGCTGCATGACAATTTACGCCGGACCACAGCATGATATAACTATATACGAAAAGTGCTTATGAAACTGTCATACCCGTCAACAACTGGCAGCAAATAGTAGTTCACAAGCATCCAAGAACAGTTGTTGGTCAATACATACCAGTAGGTACTTCAAACAAATAGTTCACACTTCAAACAGCAATGCAGCTCCCATAGTGGGGTTTACGACATGACCAATACAGTAGGTACTTAAAATCCACAGATAAACACGGTGTCAAACAGTAACACCGAAATAACATGGATACATGGAATACTCCAGGATACTCCTTGAGAGTAAAACATCTCAGCAGTAAAACATGACACGCTTCACATTCTCCTTGAGAGCAGGCAAGGGCCTAACAGCAACACTTCCCGCAGCCCTGCTGCTGCGTGCCGCACCTGGTGGAGGGCCACGGGCACCACTTACCATTGACCCGCTGTCAGAGGTATCTGGCTCCATGTAGAAGCGAGCTCGGAAGGCTGCCAGATGAGCATAGTATGCCGGAGGCACTGCAAGAAATCAAGCAACGACAACAAGTTATTTGGCAAGGGTAAACACCACACCGGAAGGGACGGTCTAGAGCAGACAATAGATTGATGTTCTCAAGTTGGGCTTACCAATTGACACAGAGCGGGTGCACCTAGCATACCTGCAAAAGTTGAAAAAAGGTTTAATAGGCAGCAATTCAAGCGAACGCAGAAAGTAATGGATTGATGGGGCAGTGGATATTACGTGTAGCACAGGTTGTTTGTCAGAGTCTGCAGCTCATCAGCTGTAAACTTGTTTTCATCCCACAGGACATGATAATGAGCAGGGCGGCTTGTTCCCTGAATAGATGAAAAGTTCAAATCAGTATCACTAAATATGTCCCATCCATCAAGGAATGAATTAAAAGGAGGGTGAAGAATTAACCTGAATGCCAGCATGGCTACACAGGTAGAAATCAAACTCAGTAGGATGACAAATCTTTGAATCAACCACGGTACCTAAACTCAGATCAATGAAACAGTTTCTGGTCAGATTCAAATAAGAAATGCCAACCCCAAAAAGAAAACTGGAGGTGGGCCGTGAACTAACCAGGCAGTATGTTTCCACTTCTATCAACAGTACGCTGATCATTGTGGTTATTAGCAAACAACCTAGTGTGATGTCGCTTCTGAACTACCACAAAAGTAACTGGAGGCTGGTAATTGGGCTCCAAGGATGCACAGGCCTATATCCATGGTTTGGCAAGGGCAGTGTGAGAAAAAGATGAATAACTAGTACACCAGATGAATGCAATCGAATAACAAGTACCTTTCTGATGGCATCGAGTTCATACAGCAATACTTGATAGAACTGACCCTCACTGACACCATCCCTGAAATTAAAACTGTTTAATATACTGAAAATTGTGGTCAGAAAAAAGATGCTCATGCAAGGGTCCGAACCTGTAGAATATGATCCTCTGAGGTTTCTGTCCAGTTGCCCTCTTAAAAGAAATGAGAAGTTCCCTGCACGGTCAAAAGAATTTACACATACAGCAGAATCCAAAAATAGAGAAGTGTAAATAAATCTCATTATACATCAGTAAAGACCATACTTGATCATGCCACCAGTTACCGTCCCTCTTTGTGGATCTTGCCATACTTTGAAAAGATCCTGAATCAGCTCCTGGCGATGGGCTTGAGCACTCACTAGTCCAGCATACTTGGTGACCTCAGGCCAGTCTTGAGAAGCAACAACCTAGGAAGGAAATAACAATATAGTAAAAACAAAAGGTGAAACTTCAACAGCAGAACTTCTGGACTATCATCGCTGTAACAAGTGCTGCACTTACAGCTGCAATGGAAGGACTGGAATCTTCTCCAGGATGAGGATGGGTAACATCAGCACCAAATATAATAGTTGGCCTGTCACTGACAAGGGGGATTCTCCTTGTCAAAGCATCTACAAGTACAGTATTCCTTCCCCCAACCTGAAAAGAAGGCAAACCATGAGAAAACAAATGATTCAGGTGTTACTTAAGGATGGAATGGGGTGGAGAGATTTTACCTTAACATTTATTTTGAGTGCAACATTTGCAAGATACTGCTTGCTCATCTTAAAAACATGCTTGGTCAAACAACACTGGGAGACCAATCCAAGATCAGTCTCACAGATCCTCTTGAGATCCCCTGAGGATTGAAAAGAATGCTGATGACAATGTATTCAGTCAACTAAGTTTAAGTTTCCCTGCTGGTAGAGAACATTACCGTAAAGAGAGCCATTATTGTCAGGCAGTATTACAATCAGCAGGTCAAGTTCCCTGCCCTGGGGTCTCAGTATGTTCATTGCATCTTGATAACGTGCCTTTAATGCTCTGTCGACATGTTCTGGCCTAGCAGTCAGTGGCGGAAGCACAGGCTCAAGAGCAAAGTCCTAGAGAGAATGGAAAATATTGAGAGTAAATAACACAAAATAACCAAAGGGACATTGGGCACGAATGATTTTGAAGGACAAAGGACAAAGGCGTACCATTCCAGATATTTGGCACATGATAGCCAGCTCATGACAGAAGCCCCTAGCAGCACTATCTTGCACATTCCGAGAAAAGTTAATGCATGCCCAGTTGCTGACTCTCCCACCATTAACCATTTTCTACCCAGAAAAAGAACAGTAAACGCAACAGTTATGATATTATTAAATCAAATAAATAAACAACAAAAAGGTAACATGCCGACGGAGGCAAGCAAAAGATAGAAAACAGATGTTATCTAGATTATAATACTGTCAACGGCACATCGTAACCCCAATGATTAAAATTACTGCAGCTGACATGTTGCATAAAAGACGGTCCTAAACTACCCTACTAGAGTTTGATCCAAGGAAAAAAGAAAGCAAAATCCCAGACAATTCAGGAACTCTCGATAGAGCTTTTTGTTTAAATAATAAAAAATCCTACTTCCCAAAATTCTTCCATGCGAAACTAGATCCTGGATTTTTTAGGTAAGGACATGGCAAAAACAGAATGAAATCAAATACAAGCAGTGAAGCGATTAACTCATCAGTAGCTACGACTCTGTAATATGCAAAAACAGGCTATGCATCCACTACTTCGTCCTCTCAGTCATTCAGTCCAAAGCCTATCAGAGATATTTCCTTCATTCCCCCAGTTACTTTTTTGGCGACAACCTTTTCATAACATGCATTGGTTCCAAATCTGGGGCTCTCACCTCGCGCTAAATCAAGAGCTCAGTAGATTTAGATTTTACGCTTATTTAATTTTGGTATGGTTGTCAACTAATGTTACCATAAAAGGAAATTCAATAACATTTGAAGAAACAAAGGGAAAGTGAACTTATCTAGATTTCTTGGGACACATTTAACCAAACATACCTTATTCATCATGTTCCATTGACCAACTCTTGGCAAGACATCCTTCTCTCGGCCGCTATCATGGTATTTAAGCTAATTACACAAAAGTAATCATTCCACATCAGTAGCGACACACAACATATGCATAATATGGAAAACAAAATGCAGTGATGCAGTTAGACGTCAGAAAATGTAACTTACCCTTGGTGGAGGCAGAACACGAGCTTCAACTGCTGCAAGACGTTCATCAATTCTTATACCAAATTCCTGCGCATACGGGTCTTCATAGTATGCATTGTGATGCACAGTCTGAAAGGCAAAATAAGGAACTAAGTCAGAATCATCAACTCAGCTGATTGACCTTGGTTAATACTGAAACAATAGGCAATAAAACCTCTGATAAAATAGCTGCCACTCTTTCACCAGAAAAATACAACTAAAGAAACATTTTAATGATCAAACTATAGCAGATACCCTACCACAAATTCCAGAGAGACAGATCATTTCAGATACACAGGCAAATATGTAACCATGACCCCAAAAAAATGACAAGTGGTAATAATTTAGTAGCATCCCTACATCCTAAAGAATTAAAAAGTAAATGAATAAGCAGAGCTTCCAACGCTCAAAAGCTTAAAAAACTGCTACAAATGGCTATAATTGCAGCATGGTTAAACACCTGAATTCATGAGATGTGGATCACAACAGTGATGAAATAATTTGCACAAAACATATGATCAACAGCCACCTGCAAGATGTCCAGCTCACGCTCTTGAGGACGCTGACAGGTCACTTTCAGCAGAGCAGTGATTTGTTTCTCATTGAGTCGCTTTGAGTAACGCTGTCCTTCAACTATCTTACAGACCTAATATTTGATATTTCAAAGCCATAAGAAATTTATGATAATATAATATGGTGAAACTGGATGCGAAATTGAGAAAACATTTGAAGAATAAGCGTAATATAGCAAATCAATTTCGATGGAGATAGTTGAAGACACTAACTTCCATAGGCAGATAATTAGGTCTTTGCTGATTGCCCACTTGCAAGCAAGGTAAAGTGGTGTGTTGAATACTAAAACCATAAGTCTCCATGAAGTATTGCACCACAGTCTTCACAGTACCACGATCATCAACAGGGAATCTATCACAGAGAATGTAATAAAATCATGTCAGAGCATTATCCCCTAAGCTATTAGCTCATATCAGCAAAGGGGGCACACATACGATAGCTCTCTTGTTGCTTGTGAAGTGAGGCCAGAAATACGATATTTTCTGCGCATGTTTCCTCGGTGTGTGACCTCTACCTTCACACCTCTCAGGGCCTTTTTGATCTACAGACAAAAAGAATGTCAGTAACTTAGCACCAACAAAGCATAAACAAAAGTTAGGCAAGGTAATGATCCAAACCTTCACGCGATCAGAATCAGACAATGGTCTGACTGAGATATCTCTGTTAAGAAGCTGAGCAACAAAATCAATCACAGGAAGAGGCTCGATAAACGCAGTAGATGACATATCTGCAAGGGCACAAATCAAAGGCTAAGACAAAGACTGACATTGTTTCCATAAACTACACCAAGCCCATGTAAACTTGAATGTAGCATACTACTGCTGTGGATCTTGTGTGACGACCGAAAGAAGAGCAGTGAAATGAAAAAGGCTGAAGTGACATTATCTAACCGATATTCAGTGAAAGGCCCATCTGTGTCGGCCTTATGCTTTGGTAAAAACCGCGCCAGCTTTCCAAACCCTCACCAAGTTGCTGTCGTCTCCCTAAGTTGGGAGAATAAAATGACCTACCAACAGGAGAATACCTACACAAGCGAAGTGTAACTATAATGAAGACTTTGCCGTGGGGAAAAAAACGTACAAAAATACAACTAGCTAAAATATCACCTTGCAGTAGGCAATTCACGTAGCACAATGTCAAGCACTTGAAGAGCTTCTTGAGGAGCATCTGCTTGCCTTCCAGCTAGGAACATAGCTAAATGGTGGAGATCAGCACGGGCAGCAAATTTGATCACCACCCTAAATACTCTCTCACGCCTGAACCAGAAATAATGGCAGAAGTGAGCATGAAGTTTTGTTGTGCATATGCCCCAAATATAGACACAGAAGCAATAGCATACCTTTGCCCGCCTTGGCCACCACCAAGACTATCTTCCTCATCTTGCAAGGTAATTTCAAATGTCCTAGAAGCAAATGGCAAAGGTCCAGCTGTGTAAAGGCTCTTTCTTCCATCATATGCAGGTAGACGCCCACCCAATTGGGATTGTCTATACAGCCTTACGAGCTCTCCCATGACGGCGCGATTGACACCACGTGAAGTAACCTCAGGAGTTATAGATACCTGAAAGCAACAGATTGATGAACAGAAATCACAAAATAAAAGTTGACATGAAATTACTTCTCAAGAGGAGCTTACATCGTATTGGTGAAGGTCTTTGTCAGGAAGTTCAGCAAAGAAATGGTTTGCCTTCACAATGCACCTGTCCCCATAAGTGCCCTTTCCGGGGCGCAACGGGAATCGAACTGATTTGCTTGATGCCGGTGCCACTTGAATTTCTTGGCTTGTGGAAGTCTGACCACGAATAGCAAGTTGCTGAAATTGTTGCTGGACATGTCCAGAGCTCACCTCTGCCATAGGCTGTGAGGATGAGCCAGGTCCCGATGGGGATGGTGAAACCACCGGGGCTTGATACTGGACATATGGGGCTTGGTGCAGCTCGGGAACTGTTCTGGATGGACCTGGAGGAACATTTCGTCCAACATTACCTCCCCGATGCCCGCCATAGTATGGCTGTGGCATCCCACCACCTCTGGGACGAGGACCACCACGTCCCTGGTAGTCACCTCCACGACCCTGGTAGTCGCCACCACGACCCTGGTAGTCACCACCACGTCCCTGGTATTCACCACCACGTCCCTGGTAGTCGCGTGGGTGGATACTCAGGTGGCCCACCGCCCGGGTGATGTGGCCCTGGCCCTCCACGGCCCTGATAATGTCCACCACGGCCCTGGTGTTGACCGCCACCACGGCCACCCTGTTGAGGAACCCAGCCACGTCCTCCCCCATGTTGTTGAGTTCGCTCAGGTCGATGTGAGGAACCTTGTCCAGAAGCCCCTGAAGACTCTCCAGAAGTTTCTCCAGAGCCGCCAGGACCAGTTCTCTTCTTCCGCACCATGATGGGCACTGGAAAGAAAAGAATACATCAAGACTGAGATTATGAAAGAAAAAAACCAATGTATCAACACTTAACATGAAGAAAACTGTTTGACTGTATATCTGTGAGAAACAAAATAGCCACAGAAGGTAGTACACTGAGGAGAATTGCAACAGTTTACAAAACACACACACACACACACAAATAGATCAGCTGGTAGCCTGGTACCAAGCAGCATCCAGCATCTAGGACTCGCAACGCGCAAAAAAAAAAAAAGAAAAAAAAAACCTAAGTAAAAGTAGAGAAGGGAAATGTAATTTCACAAGTAGTAAGAAATAAGACATCAGTAACTGATTGCAATTTTATTGGCTTTACGCTTTCTTGGTTTCGATTCTTTCACTGTTTCCGTGGTTGGCTATGTGCTTCTATTTAAAAGAAAGTGTGGAAGTAGAGGGTTAGGAAAATCTTAGAAAGGGCATATCAGATAAAGCAGAGCTGCCATGTAGGTGTTTCCCAGATACCTAAAATTGTCTTATCATTAAAAAAACACATATAGAGAGAAGCAATTAATAAAACCAGACAGTTGCCCTTTCTACAACTGTATAACAATAATTACACTTTCATTTGAAATAGAGAATGTATGTGATAGAGTCTCAGGGGTGTCCAAACTACACCAGAGTATGAGTTGAAACGCATGGATGAGAACAATGCGTCACTGCACTACAACTACACAAAATGAGCAGAATCCTACTACTAAACACTAGCGCTATTTGGCATGTTTAAAGTTTGGTTTTAGGAAGATCATTTTGTAGCTATAGCTGTTCGACAGGAATGCCTTGAGATCACATCAAACAATGTTTATGCTACCATCAACACTTTGGCCATGATTAACAGAACAGCAGCTTTTATCACGATGATGGAACACATCCTTGTGCGTCCATGCTCTTGTAAGCAAGATCGAGAGTTCACACTTTGACACTGAATGAGAACATCAAACATTAGGCATAAGTATTAAAAAAAGGCACAAAGTGATGTCTGGAACACATCTGCATTGTTGGTGGAGGCTGCATTTTAACTCAACACACTGTTACATGCCAAAACTAATCCTTGTATGTTGGCCAGAGAAAAAGGACAAAAACAAAAAACAGTCCCACTAAAGCCCCATTAACCACACTCAGACACAAGGTTCAGCAGCTACAACACACAAAAACAGAGTACCCATTTTACCTTAGCGTCTAGGTAGTAGGTAAATAATAACACAAGCACATAAGCAGCAGAAGGGAGTAAGACGAAATAATATGCTGAGAGTTTGGTAGCATCAGGCAAGCAGCTCGCCGAAACAGTAAGCACTTGACACCTGAAATAACAGAGGTTCCTCATCGCGCAAAGCAACTAAACCTACCGCGCCCACATTATGCGCTTAGCCTAAACAACCGAAGATGAACGCAAAAAACACGCGCAAATCGCCAAGCCCTCATCGGATCAGCTCGCCACCGAGCTAGAACCGGCCAAATCGACCAACAGACCCCACAAAAACCGCCAGCACCAGCTCGAACTCATCCATTCCATTCGAGCACCAACACCGCCGCGAGGAAGTATAACCCACCCCCGAAACCCTCGAAGGGTACACTTGGGCACACATCAGCGGGCGAGAAGCAGCAGATCTAGCGGAGAACGGGAGGGAGCGATACCTGAGCAAGCTCGCGGAGCGGCGGCGCGGGATAGGAACGGAGCGGGAGTGCTGGGCTCCCCACCCCACTAATGGCGCGCCCTCTTTCTACTGCTGGTGCTCGCTGGGTGGTGCTCCCCCCTGCGTGTCCACCACCACCCTCTCCGCCTTTTTTGAGGAGCGGAGGCGGAAGGCGACGGCCGCTTGTGGTTAATTAGCGGCAGCGGCAGTGCGGCTCGCTGGGGAAAGCGCCGAAGCGAGCGCAGGCACACACAGGGGCGCGGCAGGGGAGGGTGGCTGGGTGGGTGCCCGTGTCAGGGTCAGGGTCAGGTCTCGGCGCGGGGCGGGTCGCGTCGCCGTGGACCCGGCGACCCGTTCGGGAGTGGGAGAACGTGGGGCGCGTGCCACTGACGGGGTGGGGCTCAGTGGCGGGCTCCACTGCCGCGATTGGGCCGGTAGCCCGGTACCGCCTCGGGCGGGACGCGCCTCCGTGGGATTAGTGGTGGGGCTAATCAAAGGTTTAGGCGCAAACGACAGTGGGGGCCCGGGTGTCAGGAGTGGATAATCGTGCCCCCTCGCCCTGTTGTTCCCCACAGGGCCCCAGAGACGTTTCGATTGGTGATTGGATCGCCTCGCTTCCGTGTCCCCGTGTGCGCTACGCGATCATACCAACAGACCGATCGAATACC
This sequence comes from Urochloa ruziziensis, assembly GCA_015476505.1. NCBI lineage: Eukaryota > Viridiplantae > Streptophyta > Magnoliopsida > Poales > Poaceae > Urochloa > Urochloa ruziziensis. The sequence continues at coordinate 44,629,848 of CM027125.1, forward strand.
ATTGATCCACCCACAGCCCAAGGCGTCTTGTGCGTACCGGCGTGAGAGGGACGAGCTGGGCGAACACGGATGAGGGGTTACGCTACGCCGGCACATCAATGACCGCGAGGCGCCAACCCGTGCGTAATGTGGGGTGGGGCAGGGGTGGTTCGCCGGTGGCGGGTCGCTGTCGCTCGCCGCGCTCCCGTTTCGGCTAAGCCGTTCAGGCCCGTAAAAGGGAAAGGAACGGGTCAAACGGGCGCGCCGCGGTGCGCCAGGCGGTCAGCAACAGTAGTAGCAGCATTTGCTGTCGCGCCCAACGGGCGGGCCGGGCACGCACAGACCTACGCGTACGCGGCCACACACCCTAGCGGATCGATGGCCCAGATCGGTTCCGCATCCGGGGTGCACGCGCCAGTGCGTGGGGCGCACCGCACTGTTCACGCCACTCGCCTAACCTGGGGGATGTGGATGACATGACGAGCCCACCGACCTTGCGGGCCCAGCGCGCAGCGAGACGGGCGGCGTGACAGCGCGTGGCGCAAGTTGTTCCCGCCCGATGGACGAAACAGTAGGTGGGCCCGCGCTTGGAGGGCCGTACCGTACCGGGCGCGCGCTGTGCCGTTGCACTGACGGGCCCGCGGCCCGATGACGGGGACGGGGATGTGGAGCCCGCAGTACGGGGTTGAGAGGAGGTGGGAGCCCTTCCGCTTTCGCGCCTCGCTCGCGACCAGAAGAGGGGGCTAGAGAAGGCGGAGGCCAGTGTCCAGTGGGCTGCATCGGGCCTCAGCCAGAATGACATAGCCGGCCTTCTCCAGCAAAAAGCCTCGAGTACGTACATGGTACATGCCGACTCGACGCAGCAGATAAGCAACACCCTCGTCACAGGCGTGTCGCTCTGTTCGCGGTCGCGCTCGCAGACGCACCGCTGAGAGCTGCAGGCTCTTTGTGCTGAGTCGTGACAAGCGTACTCCTTTGATACAGCGGGTATCACGTCGATCGTACTCGTACGCCACGTTCGTCTTGTCTTGGTTTCGGTGGAGCGGCGGGACAGTTCTTCGTCTCAGTGCGCTAGAGTTAGCACTAGCATCATGGGTGCACAGTGCTGGTGCACCAATGCACAGGATCCCTCGGTCCTAACCATTTAACGAATTCGTCGTGTTGAAGACTAGTAGAAAGTACGTCTAACGATTAACTAGGAACACCAATGCACCTTGCTTTCTAGCGTTGTAAAAGAAAAAAAATAGCTTTGCCGAAACAAAGACAGCACGTGGCTCCGAAACAAAGACAGCACGCGGCCCTCGGAACTGTTTCTGAACAATGCATGCTCGCCTTTCACGAAAAGGCAGTATGCCTGATCAGAAAAACGAAAGACAGAGAAGGAAGCTTACTCAAAATAAAGAACCTATAGTACAGTAGCATGCATGATGCATTTGTTCCTCCTGATCTTGCCACACATGGTCTTTCCAGCACGTACTGCCTTTAAGAGATCTACTAGTATTTGTGAAGTGGCTAAATGTGAGTTTTCCTCTTGTTTTATTCTACATTTTGCGGTACTCTCTCAATCGACTAAACTGAGGTAATGGCCAGATGTGGCCGTGAAGCAAATCGAGATTTGACAAGGTCTAGAAAATGAAATTTTATCCCTTATACGGTAGGCAAACAAAAATGGAATTAAAATGAGAAGGACTTTTTTTTTGAATAATTTATAATTGAGAAGGACTATGTGACAAGGACAATTCACAAAGCTACTCGCTAGCTTGGTACGGTGCCATGCGATCTCTTCTAGACGAAAGGGACCATTCTGGCTTGCATTGAAAGCAAAAGAGAGCTCTAAGCATGAGCCACCAAGAGCTTGATCATAAACGACAGGATGCTAAGAGCCTACTTAGCATGGCATCTAGTGAAACTTTTGCTACACATACACCCTGACACTGCTATATGGACAGAAGAAAAGGAAATGGTCCCGATAGCTTGCCTTAGCTTTGCTGGTCGCCACCATCCGGCTGATACCACTGTTACATCGCAACATCTTGCTTTTCTTATTATCTTATTAGTTCACGGAATAAGAATTTAGTGTTTTATAACTAAATAAATTAACCGGAAGCAGGATCAAATGCTACTGTACTGCATCCCCCATCGTTTTCCTCAAGCAAAATGGTTTGCTACGGTTGCTCATCAAAGAGATGAGGCAAGATGTCGTCTGTTTCACACCCCCGGTACACGCGGACCCCCCACGCAGTCCTCCCCGACGGCGCGACGTGACTGTTCCACGGGCCACGACGCGCCCGGACGGACCAGCTGATCGCATCGCATTCGCATGGCTGGCCATCGGCGCTCCACGGTGACTGACATGTGGGCCCGTGTCAACGAGCCCGTGAACCTGCGCGTGGGGCCAGGGCAGAGGGGCAGTCGTCGCCGACGTGGGAGCCGGCAGGCCCGGCACGGCGCGCGGCCCCCGCCTGTATCCCTTGTCGTCAGGCCGTTCAGTGGTCGAAACGTGTCCCACCCGGGCGCAGGAGAGGGCCCGCCCTGCACGACGGCGTGGTACGGGCGCACGCACCTCTCTGGTGGTGACACTGGTGCTGTGCGTGTACTGCTGTGCTGCACGTCTGCACCCCTCGCCCATAATGCCGTGGGCCCGCCGCGGCCGCTTCCTCTCCTCCCCGCGCGTGGTTTTTGGACGATGCTACGCTTGTGTGGCGCTGCGCACCTTCAGCGAGTGGCACGGGCGCATTGGCCTTGTTGCGCTTGCGGCCATGAGGTGGTGGATGGGCCCGGCCTCATGGCGGCCCGAGGCGGGAGAAGGATCCAACGCGCCTCTTGGATGGACACAATGGGCATGGCGCTTACTGTTCCGTGCTACGCAAGTGCCAATGGCTGTCCCTTTTTTTAATTGTCGGCACTCGGCAGCCTGGCCGCGTCGGCCAGGGATGTTACTGTCGCGATAAGGGCGTGCGTGTGCGTTTTTTGGGACGTAGCTGCCGTGTCTTGTCTTTTGCAAAAGCAAAACTTACTGCAACCACAAAGCCACAAACCTGCTATAGGCCTAGTCGTTAAAAAAAGAGAGAGAGGAAATGCTATGGAGTTCGGCTGCATAAACCGAGGTGTAAAACAGGCTTTTCAATGGAGTAAGCGCTCGTGCAAGACGGCATGGCATGAAGTGCCAAGATTAGAGCGAAACAGTGAATGCCAATGGTAATTTTTCTTGCCCGATGTCTCATGCACGAAGGCTACTGTGGCCATCTCTGGTTTACAGTTTACCGTATGCATGCGTATCCAGGCGGCCCAGAGGGTGAAAACGACGATTCGTGTGTACTCGGGTAAAAGAGGCAAAGAGCGCTGTTAAAGATTTGTCGTGTAGCTGTTCTATCAATGGCATTTGGTACTCCGAGCTAGCTAGTGGCATTATGCCTCTGTTTGACTGACTCCACAGTTGCTTAGGTTACCGGTCCGTTTCTCTTTCTCCCGGTCCTAGGCTCCTATAGCTACGAGTAGTAGCTACAGAGATGCTCGGCAGCAGGTGGCTGACTGGGTCGCTGCGCTCACCTCAGCTCGCACATCAGTACCCAATCACGCATTTTAACCGCAGGCTTACTTAGTTCAACGACGACACGCACGGCCTAATCACCGCAAGAGAACAAACGATGGCCCAACTAGAACGATCCGATCAACTGTTCCCCGACGTCCGTCCCGAGCGAAATCGCTGTAGGAAACCAGTAAAAAGCAAGCCCAATCGGGCGGCATGGGCGCGCACGACCACGCCAGCAGCGCCCTCCTCGACAGCCCGCCGCGAGCAAACAGGAAGCGATCGAGCAAGCAAGCGACCGACGTGCCCGAGCGAGCCGGGGCCGCGCGGCGGTCAAAACTGAAAAGAGCCCCCTGCCCTGCCCTGCCCGCCCCGACGGCCCCGACCCGTCATCTCTCGCAGCGGCGCACAATCATGCACGCCGCGAAACTGTATGATCGATCGACCTGACGGGTGGGCCCCATCATGGTAGGGCCTACACGGCAGTCACTCAACTGCAGGGGACATCAACTGCAGAGGATCTCATTCCGGCAGAGCTGCCGCCCGGAAGCGAGGAAAAAGGCAGAAACCGGAAGCGGGCAGGGGGAAAAGCGGCGCCGAAGCGGGACAAGGAGGAAAGGGGGGGACACACGGGCGTACCTTGATGGGGGCGCCCGTTCTCCACCCGCATCGCCATGTCAAGGTCACAAATCATTCGCGCCGCGCGCGAGAGCCAGCCGGGGTCGCGGCGGCCGCTCCTTCCCTTGGTACGTCGTTCGTTGCCGAGGGAAAAAATGGTTCTCTTCCCTTCTCTTCCGCGTGCGATGGCTGGCTTGCTGGCCTGGGGGCGTGAAAGATCACTAGCGCGCGCTGGGGAGAGATGCCGGGGTCTTATTGGTGGCGGGAGACGACGCGCTAGCGATGGCTAGGAGGGGAGGAAGAGGAGGAGGTGGTGGGGCTCGGCTGCCTCACTGGCCTCGTCGTAAGCAAAAGATATCGGTGATGTATGAGCCAAGATATGCTATGCCCAATTATTGCCGTTCGCCGCGCCGGGTAAGGAAAAAATATTGCCCGGGCGCGGGCCGGTATGTGGATGTGGCTTCCATTTCCGCGATCGATCGAGCGAGGTGCGAGCACTCCTCGTATTGGTAATGGTGCGGATCAGCCACTCGCCATTAGCCCTGATCGGTGCGCGCGCGAGCTTTAGCTTCCGTTGGGCGGAGGGCCCCCCTTCTCCCCAGAAATGGGTTGCCACTACCGCCACCGATCAGATTCGCCATCACGAAACAAAAAAGGCGTGCCGCACGGTCAAGGGGGAAACCTTTGCTAGATAAGGCTATCCGAGTTGCCAACTATAGTCCATTGAAATGACCCGCACATGTATTTTTTTTTAGCAACATGGCAGCATACAGTCCCAAAGAAAACAAGACTGCACTAAGCCAAAGGGTTATAGAATTTTAAATTTTTAATGCGGTCAGATCATTCGTTATAAGTTGCGATCTTAGTCGACATTTGAGTAATCCGACGTGCAATGGCCAATGGCTTATCTGAGAGGGTGACATGTAGAGATGTAGGTAATCGCTCACCTAAACCAAAAGTTATGCCCCCCGCAATTTAGTATCCGAGCGAGTTGCAGCTGATGACCATGTTGGAAAGGGACTGCAAGCTCATCCGCTTTGTCGCCATCAATTGCTCGGTGTATATTGCCTGACATATCAATGAAGAGCGTTGTGTATATATGGTGGTTGAGCCTTTTATGAAAAGACTGTAGATTTGGCATCTCCCTTGATGAAAAGGCTGTGTTGCATTACATGCTTTGGATTGCAGGAAAACAAATGTTTTTCAAGTCCTTGTCACCTTTTTATTTCCTGGCATTTAGTTTATTTGGCAGGATCGAATGTTCCAAGGGAATATACCCCACTGGAAAATGGGCTAATATTTTTCGTGGGGGTGCTCGCATCGTTGTGCAAAACTTTATTATCGTGGCAAAATGAGAACTTACAGTTTTTTTTAATCTTTCATTGCCCCCAGCCCCTCACATTTTTTTTTAGAAATCCCCGTAACAAAGCTTGATAGCAAAAGATAAAACAGCAGGTCCCAAGCCAAAGATAAAACAAAAAGGTAAAATTACAAAATACTGCCATGAGTCACTTGAAGTTTGATATTGCCCCCTATAAGTTATTTTCTTGCAAATGGCCACTCCTAGTTAGTTTCGTTGCGGAAACACTCCTAATTCGCATATGCTTATGTGATTTAACAACTTTTCCTACATTATGAGCAGTCAATATTGTGTCTGCTGAGATTAGATACTTGTAGGAGTAAATTTTTTAACACTATTTACAAATTTCACAAATAAAAATATTGATAAGAGCTTGACCATTGTTGTATTGAGTTTTATTATTTTTACAAAGAATTTTGATATAACATAGGATTAATTCTTACGCTAGCGCTTGGACAAAGTTTGACTTCGCTATCATGGTATGTGGTTGCTCTAAATCGACGAAAATAGGTCGATTTCGGTTAAGCATGTGTGTAGTGGGTGAGTATTCACAACAAAACTCACTAGGGGATGGGCAAATGCAACAAATACTTATTTGGGTGAATATTAAACTCCAAGTGATTTATGAGTGGATTTATGCAATTTTGCCAAACAGAAAATGCGTAGATATTTGAGGCTTCATAAGGCCGGTGACGAGGAAACCTGAACTACTTTTCGGCCCACTGTGTTGGGAGATACAGTTCTGTGTAAAGCAGCTGCCTGTCCTTCGAAGAGAAACGGGCCGGCGAGGGTTTATCCGAAATGCTCAGCCCAGTACCTACCTGCACGGTTGCAGGCTGTGTCTTTGCTCTTTGGGTGTTTTTCATTTTGCAATGCTGCGCTAACTTTGTGTTTTTCCTGGATGAACTGCTCCAACACAAGTTTGTTTACATCAATAACTGAGAGATGTTCATAGTCGTAGTGCAATGATCTATAATTTGGAATGGAGAGAATAATGAAGAACAGAGTAAAGCATGCTTCAACACATACTGTCACTATATTTTCACCTGTCTTTGCAATACAAGTATGGATATGTCTCAGTATTTTTTTTACGATGATGGATATCGTCTCTCAAGTGTCGTCATTTGTGCGTGCTGCATGATCACAGTTTCACATACAGTAACAACCAGTGTACCAAACGAATCACGATCCAATTTCTGCCTTGACACCGCCGCGCTGCGCTACGCCTACCAGGGCCGCAGGACGTGGGCCTCCCTTCCCGTGGCTGAACGCCAGGCCGCCCACGGTCCATGGAGATGGTGGTGGTCGTATCTCCGGCGGCGCCCGCCGCGGGCGTGCTCCCGGCGACCCTGAGCGTCTGCGCCGGCCGGACCGTGAGGGTGGGCGTGGCGCGGCCCAGGACGTCGAGGTCTCCAGGAGCCGCCGGGACCCCGGGAGGCCGGGAGAAGGACGATGATGATGAGGTGCTGGTCGTCGAAGTGATCGAGATCACCAACCACACCAGCTGAGCTGGCTCGTCAAGTTCGACGTGTTCGTGTACGCGTCCCAGAGCGGTTGAACTTTGAAGACGCGGCGACGTTCGGCATCTGCGACCTGCTGGACGACATCGCCGCTGAAAGGGACGACACCATCGTTATGTCGGTCGTGCCAAGCCGAGGTGCGCCGGGGACATTGTCACCGTCAGTGGCGTCAGGATCGCGTTTTTTTTTTTCGCGCACGTGTTTTATTAAAAGGAAAGTAGTTACAAACATTGTTTGGTATAGGCCAAACAGTTGGCGTTAGGATCGCGTCTGTTGAGTGAGGTTTGAGTGACATTCCTAGTTTCCTACAAGTATGTGCTAGGCTGCTAGCGACACCTGCTCTGCGTGTATACGGGGTCTCAGTGTACGATGTAGGATTATGTATATCGATGACTGCTGAGCTCGTAGGGATATATACAGCGACACTAGTACACTACAACAGCAAGTTGCTATCCATATAGAACAGAAGAGGGAGCGCGCCGTGTGACGCTGTATGTTACTGCTAGCTTACTATCCGTACACAAACGGATCATTGCAATTCTGAACGCTCAAAAAAGCTGACACCGAGTTGCATACCGAACTGGCCAATTTATATAAGAAACTGGTAACCAGATGAGGAAGAACCTCTGGACATATTACAGCATACGAAATTCTTCCCATTCTCCAGAATTCGCATCCCAAAGACTGCCAGACAGCAAACATAGCAGCGAGTACAATTATCTCGTCCAAACAACATAAGTAGAGCATGCTAAGATTGCAGGATATGCGCATAACACTGAGTACTAGTTCAAACGACGATACTGATAAACGCTAGGGTGAGTATATGCCATGCTAGGAGAGGTAGTCTGTAGTAGCAAGAGCTAGTTCGGCCTGTCTGACCACTCAACTCGGAGGATAAGGTTGTCGTAACCATACCCATTGAGGCTGCTGATAGCCTTCTCACCATCCTCTCTGTTAACGAAGTTGACGAAGCCAAACCCCCTGCTTGATCGAGTGTACTTATCCCTCGCGACGAAGACACGGGTAACAGGGCCAAACGTGCGGAACAGCTCGAGGAGGTCGGCCTCATGGGTGTCCTCTGACAGATTGTTCACACGGATGGAGTTCTCATCATTCCTTCTCCTCATACTTGCTCCACTTGTATCAGCACCTTCTTTCTTGTTTGGAGGAACGTAAGCTCGCGAAGCAGGTGGTGCTGCACGACCTTCGGGAGTAGAAGGCCTGTCAGCAACACCTTCTGCCTGTGGAGCAAGGTCCTTGTAGGGGCACTTTGAGGTCCAGTGGTCACCCTTTTTACCACAGATTCTGCAAAGCATGAGAAGGGTACCGCCACGTCAGAAATAGTTGGTTCCTCAGCTTGTTTCCCTGCAATTGAATGAACTGTTAGCAAATAAAGGGGGAAAAAGGCTACAAGATTACAGAAACAGCACATTTTGAGGTGTCAAAACTAGGAAAATAATGAATGATATAAACAAGAAAACAGTCAGCCGTTCTAAGATGATTAATGTCATAGTATCAGGAGACTTTAACAATAGCTGAATGATAGGATTCTATATCCACAAGATGGACACTATTGAGCCGCCAATCATTTTGCGGGTAAGGTTTTTTTTATCAGAAATACCAACGTCAGAATTTGAGAATGTACGGAAATAGAATAGTAACCAAGCCAAGAAAAATGGGTAACAAGCAAAGCAGTCATGCTAGGTTCTTGTCGTGTATGCATTCAGGTTTCAGGAGGATATAATCCTATGGAGGAATGAGATCACCTGCAGTTGGTGATACAACTGCAACATATCAACAATAGCATGGAATTCAAGTTTTAGAGATGAAAGATGAAACAGAACAATCTGTCAAAAGATTTAAGATACTACCTCCGTTCTTAAATATATGACGTTTAGGACAAACATATTAGTTCAAAAATGAACTAAAGAGATTGTCCTAAACGTCATATATTTGAGAACGGAGGGAGTAGTAACTAGTAACCAAGCCAAGAAAAATGGGTTTAAGCAAGTTGTGCTAGATGCTTGTACTGAGTTTTCATTCAGGTTTCAGGAGGATATAATCCTATTGTGGAATGTGGTCACCTGCAGTTGGTGTTAGTGCAACATATCAATGACCGCGATTCAAGTATTCGAGATGAAACAGAACAATCAATCTACAAATTTAAGGAAGGGTGTAGAGCTAGCGACGTTCCTTTAATTTAAAATTAGCACTCAGCAGCAGCTAGAATTGGGCGTACCCAGTGCCGTAGGCTCCCGCACTAGGCGGGGTCTGGGGCAGGTTGTTTAGCGCACCGCCTTTCCCGCACAGAAATGTGCGGAGGCTGGGGCTTGAACCCTGGACCTTCCGGTCACAGGCGGTGAAGCTCTGCCACTGCACCGAAAGCTCTACCACAGCAGCAGCTAGAATTATTATCTAGAAATAAAAACACTATATTCAGGGAGACTGAATTGCCACAGGAAAAATACGGAGTGCTAATTTTGGGTGTTTGGTAGGTGCCTAGGCGGTACGAAAGTAATTTGTGTACACACCACACAAATTAACTAACAATAATATAATACGATTAGCACTAAGATGGGAAATTATACATGGTCGACACACATTATGGTTAATCATAGCCCAATAAATGAATCGATCAACGCGGAGCAGATCTAGGGTAACAGTAAAGCACGAGGGAGACCAGAAAGGCCGCTACCTGTGGCCCGTGGGCGCTCGAGGAGGACCTCTTCGGTGGAGACCATGGTGAGGCGCGAGCCGCAGTCATCCCCCTTGACGGTGTCGCCGAACTTGGTCCACGAGCGGCGCTCGACAGCGCTCCTGGAGAGGCGCGTGCGGGCGAGGCTGCGGGTGCGGGTGGTGGTGGTGACCTTGACCTTGTTGCCCTCGTCGTCGAAGCGGTACTCGATCACCTTGAGGAGGCCGCCGTCGTCGGGCCCGACGACGACCCGCGGCGGGAGGAGGAGGCTGAGGTCGCCGTCGTCGTCCTCGAGCTCGCCCCACTGGAACTTGCGCGGCTGCTGCGTCGCCACCGCCGCCGCCATCTCTCTCTCTCTCTCCAACTTGGTGCGTTAGGGCTTTGGGGGTGCGGCGGTGAGGGAGGAGAGGGTGAGACTCTTCCGGTTTGGCTGCGCGCTGCAGCTGCGCCACTGCACTTGCGGCTTCAGATTGGGTGGGCCTTGGGCCGTAATTCCGGAAGTAAGGCGGTATCGAAAACATGGGCTATAAAACTCATGGGCTGGTACAAGTGGGCTTTTTTGACAAGCAGAGACATAATTGGACTGGAGTAGTGTTTTCCATTTTTTGTAGAGGTGCACCTTTTATTTCGACCCACCAGTCACGGTATCAATGACATGATAGACAAGGTCTTCTCAAAGGTCATTGACGTACTTGTGTTATAGATAAAAAAAGCACGCTCATCGAGTGATAACATGGATGGAAAATCCACGTTTTCTCGGAAATCTCGTGATCGGTCCTGCGACCAATGTGGCAGCAGGCAGCAAAATTGCAACCAAAGTGACACACAGCAAGGAACAGGTGAAAAAAAGGAAGCTATTAGAACCATTTATGCATATACTCATCGAGCAGTCTACGGATCCCCTCGAAAAGGCCGTGGCACGTTGCACGTTAGCATCGATCAGTCAGCAAATGGTTGACATGAGAATATATATATATATATATATATATATATATATATATATATATATATATATATATATATATATATATAGGGCGATCTATCGCTTTTCGTTCATTCACTCCATCTATCCGGCCTAAAATGCAGTTTCTGCCGGGTCAGACGCCTATATATGCTGTCTGGAGCAATTAGACTGTTTAGTCTTTTAATGAAACTTTTGTTCACGTCGATGACCAGCGCTTGTCGCCGTACGTACAAATCATTTTGACAGTCACCAAGTTGCCAGCCAATAGTTTGCCGAGGTTTCCGACGCGACATGATTCTTCCTGTCCTTAACTCCCCACCACGACGTGCTATTTGCTATCGGGTCACTGTCACCGTAATCCAAACGATGGAAATAAAATTCGATGCTATAGTTTGACGCGAGGGTTGGTTGAAAGGCGTGTGCGGAGACATATAGTACACATATATTAGCCCTAGCCCGGCCAAGAAGACGGTGCAAGGTTTGGGATATTTAAATTTTTGCCATCCTAAGAAAAGTCACCTCTTCAAAAGTCATCCTTAGAATGGCTTCTACACATTTACCACGGGGAGAGAAGTTTAGGTAATCCACGCTGGCACAGTGACATGGCTCGCTACGTCAACGAAAGTGGCAAATCTGTTACTTAAACTTCTCTCCCCGTGGCAAATGTGTAGAAGTTATTCTAAATATGGCTTTTGAAAAGGTGACTTTTCTTAGAATGACAAAAATTTAAATATCCCGCAAGGTTTAGGCAACGAATGATGGCACGGTGCCGACTGCCGCGAGGCTGCAGGTACGGTGGTGCCTAGAATTTTCACTCCAAATAAAGGCGCCAACCTTTTCTCTCGCCCCGACCTCGCTCGACGGCCGATCGCGTGCGTGCAGGGCCTGAACGCGGGCAACAAAGGGTGTTGGAGTGGAGTGATAGGGAAGTGCACAGGGAAAAGGCCGGGGAAAGAGGAAGACACAATGATGGCGAAGCGATCAGTGGCCCCTGCGATGCGATGCGAGGGCACTGCGCTCGCATTTGCATGGGGATGCTGGGGTGGGGAGAATGGAAGTGACCGCCACTGGATGGCCTCTCTCTCTCTCTCATCTCGCTTGCGTCGCGGCGCTGCTCGTGTTTCCTCCGTCTGCTCGTGCTCGGCAAATGATGTGCCTATCCATTCCATGCTTCGCGTCGGCGGATCGAAGAGCTTTCGCGCGCGCGCGTCGCCCGCACCTGGCCCACCAGTCCACCACCACCGGCGGCGGCACCGCACGTACGGCGCTCGAGCGGGCCACACGGCGTGGTGGGCGCGGGCCAGCCTTATAGCCCAGCGTTGGCCCACGTGATCGGAATGGACGCGGCCTCCTCTCTTTTTTTTCTTTTCTTTTTTTTTTTTTTGAAAAGTTGCGGCCTCCTCTCCTTCCTCCCTGCACACGCTGCTACTGGAAAATCATCTTAACTGGATGTAGCGGACGCTCATGTTAATCCTCACGAAGTCACGATCGACATGGCCCGAGTATTTGTTTGCTTGCCCTAGCTTTTCCTGCTTGTCCGGTTTTGCCGCCGTATGCGAGACCAGCAGATTGCGTTGCGTTTATAGACCTGAAAGGATCCAACACTGCACTGTTTACATGAACAGTTCCGAATTTTTTTGATAGATTCGGAAATAGGCCGGGTCACCGGCCGCATGTGGTCCATCCTTCCAAAATTATTTTAGTATCCACTTGTACTCGAAAGATGTAATGCTACTGTCTCGACGCTCTTTAAATTCTTTGTCTGAAATGGATTGTTCTAGTGTACGGAGTATGTTAAAAGCAAACTTCATTTCTCCTTTTCTGTATTGAAAGGGTGACAATTATGTTTGCCGTTGCATTTGTTATATTATTAGCTAGCCAAAATGGTCATTGGCTAACCCGCATGAAATTGAAATGAGTAAACCCAGTGCAAAGCCACTGAAAAGACAGACAGTCGATCGATCTTCAAAACACAATGCCTATTACTTGGCTTGCGCCTACTGTGAGTAAATACTGCCATACTGGAGTGTATTCATCAGTTCGAGAAAACCATCTCATTGTAGATGAGGCCTTCCTATGAATTTTGTAGGGATGACCCGAGGGATGATCGAGGCGGTGATGACTGATGAATAGTCAACCCATTGCATTTCACAAAACCCAAAAAAAAAGGAGTAAGAAGATAATAAGTGGCCAACCCGTCCGGCACCCGGATGCCATTCACCAAACTAAACACCCCCACACAATATGTATACCTACCGCCCCAGCATCATCATGTTTTGATGATGTGTGTAGATGCTTCATTGCCTCTCATTCATTTCTGCAGCAATGACTAGAAAGCAAATCCAAGGTGCATAATACGGGATGTGTTTCACATGCAAAGTTAAAATGGCAACCGTAGTTTGGCCTGCAGAAAATGATGAGGACCTGCTAGTTTATAAGCATAAGATTATTGGATCTGAGGTAGTCATTTGTTATTTGTAAGATCGAGGTGCACAGCAGAGTGCTGCCCAATGTCGGCAGGCAATGTAGCGTCATCCAGATGCAGCAGCATTTCAAAACACGTCGCGCGTGCTCTGCCATAGTGGCCACAGCATGCAAGTAATGATTTCCCAAACTATTTCCATGCAAAATACATTTGGCATTGTACGTCCACGCTTCTCTGCCAACGGAAAAACCTTCTTGTGTTTTTTTTCCCTTTTGCTATCCGATGATTTTCTACAGCTACACGTAATGTTAACTTGGGGCCCTCTTTCACCCTTGGTTTTGGTCTCCCAAAGACCAGTTCATTTGCTACTATAAGTACGTGTCAGATACTAAAGGTAGTAAGATGAGTTAAGTTATATTGCGCGGAAGAAATCAGTCGTAGGACTTGCACAAGGTATAGCCTTGTCAAAACTAAGAAAAAGCGTAAAAACACGTTTGCTCAGTAGAAAATCGGCCCAGGTAAAGGGAACATGCGTGTGTGCGTGGAAGTTGGCGAAAAATGGCCGGGACAGCGTGATGGCGTATATTCAGGAAAAATAGTGTGTGGGAATTATTCATTCTGACCGCCCGCAAAAGGCCGCGCATATGGCACTGTGCTGCGGTCAAACCAAACATGCCTAGTTTGATACTGTAATTTCCATTAAATGCTTCGTGCATGCCCTTGGCATCATCGATCTGTACGTATCCCCGACTGCTAGCGCGAACGACGGTGTAGCCGGTGCACATGCATGCACGGACAAGACAACGATCACTGCCACCGCTGCCAAGTATACGTACGTACGTCTTCATCGTTTCTGGCGATCTACCGTTCTTACTAGCTGCGCACTCGCGTTGCCTTAGATCAGTTTGATACTTTGATGCTTAACTTGCAGGTTGCGAGAAGGATGGTAAAATCTACATTTCTGTGCTCGTGTCGTGCGGTCGTGCCTCGTCGTCCAATTCCTTGGTGTTTCAAAGGCTGCCACTTATGTAATCAAATGTATTATTATTAACTCTTTAGCCATAGCAAATCACCTGTAGGATTGAGCCCGCCAAATGTATCAGTGTGACGACAATAAACTGGCAACTAACAAGTACGCGGTGTTGGCTGGCAGTGTATTTGACACAACAGAGTGTTTTTTTTTCCCATCACAACTAAATAATCAATAGACTCGTCCAGACAATGCTAAATGTTCGTGTCCCTCCACTACAAGAGAATGAGGCATCCGCAGCTCACATAAACCACGGTCATTTTTAGACCCGGTGCCAATAAGGCTTCAGCACCGGCTCCAAATATTGAGAGGCTGAAAAAGATGTTGAAAAGACTTTGGGAAAGTTTTAGCACCGGTTGATAATAAAATCCGGTGCTAAAACCTACCTATTAGCACCGGTGGCTGCCACCAACCGGTGCTAATGCGCCTAAATACATTTAGCACCGGTTTAAGGCAACCACCGGTGCAGATGTGAGGGCGCGCAGCGGGGGTGGATGGGCAGGCTTCCTTCTCTTTTTCTCTTCCCTCTTCAATCTTATCCCTTTTCCTTTTCTTCCTTCCTCTTCTCTCTTCTGCCTTATCCTCACCTCTCTCTCTTGTGTCTGCAGTAGGCCGGCGGGAGGGCGCGGGGCGGCGACGCTGGAGGCCGGCCGGCGCGCGGGGCGGGAGGCAAGGCCGGCCGCGGTGGCGGCCGAGCCCGGGCGCTGGAGGCCGGCCGGCGGGCGGGCGGGCTCAGCGCTGCCGGTCGAGCGGCGCGGGCGCTGGAGGCCGCCGAGCGCGGGCGGGCGCTGCCGGCCGAGCGGCGCGCTGGAGCCTGGAGGCCGAGCAGCGCGGGCGGGCGGGCGCTGGAGGCCGAGCCGGCGCGGGCCCTTGAGGCCGGCGAGCGCAGGCGCTGGAGGCCGGGCGGCGCGGGCGCTGGACGCCGGCCGGGTTCCCTCGTTGCTTCAAAAAATTTTAGTTGTAAATCTTGAATCCCTGTTGAATCTTGAATGTGTGTAACTTTGGATTCAATGTTGTAATTGAAACGAAGTTTTTTTCTACTTATTATCTCTTTCCTCTTCCTTTCATTTTTCCCTTTACTGTCTATGTGCTATCTCTGTTCTTGAAGAACAAGAACTAGTTCTTCGTTTTTTGAAGAACAAGAAGAACCAAAGGAAAAGATGAAGTGGTGGGAAGTAAAAAGAGGAGAAAGAAAGAAATGAGGAGTAGAAGAAACGTTTAATTTGTTTTGCGCGCGAAATCCTTTAGCACCGGTTGTTGTTTTCAACCGGTGCTAAAGGATACTTTTAACACCGAGTGAAATATCCGGTGCTAAAGGTTGAACCCTTAAGCACCGAAAGATTAACACCGGATGAAATATCCGGTGCTTTTACTCGCTGTTGCTTGCACGAACCATCTCCTGAGAATGCCGTTGCATCTCTTTTAAATTCACCTACCTACACTGCGATACTGTCCTCCAGATTTCTGCGCTGATATCGCACGGCCTGAGGCACTCGAAGTTGGCGTCCAATAACAACAGTTACCGTGTGGCGCTCCCTCGACTGCACGTACGCCCCTGGCGGCCTGGTCACGGACACCTCCGGGCTCCGACCGGCTAGAGCTCCGCTTGATTCAGGGGACACGCCGCAACAGTCGTTGACAGAGTGGTGTCATGCCACCGGATCGAGCCATCGCCCAATGCACTGTCGGCAACGGCGCAACGCGCGTGTACGTTTATAATACAGAAGTGCGCGTACACGTACGCACGTGTACTCGTATAGGTCCGGCCGTGCGGGACTCCGGGTGATGTAGACGGTACAATGCGGATGCGGTGCGGATACACTGCCACTGCCTGCGTGAGGTAGCTGTGCTGAAACCTGAAATCTCGTCCGAGCCGCGACACGAGCGGCATGCTGCAAGGCATTTCATTTCTTTCCTGAATAAGCCACATGGAGCACGTACTGTACTCGCAACAAGGTGCAGTGGTGGCCGGATCAGACCGATCGAGAGCTACCGATGATGCAGGCCGGAGGCCAGGATCCCGTGTCTGCGTTTCTCTCCTCGAAATGCGTGCTAACGCAAGTACTCAGGCACACGGCGGGAGGAGGAACAGAGGAGGGAGGGTGACTTCGCAAGTGTGTTACTCACAGTGGAGTGTAACGTTCACGTTGAATGCGGCGCAGGCACAAGTGCGATACCGTCCATCGTCTGCACGTCACTGCACATCGTCCACAAGATCCTTCCTCTTGCTACACAGTTGGAAGCCATGCATCATAGACTCTAGACGCTGCAAAAATCTCTCCTGACGACGAGCACGGCATCAGGCTAGGATATGCACTCCTAGCTATACGCCGGCGCACAAGCCCGGGACTGTGTAGGCGACAGGAATTTAAGGGTCGAGAAACCAATACAACGTAGTAACATGTAGCTAATTTTGAGAATGAATTTAGATTCCGATATCGATCAATTCAAATTCTATATTTATTTTGATTGCTTCTTGATTTAATTTAATATATAGATATGATACAATTTTTAGCAGAGTAGAAGGAACACATATTTTATTTTATTGATACTTCAAGTCAACATTCTTAGTTGGGATGACTGTACCTAACTAGGAACAATGGCGCGCTAACGTCGCGCCTGTTACAGATTACTACATTTGTAATCAATCACTTGATGTTATCATAAGCGGTTCTGTATTTTTAATTCTGTTAATCATTAAAACACTCCATAGATCAGATTTGTGATGAGACAGAGCATGGAGAGTAAGGTTGGCAAAGTATTAATGATTTATTTTGTATATTATATAAATGTGCTATTAGGTAGCTACATGTGGTGGGGTAAAAGTATACCGTCCACTACAAATTGTATTATTAGCTATGCTCGCCGGCTATATTATTTACCATGCTTCAAATAGCTGCACTAATGCGCGAGAGGTGCCATAATTTCGTTTGCTAATAGTAGAAAAATAGTAACCACGTTGAGCGACAACTGCAGGCAATGCGAATGGTCCGATCGAACAACAGTGGACGTGGCGTGCAACGACGCGCCATGCTCTCACTTTCTTTGAACGATATGAAAATAAATACATACATACATACATATATACATACATACATATAAATAATTTGAGCAAGCAAATAAATCATTGGGGTTGAATGTGGGCTGTGCCGCCACACCCTTGCTGCCATTACACATGGCCGACCTATCGACATTTAGCCGCCAAGCCTACCGAGAGAATATTCAAGGTAGTAGATTTGTAGGTAGGGTGTCACCAACATAAAAAAATCAATGGTAAATATGAGATAAAAAAAATATACATGTTTTGACCGTCAAATTAGCAAACCCTACATTATGTTTGGAGTATATTGTATATTGCACCCTGCGCTAGGATGTTGTTCTGTATGTGCTTCTATGTGCCTTCTAGCCTACCGATATAAGGACCCCTGCCCTCCTTTATATGCCCTCCTTTATATATCCAGGGTCGAGAGTATTAGTCAGATTACAATGTTGGAGTTATAGTAGAATTACAAGGTGGAGTCCTAGCTCGAGTGGCATGAGATGCGGGTGCGCATGCTGGTCGCCAGCGGTTCATTGGAGCTTTGTCACTGGAGGAATTTCGCCATCTCTCACGCGTGAAGTCACAAAGGGACTGAGACACGGGCATCGCCTACAGAGTCTTGGAGGATTCTGGTGATCTATAGAAGAATGCACTCTTCTATTCTAAGTGTAGCAGTAGGTTTGTTTGCACGCGTTTAGGGTGAGTGAGATGTGCGTGTAGAGGTGTATGAACAGATACTAACTGTACCTATATGAGAGGTGTCAAAACATCCCACATGAATCTAAAACACCTAAAAGTTACGAAAACAAGTGTTTGGATGCATAGGAAGAGCATAAAAATCCTAAGACAAGAAAAGAAAACATGCATGATGTTGGACCTCGTGCTTATTTTCCTCCAAAATTTGTTTGAAACATTTTTTTAGGAAAAAATGCTATAGGGATTGGATACTCCATAATTCATCTACCTTTTCCCAATCCAAGGTGGGGCTTATTGTCGAGGCTTAGAAACAACCTTTAACCACTAGACTAGAGAAATTTCATGTGTCATGTGAGTGCAATTCCTCTCACTGTTCTGTTTTATCTTTAACTCATATTCGCGAAACTATTCTGTTTTAGAGAGTACAGTAATAATTCTTTTGAACATTCTGAGACGACGAGAGAAACAGCCGAATCTCCCAATTTAACTCCGTAGGCCCAGATCGTGCAGACAGAAGCGTGATTAAAATCGTTCTAGGAGTACAGTGCAGGCGTCCAGCCAACCTCGATCGGCCGAGCCAAGTACTGTACAGTGGGTGGAAGTGGGTTCTCTCTCATTGCCAAGAAAGTAGAAAAAGCAGACGTCCCCGTCCGTCTCTGGGCAGCTGCCGGCAGGAGCCGGACAGCCCAAAGAGGGCTGCCGCCGCAGCGAGGCATGTCGCCCCTGGCCTGACATGCGTATCTCCACTCTCCAGGCCTCCTGTACGCGAGCTACTAGCAGTCCGGAATCCGGATCCGCCATAGTTGCCCCGCGTAAACTCTCCCTTTCCTTTAACACGCCCGGGCGTGTCGTGTAACACGACATGCCAAGCCGCCGGAGCGGGGCAGCTGCTCGCATCGTGCCGCACTGCCGCGGGCGACGCCCGGACGCTAGCTGCTGCCTACGACCCGCGCGTGTACAGACTGCACAGGAGCGACTTGGATCTCCTACCTGTATGTGTATGACTGTATCCTGCAAGCGCACAGGCCAGAGGCAAGGGCAGGTGTATTAAAGTGTACACAGCAGCGTAATATCACGTCTTTTGGGGAGAGATACGGGAGCGTATAGTACACGCCTAGTCCGAGCACAACTTCACAGAGCCTGAGATCTCTCCTATTACTCCTTGTGCAACAGGGGGCGTCGGAGTATGTGGATAGGCATAAGGATCGGAGCAGCTAGCCCTGTCCGTGTGTGGCTGGGACAGTCCGTGTGGCTGTGTGCCTATGTGCAGCGCGGCGGGGGGCAGCGGCGAGCATCAATGCAGGGATCTATCCTATCGTTGCCGTCGCCTGCAGTCGTCATGGCCTTCCGCGCCGGCATTGGTAGCAGATGGCATCACGGGGGGTACATACCTGATGCCGTGCATGCCGTTGTGTCCGGAGGATGGAATTTTGCAGCGTCTAGAGCTCTCTTTCTTCATGTGTAGTGCAGCAGTCTAGGTAGCAGAGGAAAGAGCTTGTGCGTAGCTGCGGCTGCGACGACCCTGAACCTCTTGGCAGCATAAATTGTGTAAGAGATCTTCATAATGATGATATTATACTGGCATGACTTCTAAGCAAACTCGACGACAGCAAAACAGGTGTTCCCACGCCGCTCCCTTCCCCTTCATCCTCGTGTTGCCGCGCCTCCGACCGCTGACGCAGCCATGGAATCCGCCCCAACCTCATTCTTGTGTGGGAGGGGTGACGGCGGCCCGGCCGCCGAGGCATGGTGTGCTCGCATCAGCGTGGCACGACACGTCCACCAGCCGTCGGATCTCGCCGCGATCACTCCTCCACCCCCTCCCCCGCCCCACTGTCTTGCCCTGGACGAGTGCGCTCCGCCACCATGCTCGCCGAAGGAGCCAAGGGACGACGACCGGAGCCTCACCTCGAGCTCAATCGGAGCCATCTCCGGAGCCTCACCTCAGGCCGGCGCGGGGAAGCTCTGTCGCGCGGTGGAGGGGAAGAGGAGGAGGTGGCTGGGATGAGAGGTGGCGGCGGCGGCTAAGGAATGAAGGAGGGGATGAGATCTAGAAGGAGGGCGAGCGCGGCTGCATGGACAGAGGAGTGGAGGAGCGGCGCGACGTCAACGTGCAGCTCAGGTGGGAGTGAAGGAGCAACACGTGGCGGAGTGCTAGAGGAGGAGGTGTACGGGGAGGGGCAGTGGAGGAGGAGGCAGAGAGGAACAGAAGGCGACGGGAGAGGAGAAGTGGAGAAGAAGAATGCATTTTTTATAAAGCAACCCTCAAGTTATCTTGTAATTTCTAAAACACTTTTTACTTATCTAGTTTTTCCAAACCTGTTGGAGAAGAGCACAAAGTCATTAGCTAAATCTTCTCTCTCTTATAGGTAAAACTAAATTTAGCTATCCAATTTTACCTACTCTGTTGGAGATGCTCTTAGGAGGGCTTTCTGCAACTACGGCGCCAGAGCTAGTGGGAACTGAAGACTGGTGCGGCTTGAGATGATGTTGTTGGCCTGCTAGCCGATGAATAACAAAAAGAGGAGAGAGGACAACTTGAGGGTAGAAAATGTTCGGCGAACTCGTCTCAGAAAAAACGGTGGTCACGGGTTTCACATGTGATGCCAGTGAGCCCGGGGTGGACGTTATATCCCTCCGAGGCAGCAACAGCCACATCCAAATGTTCGGTGAGCACTGCCTCATCCAAACTTGGGGGTGGAGAGATGAGATAGAGGAGGCGAGTTGACACGTGAGGCAAGAGATTAGGCGAGCAGTTGAGTAGCACAAGCATGGTCTCAACTTCGTGGGGGAGGCAATGACGGTTCTAATGCGCGAAGGGCACCACAATTTCGTTTGACAACAATACAAAATCATGCGGCGATCGAGAAAATGCGTGATAGCATTACACCGGAACCATGTGGCAAGCGAGGACACATGACACCACAATTTCGTTTGACAACAATACAATATCATGCGGCGATCGAGAAAATGCGTGATAGCGTTACACCGGAAGTCCGGAACCACGTGGCAAGCGATGACACACTGATTCTAGTTGGACGCACTTTCTTTATCGGCATGGATGCACACATTTCTTTTGGAGACAACTCCGAGGTATCGCCAGGCGTGACACTCGTGTGGATAAAACCGAAAGACTGTAGCAAAACCAGTGCGGCTTAGAAAAAACAACACACTATACAGTGATCTGACAGACTATAGAGTAAGTTGGCGTACTGATTCAGCCAAACCCTAGGGCCACTCTATGGATCAACTGCACTGGCCGGGTTAAACCTTTATGCTACAGTGTGCTATACAATATATAGAAGAAACGGGTTGATGCCAAGGTCATGGTTCTAGTTGTCCTACCCTTATATTGGCCCTCAACAATATCATTAATTTTTCTTTTTAAAAAACAATATCATTAATTTTGTGAGTTCATTTTAAAATTTAACATATTCATGACTAAATCCAATAAAGACACCAACACCTTTCATCATCTAAGTTGTGTGGAACATAGATTCCCAGGTACCCGTAAGGAAAGAAAAGTCGGCCTCCTACATGCCTCATCCTCGATTCATGTAGGATTTAATTTACATGTGCACTTTAATCCTGTGTTTTTTCCTATTTCTGTATTTAAAAAACCGTGTTCCGGAAAGAGCCCCTAATCCACATATGAAACATGTTAGGGAAAAAGAATCATGAACGTTTTTAATAAAATGAGCAGAACAATAATACAGTTGGTGCCCTCTATAAATTTTATTAACATCCATAAATTATCTACCTTTTGCCGCAAGGAAAAATTAACCCAAGTTACGTATAATTTACTGTATGCATCAATGTTAACCGCATCTCACATCATGGAACAAGAACTAAAAGTATCCACAGGACATAATTTGCATCACCTACCTTTGTATAGTATGTTAATGTAAAAAAATGGAACCTTCTAAAGAATTACCCGATTTGTTACAAAAGCTCTAAGACTTTGCCCCCACATCCTTTTTAGCTGAACTTTTTGGTTATATGTCCTCAGGTATGTGGTGAAGCTCTGACACTAACTGGAAAAGAAAGAAAATATTATACTATCAAACCAATATTATGGATGTGTTGCGAGAATCTGAATCAACAGAGAAATATAATTTCGCAGGCTTACCCACATCGTCCATCTACATATATTTGAGTATTTGACATTGGTAAAACTAATTGATATGCCCATGTAGAAGGAGGAGGGAATTTCTGATTGACCGGCCGGCGGGCGGTGGCAGTCCCAGGACTCCCAGCAGCCTTGCGCGGTTGCGCCATGCCGCCATGCGCGCCCATTGCCATGGCTCTTCTTTGTCCTTTCGCACATATCCGTGGGCTGCCGCCTGCCTGCAGCAGAGCCGCGCGGCCAAAACTTTGGTTTCTACGCAACTTTTATGGCAACTTTGCTTCTACAAGTAGGCAAAGGGAAGGATGAAAAAGCAGAGATCGAGGCAGGCGAGAGTAAATGTCCCTAGGCTCCGTAGGCTTCGGTCAGTGCCTCAGCCCTCAGCTGCTGGATTCGCCTCTTCCAGTTCATACTGCTGCATCCCCCGAGAGGCCTTCTGCCGCCTGCCCGTCTCATTGAAAACCTTTCTGCTAGCCACACCCTCTCCATGTTCATGCATGGAAGCTAATGCATGGCGCGAGGAATTTCCAGACGCACAAAATCTTTCTGCTCAGCTCAGAAGCTTGTTTGAATCTCCTCCTCGCAGTTACTATACTCCGAAAGATTTTTTTTTTTGTGTGAAATTTTATTCTGGCAACAAGCTGGCAAGCTGCCAACAACTGCTATTCCTCCGTAGGAGTAGATTTGTTCCCCTCTGTTTGTGCGCTTTCACTGCCACCAGTTGCGACAAAACAACACATGCGCTCTTGTACATCTTCCCGTGACTTTACCTGGGAAAAATTCATCTCACGGCAGCAAGAACTTGACTACTTGAGTGGCTTTTGTTTTGCATGAACGAAAACTCCCGTGCCCATCAGCCCCCCCTGAAAACAAACACTCGGCAAAGCACAACGGTCCAGCCATGTCCAGGCCTGCAAGAATTAAAATCCCGTTTGTTCCGTTGCAAGTCTGACTCTCCTGCAGGGTGAAACGGGAACACCGGACCGGACACGGTTTTTCTTCTCCTTTTTATTTTTTATTTAGCCCTGAGATGAGATTTTTACTACCGGTGGGCAGATGCAGATCGATTTGACATGTGAGTATGACCGACGTCTCCATGCATCCATGAAGCCAGGTCTAATCATCTACGCCACCAGTTGCTCGCAGTTTACTGCTCCCAAGAATGGAGCTCGACCTCTGGCCTCCTAGAGACTGGCAGGTGGCAAGTAGCTAGCCAGCGCGCGCTGACAATGGATGGCGGTCGTCGGCTTACGTGAGCTCGACCGCCCGTCAGTTCATCACTGTCTGAAAGCTACCACATGATGCATCCGGATCATTAGCCAGTGTGAGTGAAATGAAATTAAGGCCTTGTTTAGTTCCAAAATCCAACATCCAAAATGAATGTTTAGACACATGTATGGCGTACTAAATGTAGGTAAAAAACAAATCGCATTATATAGATGGACTGGAATTTGCGAGACAAATCCAGTGAGTCTAATTAGGACGTGATTAGACACTAAATTGCTACAGTAAACATGTGCTAATGACAGATTAATTAGGTTCATTAGGTTCGTCTCGCGAATTCCAAACGTAATCTGCAATTAGTTTTTTAATTAGTCTATATTTAATACATTAAATGTGAAAAGATTTCCTTTCAAAATCTTTTCACCGCGGAACTAAACACGGCCTAAAAGAAAGAAAATATAAGCACGCACGTCGTCTACTTATACCCCATTGATTGGTCACCACGGCGCCGTACGTGTACCATCAGGCGATGATACTTCGACAGTTCTTGTTTGTACGTATGTGTTCGCAGTACTGGTACTGCGCGTGGTACATACACCATCGTGCAACATGGCCACACGTATTCTCGTCTTTTTTTTTATCTTATATTCCTATTTTTTTAGACCTATAGTTGGTGGTTCCTTTAGAGCTTCCACATTAACTTCGAAATAATATAAATTCCAGAACTTCTTTCAAGAATTTGAAATATTTAACGATCAATTCGGTAGATTCAAATCGGCCTTGATAATACTTGTCAATGTATCTATTCTATTTTCTAAGAAAATATCCACCTTTATCCAATGGCGAAGCTAGAAAAGGAGAAGGAGGGGGGGGGGGGGGGGGGGGGGGGGGGGGGGCTGACCTCCTCCTTTTTCCTCCTCGTTCTCTCTTCATTCATGGGTACAAAATGTTGAGAAGCTTATCAATCGAGTTTAGGAGGGTAGACCCCCTAGCCCCCCTGCCCCGCCCCCACCCGAGCTCCGCCTCTACCTTTATCCTTTAAAAATACTTTATTATAACACACTAACGGTGTGTTTGGTTGCTAGCCGCAACATGCCACACCACAAAGTATGTGGCACAATAATCAAAGTCATTGCTAGGTTCATTACTAACCTTTGGCTGCCAACGTGTTTTACAGTGTTTTTACGTCACACCCGTGACGTGGATTTCCAGCGCCACGGTTCATGAATTATTTGTATGTAGTACTTATTTCTTTGATTGAAAAAAGTAGAACCCGGCTATCAGATCAAATATTTCATATTTTTCCCTATTTCACTTAGTAATGTGGTACTCTTTATGTTCTCTAGGCGGACATTTTATTAACACAATAAAATACTCGCTCATAGTGTATCATAGTCGCAACTAATTCGTTCATTCACTGTTGAAGTGATACTTGTAGGACCCAAACACCCGCAGTTGCAGCCGTGTATACCACGTGCAGGTACGCGTCTCCCGCAGCGTTACGTACGATGTAAGTATTAGTACTACCTTCGTATCAAAATACCTGTCGCCATTGACTTTTTTGGCAACGTTTGACCATTCGCCTTATTTAAAAAATTATACAAATATCTTTTATTTTATTTATGACCTACTTTATCATCAAATGAATTTTAAGCTTGACTTATCTTTTCGTATATTTACAATAATATTTTGAATAAGACGAATGGTTCAAAGTTTGCAAAAAAAAGTCAACGGCGACAAGTATTTCGATACGGAAGGAGTATATTACAGTGTCCACGCACATGCTTTTGAAGCGTTGAGGCAGCTGTTGTCGTATTCTACAGGCATACGTGTACTACTCAGCGTATCGGTAGCCGCCAGACACCGGCCGATCAGATCTCTTCAGAGGACGTCGTTCTAGCCGGCCGTATATATGGTATACCACGCACACCGTGTCACCGTGTGTGTATATGTATAGCTAGTATACGGATCTTTCAAAAAATAGCTAGTATACGGAAATACAGTGGTATTTTTTTTTGAGAATGAAATACAGTGGTATTTGAAATACCATTTTTTTTCCCTTTTTGCAACTTAATTACCGTACTCGAATCTACAGCAGTATGCGTGACCAGAGTACGTTCTGACGCTGCGTGCTGCGCACAGAGCACGAAGCACATCCGCATCAAGCGCATGGCGAAGGGGGGCAATGCCGCAATGGCATGTGCATGCATGCTGTGTACTGGGGCGCCGGTGCGGGCTAGGCTGTGCGTGGCCAAACAAGGAAAAAGGAGGCGTATAGGCGCCGGGCCAGTAGCCGGAGCTCTGGCGGCTGCGCCAAGGTGACCGGCGTACCTTGCGTACTTGTGCGTAGCAGCTGCTGCAGCAGTGGATGGATGGACTAGTCGAGTAGTCGAAGCAGGAGCCAGCGGCAGTGGATGGAGAAGCGAGAGCAAATTCCTACGTGTCATTGAAAAATATAGTCCATCCTTTATGTGCCATCGAAAATTACCTCAGTTCCTTCTATGCCATCGGTTATAATTTTTCATCTCCTACGTGCCATTACCGTTAAAAGGGAGTAACTGAGCTGTTAAGTTAGTGCTGAAAAGACAATAATGCCCCTAGCCATAATGAAGCGCATTTGTGTAGCTTCTCATTCCTTCCATGCCGTTAGACTGAAGCATCCAAATTTCAATCAAAAACCATGAAACAGTCATACCGAATTACTGATTTGAGTATAAAAAACAACTTATCCATTGATTAACTAGATCAACGAGTCATTAGCAAAAATCAATTGTAGATAGAGAACCGGACTGGGATAGCAGTATCACAGAAGCAATCTTGCGCATGTAGCTGCTGCTTACTACACATGATTCCCAAACAAAAGCCGGAGCATCCACACGTGCGCACGCGCGCGGCTCGCTTGCCAGCAGCGAACTCGCAATTGCTCGCACGCGGCCTCGCCGCCCGCCGCGGGTAGCTCGGCTCGCTTGCACGCCTGCCGTAGCTTCGCCGCCGCGTGAGAGAAGCCCGGCAACCACGCTTGCCCAATGGGGCCAGGGGTCCGCGCTTGCCACACGTGGCCTTGCCTCCCGCGGTCCGTGGAGCCACCCGTGCAAGGGCGTGCGTCCGCTGCGGAGCGCTGCTGCGCCGGCGAGATGCGTTTTGGATAGGAGAGGATGCACGGCTGAAGTATTGGATAGAGATGAGAGTTGGAGGGGTAAAATTGACCAAATGGTAACAGGGTCGTCTGTTTTAGCGCCGTCACAGTTTCTGGTAACGGAGGAAGTAACGGCAATGGCACGTAAGGGATGAAAAATTATAACCGGTGGCATAGAAGGGATGAGATAATTTTCAATGACACATAAAGGATGGACTATATTTTTCAATGACATGTAGGGAATTTACTCGAGAAGCAAAGGTAAGCTACTATAGCCTCAGCCCTCAGCAGCCAGCTACCCTAACCTAGGGCTGTGGCCATCGGGCTGTGTGAGCGAGACACGCAAGAGAAATCCGGCGCACAGAGATTCTGTGGCCGTCTTCTTGCGCGTACGCTACATATAAAACATGTACGCATACGCGCCCTGCGCTGTTGCGAGTAGACAGTACGGAGTAGTTGTAGGCTGCAGGTTGCCACTAGCATCCCGTTGTTCTCTCTCCCTCTGTCCATCTATCTGACCATCCGTCCATGTCGCTGTCGCCGGTGATGGAGTCAAAGGCTGGGCTGGCATGGCATGGCTGGAGAGCTGAGCCGGCCGGCCGGGGACCTGGCCGTGGCTGGGGTAGCCGGGTAGGGTTAGCCGAGTAGGAGTAGTATTTTGCAGGGCGCGCTGCAATGTGGGCACTGGGCAGGCGGACGTGCATGGCATGTTTGGCCGGAGTGGAGGAGGGGATTTTGTTCTCAGGTGTTCAAATGGGTGGATGGACGGGTGTTTTCAGTTCACTGTGTGGGCTGTGGCTTGGTGGCGTGGACCTCTGGGGCTGGCTGGCTGGACCAGTGCATCCTTTTTGTCCCCTTCCATTTGTTCATTTGCCAGTTGCCACCCCGCACTGTCTTGCTTTCCTTTTGAATTCCACTTCCACTCGTCAGTCCCAGTGCTGCTATTGCCACTTCCATCTTCTTGTTTGGACTGTGGGAGTTTCAGAATATTTTAAGCGAGCAGGATTGCGGTATGGATAATGCAGCTAAATTAATGCTGTGTACTCCTGCACGTAGGAGTCGAGAGATCTAAGCTGCCGGTACATAATCGGATGATGTTGGAGAGAGTTGTACAGAGAAGTGATTCTAGATTAATTTACAAAGTACTTTATTCGTTTCAATTTTTAGATCATTTTATCTTTTTTTTTAATTTAACTGAATTTGCTATGCCTATAAAATTAAAATAAACTAAGGGCTGAAGGCTAAAGCCTTGTTTGCGGTAGCCGGAAAGCTGAAACAACAAATTGGTCAGCTGTTGATGTGGCTTTCGAAAAGCTGAAAAGCCAGCTTACGAAGAAATGAGTTGAAAGCTGAAAAACTGCTTGAGAGAGACCTTTTCTGATATTTCGTGTCTTGAGAAGATTAAAACTTACTACAAAAGTCAATTACAAAATATCACCCGTCATAAAGCCAAAAATACCACCTTTTCAATCATAAACTAGAGCTCAAACAATCGGATACTAAAAAGTGATAACTTAGGCTCATTCACTTCCCACTTTAATGTTTAGCATATAGAGAGAATTATCTTTGGATATAAAATCACTTCTTTTGATAGAATCAATTCTAATAGTAGATGAGAGGGAGAGGGGGAGGGAGTAGATGGGTGCTAGTAGGAATGTAGGATTGATGACGCGCGATGCGAGATACGATACGCGTAGCACGGCAGGCTGCCGTCTTTTCACTCGTAAAGAAGCTTTGCTTTGGCAGGAAAACAGCACATCCATCTCCAAGCTTCCATGGCATGGCGTACGGAAACAAGACATCCGATTCCCCTCTCTCTCTCTACCATATCTCTTCTACAGAAGACCGCCCATTAATTCCAGCTAATCAATGATGGTCGTATCCGGTAGTATATCCGTGACCGTGAGCTTGGGGGTCGATCGGTGTTGGTGCTCCGCTAATCCGCGACAGGCCCAACGATACGATTTAGACAGCCATCAGTACGTTAGCGTAGCAGACAGGAAGAGCTAGCCATGCCCATACAAGGCAACTACAAAGAGGGAGTGAAGCGGGGAAACAAACCACACGGCAACTACCGAAAGAGCCGAGAATCCACCAGCTTATAAGACCCTACGCCCCCTCTCGTCTTTTGAGGGCGCGGAGGAGAGAGCGAGCAAGTCCACCGCGAGGAGCTGAGCTGAACGCGGCGCAGCAGCTCTGGGCTCTGGCCGGGTTCAGATAGAGAGGCCGGGAGGAGGGAGGGAACAAAAGCGCAAGTTTGGTTCTTTCCTGCTTGCGCACCTGCAGCGCGCGCGCGCTTCCTTGCTCGGCCTTGCCGGCGATCGAGAGGAGATGGGCGGCGGCGGCGTGGTGAGGCAGTACATCCGGTCCAAGGAGCCCAGGATGAGGTGGACGGCCGACCTCCACCGCAGCTTCGTGCGAGCCATAGAGTGCCTCGGCGGCCAACACAGTACGCCCCCTTCTTCTTCGTCGTCTTCTTGTTCTTTCGCTTCCCATGTTGTGCTGATTCATGGTGCCAAAGTGCTTTGGTGCGTGCTTGTGTTTCGTGGCCTCTCTCCTACTACTTCCCTAGTTTGCTAGTACATGTGTTTTTCTTTTCCCTTGCTGGAGTGGTGTGTGTGGTGTCATTCTTCATTCTCTTCTTCATTGTTGGTTATAGCTATAGCTGTAGATTATCTCGCACACAGCGCTTTGTTGGTTCTAAGACTTGCCGTTCTTTTTCCTCCTCTCGTCTTTAGCCCTCAGTTCATTGTTTGACTTGATGCATGCTAATGTAGTAATTATCTTGTGCTCGATAGATCCGGCCAGAAGAAATTTTCTTGCTGGCGCCATGAAGTGCGCTTTCTTGTCTTTTATGTTCCAACGCTGGTTGTGTTAGCCGTTTTTTTTTTTTGAAAGACTGGTTGTGTTCGTCTGCCTTCCTGCTATTCTGGGTTGTATTTTCAACAGCCTGATTATTGCCATTTCTGTGGTGTAAATTTCAGAGGCCACGCCGAAGCTCATTCTCCGGTTCATGGGCGCCAAGGGGCTTACCATATCTCATGTCAAGAGCCATCTCCAGGTTAGTTAGTTTCTCTTCTTTCTTCATCCCTTCACACTTCACACCTTCACGCCATGGCGTATGCAAATGCAAATGTTTTGATTCCTCCGTTTGCTCTTCTCATGTACAGATGTATAGAGCTGCGAGGATTGGCGCAGCGAGAAGAGGTGAGAGCTGAACACTGAACCGCCGTCTGCTGCTTTCCCTAGTCCATCCCTCCCAAGTTTGTTCTATCTTGTTCGCATTTTTAATTGTTTTACACATGTCAACGCTGTGTAGTTTAGCTGCTGCATTGTTTATTCAGTATTCACGAGCGAAACACACGTCTACAACAGTAAGCTGAACATTCCAAATTATTTTAATATTAATACATAGTTTGTACTAAAAAGAAGTATCACGTTGCCTTGTGGTTTGTGTGACTCTTCTCTAAGCTCACTTCTCCACATGCTCACTGCACTTGCCAACTACTCCCAGCAACCCCAGATTCCCCCTTCTCATGTGTCATGATGAGTACCGTCATCATGCAAACTCTCTGTTTGGGAAGCTAAACAAAAAAAAAACCTAAAAAATAATCGCAAACTTTATATAGATTTTGCTAATGGAAAGCCAAACACCTTTCTTTCATGGCGCCATCACTCCATCAGGCCAGCTGCAAAGGAGGCACTCATGCGACGGTGATGAGCAAGGCCCCAAGGAGTTCCTGTGCCCACCACTGAAAAGGTTTGCCCTGCAACCACCTTTCCTCTCTCTCCCATCTTTGCAACGTGTTTTCAAGTTAAAGACAAGCTTTTCCAGGGGCCTAATCTTGACACAAGAAACTAAAGCGCCTTTTCCCATGGCGTCTGTCCGTTTGCTCTTTTAACATGGGGGTCGGTCGTGTTTGGATTTATGAACAGGGCCAGGATGGGGACGGCAGCCGCATACGAGAGCTTGCAGGGAAGCCATGGAATCAGTGAGGCGAGGACTGCAGCTGCTGGGACTGGGAGCCTGTACTGCATCGATGATTACATGCAAGCCATGGCGATGCGCAGGAGAATAAAGGAGGAGGGCCTGGGATGGCAGAGGAGGGATGCGGCTGCGGCTTCCAGCCTCCAAGCCGTGGGATGTTCGCTGCAAGAATCTGACCCCTTTAAGGTACATCAGCTAAAAAGTAAAACACAGTAGAAAAGAGAGATCGTCAAAAGGTTTATCAAAAGAAGATGAATCTTTCCTTGTCTTAACTGCTCGCTTTCACATTCTCATCTTTATCTTCACAAGTTCACATTGCATCCTATTTTGCATTTTTTTTCCAATAGTAATTCGGTGGCAGAATTTTTGCACAAAAGTTGTCTGCCAGTGCCAGTGGGGACCACGACTCATCCTTGAGACCTTAATCTTGTGTGCTGCTCAATTAGCCAAACAAATCTGATACTGCTAACTACCGAGGGGGCTGGGGTTTTTCAGACCTTATCCTGGATCGACCAATGCAATCACATCCCGGAATCCTCCTGCAGGAACAGGACTACCATCTCTTCTGGCGCATGTATAAGATACAGTACACAACAAAATCTGTTCTTGAACAGGATCGATGGTATAGTACAGGCATGGCAAGAACACTAGCAAAATCTGCTCTTGAAATCTACTATCTGTTGTTTTTAAATAGAAATGATAGCATTGGTTCAGGCATTTACTTCTCACCTTGCAGTAGTAGTGGCATGTCGCAGTGGCTTCTGCAGCGTTCAGATCCATGCCTTGCATTGCACCCTCATGATGATGCTAGTGCAGATGGAATTTACTCATTATAGCTTCTCTGATGGCATGCTCTGATGACTGAAATTTTCTGAAAACTGCATATCCTTTTGCTTCTATACATGCATGTTGTTGTACCCTGTTGCCCGGATACTGGCGATCCTTGCGGTGTTAAGTACAGACTACAGAGAAGTCAAAATATTTATAGTTACTGCAGAAGCACTTTCCATAGCAAATCACTCTTTTCCTAACAGTAAATTCGCTGGCCTTGTAGCAGATAAGCAGACCAGATGCAAACCATCTTGGCCTGGTGCCGAATCAGAAGCAGGGCTCCGTCGAGGATGGAAACGGGTGCTCCCTCTTCAGCAGCTTCAGCATTGGGACAAAGGACGAGCAACATGAGCAGTGCTCCCTGTCACTGTCCCTGGGTCTGGACCCAAACTGCGCCCGCGCCATGGCCGCCTCCTCGCCGAGCGAGAGCAGCTGCATCCTCACGGCCTCGCCGGCGAGGAGGAGCTCCAGTGACTGCTCCGGCCATTCAGACCGCTTTGTCGCCCCGGGTTTAAGCTTGGAGCTTACCCTCTCCACGTGTGGGTTTTAGATCACTGCTCCAGTTCCGGATTTTGTACATCTATCGACCGGCTGCCACTTTGGTGATCACCGGCGTTTCTTTAGGATGTTCCTGGCATCATGACCAAGTTAGAAAGTTAGTAGTAGCTAGGTCCAGTAGGTAGTAGGACTATGACCTTAGAATCATAGCATGTTACTTCTAGCCAGTACTCCGTAGTGTAAGTGGCAAAGTCACCGGGTTGCTTTCAGATGCAGAGTATTGTCGTACTGTTGCTATCATCTTCAGGCTTGAGCGCCAAAGAACAGGAAAAAGCGAGATTCTTGCCCCAACCATCTTTTCCTTTGCCTCCCTTTTGTTTGATCATGTCAAAGATGACTTTCTAGGAGTAGGGATCAAGAAATTGGCAACATCAAGCTTTTTTGTGCGATCATGTTTGAGGCTTTGAGCCAACATTGTCTACAAACTAGAAAAGAGTGTACCCTTTTTATTCCATTCCATGAAGTGGAAGTCAGAAAAGCAATGTAGGAGTACTGGTAGAGTGCTGCTGTTCATAATGTTGCTATCTACTTGCTACTGCTGACATCGACAGCTCCTGCAGCGGCAAAGAATATCCTGAACTGAGGAGATTCTCTTTTCCCAAAAATCGCTACTGCATTTCTGCCTTGCATGCTTCAGAGCATCAGAAGAATATGTAGCCTCGGTGATGCCGTTTGGATGCAAGAGCCTCGGTGAGGTACAGACAGAGAGCATGCTCCCGTGCAAGCAGGTCTCCATCTGAATTGCCATGATCACTCCTAGGATAGAAACATGCCGAGGCAATAGGGATGAGACCAATGGTAAACACATACTACTCCATAGGATGCTTCAGGGATAGGGAGAACATCTAGGGGTTTTTTTTCGGCCTCTGAAAGTTTGTTGCAAGTTCAGAGAAGAGCCAACAACTAGAGCACGTAGCTCCAGCAGCATGATTGAGGACGAAGCGGTCAAGACATGTACCTCAGCGAACGCCCACTGCGTGACTCTGAGCAACCGCGCGTGTGCAGTATGAGTAGAGGGAAAGGTGCTCCAAAAGGGCGCAAAGCCTGTCTGTCATGTGGACCACTGGCTTCCTGGTCAAAAGAGTGGGGGAAAATTGACCTATTGCACCAGCATTTCCGACAAAAAAAAACATGAAACTGAAAAGCTATACTGCATAGGAATCTTATGAAGCTTTGCAACATAAAGATGGAATTTTGTAAAGGCAGGAAAATCTCCAACAAAAGGTGTGAAAATTGTCAAAATTTCCTGCCCAAGTAGTACAAATTATTACCATGATGAGCTCGTCAGGTGGCACGCACAGGGAGAAGTACGGCGGGGGAGGAGCAGAAGCCATCGAGCACGGGCTGCTGCTGCGGCCCCTCCAGCATCAACGTTTCAACATCATTGCCATGCTTCGTGAACTGGCCATTATGCGCGGTGGAAACAGTGGCGGGAGAAAGTTGCGGAGCACAGTGACAGGCAAGGCCATGATCAAACCCCACAAGCTTTCAGAGCTTTGACATTGAAGGGCACTGAAAAAAGGTGACGAGGAGTAGCTAAGCTCCAAGAACTGACGCGGCTCTGGGCTTTCAGCTCTGACCTTGCCACAGGGGTCTGTCTCACTCTTACAGCCCGTGGTCATAGTGGATGAGCAATAAGGACCTCTTTCCATTACATTAGTCCTGTCTTGATTAGGTAAATCCTCAGCTGAAAGAGCTCACAGTTGGAAAACTGCATTGCCCTTTTACTGTGCCCGTTGCTTCAGTAATTTCAGGTTAAGCATCGTGCAAACAGCAGATGGTTACTCTGGTGACCAAACTTCCAGCAGCCCGATCTCATCATAACAGACTGGAAATTCAGAGCCCTGCTGTTAGTTCAGCGCTGTGTCATGCACCTGTAGTTTGTCTTTTGTCCCATGGAGCTTTCTCGAGCCAGCAGTTTAGGTTCTTCGATTTATTGACCAAAGAGCAGTATTTTTTGCTCAGCTGTACCCATTGTTCGCCCTAAACGGCCATTTAGCCCGTTTAAACGCTACACAGTGTCCAACTGTGTCCGTTTAATCACCCGTTTAGTCCGTTTAATGGCCGTTTAACCCGTTTAATTGGCCGTTTAGTCCGTATAAAGAGCTAAACGGTTGGTGACCGACTGTACAGTGTCTGTTTAGCGTTTACGATAACATTGGCTGTACCCGGCTGGATAAAAAACTGAAGCAGCGTGCAAGGTGACAGCGCTTTGTGTGCGCGCGCTGTAGGCGAGGGCGGCTAATCGAGATCGGTTACATGGGTATGCTCGTGTGCATCCAACGCCATCTGCACTGCAAGGCCCGCAAGGGCAACGATTTTGCGGTGCCGCTGCCAGTCCAGCTCTGTAGCCAGAGGCCCAGAACTGCTAGCTGCAGCTTGATGAGCATGCTTCCAGAAACAAAACTGCTACAGCTTGGCCCTGCACTTCTTCTAACTGTGTCCTGTCATTGAACTTGAGCCTAGCGCAAGCACAGCGAACCAAAGAGATGTGCTCATTCACATAATCACATGTCTATCTTCTTTCAGAGTCAACTTTGTGCCATCAAAAGCAAAGTCAGATTGGTGTGTACAGACGTTTTCAGCAGCAGTATCAGACAGCAAAAGCTAGAATGCATCTACTATCAGCTGAATAAAAATCTAAACAAATATTCAGATGGTCTCATAAGAAGTCTTGGGGCTACACTTAATGAATAATGACAGAACACACACACAGTTCAGCGAAATGTCAATGGCTTTCTGTACACAGTGGATTTAAGCATTGACAGAAAGTAGGAAAAGTAGCGTGTAAACATCAGCACCAGACAAACAAAAGGGCATGAGTATGCTTACTAGTTTCTTTTCAGAATTTAACTTACACTGCAGTGTGTTCATCACTGCAGCAATTCCTACCATCCATCTAGATTTAAAGTTATAATTTATTTTGAGAATGACTGAAAGAGTTATAGCGCTACAAACGCATCAACAAAAGCACCAAAATCAAAATCCGGGTAGTAGGTAACCAGAAAACATCATAACAGAACACCAAATCACAGAACTAAACAAATACCTTTCAATGGAATGGGTTTTGCATAATGGGTGGATGATACAATCTTGAAGAATAATAAAATCAAGCAACTACATTTACATCTATAAATATCAAAGGTTCCCTACGACAGGAAGCAGAACAAATTTCAGCTTCTCAGGACATGTACCATCTAATTCAATAGTTAGAAACTTCTTTCTGAGATTCAAGCATGACCAAAGACCCGTAACACCAAGTATGCCTGAATTTCTACATAATTTCAGTTACGCCTTGCCTTTAACACATATTGCTAACCCTGAATCACAAATACAACTCGAGTTGCCTGAGGAAGGGAAAAAATGCCATAGTTGATTTACCGAACAAGGGATAATAGGGGGGGTCCAATTCCTGTGATGCATGTGCTCGTGCAGTTGCAGGAATGATGAAAAAACAAAGGCTAAAGCTATGTGTTGTTCACACAGTAATCTATTTTTTTCACAAATAACCAGAGCGCACCATATTTTAAGATGCTATAAACAATACAAATTGAAGAACCATTAATCCATTATTTGCAATATGATGAGCATCAAAACATTCAGTTTGAATCTAAAACCAAGTATCATTAATTCGAATACACATTGTATCCAGTAACCAACACTCGTACCAGAAGGTAATGCAGCAACTTTGCACTTAATATAGTCATCAGCAATAAAGCTTGGAAATTTATACAAATTCCATATACTATTACTTAAGTAACCTAATTACTAGTAATCGCAAATCACTGGACAAAGCAAAATTCAGTAACACGCCAATCCAACATTTGACTAAAAACATAAAATTACCCACTAAAGGTCTCTGAATTCCGAAACAGGCCTTGCCTAAAAAAACGAATAGCGTGATGCAACTAGCACCATAACAACTTAACAAGAATAGAACTCCACAGCATCTCCGCTTCAAGAAAAATGACATGCACATTCTTGCAGTTGCAGGAAAGGTACATAAATACAGTTTGTAGTTATGCAGCATTAACAGGCACACTAATCGACAGCACTGAAAAGTAACAACAATCCATACTATTAAATACTAAATGTTACAACAGCAAATTAATTCTTCATCGTCCACAAAGCACGATCTTAAATTTGAAATATAAAGACATCAAAGCATTAAGTTTGAACCTTGAAGACAAAGTACGACCTTGGCATCCAATTATCCACAGATCAACATACATAACATTATCAGATTCAGAACAGAGATTGACTCTATTCATGTAGTCATCAGCAATAAAGCTTGGAAATCTGTACAAATTCCATATGCATATAATAACTTAACTAGCTTAATTACTGCTACCGGACCCAGCCTGCTAGATTGAAACTTACTACGATGTCAAGCATTCTGATTTAGGAAGGTCTGAATAATTACAGTAGGCTTTGCCACAAAGTGAAAGATGCAACTAGCTCTCCATAACAGGTTAAACAGGAATAAAACTAGACTTGCTACAGCAACACCACTTCAAGAAAAATGCGTGGCAATTGATTTACAGAAGAATGTTATAGGGCCAGTAATGCATGCGTACACACACACAGTTTACAGTTACGTAGCATTAACAGGCACACTAATACAAATCCCTCGCAAATAACAACAATGCACGTATTATTAAACAATGATACTGACACCAATCCAATTCTTCATCCTCCACATAGCATTTCAGGGGAAGCCATAATTCAATAGATAAATACGAGTAGATATATAAGAGCATCAAAGCATTCAAATTTGAACCTTCAAGATCATTCCCAGTACGATCTTGATATCCATAGATCAACATGCGCACCATTATCGAATTCAGGACAGAGATTGCACTCTAGCAATGTAGCCAGCAGAGACAAAGCTTGGAAATTTATACAGATTCCATATGCCATAATACCATAAGAACTAGCCTAATTACTACTCCCGAACTCAACCTGGTAGATTGGAACTTACTAGTACGTCAGGCATTCCTGTTTATAAAGCCAGATCAGGCGCGTATCTCTCAAGAGCTTGATTCCCCACGACGGCTGCGCCGGCCATCAGTCCCCCGACTACGCAACCGAAGATCGCGGACCGAGGGCCGGCCCCCGCGCGGTAGATCAGGCCAGCCCCCAGCCCCGCGGCGACGGTGTTCTTCCAGTCGTCGGTGTCGCGGAACCCGGCCACGCTGCTCTCGACCCCCGCAAAGATCAGCCCGATGATGCCGAGCCGGTTCCCGTACGTGCGGCCCACGGCGCCGGACTGGGTGAGCGCGCGGCTGGCGCGGAGCTTGGCGGATTCGCCGCGCTCGGACTGCGCCGCGGCGCGGCGGAGCCCCACGGCGGCCCCCGCCGCGCAGCCGGCGAGGTACCCGGTGCCGGCGTAGAAGGTGAGGTTCTCGCCCCAGCTGCGGCCTTCGCGGCGCTCCTCGTTGAAGAGGAGCTCCGGCGAGGTCGGCAGGTCGTAGAGCGCGCGGACCGAGGGGAGGTTCAGGCCCTCCGGCTGGTATGGCGTGTAGACGCGTCGGGCGCCGCCCTCGGGCCGCTGCTCGCCGCAGTGGGGGTACTGGTCGGTGGAGTCGGCCATGTCGGCGAGGAGGGTCCGGTGGGGTTTAGGGTTCTGTGGCGCCGGCGCGGCGGTCGTAGGATTCGGCGGCTTTCGGGGATCGCGAATCGCGATTCGGGCAATAATGCGGTGGTGAGCAACCTCTCGGTGTTTTTGTGGGTTGTTGATACGGGCTCGCGGGCTTTATTGGGGCCCGTTTAGTGTTTGGGCCCAATGGGCTTCGTGGCTGGCTCTTCCATGTTCTAGAATCTTGATGGTTTTCGGCTTTTCGCATCTCGCGCATCGCCATCGACGAAAAAATTACGACGTTGATGTGCTCGACCGAAAAGAACGTCTTATTGGAGGTCAGGCTATAATCTGTTGCAGCTTAACGCAGGAGGTCTTGTTATATTATCATCAAGCCTACAGAAGATGATTACACCACATGAGTCCTACACCCCTGCCGGCCAAAACAGGGACTTTCTAGGGCGTAGAGTAGGGAAACCATTGGACCATGCTACCACACTTACAATACAATTCGTACTGATCTAGGAATCTATAAAACTCCAAAGCACCAAAAGGACTACTCGTGATCAGTTTTCAAATCCGCCCTAGTGAACGCCGAGGTTAGTTAGCGAAATCCAAAATAAGAGCACAATTTAGTCTGAACAATGATCCGTTCTTCACCAAAGTTGGCAACGATTTCTTGAGAGGGCAACGACCATCTCCCTGGCCGGTGGCCATTCACCATACTCCAGAACCACCAGCTCAATCTCCACGCCGGATCTGAGTGCGTGTTCCTACTCACTTGCTCGCATAATTCTCCAGCCATTTTCGTCTCCGTGCGCTCACGGCTTTGTTCGCACGTGAAGAGGAGCTGCTCCGTCCGGTCAGCGGGAGGATCGGGTGACTGAAGCGCATCTCGGCCGAGCAAAAATTTTATCTCCCAAGAACAGGTTCAGATTGGTGGGAGGACCAAACGGATCAGCACGACGATGGGAGCAGAGTTTCGTCCTCACAAGTACTCTAATCATGGTGCTAAATGTTAGTATAATCGTATTGGTTTTCTCCCTGGATTCTTGCTGATTTTTCTGACCAGATTGTCGCGTGGCACTCGTACGTCCAGTGATCTAGCATTTCACTTTCTTTTTCTTTATGCTCCTGCTGTCATGCTGTCCTCAGGGTCCTGGCTGTCCTGCCCAATTGGCGGTGAGCTAGGTTGGCTTAGGGTGCTTAATTTTGGGTACAGGCGTCAAGCAGCAACTGTGCCCAAGGACCACCATGTGGACATTGCTGCTGCTATCTCAACTTCTGAACCTGGCCATTGCTGATTTGTGTACCACATACGAATCTGGCCACATATTGCCCCCTGTGAGAAAGAAAGGACGGAGGCAGCATCTCTTCACACAAAGAGAGGTTAGTTGGCAATTGGCAGCTTCAGAATGGGCAGGAAATAGCGATGGGAGCCGATGTTTAGGTACTGTATGAACACTGAATGTGAAACCGATCAGCATCAGCTAAAGTGCGCAGAGTAAGGCGTAAGCTGTTTGGTACAGGACTGGATACCGGATCTCTTATGAAAGTCCCATGACACTTACCACATCACTTAGTAATATATTAGTCTTTTGGGAAATGTCAATAATTGCAATTCTTGGTGGTGGGATGTCAAAGGATGATGAGAGGATGCAGGAAGGCTTCCAGAAAGTTCTTGCAAGTAAAACATTAGCGAGCACTAAGAGTAAATCATTTCCCAAAGATTATGTACTGAAAGTGTGTCTCACCAGGGTCCTTTTAAATTAGCGGCTTTACTATTTAGAGCTGTAAAGGAACACCTACGCACACAGCAGGATTGCAGGTCTACCCAAATGTAGTTAGGACAGAAGGATAGAATAAGCTGAACAGCAGAAGAAAATTGGAGGCTGCAGATCAGATCACAAGCTAGCTGGTCCCTGGGCTATTGTTATGTTGAGCAGATCCAGGAGCTAATTGCAATTGTATAATGCCAGGAGTAGAAGGAAAATGATGCTAAGATGCTAATACGTGGCTTCACCTCGGAGGCCACCCACTCCCTATTAAAACCCATGCCATGGCCGCTTAAGGCATCAACGGAGAACACAGCTTCAAGTCTACACGTATAAGGCCCGACCATTCAGACAGCAGCAAAGCAACTAGGAGGCATCTATGGGGGCAGGATGGAGGAGGAAGAAGACGACATGGCGTGGTATTGTTCCGGCTCATGTCCTTCTTGACTCTATCGGCGGATGTGATGTGAGCCGAACCAATATCACTCATGTATTCTTCATCCAGAAAGAAAATCCAGAAACGTTACTGGATAGTTTGGTAAGTGTTCTGAAACTGAATGGTTCTTTTTGAGTGGGGGTTTCTCTCGTTTTCAGACGTGTAGCAGAAGATCTGCTTGATCTATGTTTGTTCTGTCAAAAAAATATTCAACTCAATGGTTGATTCTATTGAGGAACAAAATGGCTTCATTAAGATAAGCTACTAAGCTAGCATTGCTTGTAAACTACTGAAAAGAGGAAGTCTAGGATTTCTATTCTAAGTTCTAACAGTCCACAATTTTTTATTTTTTTTGAAAAACACTAACAGTACACAATTATTGCTCATATTTCCTCATCTACTCAAAATAGTTGTTGTATAAATATGCTCGTCGATTATCCAAAGCTGGACGAACGAGCTTCATTCTTGGCCTGTGGATGTGATGAAGACATATAATCTAGCATCAGAGACGCGTATGATCACTGGCTAGCACATCTTCTTCAGGAAAGCATGAAGCTCTAGCTGCTTATGTTTAAAGGGTTATATATCATGATGTGAGTCTGGTAATGATGATAGCAGAACTGTTAATATTGTTTCATAACATTGTGTATTATATATGAGCAGTTGCTTATGTTTAGCAATTATTCCATAAGCATCATTATGGTTTATCAAAGGCATCCATATGACCATATTCCATAAATCAATTATTTCATATGATTTGATTCCCTGAAAAGAGATCGCTACCAGAATTCCCTAGTGGTGTGCAGTTCTTCAGCTGGACAGTTCTTTAGTACGCAGTACTATGAGCTACATGATCAGACTTGAAGATTTCCTTTTGCTCCAAATTAAGTCTTTGAAAAAATTGATGCGGTCCAAATCAATTCTGTGCCATATATACTATTGCGTTATTATACCTGCTCTGGGATCAATTCTTTGTATAGCCTCAAATAGCTTTGCTGGTTGCACTTGTCTAACCAAAATAAGCTATAAAATTAAGCAGACAGATATTCCTGCTTACTTCGATATGCAGATCCTAAATAATATCACGGACAGATCCAGAAAGGCCATTCCCGTAGCTTTGCAATCCTAGTCAAAAAATAAGTATAACTCTGACGTGAAGCCAACTCCTCCAGCTG
Source organism: Urochloa ruziziensis (assembly GCA_015476505.1). Taxonomy (NCBI): domain Eukaryota; kingdom Viridiplantae; phylum Streptophyta; class Magnoliopsida; order Poales; family Poaceae; genus Urochloa; species Urochloa ruziziensis. Next base: position 44,670,531 of record CM027125.1, read on the forward strand.
TAGTTTGAAAACATAAACTTCCCTGTGATCCAATAACACATTGTCAAGCTACTACATGGGATGCCCTTTTGGAGCCTAGCTGGTGTCCGTCAAAGCTATATAGTTAAACAGTTTGCACGAATCGGAGAGGAAAGAAAAATATTCCGCGGCTGATTTGCATGTGAGGTGCACGCCCTGATGACCTTTGTAGTGCGTCACCGGCCTGTGTGGCGGTGTGTGTTCATCCGAGGACCGAGAGGGACACCCAGCACCAGCAGTCAGTCCCTGTAACACGCCGTGCGCGCTGGTCATTACAAATTGCATCCGATCGCACGCTGCACCACACGCTTCATGAGACGTAGTAGGAATGTAGGATCCTCGATCGTCCCAGCAAAAGCTATTGCTGGTGCTTGGTCACCTCTAAACGATGACATGGCTTGTCTGATGCTACACGCTAGACACAATCACGATTCACGCAACAGGCGCGTTTAATAAGGGGACAGAAATGCAGTTTGGTAATAGCAATGCAATGCTTCTGTCAGCGGCTTGTGCTTTCGTGATCTCGAAGTGATCTCTGGAGAGAGATGGAGCTTTCTTGAGCTTAAAAGGAGTATGTTATCGCCTTGCGCGGCGGTGACCTAGTCGTGCTTGTACGAGCGTGTTGACCTCGGCGTGCTTACGTGGGCGCTAGCATTGGCATCACCGGCACGAGGCTATAGCTCCTCGTGTACTACGTCTGACGAAACGGTCCGAATCCGAACCATGGAAACCATCATATTGTCCGCGCAAATCTATGCAACGCAGCAATTGCAAAACACAATGCCGCGACTGCATCCGGCGTTCTCTTGCTGCCGCTTCCCAAGGGGCAAGGGCAACAGGTTGTCAGCAGGCTTCAGGCAAAGAAAATGCATCAGCTAACGGCAGCAAGACCTCCATGAGACCATGATCCATCCGGCGAGCCGCACCCCAGCGGCAGAAGCAAGACAGGTGGATCTCGTTGCATCCGCAGCGCCTTAAGCAATGCAGGCAATGCAGCATGCCTTCGAATTGCAGGGCAAACTTACAAATATCAAACTATGAGCCGCTTATTTTTTTTTAAATTACAAAGACAACCCACGCCTTCATACACACCCACCCGCAGGCTTCAAATACTCGACAAGGGAAAAATGGGGTTCAATATTCATAGTGCAATATTCAATTCTACGCGTGAAATTTGAAGGGTATTCTTCTGACATGTTGATCGACTCAAGGACAGCACAAGACGCCAGGGCAACCAATCAGATCTTCCATTTGTCAAGAGTAACCTGTCAATAATCAACTATACAAAATTACCACCCTTCCAACTACATACTATATACATTCACTCCCACCTAAAATCCACTTAAACACCATTACCAATGTCTGATAATCAAGTTACACGACTTCCCCTTCAAATTTTAAATGCATCTCAATCTGTTTCTCCCAGCACAACACATGTCTGGCAAGCGGATCTCTTTAACTCGCTGATGGAGTACAAGGGACAGCTGATGGTACGTGGAAGGCAACAAAGCAGCGTGTTTGTCTAAACGTAGAACCCTCAGCAGTGTGTACCTCTTGAACTGAAGATGCGTGCACTACAACCAGCACAAACAAGCAATAACATATGGGCAGCTGAAAAGGCTGAGCTGATTCCAGAAGATCCAAAACAAAGTCATGCACCTCTCGTCACTACCGTGAAACAATATGCACACAATGGTTGTCTCACCAATGGTTGTGAAAGGTGAGCTATTCCCCAAAGAGGCAAAGGCAAGGCACAAACCTTCAGTCTTAAGACAACCTATCAAAAACAGAAGCTTCCCATATCCATACTGATTTTTGTGGAATGGTACTCATTGTAATTCAGATATCCCCAGAAACGGGAAAGGCCAAGCTCCCCATATTTCGAAGATTTGGAATGCAAAATACACAAATCTTTGATGTTACCCTCAAACCTTGTACTAATTGCATCCACCTGCATTGAAAAACATAGAGGGATTAAAGGTTGTAGCAGATGATACTTGTGGGCTTGTGGCAAGGTGAGATTTGGACAAAATGGAGAGCTTATAAACTACTGCGGCCTGTAACAGTGAAGAATCAACAAGGCTTAGCAGATCTCAGCAGTAACAAAGCAGTAAAAAAATGGCCGGTGGGGGAAAGACCGCCCCCACAGTATTTCACTAAGATGAGCTCAACCGAAGCCCGGCCGAGAAAAGTCAGAAAGCTACATGTTATGTGTTCATGCAGTGTCACAGAACAGAGGGATTCCATTGATGACTACGATCAAACAGCTAAATCTAGATCAGCATTTGAGGAAACTGGCTTAGGACAGAACAGGGATACAAATGGCAAACCACTCAACATATTTGATAGATACCGGATTACTACTCATATCACGAGATAGGCGCTTTTCAATTTGCATGCTGGAGTTGAAAGGCTGAAGACTGCAACATATTCTAAATCAAATTACATTGCACGAAACTGAGAGAATACCTGAGAGAAGTTTATAAGAGAGTGCAGATTACAGAGTTGATTTACTGATAAATCACAAGTGTCACCAAGACTCTGAAAACATGATCGGAATTCCAAAGCCAGCTGCAGCATGCTTTTGATTACCATGGCGATTTGTTTTGAGTCATCAGATAAGAAACATCTGAAACACATTATGATCAGTTAAAAACTGACATACCTATCAATCAGATAACAATTGGTACTTTGTTAAGCATACTTCAGAGTCACAGTCAAGAGATGCTATTATTTATTTTATGCTGATGGCAATTACACCATTATTCCACTAAAGAGACAAGGCATAAATAGATGCCCGGCTACGGCTATGCACATTATTGCTGTTGTTCCTCATTTGAACAAATGATATACGCGAATTAGAATATAATTCCTTTTTTGGAAAGGTCTTACTCACATGTCAAGTGCATCAGTAATATAACACATATGCACATACTCCAGATCCAGAATATCTCTCACCTAAGTAGTAACAGAATATCAGTAACCATAATTCATATGTGTTAATGAACAGAAAATTACCACAGGAAGCCTACGAAGGCATATTTACTCCTCTCAGGTTGAAAATATTTGACAAGAATAGTGATCGAAATACTATACATACCTGATTTTTAAGGGAATGTTGAAAACGACGCCATGATATATCAGATAAATGGCAATGGAGATACTGCTGTAGTGTTGATAGAAAGTGATAAACTTTATGCCTAAACAAAGTCATACAACAGAAAGACAGAGAGTTAATGTCAGAAATCTGATAAACTACAGCCAAATAACTGTCCATTATAAGTAAAATGACTATACAGAAACTAGAAATGAGGCCATGTTATCAACAAGATTCTTCTTTGACTTGCTGCATCAGTAGCGAGTTTAGTTCCAGTCTAATTTGCACAAACCAAAAAGAATCAAATCAAATCACAGAGGCTAACAATTAACACAATTATTGGTTTATGAAAGTGCAAATTAAATATTTATATCTACTACAGATGCAACTGAATGGATAATTGCCTAATTGAATATGAACTTTATCGCTACTATTCAACTCCCTCCATCCTAAATTATAGATCGTTTTAGCTTTTCTAAATACATACATACTCCCTCCGGTTCAGTATTAGAAGTCGTTTAGGACAGCGACACGGTCACCAATGCAAAACTTTGACTTCTCTTTTCTATAAAAATATTTGTTGAAAAGTTATATATGTATATTTTTATGAAAGTAATTTTCAAGACCAATCTATTTATATGATTTTCACATTTTCAAACTCAACGACTTAAACGTTATTCATGATTTATATTCCCAATGTTTGACTCAAACCTTGTCCAAAACGACTTCTAATACTAAACCGGAGGGAGTATAGGCATAGCGTATATTTTGATGCATAGCAAAAGCTATGAATCTAGAGAAAAGCCAAAACAACTTACAAATAATTTGGTACAGCGGGAGTACTTTACAATGTCACGAGCGTGCCTATGTGTATGCATATTGCATTTTCAAAGGAATTCCACAAGCAATGGCAACAGCTTATCAAACAATTTAAGAAAAATGCATATCGTTCCTAACACTTCAGGGAAAGTATAAAACTGATAAGAGGAATATAAGAATGGTGTTTGGAATGCCACAAAGTTTTAGAAAGATTGTAGACGTGCATACCTCACTCGCATTACAAAATTCAATTTCTTCAACACATCAGGTCTACCATGGCTGGAGCGGCTAATGAACTGTGTCAACTCCTGCAATATATTAGCAACATAGCAAATAAGTCTCACATTATCAAGATCTGTAATGAGTACTAGAGCAAAAGAAAACACTTGTTGTAGCTGCTTGATAACAAAATTTAGTTCAGGATCAGTCAACTGCATTTTTCCAAGGACATTGTTCACTAATATCATTGCTTCAGTCCACAAGAAATAGTAACAGAAATCTAAGTTCTTATTGCACATCTAAATGAATGAAATGCTGTGAATAAAACATCAATGAAGGAAAGGTACCTTTAGAAATCTCCATACTTCAGTTAATGAAAACACCGCAAACCTGACTTGAAGAAGATAACAGAATATTTCAGCATATATTTTAAGTGTGCCTTCTGTAATGACAATATTCATTGGCCATTCAGCTTTATAACCCAACAAGATATCATCCAGCAAATCAAGACCTGGCAGTAAAAAATTGACAGTTCACAATTTGAGTAGTAGAACTTCAACTATCATGCCAAAGATATACTCCCTCTGTTCTCATTTATTTAACAGCATCAAATAAAAGAGAATGGAGGGAGTAGTAGCTAGGGAACAAGTGAAATTATTACCGCATGCAGAGGCATCAAAAGAAACAACAGGCTGCTCTCTCATGTATATAAACAATCTTTCCTTATAAGGATCAGAATCACATGAAGACCTTTGCAAAGCCAAGTCCATAAGCCCTTGGATCTCTGCTCTTTTCTGCTCAGACTTAACAAATGACCATTTCTGCATGGGCGAAGTCAAAAGTTTGAGAAGATTTTAGAGATATAAACACCAAACATATGATCTATGGATAAAATAAAATGGTTAGACAAAAATTACCTTATTATAAATTGAAATTATAAAGGAATCTGCCCAATCAGCTAATTCCATGAAATGGTACCGCCGCAGAGCAAGCAGATGTGCATAAAGATCAAAACCCTCCTCAAGCAACTTCATTGTGAAGCTGCTAACATATTTATATCTTTTAAAGTTAAGGAACAAAGGATAAAATCAGAAAAAAAAAACTTAGCTGCATTTTGAGGGGTTAAGGTTTATAATAAAAAACCACATACAATATTTTGCAGCAAAATAACTAAAATAATACTACCTCTGTTCTTATTTACATGTCGCTTCCGACAGGTGAGCTAGCGTTAATTAGCTTTTGTTTCCATCCATCGGCGTCAAGTAAATAAAGACGAAGGTAGTACTACATTTACCATGAGCTTGATATGTAAAATTCTCATTAACAGAAGCAGTTGATAAACAAGACCAGTGGTAAGAAAAAACTATATAGTAGACAAAGAAAATTGAGACAGTACATCAAAACTTGGTGTTCAAGAAAATTGAGTCTCTGATGCTCTGCATCACTGTGTTTAAAGCCCACATACTAAGGAAACCTGGAACTATCTGCACTACATGGCTGATGAACAGAAGTGGACATAAATGTCTGGTCTCCCCTAAAAACAGCTACAGAGTGAATACATTACTGTAGTAGGGGTGCCAAAAACCTACATTTTCTGATACTGACTGTAATAGTAGAATAACATAGCAATGGATCTTTAAAACACTGAAACATTAAAATATTTACTAATTAAGAAAGTTACAAGGATACTGAAGCAAAACTTCTTGTATAATGCACTTGTCAATAATTATATCAAGGGGCATATCAAACTGTGAACTAAAATCTGCATATGTTTTTCCTTTCGACTTAGCATTATATTGTAATGATTTCTCCCAGAATGCCCCACCGGAAACATTTTCCTGAAAATCAACTTTTGCTGCCATTTCTCCCGAGGAAGTAAGGTATGCCTGACTTCTTGCCTGAGGTTGAAGAAGCTTGTTAGAACAATCAGGCTGTCCAGAAGGCTGAGTACTGGGCTGTACAACTGTTGCTGCTGCATTTACAGACTCAGCAAGGCAGGATGGGTCCATTCCACTATATACTTCACATGGATTTGTGACTGACTCAAAATCAAAGCTGGCAAATGCTCGGTTCTTGCTTTTACGTTGTAAGTCACTCTCCGTATGATAAAAAGCTGTGTTTTTCAGTATGGGGTTCATACTGAGATTGTAAGGAATGGTAGTACTCCATGCCTGACTTATCTTACCAGACTTCTCATAGTTTTTACTGTTCAGTAGTCTAGGTGGTCCAGATTCAGAATCTAATGGATATACTACATTACCATGTGATATTTTCTCTAAAGAACTTTTATGGTCAGTATATAAGAACTCCTCAACTGAATTCATTTCTTTGGATGAGCAACTGGTTCTCTTCATAAACCTCTCAATTGGTGAAAACTGACTATACAGATAATCCAGTTCTAAAGCATCAGGCACCACATTATGCTTAATAATCTCTGAGTGCACAGGAACATGTCTGCAACTCAAGTTGCCATCTTTCTTGCACTCATCGATAGGGCTTGAATGATCTATCCCATGGTGAACCAAACTTGCTTGGGAAGAAAGCAGCTTTCTCGTTACCAAGGAGCATTTGGCTTCACCTGTCCCTGTACAATATGATGAGAACATGGAACTAGGCAAATTGTCACAAGCTGTAGCACTTTCAACTTCAACATCATCCAAAGAGGTATAAGAAGAGCATTCTGAAGATTCCAAGGGATCCACTTTATCTGAAGATTCTTGTGAACTTGAAGAAGCATCATTATCCTTTTCATCTGCAGCCCTAACATAAGGGAGGGAAAAATCAGACACCACAAGGTACTGCCTTACAGTGTCCATTGTCCGCTAACGGCATAAGTAAAAATACAACATGTGCTATGTATACAGAAAGATGAATGGAAGCAGCAAGCCAGCAACTTTGAGGCCTTGTTTGAAACATGGGGAAATCCCTATTTCTGGGGGGTCAAACTGTTCCCTGTGAAATTTGTGCAATCCAAGTAGTCCTACAAACAGTAATTGCAAGAAAGTGAAATGAGGACATACATATTGCAAGCAGGTGCGGCATCACTGTCTCCATAGAGCAGCTCAGCATCTGAAACTGATGTATCCAGATGGTCCGCACTTGTATGTAGGAAGTTGGATGCAGAATCAAAAGGAATCACCTGAGATATAAAGTTATGTCAGTATACAACCCCCAACATAAAAAGTATTCTTGCTTCTGTTAGAGCAAAACCCAGAGAAATAGAGGCTGGAGATAAAAGCAGAGAGTAATTCAGTTAACATGAATAGACCTCAACGTTCGAGAAAAAATGTTGGAGCTTCTCCATCATCAACTTGTACATAGCAACCCTTTTGCATGTTACTGCCTCCACACTACTTTTTGAGAATGTAAATGAGTTCATTGAAGACTCAATTGGTGTATCAAACCACGGGAGAACTCCCTCCATATGAATGATATTACGAGAGGGATAAGCATCTCCTCCAGTAGTAGACAGATTGCACGATTTTAGAAGCTTCATGAGCACTTGAAGCTGCTGCCCAGTACGCAAAATAGGATGGCATATCTCCTTTAGAAAACATGGAGCAGATACATGATTTCTTCCCTGCTAACAGCAGGTCATGATAAAATGAGCTTAGACATAATTTGAAACGAGTAACAAATTAAACAACAACAACTACGAACAGGTTTATGTTAAGAATAGATCGATATCGTCAGGTTTCTGATGTAAAATTAAAAGAGAAGAAAAAATTACATTAAACTTTTTTATATCTAAAGCTTCACTCAATAAAGCAATATTTTACCTTCAATTCGAAGAGGGTGAACTCATCTAGTATGTCAGAAGAGTCTCCTCGAGTATCCTTATTCTCGGTTTGTGTAATGAGAAATTCCTCGTAAGGGTCATCAACAGAAGCTCGGTAAATCCATGACTTGATGAAGTTAAAGTATGGATCACAAGAACGAATGAAAAGATACTTCAGAAGTTCATAGTGAACTGGATCAGCATCCTAAATTGAAGTAAAACAAAATAAAGGAAAAACCATTCAGCATTTCACATAGCAACACTGTATGTTTTATCTATCATAATAAGATGAACAATACATGTCAGAATAAGAAATGTATAGCAGGGATGCAAAAATTGAGACTATCGAGCAAACAAAAAGTAGCACTCAATTTGGTGGAACCAACTAAGCAACTGCATATACATAGGGAGGCATGATACAATCAGATGCGCAACTATACAGAAACGCAAGCAGGAATGAATGAGCGTCACACCCAAGAGAGGAGATGTATTACTAGCACTATCAAATATAGCTTCATTACAACTAACTAGTTGAGGAGCCATCTAATGGCCATCCAATATCTTGCCTTGCTTATTGTAAAAGAAAGAGATAGCTACTAATATCTTCAACAACCACCCCCAAAAAATAATGGCTGGGGGGGGTTCATAGTAGTAAAAGAGCTTGGGGCACTTCAGAGAATAAAAACTCAGGCTAAGGTCTACCATCTATCTGAAGATATACTTATATATCTGGAAAGTAGAACACCTAGTAAGTGGCCTACTTTCAAGAAAAAAGCAATTGACCTACTTAAAACGTAAGTATGTCCAGTATGAATACTTTTTATTGAGATATTAATTAACATACGTAAATCTAAGATCTCACTACAGTTATATGTAAATCCAACACATTAGCAAGCATATAACTCACAAAGTAGCACATAGTTAGGGATTTCCTTTAGAAGTATGATTAAATCAGATAAAACAAAGGGTTCAAAATCGAAAGCGTAAGATGATGTCTTACACGAAGATGGACATACAAATAGGAAAGCAAATCAGTGCCCCGTGGGAAGTTCTCAAACTCCACATTTGCATCAGTGTTTAAACCCTCCTGGCACAATGTAAGACCTGCAAACTTAGGGAAACAAATATTTCCAAGGGACATAACATGCCTTTGTAATTCCTCAGTGTGTAGATATACTTCCAGCAGAGTGACTTCTGAAGTAGAATTGCAACTCGCACCATCTGAAATCTTGGAAGCCATACCAGATTTATCCACTGAACGCCTGAGCTTAATTGATGCTGGTAAAGTATTCAAGGAACATAAATAGCCCTCGAGGACCTTTTCAACTGCTGCAGCAAATGCTTGGTTTACTAGACTGAAAGGCCGATGATGCTCAGTGTCTTTATCATCAGAATCTTCATGTTCGTGTCTTTCTCTACTTTCACAATTGCTTTCTCTGTTTTGGATAAGATAAAAGTTCACAAACTTGCAAAGGAAGAAGACCGCAAGACCTGTTGAGCGTATGGATTTGAAAATGTGCCCCACAGATGTAGTGCTCGACGAACGTGACCACACATTTGCGACGCGATTAGAGGTCCTGTCTGCCGGATTCGAGGAGAACAGCACAAAAAGCTCATCAATCTCATCTAATGATGATTTGACACCATACAGCGCATGTAAAGCCAAACGAACCAAATCATCGTCCTGCACAACAAATACGTGCTCAAATTCCACAACAGCATAATATGAAACATAGATCGGCACACATAGTATGAAACTGTAATCGCACTGTTTTCCCCCCTTCAAATGGTGGCACGAATACAGAGTATAACTAGTGGATCCAACAACTAAACGTTCAATGCAGCAGAGAATTCCCCTGAAAAAAGCTCCGCAAACAAACGACTCGCACTCTAGGCCTGTACTCTTGCTAAATGCTCGAAATGGCACTCAATTAAAGTAGGTTGGGAGGTAGATTTCACTTACAGTAACCGATATGGGCTCGTAGATCGGCTCCTGACGGGGGCGCCCTCCGAGGCCTGAGCCACGAGCGGCGCCGCTCTCGGAGGTGACCGACTCCCAGTTTTCCGGCGGCGTCCATGGGCCGTCCACGCGGAGGGTAGAGAGCAGCGACGAGAGGCTGGAGTCGGCCGCCTTCATGTCCTCCCGGAGGGCTGAACTAGGGTTTATTGCCCTCCCCCGTGACTCGAACTGTAGCTCCGCCCTTCTGTGCGCAGGCGATGGAGGAAGAGGAGGAGGCGAGAGAGTGGCACTGGTGGCGCTGGTGGTTCCGGCAGGGCGGCGCCAAGGTCCGCCGGCGAGGGACTGGGTGGGAACTGGGAAGGTTGGTGGTGACCAGTGAGGCCTGCGAGAATTGGGAAATGGAATTTCGAATTGGAGCGAGCCGCTGGACGGGCCTTTTCGGGCTATCGGTCCTGGTTGATTTATGAAATGGGCTCTGGCTCGGTTGATTTCAGCCCAAACCACAACGAGGCCTGCGTCATCTGGTCAACGAATGTGCTTGGACCGATTAGTGTTTGTGAGCTTATCACAGATGCCGTTTATCAGGGTCAACCAAAGTAGCACGGTTAGAGCAACTCCAGCGGCATGGCTATTTGAATGGCCAAAGTCATATTTGGCTCTCGAGTACAAAAATAACGCTCCAGCGGAGTAGCTATCTAGATGTCTATTACGGTAGCAGTGGCCATATATCTCCATTGAGTAGCCAAATTTGGCCCATGTCAAGCGGATGGCCATCCTCCTGTTCACACAATCATCTCTATGCTCATTGGTCACTAGCCATTATAAATAATTCGGATACCAATAAAATATAGATCAATATGATTTGGAGGGTGAGATCTAGCTAGTCTGCTGGAGCGCTGAGCAATATGGAGAGGGAATCTTTTTTAAGTGGATAGTTAAATGAAAATATGGAGAGTGAAATTTGAAGTGTCCGCTGGAGATGCTCTTAGGGCCCGTTTAGTTCCATCCAAAACACAAAAAGTTTTCACTTTGAGAAACGTGTTAGTTCATTTCTTTTCTCTATACACGCGACCCAATGCAAAACGTTTTTATCATTTTCACCCCAACTAGACACGGCCTTGCCAAGGGCCACGTACATGCAGCTACAATTATGTAGTACTCCCCGTCCCAATATTAATACTTTTGGCTTTTCTAATTTCATACCTTTTACTATGCAAGGAGTATGTATCATGGAGGATTTACACAGCAGGAATTTGTGAAAGTCCCTATTAGCTCGCCTTGAGCAGGTTTCACTGTTTTTCAGGGATATAATAGTTGAAGTTATCAGGCCGCGAAGCAATTCTTTGGAACGAACTGGCCTGCAAACGAAGAAGATGTCCCGAATCCGAATCCATAAACCTGCAGTGCACATATTCAATTCAGTCTGAATCCGAATCTCTGAACATAAGGGCCTGAACATAACAATTCAATCAAAAGAACAGTAGACTGGTGGCCGAGCAACGATGACCAAACAGTAAAGATACCTGCAAAACAACAGCTTCCTGAAAGCATCACATAGTGCCACAGCACAGCGTCCAGCTTCCCAATGCAACGATCAGTAATTTCAGTATAACCCACAACCAGATCAAACCAGATGCTAGTAGCATTCATGTTTCGAACTGGGTGGGTGATTTCTTCTAGCAATGCACCACCACATCTGTAGTGAACAACGTCATGGGCATGAACTGAACAACTGCAACAGCAGAACGTTGCAGAGTCACCCCAGTTTCCTCTGTGCTCTGAATGCACTCTTCTGGGCTCAGTTCCATAATAAATCCTGCTGTCAAAGAAACAAGAGAGGGCAGAATTGCTCCCGGTAACAGTGGCTAACGAGTAGCGGCGATCACCACTCTGCAGCCTTTCTAATCAAGGATCACCAAGGTTTTCTCACAGGACGCTGAATCAATGGATTCCAGTGAGGAGAGTTGGAGAGGTTCAGCGGAGGCGGAAGTCAGAAGAGATAGCAAAAGCAAAGGGGAGGCAAGGTGTTCCAGTGTTGGAGCTTTCTAACCCGACGGACGAAAGCCGCCGGCGAATACGTAGAATACGTGAGAAGAGAACGACGAGGTGTGTCTATGACAACGAGGCCTTGCCGGCCAGTAGCCCAGTACCCACGAAGCATATGCCGCTCTCAGGCTCCATTGCAACGGCGTACGGTCGTTCGCCGCGGAGCATCGCTGCCGTTTCGTCGCCGATGGCATGGCACGGAGGGGGAGCGGTAGGAGAAAGCCGTGGGAAGAGCGGAAACCCATTCGCGACCGGGAGGCGGCGGTCGCCGTCGCCGGACGGGAAAGGAGGCCCGGGGTAACCGTTTTAGGCCTCATTCGGTTAAAGGAACCGTTCCACCCGGATTGGGTAGATATAGCAAGAAATTTGTAATAGGTACAGCAAGAGATCGGGATTTGTTTCGGGTCGTGAACCAATTTGCTCATCATAGATACAACAAAAGACCTGGATTGGTTCCACACCTCTTGACTAGCGGATTGATTCCCGGTCTTTTGTTGCAGCAATCATGAACAAATTGGTTCGCGGCCCAGAATAAATCCCGGTATCTTGTTGTACCTAGCACAAATTTCTTGCCATAGCTATCTCAATCCAGGTGGAACGGTTCCTAAGGAACCGAATGAGCCCTTAGGGGGTTTCTGAAAACATTTGGATCGCGATTAATACCGCGATCTGAACTAGGGGTTATATATAAATAGTCGGATCGCGATTAATAGTCGCGATCCAACTTAGGAGGTTATATGCAAATAGTCAGATCGCGATTAATAGTCGCGATCCGATTTAGGAGGTTATATGTAAATAGTTGGATCTATTTTGGGGGCCTTTCTGGAAAACAGTTGTATCCCTAAATCCGCCTCGGTGCTCGGGCGGCCGCCGCCGGCCAGGGCGCTTCCCCCACCCCCAAATCGCCCCGCGTGAAGGAGATGAACGAGAGCATGAGACAGATGAGTAGGAGGCAGCAATGGACTTCCGCGCCGCGGGTTTTGGTTACTACGCACCTGGAAGCTGCGACAACATGGAGGATTGGAGGCGGTGGAGCCCATCTGCGATTCAGAACGGTCGAGATGGAAAGAAAGAAGATTACTAGCAGCCTGTGCCTGAACGCCTTTTACTGTACGTCTGTACCCGCTGGCTAATTGTTCTGTTCTGCCCAGGCTGCCACTCCGATTATTTCCGAATTTGATCTTATTCTGAAGGTTCAGTGATATATCATTGCTTCCCGCATCGGCCTGGATGCCTTGGACAAGAATGGTGTAATCTTTGACAAGACGGCAGACGAAACAGCTGCTCCTGGAAGAAACTAGCCAGGTAGAGATGGTGTAATCCTCTCACAGGTTGCATCATAAGGATGGCAGTGCAACAACAGTCAATCTCCTTGGCAGCACAACACCCCCTTTAAGTCACAAACGGCAAACCATCTCTGCAATTTTCTGAAAGTCTCACTGGTTAATTTGTATGGCTCGAAAGGCCACACACAAATAGCTTGATCCTGTCAACTGTTTGGAGCTAACCAGCAAACAGAACTTCAGAGCTCTGAATAATCCTGACTGCATCATCTTCAGTAAAAAAAATCTGCATGTTTCCGTTCATTTTGGTCTGAAAATGATTACTCTGAACATAAAATTCGATTCCTGGTCTGAATTTCCTCCAAGGGTCACCTTGGTACTACGGCGCCTTCCATGGACGACCAGTACAATGAGCGCGTGTCGCACCAAATTTAGGTCAGATGCTTTGTTGCATTAATCTTTAACATAGACGACTTTTGTGCTGGCAAGAGGCAACACATAATGTGTTTAGAAAAAAGGAGGAGCACATAACACAGAGGACATATAGAGTACGGATGAATCAATAAATAAGTAACCTGTAACCCCTCATATCCGTGCAGATCACTTTGTGAAAGTTCCTACCTTTGGCTTGACTTCAACAGGTTTCTCTGTTTTCCAGAGATATAAGAGTTGAAGTTATCAAGCCGTGAAACAATTCTTCTTTTGCGAACGAACGGGCCTGCAAACAAAAAATAACATCTGAAAGATGCCCTTTCTGAATCCGAATCTCTGAACATAACAATTCAGTCATGAACAAAATGAGGACGGTGGCCGAGCAACGATGACCAAACAGCAAAGATAGCTGCAAAACAATCCTGAAAGCTTCACCTCGTACCACAGCAGCGTCCAGCTTCTCGATGCACCACAGTAGCGACTAGCGAGTGCTCACTGTTCAGTGTTCAGTGTAACCCACGACCAAATCAAGCCGGATGCTAGTAGCAATAATGTACTGCCACATCTATAGTGAACAACGTTCATGGGTGTGAAATGAACAACTGAAGCATCAGAGAGTTGCAACCACCCTACTTTCGTCTGCTCTGCGTGGGCTCTTCTAGGCTCAGTTCCATTATTAATACTGTCAAAGAAACAATAGCAGACAGGGATTAGGAAGGGTGGAATTGCTCCCGGCAACAGTGGCTAACGAGTAGCGGCGATCACCACTTTGCAGCCTTTCTAATCAATGATCACCAAGGTTTTCTCACAGGACGCTGAATCAATGGATTTCAGTGAGGAGAGCTGGAAAGGTTCAGTGGAGGCGGAATAGATGGAGGAGGAGGCCAGCGAAGGGGCAAAGGGAAGGCCAGGGAGGGGCAAGGTGTTCCAGTGTTGCCTTGTTGGAGCTTTCTAATCCAACGGACGAAAGCCACCAGCGAATGCGTAGAACACGTGAGAAGAGAACGACAAGGTCTGTCTCTGACAATGAGGCCTTGCCGGCCAATACCCACGAAGCATATGCCGCTCTCCGGCTCCATTGCTACGGCGTACGGTCGTCCGCCAAGGAGCTGGGAGCATCGCCGCCGTTTCGTCGCAGATGGCATGGCATGGAGGGGAAGCGGTAGGAGAGAGCTGTAGGAAGAGCAGAAGCCCATTCGCGACGGTGAGGCGGCGGTCGCCGTCGCCGGACGGGAAAGGAGGCCGGGGTACCGTTTTAGGGGCTTTTCCGAAAATATTCGGATCGCGATTAATATTTGGATCGCGATTGTTGGGCTATATGTAAATAGTTAGATCTATAATTAGGTGTCTTTCTGCAAAACAGTTGTAGCCCGAAGTCCGCCTCGGTGCTCGGGCGGCCGCCGCCGGCCAGGGCGCTCCCCCCACCCCTGAATCGCCCCGCGTGCAAGGAGATGAACGAGAGAGCGTGAGGCAGACGAGTAGGAGGCAGCAATGGACTTCCGCGCCGCGGGCTTTGGTCACTGCGCACCTGGAAGCTGCGACGAGGTTGAAGATGTCAAGATGAAGCTGCGGTGCGACGACATGGAGGAATGGAGGCGGCGGAGCACATCTGCGATTCCGGACGGTCGAGATGGGAAGAAGAAGAACATTATTAGCAGCCTGAACACCTACCGGCTGGCTAATTGTTTTCTTCTGCCCAGGCTGCCACTTCGATTATTTCAGAATTTGGTCTTATTCTAAAGGTTCAGCAAATATATCATTGTTTCCAGCATCGGCCTGAATGCCTTGGAACACAAGAATGGTGTAATCTTTGACAAGACGGCCGACGAAACAGCTCCTCCTGGAAGAAACTAGCCAGGTAGAGATGGTGTAATCCCCTCACAGGTTGCAACATAAGGGATGGCAGTGGCACAACAGTCAATCTGATCCTTGGCAGCACAACACAACACCCCTTTAAGTCACAAGCCATCTCTGCAAAATTCTGAAAGTTTCACTGGTTAATTTGTATGGCTCCAAAGGCCACCACAAACAAACAGCTTGATCCTGTCAACAGTAAGTATCAATCATGTTATGTTATTATGTATCATGGAGTGATTTTGGAGCCAACCATTCGCCCAGCAGCAGGTTCTCATGCCTGCAAACAAAACTTCAGAGCTCTGAATAATCCCGAATGCATCATCTTCAGTAAAAAAAAATTCTTCATATTTCCGTCCATTTTGGTCTGAAAATGATTACTCTGAACATAAGTCGGAATTTCCTCCAAGGGTCGCCTAGGTACTACGGCGCCTTCCATTTATGACAAGTACAATATAATGGGCGTGTCGCACAAGAATTAGGTCAGATGCTTTGTTGCATTAATCTTCAACATAGACGACTTTTGTGCTGGCAAGAGGCAAAAAAAGAGGCAGCACATAACACAGAGGACTTATATAGTACAGATGAATCAATAAATAAGTAATCCCTCGTATCCGTGCAGATCACTTTGTCTGATGTTCTAGTATCAACAGTTCAACACAAAGAGCGTACCCTGACCAAACTTTCACTGTCAATCTGACCAAACTTGCTGGTGCATCCCCTGTGTGTTCTTCAGATGTGCCTAACGCCCTAACGTCATCTACCTGACTACCTGTCTTTCCCGTTGAATTTGCTCCAGGACCTTTCTAGTCCTCCGGCCGGCTACTTGTGGTTAACATCAAATCCGATTTTTTTTTTTCTTTCTGACTGGCGGAGAGCAGTAGCAAATTAGCAACCGCGAGGTAAGAGTTCATTCGCCGCTGCAGGGTTCCGAGTGCGGGGCATTGCTGTAATGCAGCACATATGAAAAGCATACCGAGAAAATCCGGTAACCTTTCATCATTGCTCCATATTACAAAGACGCTTTGACGTATGCTAACTTGATCATCTGTTGCTTTTCCTGCTCCATCATGGAGTACAAAAATACCACTTTTAATTCGTCTAGAAAACATCAACTCTCAGTTTCTTTTGCGTACATATATGCACAACATGAAAGAAATGCTGCTGGCTGGCCCTGCTGCTGACTTCATGATTAAACATTAACAGTCCTTTTATTTGCCATGAACCAGCATGGTGCTGCGCAGCTCAACTTCTCCTAGGCAAACTGGTCCGATCGACGACGCAACCTTTTATTCTCCAATCACATCCATTCCTTGATCCGGCGAGCTAGGGCTTGTTTCGATAGGTCGGAAACATAAGGACTCCTTTTGGGCTTATTACGATAAACCCATTACCTCCGATCCTACATATGGATTGGAGTGTAAAATGAACCAATTTATACTTCAATTCCTCCCAAAATGAATGGATTGGAGGGGATTATCATGTTTCCAAACGAGGCCTTATGTGACTGAATTGTCAGGATGCTAAGGCCTTGTTCAGTTACACCGGATTCAATCGGATTCAATCCGGGCATTTCTTGCTATACTTATCATTCACGACCTGGATTGAGTCCGGTGTAGCCGAACAAGGCCTAAGTCTGCCCGACCAGTTCGAGTCATTACTATCTTCAAGTCTCGTGGAAATGGTCCTGTCGGTGCTCAGAAGTCAGAACCTGACGATGGTCAAGCTTGTTCAAACGCCTTCCTCCCTCCCGACTGTTCCGAGTCCGGGTTCATCACGGATTGGTCCTTAGCCGCGGACGCCGCAGGCTTCTCATCGTCATCCTCTGGCTTCTCATCGTCATCCTCTGGCCTGAAGTTGGCGAGTCTCGCCAGCGTGTCGACGGCGTCCACGACGCCCTCGATCCTGGCTGACACCTCTATCAGCAGCGACGTGACCGTGAACAGCTGCGCCGCCTCGTCCAGCATCAGCAGCGTGGACGGTGGGAGCGCCCTCAGGTCGTCCTGCAGCTCCCGTACGGCGTCGCCCATCTCCGCCACGGCAAGGTCCAGTGCCCCCGACGTCGCCATCGCGGCGACGGAGCCCGACGCCTCCCTGAGCACCCTGCCGCACAGCGCCGCCACCTGCGTGCACGCGCCGCCGAGGTGCCCGTTCCGCCGGCTGGCGTGCCCGGGCGGCGCCGCCGGTGGCTGGGTGGCCGAGCGGACGCAGGCGGCCAGGGCCTCGACGCAGTACGCGCAGTGGCGCATGGCGGCGCCGACGTTCCTGTACTGGGCGTACGGGTGGCGGAAGCCGAAGCGGCCGTGCGGGGGCTCCCACCGCGCCAGGTTGGCCTGCGCGTCCTCGGACGCCTTGGAGTTGAGCACGCACCGGATGTACCCTTCAATGGCGTTGGCGGCGGCGCTGCCGCTGCTGCTGGCCGGCGGCGTCGAAGGCGAAGGTTTGGAGGATGAGGAGAAGTAGTCGTCGACGATGGACTCGACGGCGGCGGCAAGCTTGTCCATGTTGCGGGCGGTGGCGCGGTGGAGCTCCTGGCCGGCCCAGACGGGGCAGATGAGGGCGCAGGTGGCGACGCAGATGGAGACGCCGATGGCGATGGTGGAGACCCGCTGCTGTGTCATGGCAACCAGCGCGCCCACGCGGTACCCGGACACGGCCACCAGGCTGTAGGTCAGGATGAAGATGGTCACGCCGTAGTCGAACCGCGCCTTCACCGCTGGGATGAACCGCGAGAACGTCGCCGTCGCGGCTGCATATGTGCAAGTTCCGTTCGCCGTGTTAGTTAGTCGTCGTAACATACTTGCATGTTCTAAACGTACCCATGCTTTGGTTTGGTCGTCTACGACCACTGTACCAGTCTAGTACACGTACCAAGCAGAAAGACGGAGCCACTCCGGATGAACGGCTCGAGCTTGTCGCCGGACTTGCTGGCGATCCAGTGCACGCCAAGCGCGACCACGGCGGCGCTGGCCGTGGCGATGGCTCGGTTCAACCCCTTGTACACGCACCCACCTGCAAACATGTCCATGCATGCATGTAGCCAGTTCCCTCGTCAGGTCACAGTACGTGCATGCTGATGACCAAGTCTAATTTCGAATTAATGTACTAAAGTGTGGCATGGCAATCTTGCAAATAAACTCACCGACAGTGTACTCGAAGACGACGACGACGGTGAGGACGGCCCACATGGCGGCGCCGCCGACGCCGTCGTAGAGGGGCCTGGTGTAGTAGAACACGGAGACCAGCGCGAGGGCGAGGCCCACCTTGAGGCCGTGCACCGCCCTCCTGGGGTCGTCGGCGCCAATCCTCCACGCCCGCCTGCCGAACCCGACCACCCTGTTGTCCCTACACGCGAGCACGAGGGAAACCAGGCACGCCCACGCCCGCGCGCCCCGGCCGGTGGCCTCGTGCTCCACCGTCACCGACGCGCCCTCCGGCACCGTCACCCGCCACTCCGGGGCGCTAGGCGGCCGGTTCTGCGCCCCCTGCTTCGCCGCGGTCGTCGTCATCTCCATGTGTGCCCTATGGCAGCTAGCAACTATAGGAAGAGGATGGTGGTGATGGAGGTGGGAGCAGTAGTGAGCCCTAGCTAGGTTCAGCTGGCTAGGCTGATACGCTCTTCTTGCTCCAGTGTGTTCCTGCTGCTTTGGGGTGTGCAAGAATCTGGAAGGGTGACGCCTATATATAGTGGCATAGGAAGAGGAGACGAGCAGGCTGATGTTAGGCCGGGGCACGGTCGTCACAAGGTAGAGAGGTGCTGACCGACCTTGGCGCACAATTTTGAAAGCGCCATCCGCCATGCCACTTCCATGTATGCAAATATGCAATGCATGCGCAAATGAGAATATGGTCACACAGTACAGAAAGTACGTACCGAGTACCGGCTGGCTGCAATTGTTGGCGCGCGAACACTTGCAAGGACTGTACAAATATTTCTTCAAGAGCGAAGGAGGCCTTATCACACTATTCTCGTTTCTTGTTCGTGCCTCAGCACTGTACCAGACTGGAAAAGAAATCCCCCAGTATATTGAATTGGAGGAGCGTCAGTGAAAATTTCCACTCAAAGGTTACACCACGCACACTGAATTACAAAAATATCAACACAAATGATGCAGTGAAGGAGTCATTATTTACCGATGAATGCCAGTGGCCATATTATTAATTTCGACGATCTCCAGTCCACCGGCGATTGTAAGTTCGGAGTCGAGACCAACAGACGATGGCTGTGATTTATAACATCTTTAATTAAGTCACAGATGTGTCATGTAGTATTTTTGCATGTCCAGAGGCGTGGTGTTGTTGCCATATATTGACATCGTCTCTATACTGTCATGCATGTATTTCATGGAGGTCACTCATGTTTCACTAGGTCACTCTGCAAGTAAAAGACCATGGCCCTGTTCACAGATGTTTCGCGAAATTTTTTTCGAGTATGTTCCCTCACATGCATGGCATATTAAATGTAGTCGAAAAAAATAACACATTATATGGATGGAGTGTACTTCGCGAGACGAATCTAATGAGCCTAGTTAGGTTGTGATTAGACAATAAATTGCTACAGTAAACATGTGCTAATGACGAATTAATTAGGCTCATTAGGTTCGTCTTGCGATGAACTGACATAATCTGTAATTAGTTTTGTAATTAGTCTATATTTAACACTTCAAATGTGTGTCCGACATACTGTAAATTATTTTCGCGAAACATCTAAACGCGGCCCATGCATCTACCTTAGCCTGTGAATATGTGATTTAGGAATTCGTCTGTCCGTACATGCTGCGACCACTGCTCTATCGTCTGTCTATCCAGTGGGGGCCAGCTGTAGAAGTGCAGATAGTGAGATGGACAAAAGAGATCGAATAATGGATTTGGTTAGGTTACGAGAGCTTATTTTAGATTAATTAGTGCTACACAATTAGGGCGCCTCATGAAGATAGAGTCGATCTGTGTGTGGGAGAACGACCTAAGTAGTGAATAGAAGCGATCGATTAGTTGTAATGAAGACCAATAAGCTCTGTTAGCATCACTCCAAGTACCTTTTCCCTTACAATATTGGATATAGCAACAATCTGGTGATATTAGCCCATTCACATTGCGTAGTGTCATTTCGTGGCGTTATCTAAAGTGGTTTGAGTTGACGAATGAATAAAATAAGCTTTATAATGCACAGTTTTATTTATTTTTTGGTTTCCATAGGGTAGCTATAAATTTAATTACAACGCACATGATAGACCACAATAAGGTAAGATGTAAACCTTTTTAGCCCCCAAATGCCATTTCAAATATATTTCATAGCCTTGAAAAGTGTACACCTAGTCTTCTTCATCAGATAAAACGCATCTTTTCTATCTCCTTCATGAATATCGCTATGTCACCATATATGCACGTCGAGGCGGCGCATCATTCAATGAAAATAAAACCTCAAGCAATGGCCTTAATACTAAGCATGAGTTGGTTATTAAGCTATTCGTACGTGGAAACATAATCTGGTGATGTTAGTTGCTCCTGTGTCGAAGAAAAAATAATTAAATCGATAAACTTATGGATAGGATATTCCACTGGAAATGATGTGAGCCGAACAAAAAAAAAAAAAAAGAAGAGGAAAACGTGGATGTCGTGGCGCTATATGCTGCAACACTCATTTAGAGAGTCCTTAAGAATCGAGCCTCTCGGATTAGCTTAGTTCGGTAAGCGCACAAACCCTGAATAATTATATTGCGGTTCCTACATATCATCATTTAATCTAGAGAAAAAGAAGAACACACGCGCACTAATCTTTTAGGTTTTGGTACACTAACTAAAAGCCTTCTTATCTTACACGGTTACACCCCGACCTTGAGATACGTCGCACATGCCTGCCCACAGCCCACCGACATGGCACGTGTCATTAGCTATTTAGCTCGAGAACTGAACTATGCCTACGTGGAGCAACACAAGTGAAGACGCAATGACAAGTCATGTGCCACATCATATGTTCGCGCTAGATCGCCTGGAGCTTTACAGTAGTGCCAAAAAAAGGTTTACGGACTAGCTTTCCGGCCCTAATTTTATTATTATGTCATGTTTTTGGTAAGCGCACAACACACAAGCTAGCTAGAAAAGGAAAAGAAGCTTTATTTAGCCCACTCATATGCAATCATCTGTCTTGGTGCTACTTAGCTTCTTCCTTGTTTAAGAAAGTTTTGGTAATAAACCTGTAAACGTAAGTTAGTGGGGTCTACGTGTTATCCATGCTGGTACAGTGTTTGGCTAGCACTACGACATCCATTTTTAAATAGGAGTATATGGTATCGTATATTTTAGAAACGGAGTGAGTATAGTAGGTCATATTGACGATGAGGGGTTTGCACTAGTATACATATATAACGTCTCTTGTTAGGGTTAGGCATTTCCTTTATCGTGTAGCTAAGTATAGTCTTCCAAGCATCCCCATCATCAGTATAAGGGGAAAAAACTAGCCGCGCCATTTATTGAATTTGACCAAGGATTCTGAGCTTTTTAGCTGGTGGATAATGCCTTTTATTTTGTTTACTGTCATGTTTGGTGTGATGAATTCAGCCTGTTTTTAGATCAGAATGAACTCTGCCTTGGACTGACTATTGTAAGGATGAAGCGTGCGATGCTTTGGAAAAAAAAGGGGAGCAAAGGATATAACTTTTCTATTATCAAAAACATATTATAAGTTCATAGATAAATTTTGGCACTAATTAAAGATGGTTTACTTAAATCCTATGGAATGAAAGAACAAATGGAAGCAACAAGAATGACCATTTAGATGGAGCACATGGGAAAAAACACAAGTGACATCGTGACACAGAGCTTAATAGGATTGATAAAATACTTATAGCAACAAGTTGTAACTTTTTTCTAGAAGCTCATCTCTAAAGAACTCTGAGAGAAGCCTTGAGATTCTAGAGAGCCGTCAGCTGTAAATGGGCCCGACCCCGCGCCTGCAGGTGACGTTACAACAATAATTTTAGGAATTCTCTTTTTTTAAAAAAGAAGGAACACTCTAAAACTTATATGGCACCAGGTATTCCTTATTGAGAATACTTAGATCCAATAGAGCCCTTAATTTAAATTCTGAACAACGGTTGGGGCCTTGTGGGTGCAGCACTACTTGTCATCATAGTGCGAGGTGACGCTAGCATACTAACATGCAGCGCCGATCAAGTTTTAAGCTATAAGGCCAGAACACTATCAGGTGAAAGGAGACGGGCCTTTGTTTGGTCATATCACTCCTAGGGAAAAGTTCATTTTTAGCTCTTCGACTGTCACAAAAGTCTAATTTTAAATCTAGAAACTGCAAAATCAGATGAGTACATTAAACTGTTAAAACCAGATAAATTTGACCCTTTGTATAAGTTTTAAAGATGATTTTACACTTTTCTATAAATTTAAAACATTTTAGTTTAAATGAAACATTCATAGATAATTTATTTAAAATCTGAAAAATATCAAATTTGTACCAAAAGTAATTCTAAAAATATAGGTTATTTGTTGGGAGTTTTATGGACATTAATTTCAATGTCATATCATCAGTTCTGTTGACGTGAGAAAGTAAGTAACAAAGAAAGTTTCATTAGAGCATCTCCAAGAGTCTCTCTAAAACTCACTCTCTAAATCATCATTTAAAAAGTCATTTGCATAAAAATCATTTTCTATATCTTCATGTTTTCCAACAGCTTCTCTATATCTTGCATACACTCTAGAGAGTTATTCTCTTTTCTATATTTTGCTAGCGAGAAATCCGGAATAGAGAATGACTATGTTTGAATAAACAAATAGAGAGGTTGTTGAAAGGTACCTTTTTAATCAAAATCTCTAAAATTGACAATCAGAAAGGATTTAGAGAGTCTCTTGGAGTTTCTCTTAGATGTGAGCCGCGCGCGCCTCTACTCTAGCACAATTATATAGTTTTGAATCAAGGTAACTATGTAGTAAAACTCTTCACTAAGACTATCTTTATTTGTTACTATTCCTAGACGTCAAGGGTCTTGTACTGTCGGCTGTCAATAATCTAAAATTCAGTGCTCTTCGCACGCCATCTGTCCGAAGCCGGCGAGACACGACCCTCCTGTCGTCTTGGCAGTGCTGTTGCCACTGAAAGTAGCAATGTTTTTTTTTTCTGAACGGAAATGTTTTACAGTACCGGAATTAGGTAATCATATCACCTTCTCATAGATGCTTTGCTTTGTTTAAAGTCACAGCGGGCTTCTCCATCACCTTTTGCGTGGGAATTGGTAACTTAACGATCGTTGGCTCTTCAAGTACTTATCGACCTACAGAGTATATATATACATCTTGGTGCAGTGTGACGTGACACATGAACATGGCATAGGCGATCCAGCGCCGATCGGCCGGCGGCTTTCAAGCTGAAACGCAAGGTCGCCTATCAGGTAGTAGTAACAAGCAGCAGAGCTGCTGATTAAAGTAGTAGTGTGCATCAGCGCATGGGGCAGGAGTTCTAGATCGAGCTGCGTACGTCTTGTTGGCCTATTGGGCATTGGCTCTCTCCGGCTTGTGATGCGCTCGTAACAGCTGTGTAATGCACAATCTGGTCAAGACATTCAACAAAAAAAATGTCCCCACAAAAATTCACAAAACCAAAAGATGCCCTCAGAAAAAACGGAGGCATTCAACAAACAGATTAACAGAACAGCTAGATACAGTACTGGTTACCTGCAATGTTTCCTGGAGGTGGGCCGGGCCAAAATGGTCCGTGTGGTGCTCGGCTAAATATTGGGCCGAGCTGGGTCTTGATCCTGTCCAACAAACACGGCCCCGTATCGATGGCGGTCTAGTTCTCGGTTCGGTATTTCGGTGTGCTCATCATCTCTTCTGAGCTCTGCTTAGCTTCCTGCCATCTGAGTCTCCGTTACTTTAGTCACACACACACACACACACACACACACACACACACACACACACACACAAAAGAAGTCTCCGTTACTCTGTTCACAGATCGGAGTGTCCAGGTCTCCAACACCGGCTGTGCTGCCGGCGCCGGGCGCAGCAGATCCCGCATCCCGCGGTGCCGTGTCGTGAGGGACCGAGAGTACAGCTACGCTGCCCACGCCCAAACAAACAACAGCAAGGATCCATACCATCAGACGTGCGTACGAGGCCATCCGCGCATGCCGGCCGCCTTGTGATCTGTCAGAGCGATACCGATCATCCTGTGACTGTGAGAGCGTGAGACCGCGTATGGCTGGCTTTGTCCTTGCCTGATTTCGCCTCGCCAAATATCGCGCGTGATACATGGACATGGATGCCCTCACGCACCAGGCACGAACGCCACCTATAGTACCCTTCGATCCATCCTGTTTGCAATGCAAGTGGTAGCCAATCGAGTAGCCATGACTCTCTAGCCGACTGCTGGCTCACTAGCTAGTAACTACGGAAGCTGCCAGTTACGTTCAAATCGATGCATATTGGTCCCAAATCGGGATCGACCTGCTTCGTCCAAAATCCAAACGCAAGCTTCCAGAGCGATCGGGATCAGCCCGATCCCTTTCGGCCTCTGCTATAATTGGCCCTATCATTGTGTCAGTCAGACACGGCTGATGCGACGAGCTAGATGGAGAGATATGGAGCCGACATGTTTGAACGACCGCGTGTAGTCGTGTACGTATAGCTCGAGCACCACACTATAGCCGCTAGCTAGCTTGTATATCGACGTGAGCAGCACGGCACAGGGACATGCACTACTAGCAGTCTAGCACTGTCCCGGTCGTGTACGTGTGTGCCCGCAAGGAGCCGGCTGTCGATGTACATACTCTTCGCAGCATGGAGCTGGCCAGCGACAGCTACAAAGCCCTATTGTTGTCGTATATATACTCTTCCTACACCTCTGGGGCTTTTACTAGTACTCCGTATCTCTTAATGGATCGATCGGTCAACGTTTCACCATCCGAACGAAGCGGCGTCAGACTAAGACACTGGGTCACTGGGATATATATTCTGGTGAGCCAGACGAATATTAACTGTATTATTGGACTCTATCTACTTAGCCATCAAGATCAGTTTGTTGTCTCTGTAGTGCATGGCCAATGTTTAATGCATATGCAATGTGATGTCATGATTCTATCACGCCTGACGAATTGGTTCCAGCAGGAATGGTTCAAGCTGAATCTGGTGAGGATCGGATCATATATATCAAAGATTGGATTAGGTCGGGCACTTCTACTAATGGTGGGCGACTATCATCATTTAATTTGGAATATACTATACTTAATTATATCATGAGCATTATTGTATATGCAAATCAAGCATGTGTAATTCATCGAGGGGGCCGGGATCGGGGACAGTGGCACGTATAATATGCAATGCAAGTGGACCGTGCAACAAATTCATTGATACTTGTACAAGTGCCAGTGAGCCTCAGCTGCCACCAAATAAAAGAGTCACGGCGATGACTTTCTAGGTGGCAGCAGCTACAGAGTGGGGTGGGCAAACTAAAGCTGCAGTCTCGCTCGATTGCCTAAGGGCTATGGTGTGCCCTGAAATTGCAGTACGTTTTTTTTTTTCGTTCACCAACATCTGTCAAGCTGCTAAATCATCTTGCTTTCAGTATCCGACCCCAGCAGCACATGGAGTCATGGTGATGCAATTGTTTCACTGTGAGGGAAGAATGATCGAAAGCTCAAGCGGGAAAGGGTTTTGCATTGGCCGTGACTCAGTGATTGGGACATTGACCTTGCCTGGGAATACTAGGAAAGCTTTCATGAGACAAAATTATAGGCCTACATATCTAGCTTGGTTAGTGCCAAAAATGATGGGGAAATGTGCTTTTGGAGTTTTGGTTCAGTGTTTGGTTGACTGATCAGTACTAGCTACCCCTAACCTAACGTCCTAACCATATATACTGGTTACAACTTACAACTACAGTTAACCTCCACAAACACACAGCTCCCTCATTCATAACCACGGAACAATTGCACTTGTATGAGGTCATCACAACCCTTTACTTGCATTTGCACAGCACATACCCTGATTAAATGTGAAAACAAGTTTAATTTCCTTTGGTAAAAATGGTGAGAACAAGTTTTGTGTTGATGTAAATGTCACAGTGTCGTCCACTCGTCCTCCTCGTCTTCTTCTCAAGTTCTCACCCCTGCTTTGCCATTACCGATATGCAACAAGAGATAGTGGGCCTGTATAGCTAGGCCTAGGCTGGGGCAACGGGGCGGCATGTCGATCGATGAGACGATGACACATCGAGGGAGACCATCATCACCAAGTGGCAGACATCCCCTGCAAAAGGGGAAGGAAACCCTAGAAATATTCCTTTGGTAGGCTCTCTCAACCCATAGGTGACCACACATGATTGGGTTAGCAACAGCACTTTCACATGATGCCCCGGCCCTCCTCCCCTCTACTGTACTTAGGCACTTAGCCACAACTAAACCAAACACTGCACAGAACGAAAGCATCGATCGGTGATCGACCGATCTGAAAAGGCATCCTCTCACCAGAGCCCGTACACCCCATGAGCTTTGAGAATTGAGATCAGAGAGGGAGATGCACAGAGACAGCTCGGTCGATGATGGCCAGCCTTTGGCCCAATGGAATGTCTGGGAATCTCCGCGCACGCATCATGGTCCTTCAAAGGGGCTTGCCCTGATGGCGCGGCGATCGTCCCCCGGTCAAGATTCCTACAATTGCGTGGGGTCTTGCGCCATCTCTATCGATCTCTCCACTCCACTCCCGGCTGATGGGGCAGTGGGCCTGTGCCGCCACACCCCTGCCATTGCGCTCACACATGCCCGCCCCGGCCGGGCGCCTATGTGAACATGTCGCTGATCACATGCTTCTTGGAGGTTGTAACTGCTGGGGATGGCGGGAATGTTAGGTTAGCTAAATAAAGGGATGAGAGATCACACGGACCGGAGGGTCATCAGGAAAGGTGATGATATGATGCGCTCACATGCTTGCACATTGGTGTGCACTCCTGCGCTACTAGGGTTGGAGGACACTGGTGCAGTGCAGCTAGAGATAGCTCATTCTATTAGTACTCTGACAAGTCATGTACTTTGTACTAGACTTGTTTTACAAATCCTACTTCCATACTCTTCTAAATATTGTCCTTTAGCAGTTGATAGTATTAGAGAGGTAAGCTCGAGTAAGAGCAGGTAGCCACCAGGAAAATGGTAAAGATGCATGGACCATGGAGAAAACCTGGCTGTGTGGGACTATGTTTAGCACCACATCGTAGTTGACACAAGGAGGAGGATGCAACTGACAGCATTCCATTCTCTGACAAAAAGGAAAGCCACTACCATCTCTTATCTTTATGAATATTTTATTTAATAGGCTACCTAGACATGATTAAAAGTGCTTTCGTAATGTTATAAATTTACCATCTGATTGTATTAGTACAGTGTGCGTAGAAATTGGTGGCCAAAACAATTTTCTGTCAAAGGTTCACTAGAATTTGAGAACCAAGAGGCTTCTACTACTAGTAATATCAATATTTTTGGTACAAAGCTGTAGAAGACTAGTTTGACCTGCCAATGAAGAGTTGAAATAGTTATTCGGGTAATAAAATAACAATAACTAGGTGATTCCCGTGCGTTGTTGCGGGATTTGAAAGAGTTTTTTGATAAACTATAAATCACTGTGGTTGTTTA
The DNA here is from genome assembly GCA_015476505.1 of Urochloa ruziziensis. NCBI lineage: Eukaryota > Viridiplantae > Streptophyta > Magnoliopsida > Poales > Poaceae > Urochloa > Urochloa ruziziensis. Next base: position 44,698,669 of record CM027125.1, read on the forward strand.
AAAATAGTGCACTTGTAACCCCGAGAGCCATATGAATTACCTCTTGATGAAAATCATAAACTTTTATGTTACTTTTGAATAGATAAGAAAATAATAATAAGATATACATCTAATGAATAGAAAATGTGCACTACATAAGAGAGAAATAACAGTTAATGCATCTTAATTGGATATTAATGCATCTTATAGTGGGAGGTGATGATGTGGCTCCATGAGAGTTGAGAGAAATCTTTAGGGACCGGGGATTACTTATATAAGTTATATAGATACTAAAAGAGTCTGGAGAAAACATAGGTATGAAACCGTGGTCCGGTCTTTTCAGGAAAAGGTTGATGCTTTAGACCTTTATCAGTTACAACCTTGGTGCCCACCGGTTACATTCATTCATAAGCTCGCACAAGATTTTGCAATCCATTTCATTATGCATACATGTCATTTTCTCCTTTTCTTCCTCTTTACTTAACAGCCCCATCTGATTTTGGTTGGCTGTGTGCCTTTTGTCCTAGATTTTCTCAGAATTTTCAGTGCAAGCTACCTTCGCCCCCTGGTCAGAATCGGTTGCATTCATTCAGCAGAACAGTTGAAGAAGCGGCACGGCAAAACGCAGCCTGCTTTTTCCCCAAACGCGCCAGTGCCGTCGCCGTACTGGACGTCTCTTTCTGAAAATTCTCTCTGCAGCCTACTACAAACAAAAACTACTCGGCCGTATCCATCCGTTCCCGAGTATTTATCAGGCACCTCCCCGACGCCTCAACGCCCTCCCGCTTCCGCGCGCCATCGCTCGCGTCGTCGTCCACGGCCGGCGGCGTGCTCGGAAACCGATGGAGGCGGCGCTGGGGGCGCTGTGCCGCGCCGGAGGGTGGTCGTACGCCGCCGTCTGGCGCTTCCATCCCCACGACCCTCGGTGAGCCGTCTGAGTAGATTGGGTGATACTGTGTTTGGTGGCGGTGCATGTAAGCTAGGTCATTTCTCTGCTGGCCAGCTTCCAATTGGTTGGGAATTTGTGAGATTTTTCTTGGTTCTTCCGGTTGCCTGTTTCACGTTAATCTACCTTTGGGTTTTCCTTGTTTCTGTTTCCCGATAAACCGCGGGATCTTGCGGGCTAAAAGTTCAATCTATCTTTAGCATATTCAGTAAGAATAGAATCACAAACAGAAACATTTCAAGAACGTAGTACTCTTTTCTGTTCTTTCTGTCAGAAGTTTGCACCAAAATCACAATTCTTTTCACATCATCCCCACAGCACACAGCGAACAGAAAAGGAAGCTATGCCTATGCTAATCGAGAGTCTGGAAGGGTTCGCACGATTGCAAATGGCTATTCTCGTTGCATTTAGGAAGGGAGACATGACTGAGTTCTCCCTCGTGTGTTTCTTTGAACATTGCCGAGGGACAGGATGTGGCTGCAGAAAGCTGCGTCCATTCCTCTACTTTTTGAGCAAAACATTGTGATCCCATCAAATTTTGACAGGAAGGCGTGTCTCCTCCTTTTGGATGTCTCTTTTCCCTTCGGACATGATGCATCGTGTCATTCGTTGTCCAACTTTTGCTTTTTGATTCCTATTTTGTTTTGTCTTGTAGCTTCCAGTGGTGGTGTCTGCTGTGCAGTAGGACGTTTCCTTAATTTCTAGGGCGTAATAGGGAGTTAGCTCTTACGGAGTACGTACCTCTTATACTACATGTTTTGGGAATACTGACTGGTACCGCATTTGATGCCAGGTTGCTTACATTAGGGGAGAGCTACTGTGAAGATGAGGCTAAAACAGTGGTCGATAAGATGCTCAATCAAGTTCATATTGTTGGGGAAGGGTACGACTATCTAGCTATTTGCCATTTGGTTAAACATTTTGCTTGGACGTGGGTAGCATTGAGCTACTATATGTAATAATTGTGGACTGGTAGGTACCTTCTCGTAAGAGAGGGTTGAAGCTGGAACCATTATCTAAAAAAATGTTATTTGTCATTTTATCTGATATTTCAATTGGACCAGCAATATGACGTGTGGGCATGTTAATGCTATATTCAGTCTTGTTTAGACCCTTTCCTACCCTGATGGCTGTATTGGGAATTCACGTTAGGATTTGTTAATTAGCTCCATAAAGGCTCAACCACCCCACCATGCTTCCTATCTGACTGTTTCTTGCCGAGAACACATTTTTCTTAAGAAAGTTGAACATGTTCTCTCCGTGTCATTTAGCTAGTTTGATTCAACTAATAATATCTTCTCATCCATAAACCATGTTTCTGTTATTGCTTTTGAAGCTAGTTGCTTTTACAAGTGCTTCTTTTCTTTCCATTAATACACTGTGCAAAACGTATTCTTCTGGCTTCAGCATCATAGGAGAAGCTCTAGTAAGCGGAGAGTGTCAATGGATTTACGATACCACTTGCCATGCAATGAATCAGACAAGCCACCCAGATAACCAAGACTTATTTGAGGTATAAATCTGTTCTCTTGTTTTGACACAATAGGCAAAACAAAATTAAGAACGTTGAACTATCATTTAGGTTTTGGCCCCAGAGCTTATAGCTCTTTCATTGTGTCTGGAAAAGTATATAGACAAATAACTGAAAAAACTCTAGAGCAATCATAATAGTATTTTTTTTCTGCCCTCTTCCTTACGTTTCTTTTAACCCCTAAATGAGATACTTGATTTTAACAAAGGAGAGTTACTCTTATTCAGGGTTATACGTGGTGGCAATATCAATTCTTGAATGGGATAAAGGTTAGTGTTTCCTGTTTTATTGTTTCTTGCCTGAAAAGTTACACAACCTTGACTATTTCACAAATGAGACCAGCTTTGCGTTTTTTGTTTTTAAATGCAGACTATTGCATTGTTACCTCTTCAGCTGCAGGGACTGGTGCAATTTGGTTGCATTCGGAAGGTTAGTGTCTTAAAGACCGACCCCCACAATACAATCTTTGATCCCTCATGTCAGTGTTATCTTTATCATTGTCAATAGAATACTAGTAAAATTGGTTTGTGCCAAGCAAACATCAGCCTATGATAGTTCAACATTCAATATGCATTTCTTAAATAATTTTCCAATTCTTAATAAAGTTCGTAATAATAACCCACTTCACCAGAGAGCATAGGGAAATGCTAAGTTTAGAATTACAATATGATCAATGAAGTATGCAGACCATGGCTTTGTAACGGTACAAACATATTAACATATTGATGTTTTTTTGGAACCTGACGCTACTCTAACATAGTAACATCTCACCAGGTTCCCAGGAGCTCAGATTTTCTGAATCAGGTCGGGAATATATTTGATCAGATGAAGAACGCTTCAACGGAGAAGGCCCGAAGCAATTCTCTTGCAGCTAGTCAGCAAACTATCCTCACTTCCTTGAGATCTGCAAATGTCATTCTCGTACCTAACAAGGTCAACCCATTGCAAAGTGAGAAGCGTGAGGAGAATAATGAGAGAACAGAATCTATAAGGAGTTCAATCTGTTCTCCAAGCAATTCACAGAGGTCTCTAAACGATTTAACCTCCCATGGTACTGGTAACACCAATATGGATACTCATATATTGGCCATGCCTGTTAACTCAAAGTCTATATATGAGCTCAAAGGATTTGATAGTGTCACTGACTTCTTTCATCAAAATGTTGATGTCACAACTCAAGTTCAAGTCAACTCTAGCAAAGTGCCTGATTCTATTATTGCCAGTATAATGTCAGCATACAAAAGCTCAAACAATCTTCATAGGATGTCAAAGGAATCATCTGATCAGAACATGCTAGAATATTCCCCATACCTTTACACTACCACCAACTCTCCAAATTCTGGCCTTGATGAACTTTGTTATTCCAGTGCTGCTTTCTCATCATCGCTTACAACAGTATCCGGAAAAGCCACAAATTACCTCCAGACCGAGGGTGAAAAATCGTTATGTAAATCTGTATCGTTCAGCAGCAACCCTTGTGTTTCTGAAATCCAAGATAATTGCCCCACGCCACATCATGTCCTCCTGCATAAACAATATCTGATACCTGATACTGGAGAATGTGCAAGGCTCCTCTCACCTGAAGAATCTTATATTGTTCAAAAAAGTGACTCGATGCAATTTAAGGATACCACCCACTTTACATGCAAGATTAACACATGTCCTGAATTACCAAAAAGCACGCCTGAAGAAGCTACTGCAGGAACATCAAACAACGACATGAAGGAATGTAGTGGAAACAACGGCCTGCTAGAAAGTATGTTGCTAGATCTTAGCACTAACATCTCTGTGCAAGATTGGTGGGATGACAACGTTCTACGGGCAGAAAACCTTCCAAATTTAGGCAACATGCACTCAGAGTCTGCTATAGAATTGGCCAATAAGCATCAATTGTCAACTGGGGACAGAGGCTTGCTTTCCATATCTGCTGTTGAACAATTAATCAGTGCTGACGTCCCTCCACCTGCAGGACATGGTCCACTTGGGACTGAAGCTAGTGCTTTAGCTGGCTGTGTTTCAAATTATCAGCTACCTCAGTTTCCTTTTCGAGACTGCATAACAGCCTACAATGCACGAGTCCCGTCATTGGCCTCCAGCAGCCATGCATCTGGAAATGTCCAAAATGGCTCCTCAAAGGCAACTTCAGTGCCACCAGCAAACGTATCTACAGATGACACCTGCAGTTTCAACACAGCAAATTCCAAGGGCAGTCAGTCAAACAATCCTGAGGGAATGAAGGTTGCCAAGAAAAGAGCTAGAGCTGGGGAGAGTGCCCGGCCTAGACCAAAAGACCGACAACTGATACAAGATCGTGTCAAAGAATTACGAGAGATTGTCCCTAATGGTGCAAAGGTAATAGTCAATTACCCACTGTTTTTCAGTTCGTCATGTTTCCTTTGATTCAGACTGAGCGGCTGATCCCATCACTTCCCGTTATTTTTGACATAACAGTGTAGCATTGATGCTTTGTTGGAGCGAACAATTAAGCATATGCTATTTCTACAAAGTGTAACCAAGTATGCAGAGAAAATTAAGCAAGCTGATGAACCAAAGGTATACCCTCTTTTATGCATGTACACTAATTTTTTGTTTCTATTTTTTTTATAAACAAGTATTCTATCACGACATATGCTGACTTGTCATGGTTGTTAAGTTGATCGACAAAGAGAGTGGCATCATTCTGAAAGACAATCCAGATGCTGGCAAAAATGGTGGTGCCACATGGGCCTACGAGGTTGCTGGTAAAACTATGGTTTGCCCTATAGTCATTGAGGATCTTTCGCCACCTGGTCAGATGCTTGTTGAGGTGAAAAACTGGACTGCTAGCTTCTCTCTCCTGCTAAATACAGAACATGAAGATAACCACTTTCTATATATATATATATATAAAACTGCAGATGCTTTGTGAGGAACGGGGGCTCTTTCTGGAGATAGCCGACAACATACGTGGTTTTGGTCTGACGATCTTGAAAGGTCTGATGGAACTCCGCGATGGCAAGATATGGGCGCGATTTCTTGTCGAGGTAGAGAAGAAGCCATTGGTTTATAGACCTCATTTCTTGCTCCATTAGTGTTGAATTGTATGCTGGCCTTTTCCTTTTCAGGCAAACAGAGAAGTCACAAGGATGGATATATTTCTGTCACTTGTTCAGTTACTGGAGCAAAACAGCCTTGTTCAATCAAACGAGCAGATGGCAAAGGTCATGAACAATGGAGTTTCATCCTTCGTAGACCATCAGCGATCTCCACTACCGATTCCGGTAGGCATTGCTGAGAGAATGCAGTGAATGCCGATGCTTAGATTAGATAGGATCGACTGATAACAAAATTGGTAGCCAGAACTCCATGCATTTGACAGAGCCTAGCATTGACACTTGACAGCCTCACTGCTGCTAGAAACACCAGTATCAAGAATACCATTGACGCAAACACAAGCTTTTAGTGCAGAAATCATGAACTCCCCGGACGAGTTCTCTCCAGCATAGTTAGAAATCCTGCGTTGCCGCTTTGCACCTGGGTAGCTGAGTTCTTGATACTGATGTTTCTGTATGCAGTGATGGCAGTGTTGTATTGCTCGCCTGCAGTGGCCCCTACTGGGCTGTTTCCCCCATTTTCATTTTGTGCTTCTGTAACGTACATGATTAGTAAGGTACCAAAGCTTAATATTTACTAACATATCTTCTCAACTACCAATAAAATCAAACCAATCAGCAATTGAAGTTAGCACAATTCAACACCATCTGCTGAAAACCTGAAACAATCCTAAAATGGGAGCTAGAGAAAATCAATCCGTATCAACATCTATTAACTCGTGAATGCATGCATGATCTTAGGGATTTGTCTATAGAACTTGAAAAGGAACTCGGTACGGAAATCAAATTAATGGTCACAGAAAAACTGTCTAGGCACCAACCTGGACAATCGGCAAAGCAAAACAAGGCTACTTTCCTTTTGGTCTCCCTGATGCAATCAGCAACTTAAGGACCACACCAAACTGTGATTTGAGATGGAAATCCATACTATCACATCACCAATTATTCAATCAGAACGACAGAACCCATCCTAATTTCTATTGCTACAAAGCATGCAACCTTAACTATCAGCACCTCAGCACACAGCAGAGACACCTTCGGGGAAGGTCGATCTGCTGTACCCTGTAGGGCATTACCGCATTATTACCTTGCGACTGAACAACGAATTCGCATCGTCACAGCAGAGCAGGTGACAGTTGCCAGACCGCTGTGATAGCGGAAGAGATGGGCGAGGAGATGAACGGAGATGGTGGAGATGCGGATTCGGAGGAGATATCCGAGAGGGATGGTGAGACGAGAGCCGTAGGAGGCCAGGCGGCTTTCACCGGCGCCGGACGGGATGGGGATTGCGGAAGTGTTGGCGCAAATTCATGACTACTTTGCAAACATTAGAGGCTATCTGCAAAATATCGGATCGCGGTTAGAGGTTTTTATGAAAAATATCGGATCGCAATTATTAATTATTAATCGCGATCCGATATTTTGTACAAAGCCCCCTAAACCGTAAAATGTTGGATCGCAATTTATTAGGGTGTTTTCTGAAAATTATGGGCCCTGACGCCACGCCTGCCGGCGTCGATGGCGAGCCCGCAGGAGGGGAGGAGGCTTCCGTTCCGCCACCTGCGTTCCGGATGGAGAAGCCTCTAAGAGAAGGATTGCGAGCCCTACCTCGTCGGCGTGGTAACTACCCGGCGTAGAAGAGAGTCGGAGTTACCTGAAAAAAAATACCCGCAAAAAAAAAGAAGAGAGTCGGAGCGGAGCTGCGGAAACTCTGCGGCGGTTGCTACTCCGTGCCGCCGTCCATGGCGATGCCGGTTCCCGAATTCGGCGAGGCCCGCTCTGCCTGGTTGGATCACGAGTTGCCCGCGGCGGCGCAAGTCTGCAAGGCGTTGGAGCACGAGGCGCCCGCGATCTTGTCAAACCGTGACCGTTGGGAACCAGTGTTAGGTCGATCTCCACCACTACGGCCCAAAGGCCGTGATGGGCTTGGTCCTGCACCCTGATCGGGGGGAGCCAAACCTAATTTTGGTTGGTGGGCCCCCGTCGCACAGTGCTATATAGATGGGGTGTGGGCTAGGGCGCTCCTCACGAGGTTGGTCGCGCCGCCAGCACCACCACCTACAAACCCTACCGATCCGAGGGAGCACTGGAGCGGCGGAAAGCTCCACCACGACCGCCTGCCGACGTCCGGGTGGGTACGGTGCACTCGGTGTCATCGCCCCGACCTCAACCGCATCGTGCCCACGCCACCAGCGCCTCCTCAACCCGCGGCCGCCCCTGCGACCGCCACCGCCCATGGCCGCCATCGACCCCGTCGCCACGACCAACGGTCTGTGTTTCTACTCTTCCCCTTTTAGGTGTAGTTCTTCTAGATCTAGTAGTTGTTTATGCATGCACATGATTAAATTTTTTATTCAAGTTGTACCCATGTTAATCTAATGCACCCAGCGCGCTCCATACTGCCGGGGAGCTCGCCGTCGACGACAAGAACGCGATGCTGGCGAATGAGGGCAACCAGCATCGGGGTTGACTCTATGGTAGCTCGTGCTGACTGCTAGAACGGACACATTATTCTGCGCGTTCTAGATGCAGCAACTGCGAGGATTTGTTGGTCGACACGGTGCAATTGCGCGTCATCAATCAACCTGCTAAAGTCCGCAAGCCTGCATGATTGCTTCAGCGCCATCCGTGATCACAAGTTCATTAGGATAATGTGGTGCGTAACCAACGCCACGAGCCCGTGGAGATCACGATCCATAGAAAAATGGAACAATGGAAAAAGAAGGTTCTCTGATTAGATTCTGGCGTGCCGCGGGATCACGCGATAATCATGCACGCTACACTTGCAATTAACAAAACGGTGATGGCGCTGGCGCTTCGTGTCTGCTCGTTTGGTTACACACACGGCCGCTTCTCCTTTTTTTTTCCTCGTTCGTGCTCGTGTTTATGGTCGCGTTCGCTGTGCTCGCATTATCGGCATTCAGAATTCAGTTCCCAACGCCGCCCCCTGCAAAGGAGAGGAGAACCACAATTAACAAATTTCTTTCACCTCCGCTGCTGGTAAAAGGAAAAAAAAAGAAAGAAATGAAGAAACCAAAAGGAAAGCAAGTAGTGAGACCACGGGCTCACAGGCCGACCGGCCAGCCGGCCCTCTAGAAGCCCAAGAGCTGCAGGCCCGCCGCCCGTCCGTCGCGTTTGACCCGATCGCCGCAGGCGGTCGCGGTCGCGTCTCCTCCAGCCAGCGGCCAACCGTCTCGTCGCCTCCCTCCCCGACCGCTCACCTCCCTCTCTCCCCGTCGGTCGCCCGCCCGCCACACCCCCCATCGCAATACTTTTTCGCCACCATCTTTGAACCTTCCTCATCCTCCGCTCTGACCAGCAGCGCGGGCGAGGGCGAGGCGCATCCCCACCCCATCCATATAAATCGAAGCCAGCCCGAGTCGGGCCGTCTCCCTCCCGACTCCCGTCCCTCCCAGACCGCAGAAGCAGCAGCAGCAGCAGCAGCAGCGCGCAGCCGGCGAAGTGGGAGGAGAGGGGCGATTGACCGGTTGATTGGTTGATTTCGATGGCGAAGCTGTACGTGCAGGCGGTGCCGCCCCCGGATCTGAACAGGAACACGGAGTGGTTCATGTACCCAGGGGTCTGGACCACCTACATCCTCATCCTCTTCTTCTCATGGATCCTCGTCCTCTCCGTCTTCGGCTGCGCCCCCGGCACGGCGTGGACGCTCGTCAACCTCGGCCACTTCGCGGTACGTGCTGCACCCCGCCTACTCGTGCCCCGCCCTTATTTGTTATCCCCTTCCATCGATTGAGGGTTGCGCGCTGGTTTAGGCGCAGCCCGTGGATCTGAGGCCTGGCGACTATTCTACTTGTTAGGTTACTTCAATTGTTTGTTCCATTCGGGAGGTTGGAATAGATGTTACCGTGTGGCTGCTAGGAAATGGCTCCGCTCTTGGTCACCTGCGTCCTGATTCCTGAGTTCTAACTAGTGTTATCTAAAGCTTGGGTTGGATAGGATTACGAACTTTTATGCTTGTTTGCATTTCAACCTCGTCGCCACGTTAGCTCTAAGATTTCTAAACTGCTAGATATTGGTTCAGGTTTCTGCATTGCTGAAGGTAATTGAGTCTGGGGTTTGCTCCCTCCAGGTCAATTACATGCAAGTAGGACTAGAGTGCATAGCAACTGTGTGTTCAGTAGACAGAGTCTGTTTGCATCGTTGTGGGTAGTCCAGAGCTCCGCAATGGTAGTGGCTGGAACAGGATTGTGCATTGTAAGTTTCAGCTCTTGCTCTGTTTAGCTACATGTCTTAGATGCTTTGGTTGAGAGCTCAGTTAGTGCTCACTGTTTCTTTCTTATGATGTAGTGAGTGTTTGTTTATGAGTTATCCATTCCTTGCTATACTGTCATGGTAGTAGGATGGGAATGTCTTGTTTCAAAGCTTGAGTTGCCTCCAGCACACCCAAAGTGACAGCACACGCATCATATTTATTATTACTTTTGAGCTGCATAGTAAAATTCAAGGGTCTGAGGGTAAATATTAGGGTCTAATTTTAACTTGGACCATACAATGGCACTGAAACTAACCTTGCCCTGAATTATGCTTAGTTTCTAAAGCTTTTCATAAACAATGGTCAAATAAACAACTTAATTAACTAGTGTTTTGCCAGTCTAAATAAGGTAATAGTTGCGATTAATGCCATAGAATATTCTTATATTTTGTAAAGGCAGCCCCTATTGTCGTGCTTGACTTTGTTATGCAAGCAGGGGGTACATTTCGATTTTCATAGCAGCGTAAGATTACATTAGAATTACATTTTGATTTGGATCTGTCTCCCCGTCAATCGATTGAAATTAAGGTAATCCGTCAGTCACCACTTTGAACCGTAGGATGTCCATCCAACCGTCAGAATCAGCCCCCTCTTCTTATCTCTTTACGCACGGGAGGAACCGGCTGCTTCGTCTTCCTCCCGACTCCAGACTCGTCTTCCTCGTGGAGACACCCAGCGCCCCCACCACCAGCAGCGCCGCTCGGCTTCGGCGGCTGGCCGACGCCCCTTTCGAGCAAATCGCCGACGTCCAAGCTCCCCCCGCCCACCGCCGCCTCCCCCGTCTCCGGCGTGGCCCCGCGCCTCCGCCGCCGCCCTCTCCCGCCGCCCAACCCTAACCTTTCCGGCGTGGCGCCCCCGCCTGGGACCTGGCTCGGCCGCCGGCAACCACCACCCCGGCCGGCGTCACTCCGCCGCCTCGCCGCCCGCCCACACACCGCCACCACCGCCGGTCGATTCCTACCCCCGTCCACCTTCTCTTCTAACGCCGGCAACCATTGGAGGCCCCCAAACCCGGGCAACCCGAAACCCTAACCCTGCCGCCACCTCGACCACCACCCGTGCCCGGCGGCGACCTCGCCGTCGCCCGCCACCGCCCACCCCCTGCCCAGCTAGCCGGTGATTGAGAGAAAGTTAATTTTCAAACGTTTGAGGTCGAGTAATTCTCTTTTGATTTTCTGAGCAGTGTCAGGTTACACTAGAATTACATTTTTATTTTTCTTACAGCATGATTACACAGTTTGGCATTTTTCTTGATCCAGAATCTTTTTTCCATTTCTGTGGCTTGCCTCATCGGGTATTAAATATTTCTTTCAGATCACATACCACTTTTTCCACTGGAAGAAGGGGACTCCATTTGCTGATGACCAAGGGATGTATAACACATTGACATGGTGGGAACAAATGGACAGTGGCAAACAGCTTACTCGCAACAGAAAGTTTTTGACAGCGGTTCCTGTCGTTCTGTAAGTCTTTATCTCTTGCAAATGTGTTTCTGCTTATAAATGAAGACTCTATGATGCCCTTATTGCATGGAATTATAACATGGATGGATATATGAGCGAAACATGTACTTTGTACCCGATATATCAGTGCTTTACAGTTAGCACTGATCTTGATATTTTTAGTAACCCTGATGCGTTATACAGTTGTATGGAACTATGGATTGATCATAACCTTTTACGTTGATACAGTTGTATGGAACTATGCGTTATACAGTTGTATGGAACTATGGGTTTCTAATGGAGCAATATTTTGTTATTATTTGAGGTAGTTTGTTGTGGTTGCCTGTGCTATTTGAGTGCATTTTCTTCAACTTTTGGTTTCCAGTTTTCAGGGCATTTCTGCTTCGGGGATGCCATTCTGTTTTCATCAATAATTAGTTTGAAACTTCTAGATATGGATATCTGAAAAAATCACTTTCTGAACAACATATGTTTTTGGGCAAAATCTATGTCTGTGTGACCTGGGAGAATTACTAAACTAGCTTGGAAATTGGCTGCCACAGCCGATTGTGCCATCTACTTGAATCTTGGACAAAATATATGTATGTGTGCCATGCAAGTGTAGTGCAGCTACCAACCCACCGACACCCTATGACCCTAACACCCATGTTATTAGTATGGATATGCCTTGTTTCTCTTCATTTTCTACTAAAAAAAACAGGCCTTGCAGTAATTTGTTCATTGAAAGAGGTTTAGTTCCTTAGCTTCAACTCAACATTGGCCTTTGGGAATGCCAATGGGTTGCATCTGCCAGGCAGTTAAGGTTCATGATTACTTGTGTTAAACATTGTTATACGAGTGGAGTGTGTAATGGATCTTCTTTTGCCTTACAAGTTACTATAGACAAATCAGTAGCAGCAATGTTCGGTTTTCTTATTCAAATCAGAAGCTATCTTGTAATACCAAAATGCCTAACATTTAGGCTAGAAGATAAATCTCGGCTTCTTGTCACCTCTAGTCCATCCATTTTAAAATATAAGATAGCATGTATTTCATTTTGATTGCATAAGTGCCTTCAGCAATGCAGTTTTTTTGGTCCAATTGGGTTTTATTGATGCCTTTTTTGCTGCTCATACAGAAGTCTATCCTTTTGACATAGTTTATTTTCTGATGCCAAACATTCCCTTCTAAATTCAAATTCTATGCTAGTTTTAATGTACACTACATAATTGATCCACACGATTTTCTCCTGTTTTGAACCTGCAAGTTCTAAGCCACTCTTAAATAAGTATTTGTGTTTTAATGTGGCAAACTGGTATTGGCTGTGGGAGTATCTGTCTTCAGGCTCTAAATTTGCCAAACAAAAAGTCTGGTGTTCTATTTCCCACTTCTTTCTCATTCCAATAGTGTAAGCACACCGGTCGATAATAAATTTACTTCCTTCTTTGGCCCTAAATATTCTTTAGAAATATGTAAATGTAACTGCCTTTAGAATCATGATGGTATTATTATGCATGGTGTGTGTATGTTTGTTGTAATTTAAAATCTAAAGCTAGGAAGACAGGTTGTGATGTGTGCCACTGTTGTGCTGTGTTTTGCACTCAACTATTGTGTAGAGATAAGATTAGCTTGATCCCCCTTAGTTGAGATGGAAGATTTGAGGAGCTTAGGGCACTAACTAGAGTGGCAATTCAGACTTTGACAGTGTCTCACAGTCATTTGGTGTCTGACCCCACTTTTATTGAAACATAAGATTTTTATATTTAAGTTCTAATTCTCACTATGTTCCGGTTAAGATGGCGTGGAAATTTTCTGAAGTCCAATTCCTTTTGACTGAGTGGCCCAACCTGCATATGAAAGTTACATTTTTTTTTAAAGAACATTATGTAACTTTAAATAAAACATGGACTGACAGTTTTCCATCGTGTTCCAGTCTCTTGATTGGCTGGCCTATCCTCTGATTCTCCAACCTATTGTCAAATTTATATGCCGGGGTGGATGCAACACTAATATTGGGAATGCTCTGTTCTTTGGCAGGTACTTGATAGCTTCCCACACCACGGATTATCAACATCCTATGCTATTCCTCAACACCCTAGCAGTCACTGTGCTGGTTGTTGCCAAACTACCAAACATGCACAAGGTTCGGATTTTTGGGATCAATGCTGGCAGCTAAGGAGCTGCATCTCACGGTAGACACCTATACATGTCATGTTTCATTTGGATTACGGGATGTATTGTGCCTAGTTCTGAATTCAATCACCAGAGTACAAGCGAGTAGTGTTTGAGAGCTGTTCGTAGATGACATGTAATCATTGTACAGAGAAATGCTAAGAAAGCTGGAACGATGATGCTTTCTGCAACTAGTGAACAAAAGTTCTGTAGACTCGTAATTTTGCTATACGTTCTCTGGCCAACAATTGATGCATGTACAGAGTACAGTACTTGTTCTGCTCTTTTGTGAAGTTGGCAATAATCAATCGTTCTATACAATCATGGCAAATAGTTCTAGCACTCTAGTAGAGGTAGCTCCGTGTGTTACGAAAGAGTTATGTGCTATGAAAATAGTATAACAAAGCCTACTCACTCCGATGTATTTTAAAGATGTTAAAAACTAAAGCAAAAACCACGAGTTGAATACTACTTTTTATTGTTATGCATGTAGCATTAGTGCATTACTCTATACGCTTCCTTGGGGAGGGTGAGTGTTTAGCCCTTTGTTGTATAGGTTTTTTTGATATATGTCATTGCAATTTTCACTGGATTGGATATATGCTAACTAATTCATATATTTGCAACCGTGCCATTACAATTCGTTCTTTGTTTGAGATATGCCATTACTTACCCCTTAGATATGTTTCTCAGAATGTTTAGACCAAAATGCCCCTTATCTTCTTCCTCCAACCACATGGTCACGCAGACCTTCACCTTCTGCTGGCTGACGTCGCCGCCCGCCGCGGCCACGCGCCGTCCTGACCCCGCACGTGCGCCGCTGCGGCTGCGCTCCGCCCCGACCCCGTGCCGGGGTTCTGTTTATGCAATTGGTTGGTTGCCGGCATGTGGTAGAGCTCGAGCGGCCGCCAGCCATTGTGGACGCGAGATGTGCAATTCCTGGCGCAAGGGGCCATGGCTGACGATGAGACATGGCTTGGGAGGAAGCTGGGAAGGTGAGGGAGTCTTGGGTGGGGTGAATTTGGTTTTGGTTGCCGGAGTTGGAAGGGAGAGGCCGGAGCAGCTGCGCTTGCTTGCTAGAGATGGTGTGGCTGCCTCCTCATCCGGTGGTACCACAGCAGCGCGACGGCCCTCACAGGCTCACACACACTCGCCGGCCGTGGCGCGGCCGCTTCCTCGTCCTGCGGCCGCACACCAGCACACGCGCGAGCCCGACGACGGCTCGACTGTCCCAACGCGCTCGCCCGGCCACACTCTTGCTCGGCGGCGGCTTCCACGTGTTGTGGTAGTGACGGCGTAGGCCAATGCCGGCGGCGAGGTGCATCCAAGGGCTCCGGCGAGGGTGCCCGCGGGGAGGACCTGTGTAACACCCTCAAAAAATTAAATAGGAGTTATTTAAATAATTATTAGATTTACTATGATAGTTATAGGTTTGAATAGGAATAAGTGTGAATAATAGGCTATAAAAGCAATTATAGGAAAATAAAATAAATGTTCTATAACTTGAGTGCTCTAAAAGGACTAAAATAATTTTCAAAACCCTAAAGTCAAACCAAAAGAATTTTGGTTTAAATTTGAGTTCAAAACCTCTTTTTAAAGCCCTTAAAAAAAAGATAGACTTCACTATGCATAGCAGGCCCACGATTCATGGCCCAAACTTACGAAGTCTATTTTTGATCTGTCAACTTTTCCCAGGCTCACACCCGCGCGGCTCAGCCCGGCCCACTCCGCCTCGTCATCTTCCTCCTCTCTCTCCCCCTTGTTCCTCCCCCTCCCTCGTTCCTCCGGCGCAGCCGGCGCCGCGCGCCCATGCCGCCACCTCACCTTCCTCAGCCCCATGGCGCACAAAGACCGGTGTCATGCCCCCACCGCCATCCCCTGCGCGCGTCAGAGTCGCCGCTCCGGCCCGGAGGCTCCATCCCCGCCATGCCGTGCACTTGAAGCTCAAGCCGCCACCCCCTGATCTCCTTTCTCTGGTAACGATAGGGCCGCCAAAGACGCGCAGGACGCGTGCCGGCACCACGTGAAGCCAACGCACAAGGAGTGCGGTGCCGACCACCCTCCCCTGGCCATTTTCACACAAGAGCCAAACGCGCACGAGCGTGCACGCGTTGCACGTCGGAGAGGCCGCCGTGCCACGCAGCCGAGCCACGGCGCGCCGGGAGTGGCCTTGGGAAGCTCCGCCAGCTAGAGCACGCCTACCACGGGTCCACCCACACGAGCACCCCGAGCGTCGCCGTGACCAAGTGAAAGGACCAACACTAGGCCTAGAGGGGGTGAATTGGGCCCGTTAAAAATCCTGAAAATTCTTCACGAAAATGTTAGATGGTCCGATGATCCGACGCAGTCTCGGATCTTCCGAACCCTGGAAGATCCGACACTGTGTAGGATCTTCCGACACAGAGGGATAACTAAATTTGAGATTCAAATTCTAACAAGCTATTTAAGATTCCCTTTGAATACAAAGCTGCTAGATGAAGTAAATACAAACTTCCGGTGCTCGAACCACAAAGGAATGAGAGCTACCGGCGACGCCTAACCGTCTAGGAGCAAAGCTCCAAGAGTAACAAACGCGGATCGATGAATCAAGCTTGCTTCAAGTGCTTCTTGAGATGAACAAGGGAAAGCTCACAAGTGCTCAAAGGTCACACACTCAATCTTTCTCTCTCACTCAAACCCTAGGTGAATCAATGCAAGAATCAAGCTTTGGGTGAGAGTAGAGGGATGCAATGAATGCTCTTGGAGTGTGTTTGGTCGTGGAGGTGAAAGTGCATCTAATCCCTTAAGTTGGTTTTGGTGAATTGAATGACAAAACGATTAAAGGACTAATGTGTTTCATAAAGTTTATGAGCAGGAATTAATTGATATACTTATTATGCACATATGGATACTAGTTGGATATATTGTGTGCGGCTCATAAAGCATGAAATGATGGGTCCTAATGTACAATAATGTGTTTAATGACAAGTCAATGTGAAACAAGGAAAGAGACGGGTCTCTAGCTCTCTAAAGACTTGTTGACTTACATATGGGGACATCAAGATTACTTATGGATAAAAATGTGAATGTTGCAAGACATGATGAAATACAAAAGGTGGCATGATGTTATGATATATCACCTGGCCCCAAGTTGATTGAAAGCTTGCATAAAAGACATGGATGTCTTGAAGAAAAGAAATAGTAAAGTTTCTTGTATATATTGCAAATCAAGAATTGGTCTTCATTTCTTGATATAAGTCTATGTGAAAGTCTTTGTGATGCAAGAATAAAAGGTTGGATCTCGGGATGGTGTTTCAAGGTACCGGCAATGCGTGATCAAGTTGAGGCTTGAGTCATGGGATCTTTGCTAGGGTGACGAAACTTTCTTGGGGATCAACTTGATGAATCTCGGTCACATTTGGTTTTCATGATGACAAGTATCAAAATTATTTAAGTTAAGGTGAATTGAACTAGAAGAGGATTTTATTCCAAGACAAAGGTTCAAGTCACTAGCTTAAGCTGAAAATTGCACAATGACATCAATATGGACATTCCTCAAAGATGAAGATATATTCATGTTTGGCATGATCAAAGACATACAAGCTCAAGTGAATGATTTAGTTATTGATTTATTCTTGAGTTTAGGTATGCCGTACTATCAAGAGGGATGGAACATTGGCTCATGACAATCACCGTTAATTGCTCATAGGTTGACCCATGAAAAATATCCTTGAGAGTTCAACCTTGTAAAGGGATGGGCTTCCCTGCCCCATAGCGGTGCAACCGCCCTTCAGGGGCGGTCTAACCGCCTTTCCCTTCTGACCAGGGCAACGGCTAGTTGTTTCAAAATTCCGGTGCAACCGGTATTTGGTACCGGTGCGACCGGGTTGGTCTGACAGAGCAACAGCTAGTTTTTGATGGATGGGGTATTTATACCCCCTTGCCTTCCTCGTTGAAGGTTGCTGGTTCTTGGTGAATTTGAGCCCTCCCACACACTTTCCTCAGCTGAGAAACCTTACCAAACCCCTCCTTGTGAGACTTGTGTGATTTGAGCTAAATTTGTGAGTTGGGTTTGAGAGAAACTTTGAGTGGGAGAAATTCTGAGCTTAGAGAGAAGTTGTGAGCAAACCATAGCTTGAGCACTTGTGGTTGATATTAAGAAGTTCTTTGTGACATTTGTTACTCTTGGAGCTTTGGCTCCTAGACGGCTAGGCGTGGCGTCGCCGGTGAGCTACCATTCGTGTGGTGAGCAACCGGAAGTTTGTAAAGGTCGGTTTCCACCTTGAGGGAACCAATTCTTCTTAGTGAAGAGTCAAGGTGTGGAGTGTATACACCTTGGCGAGGTGGCCTTGCGGGGTGCCTCAAACGGAGACTAGGAACCACCGAGCTTGCCGGTTGTGTGCATGCGGTGGGTCTGAACTTCGGGAAAAATCCATGTGTCTCCTTTGCATCATTTGATTCATTTCTAGCTTTATTTACTTCCGCTTCGATCTACTTGGGTATACATCTTGTGGGTGCAGGGGCTTCGTGAACCTACCAAGAAACACCTTGACAAGCTGTACCACAGGTGTGGAGTGTATACATCTTGAAGCTTGCTGTCCAGGGGCGGTCAAACCGCCTTGGGATACCGGTCACACCGGTATTCCCTGGCATTTGTTGAAGCTCACTATTCAGGGGCGGTTTAACCGCCCTGACATAGCGGTGTAACCGCTATTGCCCCTGACAGCAAGGTGAAATAAGTGTTAGAAATTTTAATTGGTCGTCTTGCCTATTCATCCCCCCCTCTAGGCGACATCTAGATCCTTACAGGAGGCAGCAGCATTGAATGAAGGGGGTGGGGGGTATAAATACCCAACCCCCAAAAACTAGCCGTTATGTGTTCTGCGAAGGGGTACTAGATCATCCGACGGTGTGTCGGATCATCCGAAATTTGAATTTCGTAAGGCTGAAACACTGAAATATGGCTAAGTTTGGAAAGTTTCGATACAAGGGTCGGATGATCCGACACAAGGTTAGGATCATCTGATGGAAAAATATTAGAGGCTGAGCCGCCCGAAACTTTGTGACAGATCTTCCGATGGAAGTTTCGACAAGCTGCCTTGAAAAACATGCGCTCTGAAATATGGCTAAGTCAAGGAAGATCTGACGCATGGTCCGGATCATCCGATGAAAAATGAATTAGAGACAGAGTGCGCTGGAACTTGTGGGTCGGATCATCCGGCCAAAGATCCGACGCCTGAGGAGAAGACACAAAAAAACTGTCAAAGTGTTGAAAGATCCGACGCAAGGTTCGGATCTTCCGATGGAAAATGAATTTCAGACAGAGCGCGCCAGAACTTAGGGGCCGGATCATCCAGCCTAAGATCCGACGCCTGAGAGGTTTTTGTTTAAGATTGTTTGTGGGTGTTTGTGTCTCTCTTGGGTGATTTTCATCTCATGTATAAGCAGTTTAGCATACTCAACTCATCAATCACGTCCCCCTTGATAGTACGGTGATCCTAAACTCAAATTCAAACCATAAATAAATTTAAATCGTTCGTTAGAATCAATCACCATATGAATAAGAATTGGGGACCATCCTTTCACCTTTCTTTTCTTTTCTTTTGATTTTATTCCTGCACAACTCATGCAAAGCATCATATCCGAATTTATATTGTCATTAATTACCAAAACTATATTAAGTGTCTAGATGCACTTTCACCAAGGTCCGCCGCCGACCGTCGACATGCCATCATAGGCCCTCTGCCGCCGCACTAGCCACCGACACGTCCCTGGTAAGCTCGTCGAGCTTTCCCCTTGCTCAAACGAGCCCCTCCGCTCCTCCCTGCCCTCCTTCCCTTCCGCCGTCACCACAGTCGTACTCCGGCGAGCTTGCGCCGCCGCGTCGAGCCACCACCCTCACGCACAGCATCTCTGGCCGCCTCGCCATGTCTTTCTGAGCACGTAGGTGTCTTTCCCATCGCGAAAGCCGCCCCGTAGTCGCCGGCGGCGAGCTCTCCGGCTGCGCCGTCGTGCCGCCGCCAAGTCCTGCGTCCGTGCTGGCCTGGCACTCACGCGGCAGCCATGCAAGCACAGACCCCACTTGCCAGCCACACACGCAAGCCGCGTCGGCCGCCACGCCACCACTGGCCCTCCGTGCACCTGGTCCAGTGGACCGTAGGCACATGAGCCGCCTGGTCCACAGGCCGGTGGACCCAGTCCACAGCACAGTACACACCCCCGCTGGCGTCAGCTCGGCCCCACCCGTCAGCTGCACAAACAGAAGCAAAATGCTAGGTACACCCGGGTTAATGCACACGAAACTTTAGTTTACCTATTTCCTTTTACCTAAAAATTCCCAAAAAATACCTAAAAAACTAGGTAAAATCTTAATCCTTTTGGTTTTGTTCAAATCATTTTTACATATTTCTAGAGCCTAGAAATAGATAGATTCCTCTTCAGCCTATAAGAAGCCTCCTTAGTGTACCCAAAATACGCCAAACCCTAGATAAAATCTCATAAATACCCAATAAATTTCTAAAATAGTAGGAAATATTTTAAGCATTTCCATATATCTAGTTTCCCCAGAAGCCTTTCTTAGCCCTCGGATTAGATTTATCACTCCACACCGGTATTTCCGAATACCGATTTAATTCCCGGAAAAACCCCAGGAAACCTCGGTAGAATTCCGAGCACAATCTCGCGACCTACACTAGCCTAGGGAGCAAACCCTCATGAACGTCTCCTCAAACCTCTCTCTTCTCTAATTAGATACACATGATGTGGTGACTGATTTAGTATTTATAACTATGCTTACCTAGACGTTATTCCGAGGATTCAAAGACAAGTCTTCCGGTGAACCCTACCCCTAATACAAGGCAAGTTTTAACAATCTCCTTGCTTATTCTTTTCAAATGCATAAATATGCTCTTATCCTACCCCGATTTCTATAGATTGTATTAAGATTAGCCACCAAAATAACCTTTAAATGCCGCTTAATGGATACTTACCACTACAGCTCCATAAACTCTTATCGTGAAAGGCATTAAGGGGGATATAACATGCGAGGTAGGGCGGATAGCCTTGAAGGAAGCTACTATCCGGAGGCTTACCTCGATCGATTAAGGACCAGTTTCCTGGGAAAGTCTTTCCAATGCCATGTACGGCTATACGGGCCAAAAAGGGCATGGCCTTCGGGAATGCCCTATAATGTGAGGCCTCGATTCACACCCCGCTAGCTACCCCCGGTAAACTGCCCCAAGGGGGCCATAGATGGGCAACGAGTATACTGGAGCTGGGTCTGGCCGGCACGGGTTGCATGGGACAGGGTCGGTAAGACCCATGGACAGTACCTGCCATTCAAATACTTATGATGCATCCATACCCGGGTAAGGTCCTCTTATGTACGGATATGCGACCCCTGTTTAGGCCCTAGTAGTACCTGTGTGCAGAGCTGGAAGGAAGGTATCCAGAGATGGACACCGGCGGGTACGAATCCTGTAGGATGATCTCGCCATTGGCCACGGTAAGGTCATCTGACCGTATAGCCACAGAGTACAAGTTTCTGCAGAGTCATCCAATCTATCTGATAGCTGTGGCTCTCGCTTATGAGCCCGTTTGGTAAAAACTTCCATTTATTAGCCAGAAATAAACCTTAGTCTTTATCTGGAAAGATGTGATTGCAGGATCGGTATGATCGCTGCCAGAATCACCGAGGACTCGCAGGGAGGATCTTGCCTCTCCAGGACCCAAAGGCTCTATGCTACAAAAAGAAAACTTGCTTTCCGCTAAAAACCATGATACAATGCAAGTCATTTCCTTTTGATTGTTAAGTACTTGCTGAGTACCGTGGTACTCAGTCTAGCTTATGGATTAATGCAGTTTCTGACCACAGATTTCCTTTCTCCGGTGATTGCTTGCTCGTCTAAACAGGTGCTAGCACTGCTCTAAACTTCTCTACTTCACTCAACTCTGATTACCTGTTTCGGTGCAATTAATGTTTCTTCTCTTACCCAGGAAATGTCATTAATTCACGTAAAGTGGAGTTGTCGAGAGGCGGTCCCCACAACCTGCTGATGGGGAGGAACTAAGGAAGGAGAGATGAACGGGTTGAGAGAGGAGGAAGATATGGGCATTTTGGTCTAAATATTTTGAGAAACATATCGAAAGGGTAAGTAATGGCATATCTCAGACAAAGAGCGAATTGTAATGGCACGGTTGCGAATAGACGAATTTTAATGGCAGGTCTCCAATCCGTAAAAATTGCAATGACATATATCCAAAAAAAATCCTTGTTGTATATGAGAATCTTGGTTTTGGTTGAGCAAAATCCACCGTACAATGCTCTCAAATTAAATGAAATCAAATTGTTTGATAAAGAATTAAATGACTACAAATATTTGAGAACGTAAAATACTTAAAAAAATTGCTGATGACATGGACAAAAATATTTGAGACAGTACATACACAATTCTTTAATGATATCTATTTAATTTTTTGATATGTTAGTGTCATGAAATCAAAATGTTAGATAAAGATTATGATTCAGTAGATAATCTCATATTTTAAATGTCTTTTAATATGTCATTGAACTGATTTGGCAGAAACTGATGATGCATTATAAGAGAAATGTGGTTAAATACCTATAAAGGCTTTATAAATCGTAATATGTCTACTTTATAAGGTGTACTTTTGATCATAACAACATGCATCAATTAATTAAATGATATAGCTTGCCTATAAAACAACATAAATAAAACTTTTTTTGCGGATACATAAATAAAAACTTTATATTGGATAGAGCTGTTTCATTCATAATTTCTGAACATGACGATGAGCAGCCTAACTAAGCCTTATCCGAGCAATAATTCCATGGGCAACTGCCAGCAGACACGTCGTCGTCTTGGATGCAAATGCTTTCTGTAATTAACAAATGCAGCGCATGTTCTCCCCGTAACTACCAGAGGCCCCCGCCCGCCATCCATCCTTGTCTTCCACATGAAGGAAAGTGGCGACGCCTGCCGGCCGGACTCGAGGACGAGGGCGACGGCGACACCCATTATCATCAGGAGGGAAAGCCACAGGTACGGTGCATGGAGATCGAGTGCAGACTAGTCCCTGTTCCCCGGCTGGTTTATGGAGAGCCTGTGCCACTGTTCAGTGTTCCAGCAGCGTGCGGCGCGCTCCAGCTTTCTTCCCATTTCTGTGTATCGTCTGGTGAACCGCTCGCCAAGCAAGCCCGAACAGTTCTTGTGCTAGCTCTTCCGAAGAAAGCGTCGACCATCTTTTAATAGACAGACAGCTTTGGTAGACTGGTCACGTTTGAGTTACAGTAGTACAGTACATCTGTGGTGTGTGGTGTGGTGAAAAAGGCGCCGCGACTCGACACGTACCAGCAATGAGTCTGATGAAACATGTCGATGGATCGGAGTCAGCACGATCATGGTGGTGTGGTGTGGCTAGCTTTTCGGCGTTGGGTGGGTCCTGGCGTGGATTTGCGGCGTGGTGCGCGCGTAGATACGCAGGTTGAAAACGCTGTCCCTGCGGCTGCAGCCTCTCCCAGGTGGTTTCTCACCACGCACGACGAAATCACCCCAAGCTTTCGGCAGGCCCGAGAGTCCACACAGGATCGGAATCGGAACGTGCCTGCTGCCTGTCGTAAGCGCCGGTTGCGTAAGCAGGGTGATGCGAGCGCGACGCGAAAGTGACCGGAACCTGCCAATTCTCGGCATGCGTCGAATGTCCACGTACGTCCGATTCATCATCTACGGATCCTACTAGCTGACTTGTGTTGTGTTGCTAGTAATAAAACGTTTAGAGCTTGCTTGGTCGACCGTGTGTGCACCGATCAACCATGAAGATCAGATTCGAGACAGCAAAGCAATTGATCGAAGCAGGAGCGCAGGACGGCGTCGCCGGAGTTAAGGCGCTTCTACTTCCGGGCAGCGATCGTTCTGACTCCTCCCTGCCAGTTCGTTATGGCTGCTAGCTCGACGGCCGGCCGGCGGGGCATTAATGAGATCACGCACCGCCGTACCGAATCGTAACCATCGGCCGGCTAGCTGCCCCGCATTGAATCCGGCCGGCGACATGCCGGAATGGGCCTTGGAACATTCCTCCCCCTCGCCCGCCTCCCCTCGACGGGGAAACGGAATTCAATGGCCATAGATCTACGCCGCCGCGGCGCGGAGGCTAGCTAGCTGCTGATTGGTCAGAAGTCTCCAGCCCGGTGCCGGGGCGCGAGAGGCGAAACTGGCCTGCTGCTGCTATACACCTCACATGACTGACGACCGGCTCGTGACGCTGTCATATTCGAGCACGCATGCATGACTGCCGCCGCTGCCCTCTCGTTCGCTCGGAGCTCAAGGAGATCAGACAGGTGAAAGCTGAGAAGCTTGGAAAGGAGCACGGATAAGATTCTGTTCCTGACAGTCCCTGGCCTTGGATCGCCTAGCTGGGCAGCAGCGGCCACTCCCCTCTGTCGGGACAGTCGTTTATCCGAGAATCTAGCTAGCTATAGGCACTTCATCCCATGTACGACGCGATGGTACGTACAGGTGTGCTACGTAGGCACGACGAGTCGTCGCCATCTAGAATGCGAACGCGGAGCACGCGCGGGCGTGGCTTTCGGACGGCGATCGAGATCGAGAGCGGGAGCAGCCAGGCATGACGGCACGTGCCGCAATAAGCTACAGCGCCAGGGACTCCGCTCGCGATCCCTGATCCGAGCAGAGTACCACGCCGGCCTTGCTGCTATGGCGCGGTGGTTGGCAACATTTCGCGGCCGGGGTGGTCACCCACGCGACCCGAACGGCAACAAGAGCCGCTCGCTACTACTACTCGCTTCGAAACCAAGGCAAAGGCACGCGCCGCGCCGGGCCCCTGCGCGTGCAGCACAGCAGCAGTGTGTCTCGCTCGATCTCTAGCCTACTAGACCCTCGTGTTCTACCGCCGTGGGGATCGACGACCATGTCACAGTACAGAGCTGGTGCTGCACCCACCGGCCGCAAGCAGGCATGCACCAAGCCACCAATGCGCCGCGGTTGGAGGGGGATTATTGAAACATGAAAGTTCTTTTGAGGAGCAAACCTGAAAGTTAGGGAGAGCGCGTCAAAATGGCGGCGCGGTTAGCTGGCCCCTGCTTGATAGTGGTACGTGGGTTCAGTTTCGGTGCATGTGTTTGACTTCACTGAATCGATCTCCCCCACACCACACCACAATGTGTCTTGCGCTCTAATCAACGCCCACTTCCTTGTACAGTTTGAGCGACAGGGATGGCTCTCCTCCTGGTGACCTTTCGGTAGGATCCGGCACTGTACTCCTGTCGGGGCGTGGCTCGTGTATGTTAATGTTGCACAAATTATTATCACTTAGCCGTCGAGGTGTTATTTTGTCTTTGAAGAACTGGAGGGTGATGGACCATACTACTCTAACTCTGAATTTAATCCATGCATGTGTTTCGTTTCATGAATGCACTTGATATATACATCACCAACAAGCCCGAATAATGCGAATTATTAGGAAAACTTACAGAGTGATCCGTCGATAGAAACCGAGAACACACCATGATTTGTCCAAATAAGAATGTTGTATTAACCACATGAGGTTAGAGATGCATCAAGGGTACCTGCTTACCTTACTATAATAACTGTATACTCCAACTAGAACACTCATGAGGCATGCTAACATAGATAGATAGAGAGACCTACAATTCTCAGAAAAAAAAAACATGCATCCACCATTGTTCGGTGAGCTCCAATCATTAGTGCCAACAATCGCTATTGGATTGAACCTATTCTAAATTACCCACATTTATCATTATAACAAATTAACCCAAAATGCAATCCATTACTTCTAAATTATCTACTTCTACCATTTACAAAAAAAGAAAGAAAAAGAAATACTCCAAAATACCCCAACACTATGCTCCTTAAGGCCATTTATGTTAATCCTAGAGTAGACATGTTGGAAATGTAGAGGAATCCTAGCTAGAAATTCACATAGACAAAACATCTTGCCATTATTCGATGGGTCTAATCATCGTCGACAACGGTAGTCATTGGGTCTAAGTTGTTTCTAAATTGCACAACTTCTCCATTATGAAAAAAAAGAAACCCAAAGTACCACTAATATTTGCTTTTGAATTATTACCCACTGCCATTAACAAAAATCAGTCTAGCTAATGAGCCCTATTGTCTGCTTCTAAATTATAAAACCCTTCCACTAAATTTAACCAAAAGTAACCCCAATATCCTTTTCTCCCTCTCTCAATATTACTGGTGTAATCCAGAGACCAAACTAAAAAATGTAAAAATATAATATTATGCCATGGATGGTACGGTCCCACATATGAAGAATAGCATGAGCGTGAGAAAAACCAAGGAAAAAATAACCTTGCACAAACCCATGAACTTGCAGGAGGGTTATTATATATGTATTTTTGCCAAAAAAAGAAAAAGAAAAGAAAAGCACTAACCCATGCACTTGCAGGAGGTTTTTTTTTTAGGGCTGCACTTGCAGGAGGGTTGATGGACTAGTAAATATAACAACCAGCCTAATATAATAATTAATGATACATGTATATGGTAGATATTTGGTTACAAATGCATAGTGGCATTATTTGTTCTCATACATGCACTAACTAGCTCACTCGATCGCATTGAGCTTGCTAAATTTTAGTTGCCTGCTCTCCCCTGATAAAAATAGAAATATCGGAGAGAGCATACTACTATCCAATTGTAGATCATCCTACAATATATTCATTTGTGTTTCATATTGTTATTAGAAAATATATTATAGATATCAGATCCATCTTAGATGATACATGATTGTTATGTTTTTTGTAGACATACTTTTGCATAAAGCAAAGCTCCCCGTGAGCACTGCCGTGTTGGTGTTGAAAGCGTTACGTTTTTAGAATTGATTGAAGTTAGATATTCATTTGTCTTGCTACACAATATTACATCATTTTTTAGATATATATGCAAACCATCGTGTCATGAATTCGTCGCACGCTTCAATTGTTTACTAAATAATTCATCTGGTGGTGCCAAGTAAACTAATATGTTTATATTTCAGAAACAATACAATAGTACTATCCATGAATATTTCTAACCAAGAATAAAATATCCTTGAATAGTTATGCAAAACATAGTTAAATAACATACATATGTGTACTCTATGTTTTTTCTAAATCCACCATCCAATTTAGGCATTGGGCAGAACTAGGAAGGAAATAACTATTTTGGGGGGTTCCGGTCTTCTGGGGGCACTTCTAATTTAGTACAAACTTCACTCAATTGTTGTGGTAAATTTTGTGATTTTTGCAAACTGTCTGCTATCAGAGAAAAATTGTGGTGTTACTGCTACTTTAATTTATTCCTCTTATGCAATCCACCAGGACCAAGCTATTTTCAGAAACTGCTTTTTTTCACCTCCAGAAAGCACGGACATGCAGAAATAGACCTAGTTCAAGGATGTCGGAAAGAGGGTCTAATTGTGAAGGGGCATCCATAAAGAGAACCGAGATGAAAATCAAGCATATATAGTGATAGTGATTTCATTGTTGTAGTTCATATGTGAGCGTACGCTTGCGCTGCTGATCTTTCTCCTAGGTCCTAGCTGCGTCTCGCCTCGCTATCGCATAAATGAACAAGTGCAAGGAGCTGCAAGTTTAGGTAGAGTCTACTATGGAGTAACTTTAAAGGTCAAGCCTTGGACATCCCCAACCGTATCCATGCATTTGTGGCATGTATGAAAGAGATGCTCACGTAGAAGTTAAGTAAGCCATTGCACCACGAGGTATATATTGGATGCACAGCAACTACAATCCCATGCAACTAACAATGAGCTACCCCCTTGTGGTTGCATGAAGGCGAGGCCAGGACAGCATGCAGACAAAGTTGAGACCACAGCACATAAATAGATAAGAAAACAAGGCAAATTGAGGCATGTAGGGGCGATGAGTTGTTACAAGTAACCAAGCAAGCAAAAACTTGAGAAAGACTTGGCAAAAACTAGCAATCGACTAGTAGCCATGAGTACACAGAATAGAAATATGACAGAACTTCCCTTAAAGTTTGTGTTGTGTTTACTTTATTATCGTAGTTTAAAGGTCGAAGCGCGCAATGATGTGAATCATGGGAACAAGAGCATGCATGCATGCATCCATCCATAATCCTCATCCACACATTGTTAGGTTGATACTGCCGTCAAGGAGCTAACAACTATACTAATCCTTTGGCATGGCAGAGACCCCAATGCAGCATATCATAATACTCCGCTCAGCACATTGAGGCGGTGCCTAGTTTGTTTAATACTGTTGGCCAATGCATCAACAGGATGATGAAGCAAATATTCCTCCTGCTCTCATCCCTAGGAGAATGTTTTTTGGCGGGCCCCCTTACTCATCTCTCCAGGAGAAGGGGGGTTTTTTTTTTTTGGCGTGTCTAGGAGAAGGATTGGCATGGGTGCCATTGCAGTACAGTACTATGAAGAAGGGACACACAGCACAGGCCATATGGACAAGGAAATGCATGGTACAGGCTGGTTGGAAGTATCATTGGATGGCAACTTTTTGGTGTGGGCAGGTGAACCGGGCATGTGTGAATGCCTAACATCAAACAAAAACAAACGAGTAAAAAGTTGCATTCTTACCCACTTGGACATGAAAGCATGAGGGACGGCGAGAGATCTCAGAGGGAGATGCAAGAATCATTATGATGAGCATGAAGGGGGGTAGCACTGTACCTTTTGGCTTACAAAAACGATAAAGGTGGTACAAATGGCCTGCCCAGGCACTTACAGATGGCCAAGCATATGATATAATAATACCATGTGAAGAGAGAGACAGGGTAAAGCTTCTTTAGGCAGTGGGGTGTTTGTCATACGTACATATTCTCCTGCTCCATGCGGCCATGCCTTCTTCTCTCTCGCTGTCGCTCCTGCATCCATTCCTCTCTCATCTTCCTTCTCTCTCCTCTCGCTAGTGCTTTTCATGGCTGGAAGATTCTTGGTTTGGGAGGATGGTGAGACATGATATCTCAGACCTAGCCCTGCTACAAGAAAAAGGAGCGCAGGGAGAGGTGACAGATAGAAAGACAAGCTTGCAAAAAGTAGAGAAACATTGCATTCAGCTAGAAGCGACACATATACATTAGTTTATACACTGAATAGAAATAACATAAACCTTACATGCGCTCAAAAACCTTTGTTCAGATTTAAAAAATAGTAGCTACTCCAGTGTATATGTATGAGACTACATCATAATTAAAGTAGCAAGTTAAAAAGCAGAAAACAATAATAGCTCTCATATTCTTTGGATCAATACAAACTTGAAAATCCCCTTGAAATTAAGATGATCTACTTCTACACCAGATCAAGCTCCAGAGTTCACGCGCTGCATGCATTGTTGATACCAACCAACCACACTGATTCACTAAACCCTGTGTCATTGTGTGGCCCTGTGGCGTGAGCACACTAGCCACTCATTCCCACACACAAAATGTACTGGTACTATTACGATGTACCATCTAACTCGAAGCTGGCCTAAAAAAGAAGCTTCCCAGTTGTCCCAGCGCTACAGTGAAGCAGCTACCATGGCAGATCAAGTGATGACAGACTGATCAGAAATGAGAGAGACGACGACCAAGAGATGTCGATCAAGCTACTACTCCGTATGTATCATGACCCCTGAATTTTTGTACTCTCTGATGTGTTAGATAGAGCCCCAATTAAGTCGATGGTCAGCAGCAAAACACACATGAACAACTCTCGCGACGACGAAGAACACCAAGAACCAACACCACCAGGAAAGAGATCAAAGCAGACGACTCCCATGTCGTCACGGCGACCGTACCACCTCCAATGCCAACCAACCTCTTATTGAACCCCTCGTCTTCTCTACTGCATGCCTATGTCTCCAGTCGCCCATGCACACACGGCCGGAGGCTTTGCATGGGAAAGCCATGCATGGCGCCGCCGCCCGCGCGCGCGCATTACCAAGAGGCGCCACTGCCGCCGATCATCCCGTTCCAGAATCCCGGCGTGTCGTGCCCGGCGCTGGGCGCTCCGCCGCCGCCGCCTTGCTCCTTGCTGTGGTCAAACTGGTGATGGCCGCCGCCACCACCGTTTCCATCTCCGGCGCCGCCGCCGCTTGCACCAGCAGCGGCCACGCCGCCGCCACCACCAGAACTGACCGGCGGCTTCAAGTCCTCGAACGGGAAGAGCAACCTGCCAGCCGCGCTCTCCGGCACGCCCTGCAACCCCGCGCCGGAGCCGTACCCGGCCGCGCCGCCACCGGGCCCCGCGTCCAGCGAGAACCCGAGCACGCTCTGCGACGGCGGCGGCGGCGGCGCGCGGAACTCCCCGAGCGCGAACCCTCCTGCCGCCGCGTAGTCTCCCGGCATGGGAATCGGCATCTGCAGCGGCATGTAGCAGCCGGAGCTCCGGAGCAGCTCCATGGCCGAGAGCGCGCCGACCGCGCCGCCTCCCCGGCCGCCGTTGCCCGCCATCGCGCCGCCGCCGGAGGTGCACACGTTGCTGCTCTCCAGGCTCGGGAACGCCGGGAACTCGTGGTGGTGCGGGAACGCCAAGTTGAGGTCTGCGTGCGCGCCTTCGTGATGCGCCAGCTTGGGGTTCTTGGACCCCGCCGCCGCCATGGATTGCGAGCTCGTGAGAGCCGATGCGGCGGAGGTGGAGGAGGCGGGCGCGGCGGCGGCGGAGGAGGAGGAGCGCTTGTTCTTTCGGGAGCCGCCGCCGACGGGGACGTTGCGGAGGGATCCGCCCTCGGTCCAGTAGCGGCGGCACGTCTTGCAGAAGTAGCGCGGCTGCTGGAGGGAGTAGTTGTTGTAGTAGCAGAACTTGGTGTTGGTGGAGTTGCACCGCGGGCAGTTGAGCGCCTTTTCCTTCTGCGGCCGCGCGCGCCGCTCCGTGCTACCGGCGCCCGCCACGGCCGGCGGCGGCGCGCCGGCGCGAAGGGCGCCGCCACCGGGCGCCGACGGCGGCGGCGGGTTTGGATTCGAGCCCTGCTGGTGCTGGCTCGCGTTCGCGGCGGCGGCGGCGCCCGCGTTGGCCGCCATCAGCATCTCCTCCATGGGCTTCACTAGCCCTAGGCTCTGTTGAGGACAACACGCACATGGTGCAGCAAACCATCATCAGAACGCAGACGATCAGCACAGCTAGTTAGTAGTTAACAACCAGAGCATATCAAGAAGAAGCAAGAACAAGTGAACAAAAATAGCATGTGGGCATGCAGATGCAGCTGGGAAGGGAGGGGGAGCGCTGGGATGTGGGGGATGCTAGAATCTTTGTGGTGCAACTAAGAACCAAGCAAAAGGATACAAAGGCAGATTAGAGAGAAGGAAAAAGGAAAGGAAAAAGGGAGAAGAAAGGAAAAAAGGTGATGAGGCCGGCCGGCGAAGAAAAGATGGAAGAGAATGAAACACAACACACCACAGCACAAAACACACCTTTGCTTGTGCTCTTGTAGGGTTGTGTGTTGCAGTACTACTGCCGCTGGCCGCTGCTTCTGCTACACATCACCAAGACATGGCCTGGCTGCTCTTTTGATGCAAAGAGCCGAGGAGAGAGACTGAGAAAAAAGCCATGGAGAAAAAAAGAGGATAAAAAGGATGATAGAGAGGAAAGGGGGATTAGAAAGGGAGGAAAAGAAAGGTGGTGGTGGTGTGTGTGTGCTGCTTTCAAGGATTAAAGAGGGAGGGGCAGGAGAGGATTAAAGCCACAAAGGCCTCACCCCAAAGCCTATGGACGAGATAGATGCTGATGATGGTATGCATAGATCTACTACACGAAGGATATAAAGCAAGAACAGCACCCAAGAAGGAACGGAAGGGAGCAGGAGAGATCATGGTCTCATCAAATAAAGCGCGGCACGCACCAAGAACAAGGCACAGAGAGGAAGATGAACAGCAACAGGATCGAGAAGAACAAGATCGAGCAAAATTCTCGCAGATGATCCGTCCGTGGCCAGGTAGCCAGATGCATGCGGTGCAGAATTGATCTTTGATTTGCAAGAAAATTTTACCTGCTGCCAGTGGGCTGCATCCATGCAAGATCTCCTCCAATTCCTTCGCTACCACCACAATTTTTGCTTCTTGGATGTCGGAGGAGTACGAGGAGAGCAGGGAGGAAGAAGACGAGGAGGAGCTTCTGCCTGAGAGGAGAGGAAGGGAGAGAGAGAATGTCCTGTGGTTGGGCAGTGTGAGTGGAATTATGCCCCTTTCTCTCTGCGCTCCTCTCTTCCCCCAATAGCTGCTAATCTAGTAGTGGAGGATTCTTTTTTAAAATATTTTTGTGCACCTCTCAGCTGAACCTCTCCTCATCACCAGTGTTTGGCCTGTAATTGTGGCAAAATTTAATCCTGCTGTTGATAAGTAGGCAGCTGCTGAGAGGATTGCGTTCTTGCTCATGACTCATGAGGTCCACAGCAGTCAACCGGCCGGGATTCTACAGAGGAACGCGGCGAAGGAAGGGAAGCCACCAGCCAGCAGCCACCATGGGAGGAAGCCCTGGGAATGGCGGTTTGTGGGGCCTGGCACGTGAGTAGGGCGGCGCGGCACGTGCGGCCACCACTGCTTGGCAATTCCCTGGGCATCACTGTTTAGTGCTGCCTTCTCTTTCCTGTTCTCCCTTTTTCTTCGTGTGCGACATGGCACCTGCTTCTTTGATTTTCAGTGTACTGTTGCTTAATGTAATTCGTTTCTGTACCTAAGCACTTCGATGTCATATTTTGTTTGCTAAAATAGTGTCTTTCTATGCTTATCTATACTATAAAGGACGACGAAATTTTCGTTTCGTCTGTCGTCATATATCATACACCGTCGGATTTTATGATGATCGAACGCTCTAGATTAATCTAAAGAGTCCATGTTGACTACATCTCTAAATTAATAGTTTTTTTAAACACGTGCCGCAGCCCTTATGCTATTTTCCAAAAGTCCTGTAAAATTCCACTTGCTAAAATGACTTATTCGTCTACCTTTATTAAATAAATAGATTCCTCTTGTTCCTTCAACGATAGGGTTAAAATAAAATATTCACATTAAAATTAAAATTTACAGTGCTAATGCACGCGACACACTTACACACACCATGTGCTCTTGACTAATTTTTATGGCTTATTTTTAGTGGGTTCCATAATTTATCCTGTGCTACCGTAGTACCGTGGGCGTATATAATGAGAGAAAATAGAAAAATAGGTAGGTGTGGACATTTCTATAGAACTACCATGCTAAAATGTGGTACAAAACTCCAATGCAGTTCCACGGGTTTAATTAGCCGCACACCGATCAAACCGTGGGTTGTTTTTTTTTCCTACATTGCCCCGATGAAATGAAGGGTTAACGTGTTTTATAGGTTTTCCATGTTGAAAATGATCTTTGATGGTACGTGAACTATTTCCAATTCTTCTGGAGCCGGTGTTGTCACGTAATGGTAGGAATGATTGTTACCACTAGAGAAGTTTTAAATAGGTAGCAATGCACACATATAGCATGCAACTTTGCATCGATTAGAATATACCAACTGAATTCAAATAGTGTGCAGTGGCACAAACTACGTATAATCTTATAAATTACCTTTATGTGGACCGTTATTTGTGTTATGGGCTCCTAGTGAGACATGATACGCCATAAAAGCTCATAAAGAAATTTCATCCTTTTGTGCTCCGGTGCTTCTCTAGAGTGTCTTTTTTTTCTGAATGTTGTTGTAAGTACAAATTATTTATATAAAGAATTTATAGTTAGGAGATCAGATGACTTATATTAAATCTATGTTTAAATATATGATGTTTAAGACGAACTAATTATGAGCTCATTTTTTACTGTTAAAAGAACTAGTTCGCTTTTAGACTAATGGGTCGACTGTGAACATAATGGCATAACAATAAAGTGGAAAATGTCCTAATAATTGAGCCTAACATTTTTAAAATCGTACTTAATAAAAGTCAAGCTAAATGATATTATCTTTAACTAAAATAAGCTAAAATGATATTGTCTTTAACTAAAATAATTGAGGACCGAGTTGAATCTTGAAAAATGGGTTTGGACATTGCTTGCATTTGTGTGTTTTGTTTTCCTAGACTCCTAGTTGCGGCACACTTGTGTAGCTAGCTAGAACAACGTCCCGTCTCATCCGTCATGTATTGCAAGTGACCAATCAAGCCCATCTAGATTGCATCACCGCCCACAGTCCCACACCAATCCGCTACATGCTCCATTCATCTCCTGAGACCATCCCGTGTCTGCTTCCCTTGAGAAGTGCACCTACTAGAACAACAACCCCAACCGCAAAAACAGAGAGATAAAACGACCATGAGATCAGCTGATTATATTGAACCGAACGAACGGCGCCGGCGGGCGTATGCTTCTGGCTCACTCCACTCCACCTGTGCCCGGCCGGCCGGCCGGCCATCATGCATGCATCGAGTAGCAGACGGTCAGCTCTGCTCGACAAGTCCTCCGAGCTGTTCATGCACGCTAGAAGGAAACTCGCACCTCACGCCTCCGCCCGGGAGCTAGCCACGGCCCGATCACCAATGATGGCGCCCTCGCCGGCCGGCCGGCCGGACGATCGATCGGTCGGTGTCAATACAGCTCGCAGCAGGCGTCGACGGCAAGCGAGCAGCGGCCAGCCGGCCACGGCAAAGGCACAGTGCCCCGCGCGCCCTGCACTGCACCGCGTCTGGTGGCGCAGACGCGACGCGCCACACGCGCGCTGCCACGACACTCGCACCCACCCGATCGACCCCGGCCAGGGAGGGAGGAGAGGGCCCAGCGCGCACGCATTCCGCTCCGACAACGGGAGGCACGCCCGCGCGCACGGCTGACCCCACCCGCCGGCCACCGGCTCCCCTAGCTAGTGGCCGGAGTTTACACGGAGGCGCGCGCGGCGCCTCAACGGCATGATGGCCGATGAGTACCCTTGCTGGCACGATGGCGCCACCGGCCGGCGAGCGAAATCATCGCGTGCCCCCCGCTCGTCCCGCCGCCCCGGCTCCGAAAAGGCCTCGTTTGGGCACGCCCCCATCGGAAAAGGCGACCAAAAATGATGCAACGAAACGAACAGAGTTTCATTCCACGACACAATAGTAACATTTGGCTGAGAATAGGAACACGGAAAGGGCTGATCATCGTCTTTTGTCCGATCCACGGTTTGTTCCTTTGTTTCTTTTTTCGATAAAAACGATTTGGGTTGTTCCTTTCTCGTGCGCTCGATCCACGGAGGAGTTCTTCCGTCGGCTAGCGCTAGCACACCGCCTGATCAGGGTTTCCCGGCGACGTCGACAGCGTCGGCGGACGGATGGCAAAGAGCCAAACAATGCCGTCAGCCATAGATTTTCCTGTGAGCTGACCCGGGTCCTGCGATCCGGAGGTTTGATCAGGCTCCCCACTGCAGCAGGATAAAGCAGCGTTCAGAATGACATTCTGGGAAGGAATGAAGCAGCGGTCTTGACCAAGTACAAGCGTAATTAGTCATCCGCCTACTAATCTCGCACCCTTTTTCAAAGGTAGAAGATGAGAAACGCGACTTTTTCCCCGAGCCATCATGCTCCAGGGAGACCTTAACGCGTAGCTACTCGATCGGGTCTAGTCCTAAAGCTGGCCGGGAAAAAGAAGGTCCGGAGGAAGGGAATAAGAACACCGCGAATAAAGATGCAAGCACAGCCGATGACTCCTCCTCGATCGCCTTTAGGACCGGGGGGGCGCCCGGTCGTTGAGGTTCAGTTCAGGGGGCCGGCCGGGGATTGACCCGTGTACCCTCAGCTGCTACTATCGCTGTCGCCATTATTCGCCTTGTTTTTCCTCCCCTCACCTCGCCTAAGGCCCCGAGCAAGTAGTGAGAGGCATGGGGGTTAGTTAGGCGGGGCAATCATTGCTGAATCCGCTTGAGAATTGCCCTGTCGTCCCCTCCTGTGTGGCCCCATGCATGTTCCAAGATGATGACAGTCGTGTTGATGATGCCCACTAGCCGTCACACCTTGCTTAACCACAGTCCAGTTCGGTACCAGGATCCCCCGTCTCTGCCTGCATGCCACACACATACACTCCATCCAAAGGTCCAACACTGCAGCTGCGGTTTTTCCTTCGCTACTGCAAGTTGCAACGGCCTGCGGACCGTGTTTGGTTCATTTCCAGATATGGTCAGCCATGTAGCATAGACATAATTAGTCGTGTGACAGTTTCTTTGGTATTTGTTTGGTTCATGACCATACTTAACATCATGTTCCACATGTCGGAATTTGCCCAAATCTAACACAGTTCACCTTTTTTTTAAAAAAAAGAAACGGTGATACCTATTTTTTTCTTTTTCTTTAAACAGTTGTGGTTCCCACCACACTTGCCAATTAAGCTTCCTTATGTCACTCTTAGCTACTTGAACCAAACATGACTTCGTTGACGCCTTTTACACATCAATGCCAAATCTTGGCTGCTACTAGTGGCCACTGGTGCTTGGTTCAAATTGTGATCATTTAGGGTAACATGCTAGTAAGACAGGGCATTGTTGGCGTTTCCCGGGAAACAAGGAACAGAGGGCCCTGACTTGCATCCACTTTGAAGATTGATGAACCTGTCCTCCCGCTCTCTCTTTCTCATCAGCACAAAAAGGCTTTTCCGCTAGCTTTGGTAGGGCGGCTTTCGTGCGTCCCATCTCCCATCAGCTGCAGCCTGCAGCCCGCGGTTCTGCGTTGCTGGAGCTGGCCATAGCCATGCATGGACAATTGGACATGGTGGAGTCACTCTCATGTCAATAGATTGATCGCTGCATCCGAGGGCCACAAGATCCTGGCATCTCATTTCGTTCCAGGCAATTGTGCATGCAAGTCTCTCAAACCATGGGGTAAATTCTCCACAGCCCATGGGTAAAAATTCTCCAGTGCAAGCCTACCTTGCTAATAATAGTGGTAGTGTAGTAGTACCGATAACCAATGTACCATGCATGCATATGCTGTGCTGGTCAAGTACTTCCAATAATTTGGCTAGTGTGAATGGATTGGAATTTGGAACCTGCTGGGCCTCAGTGGGAGGGGAACAAATGTTGGCAAAGTGCGGGACAGAGTGTGAAGTAGCCGGTCCAGTCGCGCGTCGCGTCCTCTCCCGGTCCGGCCCTCCTCCACGCACGACCCCAGGTTGGATCTCTCATCTCTCTCTGTGATGATCGCCTGATACGTCCATTTGCACGATGAGCAGCAGCAGCAAATACACCTAGGACTAGCCTGGCCTGGTGCTGTCTGTGTCTGCTCTCTAGCTATAGCCAATTATTCCGCACCATGCAACAGCTAGCTTGTCGCGCGTGTAGCTGCTGTGGGGGCGCACCGAGTTTGTTTATAATTGGATTATGTGACATGATGCTTTCTGATCGATCTCACTCGCTGTGCGCTGAAGCTGCTAGCTGGCAGTGGCACTGATATGATATGATCGTCGCTTTTCTACGGAACATCCATGCATGCTCATCACTCATGCATGCACAGCTTTTAGTTCAGGGAAAAAAAATCATGAGCTGCGCAGCTTCTAGCTATGCCATTGCATGCACGTATTGTAACAATCTTGTACTTTTGTATAATACTGAAGGATCGGATCAATCCCACTTGGAGTTAATTAAGTGTGGTTCTTTCATAGGATCATGCGTTGCGTCATCATAATGGACGGTAGCAACTAGTACTAGTTTCCATGGTGCAATCATCTCAGGCTGTAGATGGTCGTAAAGCTCTACCAACCGATGATAAGGTCGCCCATCATTCTTGAAAGGCGTCAACTAGAGGGAGAAGGCGACCTTTGTTGAGCTTGAACCCTACCCTAGGCATGGAAATTTTCGATCTTTTTTTCCCTCTGGCCGGATGCGCATTGTCAATCTAGTGTTGACACTTTAACCTTCTAGGTTTGACCGGTGGTTGAGGATGGAATAAAATTAAGGTGTGACTATATCAATTCACCTTATTCATCCCTCTGTCGTGTCTGTGCTTCTCGTCAATTCAAACGGATAGCATTAGGATCCATACATGGTCATGGACACAAGAGCATTCAGATTCACACGGTAAGCTCATGGTCTCACTGCACACAGCGTTTTGGGTTGTCCAACTCGCCATGAACAAGAACAAACAACAAACAAATTCAGAATGGGTGAAGCTTTATTAATGTTGAGGAGGACAAAGTGTAGAAAATAGTAGGCCCCATCCGACGTCACTTCTACGAACATGTGGAAGAAACGAAACTGACGCACTTTTGATGGTGCATGACAATCCTGTTGCTCCCTGTGCGGTGTCCATCATTCTTTTTTTTTTTTGCGAATCACGCGTTACAAACGCAGACACTTACAAACACGCATGCACTCTCGCCTCTACGAACACACACGCATAACCTACCCCTAGGAGCACATCCGAAAGACTGAGCCAGCAAATTCTCAAGATTGACGAAATCACCACTGGCGCCTCGCTGTTGACGGGTACGTCGCCTACCACTGAAAGATAGCGCTGGTTAAATCCTGAAAAAAATACAAGAAAATGTGTGAGCATCAGCGTCAAGTCGAGAACTTGAACCCTGTTGAGCAGGTTCTACCACAAGGACACTTACCAGCTGAGTACGCATTTCAATTCCACAATGCAATTATGCAAGAGAAAACAAAATATATGGTGAAAACGATCCTAGATTCTCATGGCGACAATTTATAATGGAATTCACTCCGGTCATCCCGGTGGAAGGAACAGAACAAGCGAGTGTGGCGGCCCCCATAGCCATAGGCCCCATCCGACGTCAACTCCACGCGGCAACCAGACGTGGACCGCACGCCCGCAGGCCGCCTGCTCGCCCGCGTCGTCGTCCTCCCCGCGAATGATCCGCGAGTGGACGCCCCCATCCATCGGCCGGTCGCACGCCAAGAAGAATCCGGCCGCATCGCCTGTGTGGAAAGAATTCCGTCGACACCGTCCGCGCGCGGCGCGCCTTTCGGTAGCGGGGCAGGCCAACTGCAGCTTTCAGCCCTCGATCTCCAGCCCTTTTAAAACGGGCATGTCGCTCGTAAACCCCCCGCTTTACAAGTGTACATACTACACCATAGTTTATCCCAGGCTCCCAGCAATGGCATGTCCCTCTCCGGCTCTCCCTGGCCTCTCTCACACCCTACCTTTTGTCCTGTTCCCTTTCGGCTCTTGTCTCTGCCTGCTTGGAACGACGCTGCCGGGGCTGCTACTCTCTGCTAGTGTGAATGTGATGCCGAGGGGCCGGGCGAATAATCTTGATCTTGATCGCTGGGCTTCTGGAACAAATGGGAGAATGAACGGACTAGGAACGGGACGAATGGAACATGGCGGTTTTTTTTGGCTTGTTCTGGATGGGAAAATGGCGGTTGGTCAAGCGTGCGTGGAGTGGAGGTTGGTCTCTAGCAGTCTAGCGGCATGCAGCAGGTCAAGCTGGTTTGAAGATGCGTGGCCTGATGGCCACCATTCTTTAGATAGGGTTAGCTTTCACATGACTGCATTCTTTAGCTATGTTGGTTGGAAGCAAAATATGTGCAGTCGTTGGAAATCACATATTGTGTGCTGAAAATTATAGTAGCACGTAGTATTCTTTGGACCTTGGCCGGCCAAGAATGGATCAGAGGGAAGAAGCATCGACGCGTCGCCGTGGCACCATGACAACGAGCCAGGTACGTCATCGAATCGATTCTCGGGAGGAGAATGTCCAGAAAAGGACTTGTGCCGCAGTGGAATGGCTTGCAAGATTAGTCCGTTGCCTAGCCGATCTCTGCGAAAATAAAGGCGGCAGGAAAGGATGGGCTTGGCTTTTCTTTTGACAAGCTATAAGGGAAAGGGAACGAATGTTCTTTGCGGTGGAAAGTTGGTTTCTTGACTCGATCGTCGTACGTGTAAACGTGCGCAGAACTAATCCCGAATTTGCACAGACCGATGGAGATACAAAGGATGTTGCCAACATATAGCTTTATGCCTTTATCTAGGTCATGGACAAAATAATTAATCCAACGAAACTAATAGTTGGAGACGCAACGAGAAGTATCTATGAAGCTACAAAGCAGGATGTTTTGCGCATGCATATGGTAGCTGAACATCTGCACCATCCGGCAATAGGCAAGATCTGACTGCAGTAAATAAAGGTTTATAGAGAGTAAAGTTTCATACTCCTCTACCATTTCTAACGGACCAAGTAAAACACGATAGATGCGGTCAGCAGTCTCAGCACACAATTACCACCCCCGAACCTAGCTCTGCACTGCCGCCCGGTGCATGCATGCCTGCTTGCTTTATTACTTGTCTAAATCCACGAGTTCTAGTCGCACTCCAG
Source organism: Urochloa ruziziensis (assembly GCA_015476505.1). Lineage (NCBI taxonomy): Eukaryota > Viridiplantae > Streptophyta > Magnoliopsida > Poales > Poaceae > Urochloa > Urochloa ruziziensis. The sequence continues at coordinate 44,738,374 of CM027125.1, forward strand.
CAAAGAAAATGTGTTGCACACCACTGGCAAACGGAGGAAAATTTTATTTTCACTGATTATATACTCCACGGATTGGATTCTCCATCATCTCGCAGGAAAAAAAACCGAGCCCTGCGTATTTTTATAATGAACCCCACCACCATGAGCACATCAGATTGGTTGGTCGAGCAACGGAGCAAAGCAAGCGGAGCTCCGACAGCAAGGTCCAAGTTTCAACGCGAGTCCTCAACTGTCGCCTTCGTGACCTCACCCCGTCTCCACTCCCGAATATACAAGCAATATGTGTTGGCGTCGCGTCGATCGTCCGGTGGGCAGGGCAGGGCAGGAGGAATAAAAACCGAATAAGAAATGGCGCGGCCAGGGGAGGGGGCAGTCAAAATCAAATCCGCCGCGTATCTTGGCCCAACTTGTTGCTGCATCGCATCGCATCGCATCTGCGCGTGCAGGGTGAGCGCGCGCGCGACGACGACGGACACGGGCCCTTTGTTTGACATCCATTGAGGCGCACACGTCACGGTAGGGGGGGGGGGGGGGGGTGCACGATCCGCGAGCTGCTGTTCTGCTTCTGCTAGGTTCGCTGTACCTGTACGTACAGGGAAGCTGCGCGCTCCGATCCATGCACGCGCGTGCAGCGTCACGTCACTGTGGAACACGTACCGAGAAGATTTGACGGCGCGTGTAGATTTGGCCAATATATGGCGGCCGTGTGTCCCGGTCTAGCACACAGGGCGTCAGGCACACGGCACGTAATGCGTACTGTGTCGCGCTTCGCATGTTTAGGCGCCTGGCACGGCACTCCACTCCACTCCACTAGCAGCGGGCGTGAGGCCATCGTACAATACGCGTTCCGGGTTGACCCGCGCGCCCGCAGCGGGAGCCGGAAGGGCAACAAGGGCCAGGGAAAAGCCAGAACGCGGCCTCGGCGCTGCACCAAAATCTCAGTGGAGGCGCCGCGCCGGCGCGCGCCCGGGACGACGGCCAACCACGCGAAGCGCTTGGGGCAACCTTCTGCCGGCTGCCGCCCATGCTCGATTCAGGTCAACCAAAACCGCCCCCACGCCCATCGCCTAGCTAGCAAACCGACTCGGGCGCGGCGCGCACGACACGATCGATCCGACCAAGTCGCTGGCCACGGCCAGGCCAGTCCACCCTCCTGCGGAGCGCGGTGGGTGGCCGCGCGCGACGGCGGGCTGGCCTGGCGGAGTGCGCTTTGCTGACCTTGGCGGAGTCCTCTCGTCTCCGTATGATGGATGGATGGACGCGCGCGCGGTTGGGGCCGGTGGCGGTGGGGACGATAGGTCAAGCCTAATGGAGCCAAAAGCCATGGTGGAGGTCGCTGTCCTAGGGCAGGGGCGGGGGCGGGCTCCGCGCGGCGCCGGAACCTGGCGCCTCGCTCCGGTCCAGGCCGCTCCCAGGTGCGAAGCGTCGTCGTACAGCGGAGGAGGACGTACGGCGCGCGAAGGGGCCCCCGCGCCGCCGATCTCCGCTCCGCACCCGCCTGTCCTGGCCTTTTGTTCTGTTTCGATGCCAAGGCAGGGGACTTCGGTGGCGTGGCGGCAGCGGGACCGCCCGTGCAGCAGTGGTGCCACGCGCCCCGGCTTGAGCGTGCGGTAAAACGTGAGGTTTAGCACGTGGAACGGGGCTTTCCTACCAGGAGGAACGAGCAGAGTGAGGCCAGAGCCTTTATTGTTGTGCATGGTCGATCCGTGTCTTCTTGGCTGGATTGACGGACACACATACCAAGTGACACACAGTGAGTGACAGCACCAAAAAATGAAAATGCCTTTGCCTCAGGAATTCCGCTAGTGCAGACTGCAGACTCCCTAGTAGCATAGAAGTGGCCAGGCATGCTTCACATCTAGGCCCAACCCAGAGCATAAGAGAGGCCCACAATAGACCACACGCTCAAGTCACACGTTTCTAGTTGAATGCTAGCTATTATCGTTAGCCCAGCCCATTTCTCCGTCTTCTAATTTGTGCGGCCTGTATGGGCTACACGATTTTCTCCGTCTTCTAATTCTCAAAAAAAAAAAAAAAAAAACTCCGTCTTCCTTTAGCCATCTCTCACGCTTTGTCTTCCTCCGAGAGCATCTCCGGATTGAGAAAAATCCAGTCCCTTGTCTGAAGGGAATTGAGAAAACACGTTTTCGAGATAAACGGGAGATGTGCAGCAGCAGACCCCCTTTTGCCTCCCCTTTTCATCTCATCTGCCATGTGGGTCCCATTTGTTAGCGTCTCTATTGTTTTTTCCCTTCTATGATTCTTCTCTCGCCACTCGCTAGAGGACCTTGCTGGACTGGATGTAGACGATGGCGGAGGCAGGATGACAGGCGCTCGACCTACGCGCCTCCCGTCGCAAGTGAGCAGCCTCGGGGGACGGCCCGACCGGCGGCAGTGCAGGAATCCGGCTGCCAAATCGCATCGGTGAGCTTGCGGGAGAGGTGCGGCTGGGAGCCTGGGACGGCGCGACGGCGAGCTTGGCCAAGGCAGTCGGTGGTGCTCGTCCGGCTCAGCAGGCAGCGGCGGCACAGGGCAAGGGCACCCAGGGATGGGCGGCGCAAAGATCAAGGATGCACGGGTCCAGGCACGAACGGGCGGCGGCGCTCGTCCCTGGAGCAGCCGGCGGGACGCATCCCTGTCGAGAGCTGCCGGCGGCCGAGCCGAGTAGCAACGCTCAGGAGGCGGCGACGTAGAAGGAATCGCAGCATGGGAGAGAAGCAGGAGGGAGGAAAGAAAGAGAGGGGAATGAGGAAAAGGATGGGTTGATTGAGGAAAAAAAAAGCAAGAGGAGGGGATAAAGAAGATTGAGGAAAAAAGTATAAGGAAAGGAGATCTGCTGGAGCAGTGTTTTCCTTCTTCAATCCCCTTTTAATCAGGAATGTAGGGAAAGGAGATTCGTTTTCTCAATCCGTTGGAGATGCTCTAATGTCGGAAAGTTGGGTCATAGGGGGAGGGGGAGCTAGGCGAAGGGCCTGGGTGGGCGGGAGCGGTTCGGCAGCGGGGGTCGCCGCCGGCCGGTGGTGGTCGTCGTGGTCGGTGATAGCGGGCGGCAGTCGAGGGAGTTATGGTTTGGAGATTCCCGGCGCACCATCGCGAGCTCATGTTGGGGAAGAAGCGGCTGAAGAGGGTAGACCTAAAGGACGTCGAGCGCAAGATTGAAGAAGGTGGCGAGGAAAGGGCGTTCATGGACCTCTGACATGCCTAATGTCATAACCTATTGGCTAATGGACCCTGTAACAGGAGTAGCGGCCAGCATACCTGAGTTGAGCCTTGAGCCGTGTATATGCTAGCTGTGCCAACCGGCCAGAGTTAAACTCTCATTGCGAGCAAGTAAACCCTAAGAACAAGTTTAATGATACCCTGCTCGCTAGGTGCGAGAAACTCCAGCTCATTTGAGTAGCACAGCGGTACTGACGGACCCCACTGATGTTTAACTCCAGCTACGATTTGGAAGCTTGCGAGCGGATGAACGAGTGATTCAGCTGTCGAACCGCGCACATTGCCCGTTTTTTGCCGGCGCCTGGTAAGCCGCCAGCTCAAATGTGCTGACGGGTTTGTTAAGTGGCCTGTCAGCACAGCTGTGCTGGCGGCTGGGCGTCCTCTACTGCTGCCTGCTTTCTCTCTCTCACGTCGGAATTCACCGGCTTCTCAGGAACCATAATTGCTCTAAAGGACCTTTCCCCATCTTTCCTACTCTCCAAGACGGCGGCGCTGCTCTCGTCGTCGTGCACGTCGCCCGTAAAATCTTCACACCTATCGGGCTCCCAAAGATAGATAGGAGCTCTGAGAAACGCTCCTTTCTTGGGCAGACAACCAGACAGCAACACGGTGACTGATAAACGATGGAAAAAGTTCAGGCAGACCGGAGATAGTTGCCGAATTCGTCGTTCCTGAAGTCGTCCGACTAATCGATTCCAGAAACGGAAGCGTCCGAGGAGGGCCGAGGCGCGTGCGTGACGCACGGGCACGGCACACACCCCTCCCGCCAGGCCGCCCGCTCCGCGCGTCACCTTTTCCCAGTTCTCCTCAATCCCACTCCAAGTCTCCAACCCCCCTCTCCCGGACCCGGAGCCCCGCTCCTCTCCCCACCTCCTGCTCCCGTCCGCCGCCAGGCGCCAGCCTCGCCGCCGCCACGGCAGACGCCCGCGCGTCTCAGAGAGAAGGTGAGCCCCTCGTCCTTGGATCGGTCGGTTGTCCCGTCGGACGGGCTGCCCCCCTCGCCGCCGCGATTGATACGGAGTCGATTGGTGGGGGGTGGGGATTCTAGGGTTTGGTTTCGATTATTTATGAGTGCCGCCGCGATTCGATTGACACTGTTTCTCCCCTGATTCGATCCGGATTTCGCAGGTTTTTGGGGGACTCGGGCCCGATGGTGGGCGTCGGGGTGGAGCCGCCGGCGCTGTCCGCGGCGCGCAGGTTGAGGCCTGGGAGGGTCTCCGCCAAGCGGTCCTGGCCGCCCGGGTGCGGCCGGCCCCCGCCCCCGCCTGCGCCGGCCCCCGCGGCCGCGGCAGGCGACGGGGAGAAGGGCGCGGATGGTGTCGCCGGCATTCTCGGCGGTACAACTGGCGAGGCGATCGCAGCAGCCGCCGCCGTTTCGCCTCCGGCTCAGAACGGCTCCCTGCTTCAGCAGCAGGGCTCGGATAAGGGGGAGGAGGCGATCGCCTTGTCCGCAGTTGCCCCCGTGGCCCAGAACGGCGCCCTGCCTCAGCAGCAGGGGACGGATAAGGTGGAGGAGGCGGCCGCAATCGCTGCCGTTTCACCTGTGGCTCAGAGCGGTTCCCTGCTTCAGCAGCAGGGCTCGGATAAGGGGGAGGAGGCGATCGCCGTGGCCGCAGTTGCCCCCGTGGCCCAGAACGGCGCCCTGCCTCAGCAGCAGGGGACGGATAAGGTGGAGGAGGCGGCCGCAATCTCTGCTGTTTCACCTGTGGCTCAGAACGGCGACCTGCTTCAGCAGGAGGGGTCGCATAAGGTGGAGGATCCCACAGTTTTATCCGCAGCGCAGAATGGAGACCCTTCTCAGCAGGGGCAAAATATGGTGGATGAGCTGGTTGCTCCTACAGCTGTTTCGCCTGCCGAGTGCAACGGCACTCTCTCGCATGCTCTGCCTCAGTTGGGTCATGACAGGGCAGGGGAGTATGGAGATAAGTGGGAGAACGGAGAGGCACAATTGCTGGGGGATGCAGGCATGCTGGCGTTGGATGATCAGGTGGGGAACATGGTGGTGGAGGTGGCGGCTCCAACAGTAAAAGTATCGGGGAGTTGCGGCATTGTTGGTGTTGCTAGTTCTGTGCAGAATGGTGGTGAGGGGGCTGGTTTGTCGGCAGCCAAGGAGCAGGGAAGTAGTGGCAGTGGTCAGGTGGGGAGGGAGGAGATTGCTGCTGACGGGGATGCCATGCAGATGGGAAACAGAACAGGTGGCAGTGGTCTAGAGAGGAAGGAAAATGGAGTTGAAGGAAGAAGAATAAAGAGATGGTTGACGTCCGCTTTGAATCCGCCGCCCAAGATGCGGGCGGTCTCAGCTGTACGCAGATTTCCACCTGGCTGTGGAAGGACTGCTGTTACTACTGAAGGCGCCACTGAAGCCAGTGGAGTTTTGGAGGTCTCTCCCATACGTGCATTTCCTCCTGGCTGTGACAGGGCTGCCGTTACCACCACAGACAGTGGAGTTTTGGAGGTCGCCCCCATAAGCACATTTTCTCCTGACTGGGGGAGGTCTAATGTTACTATCACAAACAGAGGAAATGAAGAGGGGTTGCCGTTAGCCACACCTGTCACAAGTGGTGATGCTGTGGTGTCAGTTCCAGTTTTAGGCGGGTCTGTTTCTTCGACATTAGCACTAGAGGCCTCTAGTGAGAAATTGGAAGGCAAGATAATGGTGGATGAAGGACATAGCTTGGCTCATAATAGGGTCCTAGTTCCAGATGATTTTGTAGGTAATAAACAAGATAGTGAACTGCAGCAAAATATTGTTGCAAAAGCGACACTAACGAATAGTTCCAATGAGAAGACAAAGGGGAAACTCTCAGCACATGAAGGGAAGCCTGCAGGACGAACAGTGGATGATAAAATGAAAAATAAACTTGAAGGAAGCTTGCATAGAGGTACACTCAGGACACCATTGAGCGGTTCCATTGATGCAAAGACAAAAGGAAAGAGGTTGGAGAGTGACAAGATGAATGCAGCGCTGCTTTGTAATGCAAAGGCCTCTGTAGAAGGGAAGATGCAAAGTAAGACTTTGAGCACCAAAAAGGAATTGGTGTGCTCAAATGTGAACATGAACCAAAATAAATCTGCTCGTAAGCTGAAGGGTGATGGCATAAGCAAGGACAATTTGCAGAGGTCTGCTAGGGAGTCCAAGTTTGGAAAACAGGTTGCAACCAATAAAATTGAAGAAAGTGATGGTACGAACCTTGTGCCTGAACAACTAATTGTTCAAGCATTGATGGCTCCCGACAGATGCCCTTGGTCACGAGGAAGAAAGTCTAGTGCTAGTGCTTCCAAGTCTGTTCCTCCTAGGAACAAGCTTAAGGGAAACAATGCTACTCCAGTAAAATTATTGACAGGAAAAGTGGCCTCCGATGAACCAATCAATGATGAGACAATGGAGGACAATGACAATTCTAACACGGAAGATGATAACTCCAAGGCGCTAGTGGTGTATGAAGAAAAGCGTGAAATATGTGTCGCGGTTCCTCCATCTGTTCCTTCTGAGTCACATCACACACAATCTGGGGATGCTCGAAGCAGAGTTAGGTTGTTGCTCCAATTGTTCCAAGCAATATGTCGAAAGCTTATGCAAGCTGAGGAACAAGGTATTCGCATTGTCGGAAGGGTTGACCTTGAAGCAATGAAGGCATTGAAGAAAGACCCTATCTATAAAAAGCTTGGGCCCATTGTGGGAAATATTCCCGGTGTTGAAGTTGGTGATGAATTTAATTTTAGAGTTGAGTTGTCAATGGTCGGTCTCCATCGCCCAAATCAAGCAGGTATTGACACTACTAAGGTGAACGGTGTTCTCGTTGCTGTAAGTATTGTTGCCTCCGGAGGCTATCCTGATGAGCTATCAAGCTCGGATGAACTAATATACACCGGCTCCGGAGGAAAGGCTGGGGGCAACAAAGAAGCAGACGATCAAAAGCTTGAGCGGGGAAATCTCGCTTTGAAGAATTGCATAGAAACCAAGACCCCTGTTCGAGTGATTCATGGGTTCAAAGGTCAAAGTAATAGCAAAGTTGGTCAATCTAGAGGCAAGCAAACATCAACTTTTATTTATGATGGGTTGTATGAGGTGGTGGAATGTTGGAAAGAAGGCCCGAAAGGTGAGATGGTCTTCAAGTACAAGTTACGGAGGATGGCAGGACAACCAGAATTAGCCCTACACGCAGTCCAGGCGACGAGGAAGTCCAAAGTTCGTGAAGGTCTTTGTTTGCCTGATATATCTCAGGGAAGCGAGCGGATACCCATATGTGTCATCAACACAATTGATGACATGAGGCCAGCGCCATTTAAATACATCACCCAGGTCATATATCCACCTCGGTCTGAAAAAGAACCTCCAGCAGGCTGTGCCTGCAAAAATGGCTGCTCAGACTCTATTAGATGTGCATGTGTAGTGAAGAATGGAGGGGAAATACCGTTCAATTTCAATGGTGCGATCGTTGAGGCCAGGACTCTCATTTACGAGTGTGGTCCATCGTGCAGGTAGGGCTGTGCAAAAACTTAACTAATCTAAATGACCATCAACCTGATAAACTGCTTTTGCTGTTATTTACTGGTTGAGTTTATGTGATGTCGGTGGCATATCGAGATTGACCCACAAGATTTTGACAATAAGAAACCATATTTATGCATACCAAAAACTTAGCTTAAAACTGAATTGATAATCCAGCTTTGTATACAAGTTTGTAACCAATTTTAACCACTACTTGTAGGTGCCCGCCAACATGCCACAATAGGGTGAGCCAGCATGGTATCAAAATTCCACTAGAAATATTCAAGACAGGTAAGACAGGTTGGGGTGTAAGATCCCTCAGTTCTATATCTTCAGGCAGTTTCATATGCGAGTATACTGGTGAGCTATTGGAAGATGAAGAAGCTGAAAAGAGACAGAATGATGAGTATCTATTTGATATTGGTAATAACTACCATGATAAAAAACTTTGGGAAGGGCTAAAGTCAGTGGTTGGTGTGCAATCTTCTACCTCGTCCTCCAAGACAATGGAAGGCTTCACAATAGATGCAGCTGAGTGTGGCAATGTGGGAAGATTCATTAACCATAGCTGTTCACCAAACCTCTACGCCCAGAATGTTCTCTGGGACCATGATAACATGAAGATGCCGCATGTTATGTTTTTTGCTCTTGAGAATATCCCGCCACTACAAGAATTGACATACCATTATAATTATGAGGTAGGCAAGGTCCATGACAAGAATGGCAAGGAGAAGGTTAAACATTGCTACTGTGGCACCTCTGATTGCAGTGGCAGGCTCTACTAGGACATTGCTGATTGCTGTTAGCTTTTTTATGGTGAACTCTTCTGCCATGTCATTGCTGTACCATCGTATTCTTCAATTCTTGTACTTGTCTGCATTCTAATGTTTACAGTTAGTATGCAATAGATAAAAAAATGTGACCAGATTTTGAAGAGGTGGATCTGCACTTGCTCTCGCTCTCATCTTGTAGAAAACATTCCGGTCCCTTGTACTGGGTTTCAATTTTTTTAATGAAGTTTGCATGGAGCTCCCTTCTTTTGGGAGGAATAAAGCATGCTTTTGTCAGTTGAAATGTTCAATAACATGAATCTGTGAGGCAGAAATGTCCGATTATGGCTCAGGGATGCGTCATCGAGGATGAAGGAGAGGATAAAGCTAAGGTTAGGCCAGGAGGGGTCACTCAGGACATTGTGCTGACCATCCACAGGAAATGGTAGGCAGGCGATGTGGTGAAGTTTGAAGACCCTCCGAGCCTAGACGGCTAGACATGAAGAAACTCGTGATTTAGAGGTACCAAATTTCATGACTCATGTTTATCTGCATTTTTTTTATTTAATAGTTCACAGATGCTAATCGGTTTTCATTGAATCGAAAAAATTGCATTTGTGATATTGCTAAAATGAAAAGTGATGTTGTTATTTAATAGTTCACAGATGCTAATCGCTTCACAGATGTTGTAGCATTTGTGATATTGCTAAAATGAAAACTGATTAGCAGATCAGGTTACGTCTGCAATTTTACAGACTTTGTGAAAATTGATTACCATTTGTGATCTTGGTTTGTCAATCAAGACAGGACTGGAGCAATATGGGGGTCAGGGAGATCAGTTGTGTTGTATAGGGCCTTCAATATGTGCAGTCATATGCTAAATTTACAGAAATTGATTCAAATAGTACTGCGCCGAGCCATGGAGGTTGCAAGAGTCAAGTGCAGATGGTGTGAAGTGCTCGACATCTAATGATGATTTCTTTCTGTAACTAGAAGCCACAGAAACATTTGATTTTGATAACTTCTTGGATCAGTTTGGAGCATGGTATAAGGATTTACAAAACTATAGCCATAAGAAAGTATTTTCGAATACAAATGAAATGATATCAAGTTTTTATCTGAACTTTCTGTCTGGTTTAACTCTCCTATGATACATGTTTTCTAGGTTATCATCATCAGGTAGAGATGAAGGCTGCCAAGGAAAGAGAGGATGTGAAACTACTTTAAACAGTCGAGGTTGACCTTTTGTCGTAAGATGACTATGGTTAGGTAAGGAAAATCTGATGGCACCAGAAACAAATACTCAGATTGCAGAAACAATCTCTTGGAGGAACATAGAAATTGCCTTTACTATTCGCAATATCTTCTCATTGAGTTTGTTTGTTTGTTTAACTTGCAAAGCTGAAAGTTGATAGAAGCTGCTTTGGTTCCAGGAAGAAGGGGAGGAGGCTTATTTCTAAACTTACAGAAGCAATGATGAAGAGATGTTAACGATGATTGTACTGAATACCTTTGAATCGGTGCAGTTCTGACTGGAAAAAGGGGAAGCTAAAGTTGAAGGGAGCTGTACCTGCGCACTGCAATGCAATGCGATGGCGCAGCGATAGAATGGAGCCGTCAAGAGCTCCAAGTCGTGAATGTGAGATCAAATATATCTAAACGATTACCCTGACACGGAAGCGACCGTACTTTGACGGGACAAGTGATTCTGGACCTTCACCCAGTCGAATTGTTTGCAGCTGCTGAACCATTGTCCTTTCCCTCTGGCTAGTCATCTCGTAGTAGCACGTAGCACCTCTTGTAAACCATTGTCTGTAATGTCTGAATATGTTCTCTAGGTTCTCCATTGTTTGGAGCGCATGAAATTCACAAAAGAATTGTAAAGAGAAGTGTTCTTTAATCTGATCATAATATTTTCTGTGGATGAAAAGTTGATCTTAAACCGAGTAGCAAGCAGTTCCATGGCGTGATGTGTTAGTTATTTTTTAGTGGTACATTTTGGGCATAGACCGAGCTTTCCTTTGTATTTCAGGCCCAGCCCAGTACCGCCTCTGCGCTGCTTGCCTGATTCTCCGCAATCGTTCAGGCCCATCTAGTCGACGCCGGCGAGAGAGAGCCCGAGGACGGCGCTGACAGGCACACAACCTCCTCCTCCGACGCCGATGCTTCCAGGACCGTGCGCTGCGGCGGTGCTGGAGCCTGGAGGCGCGGAGGTGGCGGGGACCTGCTTTGCTCGTTCGGCATCTTGCGTTCGTCCTCTCCGAACCGAAAAACCACGTCGCGATCACCGGAACTGTTCCCCGGGGCGGACAGGGATGGCTACACGCGAACAGCTTAACGCAAACGAGCAGGGGGGCCAGGACGAGCGCCGCGCGCAACCAATGCCGACGTGGCCCGCATGGAAAGGAGCAGAGGGTGGAGCCGATCTTGGCTTGCCACGAGGACTGCGACCACAAGGCCAAAGCGAGCGGTCGCGCGCGGCATGCATGCCTAGCCCACTCGCCGGCCGATTGATGCGTGCCTGTGATGTTCACCGAGCAGGGGACGCAGGAATAGTCGTCCGTGTATTAACGCGCGTGGGAATCCTTGCTTTCCGTGTCCGCTCGATCCACCGGCGCCGGCACACGCCGGCGATCGTTCACGTCCCTGTCGTGTGGCCTGGCCCCTCGACGTTGGGCGCTTGGGGGTTAGCACTTATACTAGCAGCACACCACTCGCTACTACTGTACAGTAGAGCTACAGGGCCTTGAAATGTAGACGTCATGTGGTACGCCCAAGCGCGCGCGGCACATGCGACGGCGGCGCGGCGCACAGTGTTGCTACTGTTGCCCCGCAACGGCAAGTTGTTCCCTACCGGGGATGGTGGACGACGCGAGCCACCGAAAGCAGCGAGCAAGCGCGCGCGTACGGCCGCGGATTACGATGGATATCGGATCGCGCCATCCTCCGCATGATTAGGCCATGTCTTTCCCGTCCCGACGGGACGGGCGGACTGACGCGCGACGTTTCCCATTCCCATTTTTCCCTCCCGGGGCGCCGGGGCCGGTCACGGTGATGCGCGACCTTCTTCGGTCGGCCTCCTTGTCCGCGTCTCGTCTTCCTTCTTTGTCCGCCTGGCCGTTTCCCGCGCCGCTGGCTGGCCCACGCGATCGGACACGGCCAGGCCCAAGTTGCGTCGATCTCGGTGGATCATATCACTCTCTGTTTACTGCTGCTACTTACCAGGATTATCTGGTCCAACTTATCCATCCTTAACAACGCCTTGGCACAATTTTATGTGGCCAAGAAAGCGCCTAGGATCATATCTATCAGCCAGTAGCGCCTAGGATTACTTGTGCTGCACCTGCATATAGAGGCATCATGGCGTGTGCGTAGCGTGTCGGCGTCATCTCCTCCCCGCCACCCTTATTGCCTCGTTTTGGCTCCGTGCGTGGACGTGGACACTGTACTGATGAGCTCGATCGGATGCTCCACCTGTGTTGCTGTCGGTACGCATGCACCCGATCGAGCGCGCGGCCCCCTGTCCAGGCCAGCTCAAGTGCTCTTCTCCAAAAAAAAAATGCCAGCTCAAGTGCTCAACCCCGCAGCAGCTGATGGGTTTTCATGCACGTCGCACCACCTCCAGCCTGGAACCAACTTGCATATTGCACGGACGGCGTCCTTGTGCCTGCATCCGATGCATCCATACTTTAGCTAGCGCTGACATTCGACGCCGAGCGTACAGCAATTAAATAACCGACTCCTCGATCGGGTCTTTAATTTTTGGTGCCACCGGCCCGGAGAATCAACATGCCATTGTCAGATACGCCCATGCACTGCACCGGCCGGCCGGCGCCCGGGAGGCTGGCTGGCTGCCAGGAACCAATCGAGTGGTTGGCCTCGGGGGGCCACAGCCCGGCCGATGCCCGATGGGCGCACATGTGCATGCCCGCGCCGAGCCCGTCCGCCCCGCCACGTTGCGCCCGGGGTTGCACGAGCACGATACGCGACGCGACACGGCGGCGTTGCTTATACCACCCGCGCCGCGCGTTGCGTAGACCTCTCTCTCCAGCGCGTTGGTGTACGTGGCAGTCGGCAGATCGGCTAGTAGTAGGCTGCTCGTGCGTTTTCTCGGCGGCCGCGCGCCGTGTCCTTTGTCCTCTTGCGCGCCGCCGTCGCCAGGGCGCGGCCGTGTCGTGGGCTCGTGGCCGAGCGGGCGAGTTGTTTACGCCCACGCCGGGCGCCGGGCAGCTTCGCGCGGCATGTACGTGCTCCCGTCGCGGGCTTTGTTTAGGAAGGAGGAGTGGCAGCTGCGCGCGTACGTGTCCCTCTCGCTTTGTTTGCGTTGGAGCGAGGGAGACCGTCAGCCAGCGCGCGACTTCTTGCAGCAGCACCGACAGAAGCGGACACCCGGCCGGGAACCGATGCGATCGACGCGATACATGCCATGTCCAGGACTCTGGACCCTGTCGGTATTCCGTCGCTTTCGTCGGGTTTCTCACCCGGCCCTGTTCAGAGGGGCTGGAAATTTTTTCGAAGCATGTTCCCTTACATGCATGGCGTATCTGAAAATTTTTGAAGTATGTCGGACACACATTTGAAGTATTAAATATAACTAATTACAAAACTAATTACAGATTCGGTCATTAAATCGCAAGACGAATCTAATGAGCCTAATTAAGTCGTGATTAGACAATAAATTGTTACAGTAAACATGTGCTAATGACGAATTAATTAGACTCATTAGATTCGTCTTGCGATTTAATGACCGAATCTGTAATTAGTTTTGTAATTAGTCTATATTTAATACTTTAAATGTGTGTCCGACATACTTCAAAAATTTTCCAGCCTCCATCTAAACACAAACACAGCCCCGAATTGCTACGGCGCGCGTACTTCCGTTGACATGCGCCACAGCCCAGAACCTTTTTGTTTTTTTTTAATTTCCGAGTAGTAAGGACCAACGCCAACCAATACAGTAGTACTGTAGGTACAGGTGTACAGTTCTGGGTAAGGAACTAGTGCGTGCTATTAGCGTGGTCCAATTCGTACTCAGATTTAGCACAAGTATTTGAACTGGCTAATCAAACCTTAAAGTTCTGAGGGCAATCTCTCTCCCAAGCATTTTTATTCGCTTCCTTTGTGTAACGGCTTCCGCGCCCATAACATCGGCGTGCCTCCAGGATCAATTCATCTGCACTGGCTATCGTCTCCCATGCATGCAACATAACATGATGCTGAGCTGCTAATACCAAGGCTAAATCAGGATGCATATTTTAACCCTCACCAGGCACCGAGGTACACACGCATCTCTCCAACCTTTGCTTATTTTCTTTTTCATTTCCCGTAACATAGGAGCCGTCGAGAGGGGCGTTGACACGTGCCGCCGCCGCTCACTGACACGATCGAGCAGGATCGGAGGCTCCCCCCTTCACTTTTCTATTTGCACCCAACGACCCCGCCCCTTGACATCCGTGAGAAGTCGTGCATTTCATTACACACGGAGCTTGTGCCAACTTTCATTGCTCGCACAAAGTCAGCTCGCTCGCCACTACGGATCAGTACACTACACTGCTGGTTGAGTGAAGTGCAGTGCACTCAGCGTGTGGTAGTTCCTGCGACAGCGTGTTGCGAGCGAGGTGCGTCGCATGCGCGAGACATCGGAGTCCGCGACGCGTTCCTAGGACTCGATCTGCTCCGCCAGTCACGCCCATTTATCTATTCTCAGCATTATATTCAGGGACTTCGAGACGCGCCACGCTGCCACTGGCGGTAGTTTGTTTTGGGGGGTTTTAGGTTGCCGCTGGTGGCTCGTGATCGGCCGGGGAGCTCGTCGTGGGATTTGCTGCCGGAACCGTCGACACTCGACACCGACCAAACCCCACAGGCTGACAGTGTTTGGATTTAATTTTGTTCTGAACCTGACGACGACGGCAATGCGATGGGCTCGCGATTATCTATTCCGGGCGTCAGCTGCTGCCCCGTGCTTTTTGCTGACGCAAAGCGCCGCATCTTTCTGCATCAGGCTTGCACAACTTGTACGGGGACGGCTGGTGGTTTGTGCACGCAGCGTGGTAGTGTGTTCTGTGTTGTGAGCTGCCTAGTTAGCACCTGGTTTCTCTCATGGATGCTAGCGAACAGGAGTTTGTTTATGTACTCCGCACTTTGCTTTCCTAGGATGTTAACCGAAGTTAGTTAAATACTGTTCCAAGTCAGTAAGCATGCTGCTACTCCGAGCTAGCTAGCTCTCAATCGGTTTCCGCCTATACGTATGTATCACACTTTTCACTTGAGCATGCATGATGTTTATTACTAATGCAGGTTCTACTTTCATCGTCATATCTGTTAGCGAAAGCTACTTTTTTTTGGGAACGAGAAATAAAGCTACAGGTCTTCTTCGATGCTCCATACTACCATAGGGTAGTATGGAGTATGGAGGGATGGGCAATTTTGTAATTAGACTGTAATATAATTTTTTTATTGTAGCTCCTGGTTCTTCAAAATTTGGCCAATAATTAATCCTATCTGTGGGGAAACCAATTTGCCTTTGTATATTGATGAGGAAAAACTACTGTGCTAGCAGCTTGATCAACCAAGGACAGAACAGAAAGCTCGAAGAACAGAGCGCCCGAACTGAACATACCACCTTGGCAGCCTCCAGAAGCACGCCAACAACAGTATAGAGAACCGCGCTGGCCGCTGGGGAGTGGGGACTGGGGAGACGCGTCGTCGGCATGGGCGGCGCCACGCTGCGAACTCAACTCATGTTAGGGCCCCGGCCGGGGCGCCCACGCCGGCCGCGCGCGTGCTCTGCTCTGCCCTGCCCCTGCCCGCGCGCCCCGCGGCACACGGCATGGAGAGAGAGGCATGCGCGTGTGCTGGCGAACGGCCGGGATCTGACCGTCCGCGCTTGCTTGAGCCTAGCAGGGCCCGGCACAACAATAATCGCCCTACTAGCTATCGCTCCAACGTATTTTCTCGTTGGAAAAAATGAAATTCGCGGTTTATTAAGGTGTGAAAGGAGCGACGAGTCCTTGTAGACGCAGGATCAAATACACGTACGACAGCCGACGAAATAGAGATCGGGTCGGTCAACGGACACGACTCTGACTACTAGCTAGAGCTCGGGATGACTGGCGCGGAGACGGACAGGGATCCGGTCTAGTCACGTACGTTTGCGCTGACTCGATCGATATGGGAAGTCGGAAATCGACCGGCGGCCTCGCGTCGACACGGCAAAGACCGCTCCACTGGCCAGTCGCCGCCGTACCACAACAGTGTACCGGTCTATATATCGCGTCGAGATTAGGATAGCAAAGTGGAAACCTTTTTGCCCACAGGTACGAGCACGGGCTCTTTACAACAGGTATAATATGAGCATCCAATGATCGATCCAGCCTTCACCCGTCCTCTCACGCAACTTTAAAGTCACACTACACATCTTGCATCCAGATCGATCATGCATATCCCGATCAACAGATCGATCTCGTGCAACCAAGTGTCTGTGTGTGTGTGGTACCGCTGCCAATAATCGATTCTCATTGCTCCTGTGTTAAAAGCGTCGTCGATCGGCCCATCTAATCTGGATGGTGCAGATCGAAGAAACTTCGCCCCGGCTTTGCATTGCACCAATCGTACCTGCTCTGTCGGCCATGCCCATGCATGCACCCATCATCTTGGTTACGTTTGCCAGGTCATGTGCAATATGCAAGTTGACATGTGACAAGTAGCAGTATACAATATGCCATTGTTGTGCATCGTAACAGGAGGGGAAGATCCCGGCCAAATCTTGCAGTTCCATGAACAGTGGTGGCAGGTTCATCCAATAATGCTGTGTCCTGCTCGATCTCCTTTGTTTTACGGCACAACCTGCTGGCTGGATTCTCTGCATGACTGCATGCATGCTCTAGTGATGAGTTACACTACTTGCCCCGTTGACATGGAAAGAATTCTTCAGCAGTTGTTTATATGCATCAACCACCAGGCGTACACTGTAGTTGCACCAGTGTGTGTCTGTGGGCTACCTTGGACGCGGCAGCGACACCTTATCTTACTTGTGTGGTGTCATTTTGGCCAGCAATGGCATCAGCTTTCAGCTCCAACATCTTTCAGCGCACATTGCAACACGCAAGTTCTTTAATCTGCCTACTATACCTCTCCCGATCATCACATGGTGCGACGACCGTGGTGTGGTGGCCTAGCATCTAGTATGTTGGAACCTTCCATGAATGTGACCTTATTTGTATCTTTGCTTATGTTTATGTTCCAGCAACAGCCGAGTCACCTATCCACCATCAAAGGCAGTACAGTTTATGCTTGTAGCCTCGCAGGGCTCGTCTTCTTGGTAAATAATGCCAAGCGGCACACTGTGCAGGGTCCGTACGCACATAGTGCTGACAGAGACATCTTTGAAAGCTTGCTGTTACACAACATAGTAGCCATATATTATCAAACATTTTGATTAATTAGCCAGTGGGATATAATCATCAGCTGATGTTACATCGTTCTGACTGCCGACTGCAGTGACCTCGATCCTTTTTCTGCTTGTTTTTTATTCTTAGTTTTTGCTACTTCTGTGCAGTGGTGCTTATTGCTCTTCCGATCCGGCCTTATCTTCATTGCTACTACCTGCTAAGATTATTTGCTCAATCGATTGGCCAATGAGGAGCAACAAACGCAAAAGGACAAGAAATAAAGAGCAAACATGCATGGAGAATATTTTCCTCTTTGGCACATTAGTGCAGTGCATGAAAAATAAAGTTTGGCCACACAGTTTATATTGACAATTGACAGTACCTACGTAGTAGACTATTATTCGTCTACTATTATATTGGTGATGGCCTTAATTCATGCTTGGAATAATCAGTCACGTCATCACCATTCAACAAAAGTGAAGTGGAAGGGCATACAAAATTGTTCCTAGAAGATAACAAATATCAGCCTCTTGTATGCATGCACACAAACCACCAATAATTATGAGCCGTGTAGATGTGCCGGATTCTAGCAGGAATATTAGGTCACCTGGAGAAACTTTTGGATTTTCATTTTAGGTTTAGGGTCATGTTCGGATAACAGTAGCGTGTCCAATTAATAATAATTAGTATATGATTATTGTTGTTACTGGCCATGCATGCCTTGCCTGCCCAAGAATAGGATGCATTACCAGCAAACCAAGCAGGACGAGTTGGAGCTGTTCCACTTAATGACGTCATACCTAACCCTGCATTTGATGATCAAAGGACACGCCGTAATGATTGGTGATATGATTTCAGACAGAACTCGTGCTTGGATCGAGTACTACGAACAGTGACAGTCTATCACATTGATGTGCTATTGCTTATTGCTAATTCAAGTTAAATGCCATGGGATGGATGTAGTGACACACACAAAAAAAACAGCTAAAAAAAATCTCACGCTTGTCAGTTGATCCATGCACCATGTCATAATTTTCCAACAAATTTCCCTTTCACTTTAATAAGAGTAATTATGGTTGCTTCATGCCGTACAAGAGGCTTCCTAGCTAACGCTACAACCAGTAAACAAAAGCCTAGCTAGGCACCTAGCTGATCATTAGTAGATGACAGCGGATGAGCAGTTGTACGGTTCAATTGAGGCAACCACGACCGGTGTTTCTTCTAGCCCCCCTTTCAGCAGAATGTTTAATGGATTAGAAGTGCATAATATATTGTCACTGTCAAAGTGTAGCAGCCAGCAAAGGAATAAAATGGTTGTTCTTTCAATTGAACGGCAGAACACCAAAGATGGAATTCAGACTAGAGGTGACATAAAACTATGGCAATAATTTCCTCTGAATAGCTCCAGTTGACCCTTTTTTTTTTCCATGTTGTGATGAAACTGTCTAAAACTGTCAGCTGTCTCAGTGCTCCAAACTAAACATGTGGTGGACAAAACTGGATGCCGCCTGATCTTTTGGAGGGGAGAAGAAAACAACTGGATCAGATACATGTCTGATCAACTGCCGAGTCTGCTCAAATGTCACATGCGCCGAGACCGAGGAACCTCTGTTTTTTGGGGAAATTCTCGTATCCTAGTTCCAAATGGAGCTAGACCGAGACCGGGACGCCGGATAACGAACTCTGAAACCGGCAATTCCCCAAAGAGCAACAGCTTTCGTGCAGATTGAGATGGTTTGTGGATAAACAAAACACAAAAGCTAGCTGATGTAGGAGCCGCGTGTATGGGTTGTTGTTGCCGTGCCGCCCTCGCCCTCGCGCTGCCATCTTTGCCCAACCATGAACCAACTTTGGAGCTGCAGGGTTGTTGGGGTTAGCTAGAGATGGATACGTCCAGGCATCTACTCTCATGCATATCCAGCTGGGTTCAGTAAACTAGCAGTAGAAGGCACTTCGATCTACCTGCCATCATCAATATCTTTTCCATACATTTTACATCACTGCTGTTTATTATTTGCACATTTACCATTGGATTTGCTCTATTCACATAATCAAGTACATGATGACTGCTCAAATTGTTTACACCATCAGAATGCCCTGGCATTGGTATGTGCTCGGCACTACTGACCGGAACAAAGAAAGAAACAGAGCAGCCCCAGCTGACGGCTTGACGCAGACCAAGTCGCCAAAGAGATCTCTGCGAAATAGTGTGTTGCGTTCCTGTTTTGCGTGACTAGGTAAAAGAAATCGCACTGTACGCGCCACGGAAGGGGACCAGGCAGACAACAGAAGGTAGCATGTTAGGTGCATCAAACTGTTCCCCACTTTGATGAACATCTTTATTTGGCACAAGCACCCCAGTAATTGCCGTTCCAAGCAAGGCTTTACGAAGCACAGTGTGAACAAATATTCTCCTTTCCTGTTTAAAATCTAACGGCGACGGTAATGCAACCTCCAATCGTGCCTGCTGGTTAGATTCCGAAACCATCAGATGCAGAGCAAGTACAGCGTTGTTGTGACTTTGTACCATTTACTGCCACAAGAAGTGACTCGTGGCAGGCCATGCCATCAGCTCCTGTGCAACCTCAGCACATCAATTTTCCACCGCAGCAAAGCAAGGAAAAGATCTGTGCAGCCGGTCGCAATCCCATCCCAGGCAAGGATTACACGAGCAGATCGGTGCGCTGCAGCGGCGAGGCACCCGGTTGCAGTAGGCCTATGGCTTGCATAGATCCAGGCCCAGAGCTGCACGATTTATTGTTGCTGTTGCAGCAGCTCACCTATTTACTCCACAGCTCGACCAACCAAAGAGAGAAAAAATAAAACAGAAAATGTAAAAATCAATGTAATGAGGAGAAAAGGAAAAAAGAAGAAGAAGGCTGCATCAGCTTTGGACCAGTGGCGGAAACGTCTAGAGGGAAAGGGAGGTGTCATCGGGGAAAATAGATCAGTCAAATAAATGGGATGGGGGGGGGGGGGGGGCAAATCTGCAACACCACAACTGATTTATTTTGATGAGATCCATTAAAAAAATGGAGTAGCAATTATGCAGTATTCTCCTCGTTCATGGCTCTGCGTAGCAGCGGGTGCATTTTTACCAGAATACTACGATTTAATTTTGCGGCTTCTAAATCTGGCGATGGTGATGGGGACCCCAGCCCGGCCAGCTCCTCCGCCTCCGCCTCCACGTCCGTCGCATAAATCGCCCGTCGTCTCCCTTCTCTTTGCCCGCGTCGGCTCGGCCTCGAATCCAATCCCTTCCAATAATACACACAACCGGCACCCGTTCGCGCCATGCTGCCGCGGCCGGCGACCACGAGCCAAGAACACGCACGGCGTCCCTGAGCCACCGGGGCAGCAAAAAGGATTCCTTTCTCCAAGCGTGCGCGCGAATTCTGTCCTCTCGCCTCGCCCAGGTGAGCTTCCCCTGCCAACAATTCGTTCCCTTTTTTAATCCCTTGTTATTCCCTCTGCTATCATCAATCTACTCTTTCGAGATATGTGTTGGTGAATTCGGCGGTTTTTGAGAGGGGAACTAAAAAGAAAACCGAAATTTGTCAGCGTTTCTTGGCATGGCTGCCCGCTTCCTTTAATAATGGCCGCGCGGTTGGTTGGATTGCCAGGCCAGATGCATTGCTCGGGGCGCTTGGGCCATGCGAGCTCCGCGATTTGGGAGATGCGTGCAGGTTAATGCATGGGATTTCCCGCGATTTGTTTATGCTAATCGCCCTCTCCTCCCGACCCGTGCTCCCCCCGCGTTCCGCTCTCCCTTTCTCGTCCCCAGTTACCGCCGAGCCAATTCAGCGCCGCTTTACTGTTATATAAGCGCCTCCCCGGACCAGGACTCTGAGATGTGTTTATCTTCTACCCTTTGCAGCGCCGTGCTCTTGTGCTAAGGATCCATGGAGGGGTGCCAATTGCTAGTAGGCTGTAGGATGGAGATGGAGGAGGAGACGTTCTTTGACTCGCGAGAGGAGCTCACGGCGTCGCCGGCGCCCAGCCCGGGCCCGGCATTGCCGTGGTCGGGCAGCCTCGACAGCGTGTGGCAGAGGAGGGAGCGGTTCATGAGAAACATGGGCCTAGAGTGCAGCATGAGCCCCCGGAAAGCCGATGCTGTGGCCACCGTGGGCGATGTTGAGAAGGAGGAGGTGGTGCCGGAGTTTGGGAGATTGTGGTCGCAGTCCGATGAGAACGACTGCTCCATGTCGAGTTGGTCCACGGAGGATACGAGGAGCTTTGAGGATGGTGCCTGTGATGACAATTCCATGAGTGGATCCAGCAGGGATGATGCCAGTAGCAAGGTCAGCAGGAGTTTCAGTTCATTGTCGTTCATCCAGAGGCTCATGAGCCGCAGTGGTAAGCTTTCTAGTGTTCCCAAAGCGGTTGAAAGGAGGAGAAATGGATGGCTTCGGAGGCTGGGCTTGAGGGCCGGTGTCCTCGATCATGGAGGTGATGAAGCTAGCACCAGCTCCTTAGAGAGTGAGCAAAACAGGGGTGGAAGGTATGAACGGGTCAAGGTCCGGTGCTACAGGAAGCGCTCAAAGGAACTGTCAGCAGTTTACCAAGGCCAAGTGATCAAGGCCCATGATGGTGCCATCCTGACTATGAAGTTTAGTCCTGATGGGCAGCTTCTTGCAAGTGGAGGCGAAGATGGAGTTGTCAGGGTCTGGGCTGTGACACAGTCTGAGGACTGCAAAATACCCATGTGTGATCCTTCCTGTGTTTACCTCAAAGCTCATCGCAAGAGTGAATTGGCTCCTGTTGATGCTGGCAATGAGAAGAAATGCAAAGTTAAGGGTGTGAAGCAATCTGCTGATTCTGCCTGCGTTGTGATTCCAACCATGGTGTTCCAGATCTCAGAGGAACCACTACATGAGTTCCGTGGTCACTCTGATGATGTACTGGATTTGTCATGGTCTAACAATAAGGTCGGTTAAAAGAAATGTGCTTTCCCCCCTCATTTTGAGGTTTGATTGCAATGTTTCTTTTGTCCTTTTCTTTCTGATGATTGAAATTTGCTACCTTGCAGCATCTATTGTCAGCATCAACAGACAAAACTGTTCGCTTGTGGGAACTTGGATCTGCAAACTGCGTCGCTGTTTTTCCGCACAGCAACTTTGGTAGGCCTATAGTCTCTTAAATCGTCGCCTCAAAAGCTTTCGACTTTACTTCTGAATTTGTGCTCCCAATTTCCTTATGGAAATTTGCCTTTTGCAGTGACTTGTGTCCAGTTCAATCCAGCCAACGAGAATCGATTTATCAGTGGATCAATAGATGGCAAAATCCGTGTATGGGATATTCCTAGATGCAGTGTTGTGGATTGGGTGGATATTAGGGACATCGTAACAGCAATTTGTTATCGACCTGATGGAAAGGTATGATTAGCAGCATCCTGTCTGATGTGGTTTAGGCTAAATTGTTGCCACAATAGTTTGTGAGATTAATCTTCTTTTCTGTCTTTTACATCTTGCAGGGAGCAGTGGTTGGAACCATTACTGGGAATTGTCGGTTTTACGATGCATCAGGTAAATAGAAAATGATAGTGAAATATCTGCTAGCTGCTCAGCATTTCTGTACCTTTACTAGAATGATATTTCCATATGTGCTAACTGAAATGGCATCTTATTGATTCAGATAATCTGATGCGGTTTGAAACACAAATTGCACTTAGTGGCAAGAAGAATCTTCCCTTAAAAGAATCACGGCTTTTGAGGTAAATATCTTAACAAGAAGAAATGCTTTTGTTGCATGATTCCTTCATCACTCATTTTTCATTTTGATGCTTCTGCATGTGACTTTTTTGTTCCTTTTTTTCATGGCAGTTCTGCCCAAGCAACCCTAGTAAATTAATGGTTACGTCTGCCGACTCGAAGATCAAAATTCTTGATGGAACCATAGTGACTCAGAATTATAGTGGTACGGTTCATATGCCTGGGCTTTGTTTCTCTTAATATAAGCGATCATTACTTTTGTGCATGATGAACTCATAATTTTATTTTGTTTAATCAACCAGGACTTCGAAGCGGTTCCTGCCAGTCATTGGCAACATTTACTCCAGATGGACAACATATAGTTTCTGCTAGCGAAGACTCCAATATTTATGTTTGGAACCATGAAAACCAAGATGAGGCTTCATTGAAACATGCAAAAACCATATGGTCCTCAGAGCGCTTCCAGTCCAACAATGCTGCCATTGCAATACCATGGAATGGCCAAAAACCAGGAAACCCAGTTTCTTTGGCCTCTCAAATTTTGCCAGCACACGGTGATAATTTCTGGTGCATGAGTAAGGCTGTCAAGTGCAGTTCAAGCCGCAGTGAAGATTCTGCCATTAACAATTTTTTGTCAAGATTTGCTCCTGGTATTTTCAATTTGAATCAGGAGTTCTCCACTGAGTCCACCTGCAGAAGTTCAGCTACCTGGCCAGAGGAAATTCTGCCTTCTCACTCAATTCATGCAATTTTGGATGAGTCACAGTACAAGTTCGTAAGGAACTGTTTCCAAAGCACATCAAACTCTTGGGGTCAAGTGATAGTTACTGCTGGATGGGATGGCAAGATTAGGTCATTTCAGAATTATGGCTTACCAGCTCATCAGTGATCAGCTTGAGCATTTGGTGAAAATATACGGCAGTTTTGGCACCTCACATGGCCTGAAGAGAAGTATCCACTCCCCAGCCATGCTAGTCCAGCGTGTGGTTTCTTGGTACAAGACATCACATGCTCAGTGCTCCTGCTGAATTGTACATGGACCAGTGTTGTACATAATCAACCCAGTGGTCCTTCGATATCTCCACATCAGTGGTTGTTCATTGCAGGAACAGTAGATTGTACCTTTTGTAGAAAATTCAGTGTAGATCAGATTTGTTCTCCCCCTTATCAATTGCTCATTGATATACCACAGAAATGTTAGTTTCAGCTGAGTGTAAATCCCCCTCCCATTGTACTGCGGAGCTCGATTTGTAACTGTCAGATAGATATGTTCAATCAAAATATACAAATAGATATGTTCAATCAAAATATACAAAATTCGTTCATTTTTTAAAAACTTTGTGCCCTGCTCTTCTGTTCGTTCCTGATGTTATTGACTTGTTGGTAACCTGTTTGGCATCATAGGCTGTTTTATGTGAACCCAGACACCCAGTGAAGCTGCTCAAGGGGTAATTATTGTACTACCTCCTATGGGACCCTTGGTGGTTGATCTTTGATTGGTTTGCCATGTTAGTTGTGCATCTGCATAATCTTCCAAACAGGTTTGAGCTCGGACCTAATGCTGTGTTATGTATGTGAGATATCTGTTTAGTTTTTCCCTTTAGTGGCTACTATATGTTTCGAAGATATTTTTGCTCCTGCCTTTGATTTGTTCTGTATTGTCTTTGCCAATCTGATACCTGAGATCTTATCCATCAAATTCTTTTGTCCATCTTGAGCTTGTGCGTGGGATTTGATATCCAAAATATCTTTTGATGGAGCATTGGACTAACACTCCATTTTCTGCTAGCACATTATATGATTAGTCAGGAGGTTGCGTTCCCTGCTATTCTGGGGCTGGCAAGGCTCCCAATGCATGTGGCCGTCATGCCATTCGTCAGGGCGTCTCCAGATTCAACTCACTAAAAACATCAGAGACGCCTTTGTCTACTTGGATACCTCACTTGGATCAAGGCAAGGCGATCATTGATCACCTCTAAATTTTGAGCAACTTGGGCCAAGACTGGCGATCCTCAATTGTCAAACATTTGGTTACTCAGTCCGCATGATTGACTAATGTAAGTCCAATGCTAACACATCATTTTTCATCCTTTCCAGCTTTTGGGCCTGATGGTGTCATGCTGATGCAAGGGCTGACATCTGACGCTGCATCGATTTTTGATTGAGTTTTCAGCGCAGGCAATTCATTTCAGTCTGGATAAAACTTCAGTTGTGCTAGAAAAGGGCAGGTAACTGGGTACTTTCATCACGTGCTAAGATTGATTTATGCACCTCATTATGGTAAGGCATGTTCTGACCATTACCAAAAGGCATACATTACACTAGAAGGATTTATGTTATCAAACTATAATTCCCTACCTTAGCTGGACCAGACCATTAGGCGACCAGAATTGAGCAATTATAGTCAACAGTGGCTCAGCTTACAGCCTGGTAATATAGAATCGATCAAGTTGCAGCTTACTAAATTAAGCTTCAAACTCTGCATGCCTAGAGTCATTAGACATTAGGCCATCGCTGATCTCCTTCACTGGCCGCCCTGCTTAGGTCATATGTCTATTTACACTGTTTATTTTTTTACCTGCCAGGGCTGCCGCTAGCCCGCTACGCTTCCAATCAATCACGGTCCACCGTCCAGGGTCCTGCAATCGCCTTTTAAGGAAAAACAGAGAGAGATGTTAAAAAGGGAAACCGGTCCTGCAACTGCAAGTCGGTCTGCGTGCGGTGGAGTGCCCTGAACATTCCGGCCAGGCTCGAATCATTGCGCCGGTTTCAACCGATCCAAACTCCCAATGCGTAATTGCTTCGGTTTGCTGCTAATTTCATGAGCCGCCCATTTTGCATCGGCAGCAGAGCACACCGATCCGTGCAAAGGATAAATTAACTCCGTGCGGTTTTCAGTTGCAACCTGAATCCCCCGTTACGTCCTCCGTGACCTCACCGCAGCCAGATCGGCGTGGCAAATCCGCACGGTAAAGAAAGACCCTGTGGGCTGCGGCGGGCGGCGCGCAGTGGCGTCCAGGTCCTCGGAGCAGTGCTCCGGATCCGATCGCTGCAGTGAAACGGCGTCTAGATTTGTCCGTGGGGACGGACGGGGAGGAGGGAGGGGCATCGGCATGTTGTCATATGCGAACCTGTCTTGTGCTGTAGCAGCAGTGGGAGACATGCTCGTACAGCCATCCACCACGCAGCGTTCAGAGGTGGTGGACACGGGGGTGTCGGGGCCGAACTGAAACTGAGCCGTTGCGTTCGTTGCCTCCTCGCGCGCGATGCGATCTGCTGCTGCATAGTAGACAGCTCACACGCGCACGACGCTGAATGGTTTGCTCGTATCGCGTTGGTTTATGGGTTTTCAACTACTAGGAGAACAGCAACAGAAGCGTCGATGATTAACGAACAGCAGATCGACTCAAAGTGCACTGTTTCTTCAGAAAATGTTCGGTTGTTTTCAGCTGCATTCTGTGCTCGGGTCATCTCTGCTGCGGGTAAAACTGGACAGGCAAGCATGTCAGAGCAGGATATGCCGGCGACGTGCTGTGCTTGTCCTCAGCGCACGAAACTGTCGACAGGACAGGCTTTCAGAGACGAGTAGCGTCTGCAGAGGAGAAACACTGTGCTATGCGTGCACGGGCGCCCGGCTCTGCCGCTGCCGGTGCTTTCTCGTGCAAGCCTGTCCCTCGCGCCCACGGCCGGATGGAATCAGAATCATTGTGCTAGACCTCGTGCATAATTGGACACGCGCAAGATTGCCAAATCCCGTCGCCTTTGAGGCTCCACAGGAAACCCGCTGCTGTGCATCGCTCATCGCTGCCGCCACGGCAGCGGCCAAATGCACTGCTCCCTTGGTAACGTCTCCTCCCGCCGCGACAGCTTGGCGTCGAGAGTGGCCGCCACGGCCTTCCGCTCATTGTCCAATTCCATGGCTGCATTTGCAGGCTTGCAGCTTTTTCTTAAGATAATGGAAAGGAAAGATAGTTCCGGCTTGTTTGATCTCCGCAGCAGCAGCAGCGACCATTAGTTTACCCGGCGCAATCTCCGGCACAATCTTTGCGTAAATCTCGCTCGCTCGCCATGGCTGCAGTGGCGGGGGGAGACAGGATGATCCAATCCAGCCACCTAGAAGCCTCTTTCCCGTTCTCGTTCTTTCCCTCGCTACAGTAGCAAGGGCGACCGAAAGGGCGAACTCGTTCCCGGAGCCGATTCTGCTGGTTCCCCTCCGCTCCGGCGACCTTGTCGGTGCCGGAGAGGAAGGGGAACCGGGGGAATCGACTGCCGGTAGTGTTTATTACTATATAGCTTTTACTTTCAGCAATATGGTAATAAAGTTTGCCTCGGCGGCGTCGATCTGGCGGTGCCTTGGCCTTCTGCTTCTCCGGCTTGGCGAGGAGATCTTCTCCGGCGACGGGGGCAGGATCTGCTTTGCTGGGCGCGCGAGGTCAGTATGGTCCGTCCTCTATACGAGAGGATGTGAGTTTTTGTCTTCCCGAGCTGGGATCTGGTTTGCGGCGGTCGATCCGCCTCTGGTGGTGACCATGGTTGCTTGTACTGCGTTGCTTTCTTCGATTTCGTCTTCGACGTCCTCGTTGATGGCAGCGGCAGTTTCTTTTACTGCACTGCCTTATTCGAGCTTGAAGCAGGCGGTGGCGGTCGAATTTGTCGCTCTTCTCTGGTGCTGTTGGATGAAGACGGCGAGTTCGTGGACTGGAGCGCTTGGGGAAGATCCCCGGCCGACTTGCCACAGCGGACACTGTCCCGTTGCGTGCGGCGGGCGACTCAATCGGCTCACAAAGCAATTCGTTTGCGATGGAGTTGCTCCAGTTCCAGGGCGTCTCCGGCCGGTGTTGCGCCGGCGGCGGATCGAAGCTGCTGGAGGTGACAGGATGCATGAGGACTTCAGAGGGCTTTTTTGTTTTTTTCTTTTTTCCAAGGTCCTTTATGCATGTTCACCGGAACAGTTGTTCCCTCTGTACCTTTCCCAGCTGTATCTGTATTTGTACGTTATGTACTCCTTAGAGTAATACAGGTATGGTTCTCAAAAAAAAATCCAGCCACCCAGCCTTGGTTGGAGCCTTGGATCTGCCGGGTGGGTCCCCCCCCCCCCCCCTGCGCGTATCGTACGGCTTCTAGTTTCCGCCCATGGGCCTCGCCTCGTCCGGGGACGGGGTGGCCCGTGTGCGTACGGTGAAGCTCATGGGCCCCTTGGAGTGGGTTCATACCGGACGCTTTGCGATTCGTGCTACGGGACGGCCGGATGGTCAGGATCCGGTAGTAGTGACCCGCTCCGGTTGGTGAGCGATGAGATAGATCATGAGGGTGACTGAGTCGGTAGATTTGCGGAAACAAAGACAGCTCATCTGCGCATACTCCCGCGTAATGATTGTTTGTTGCTCTTTATTTTAGTGGGCCGGTAGGTCTCTCTCTCTTTGTGTCCTAGGACACAAACAGTGATGAGGCAAAAGCCGACAAGCCGCAAATGTGATAGATCTGCATCTGTATGGGCAGCTACGCTTTTTGCAAATTTCGACGCAAAGAAAAGAAGGCGGAGACAGTGTAGTAATGCATTTGTTTCATTACAGTATTATATGGTTGACACGTGGAGCCAAAGGTAAATTCAGTGGATGATGGCGGACGCAATGAGGCCAATGACAAGTGTGCAGTGCATCCTCGTCTTCTAGAAGACTGCTTGGCACAAGCGATTCCATTTCGGTGCAGGAAGCATATATACTAGGAGTTTATTTGCTCTACAAGCCAATCAAGAACTGCAGTTCTGACCTTGCCAAATTCAGCAACCACTCTTCACGTGCTGTTACTCCTGTTAGAGGACTTAGAGTGGATGCGCTGCCTTTGAGAAGGCATCTTGCGTCAAGTATTCTATTGTTGCAACAAGTCTACCCGACCGTTTGAAGTTTGGAACTGGCTGACAAGTGGTGGTCAACACACTCTAAGGAAGAACCAGTCAAGTGTAGGTAAGGTTCCTTCAGGATTCAGCTCCCGCATGGACTATAAGTTTAGAACTCGTGGTGACTGTCAAACTTAACCTTTTCTATAGTCTATACTACAGTAGAAATTTGTTTATGTTGCGTCCAGCAGCAACCTCTGTCAGAGACAGGAATCTGATGGATCCTTTTAACCTTTTTTCTAAAATCATTCAGAGCCTGTAAAGTTCCAGGAATGAGTAAGTGGTAGTAACGAGTAACGACCTTTTATGAAATCATTTCAGACACCGTGCGTGCATGTCATCAGCACGAGCATCCAGCCCTGCCTTTTGTTGGAGCCTGTCCCTTCTGGCCGCGGCCGAATCATTCTGCTAACCTCACGCATAATTGGACATGCTGCTGCTTGCTTTTAACAACTCGATTAGCAGCAAGATCTCGATCTGTAAGCGACATTATAAAACGGCCTCCGATCCCCGTGACTTTTGAACCTAAACAATATGATCTCTACGCACTCCATGACCTCATCGTGAACTAACAGACACTGTTCAGGACTTGAGAAACGAATGGAAGCCTCCATGTGCGCTAATTAGAGACGGTCGTCCACACTAACCGGAGAGTGCATGCGTGCATTAAGCATTATGGATCCGTCGTTATAATATCTTCTCCGTCGTCGTCGCCAGTCGGCCAGTTGGAGTCTGCGACAGCCAAATACGCTGCTCCGTCCGTCCCCTTGTCGTCCTTTCCTTTTTCCCCGCACACCACACCACACCATCCATGGCGTCGAAAGCGGCGACCGCGCGCGGCGTTCCAGGTTCATTGCACGGCTCCAGCTCTGCCCGTGCGCGTCTCGATTATACTACTACGTACTATACGACTCTGTCTCCGCGAGCGAGCAAGCAGGATCCCGTTGCTTAGTCGGGCGCGATCTCCGCGTAAATCTCGTCGCGGATCCTGCTGGCTGGATGAAGGCGTGCGGTTAGAAAGAAACGAGAACAGAGTGAGGCGAGGGGCGAGGGCGTGATTGGGGCGGGCAGGGCGCACGGGTTTGGTCTCCGTGGGGAGCGGTGCGCACGCTGCTTCTGTAGCAGCGAGGGGAGACAGGTGGGGGTGGTGGTGGCGCGGCCAGATCCAGCCAGAGCCGGCGGGCACGACGCCGTGGCGGTCGGTGGCCGTGAAACGTTGGATCCGCCAATTTGGGCTCGGTGTGGTCGGATGACACTCGGATCCATGCGCCCAGTTTCTAGAGTCCCCCCGTGGTGCGTGCATTGCTGCCCGTGAGCCTCCGCCCGCGTACGGGGACCGTGTAGTAGCAGCAGCATAGAGAGATGAAGATGATGCGATGGGATGGGCCGATGGGGCACAGCCTGACTGACAGGCGGACAGCTCATTTGGGCGAATTGTGCTGTGCGCGCGATCGTGCCGTACGATGGAACGAAGCCTGTTTAAATGTTTCGCGAATTTTTTTTTCGAGTATGTTCCCTCACATGCATGGCATATTAAATGTAGTCGAAAAAAATAACCCATTATATGGATGGAGTGTACTTCGCGAGACGAATCTAATGAGCCTAGTTAGGTCGTGATTAGACAATAAATTGCTACAGTAAACATGTGCTAATGACGGATTAATTAGACTCATTAGGTTCGTCTTGCGATGTACTGACAGAATCTGTAATTAGTTTTGTAATTAGTCTATATTTAATACTTCAAATGTGTGCCCGACATACTCGAAAAAAATTTCGCAAAACATCTAAACACGGCCGTAGATCAGATCTCTCACTGCTGTCTGCTAGTAGTACTGGTACGATGAATAGGAGTGTTGAGGCAGTCAGATCTACCAACTTGGGTGCTGGAAGTCTGGAACTAATCAAGTGTGAATTGTGTATGATCAGTATGAATGGAATGGAGTTTCTCAACAGAAGGTAGCCGTTTTCAGTGTCCAGATGGGCCAAACACGGAGGTGGCCCAAGTGCTGGGTGCGTGCCGGCCGATGCATCCATCGCTCTTTTCCAATCTTTGGGCCAAAATTATAGGCAACCAATTTATGCGTTGTTCATGGTCATGGCTGTAGCCTGTAGTTGATGGCTATGGCTTTATGGGTTCAGATTCAGATTCAGAACTGAAGAATGAATGAACAGCGATCCTTTGTCATCAGTATTGTACTGACTTCCTAAAGTCCACCAGCTGCTTGTTCCAAAGAAAAGAAGCAATCCCAATTTGCCTTGCAAGTAACTGGCATTTCTGATGAGGTGTGGGATTAGCGGGGCCTATAAACTGTTACTGCTGCTGCTACCATGCCTGTGTCAATTACTACTTATTTGTTCTGTGCACACTACCGGTTCAAATCTGGGACTCGGTTGCTGCTGGTGCTTGCCTAGTACGAGCAGCTGCGATCTGTGCCTGATGCCTGGTGCCACTACCAACTCGATCAGGTCCGGACAAAGCGCTATTGCGCTAACGACTACAGATTGCAGAGCGTAGATTAACACAATGTCAGAGATTCTGCCCCCCTCCCCCCCCCCCCCCCCCAAAAAAAAAAAAAAATCGGAGTCTCGGCGGCGAGTGTAGTAGCTCAGCTCACCACATCCAAAACCAGAAGCTAGCGTACGCCCGCTTGTTCCAACCAAAGGCCTGAGTTTGACCAGCCACCTGCACGGGAGAATCATCGGATAAGGCACGGAGACTACCCCAATGAGCGACGCCGCGGCCTCGGCGCAGGCGGACGCCGCCGCCATCTGCGCCCAGATCGCCGCCGTATTCTCCGCGCCCTCAGCGCACCTGCCCGCGCACTCCGTCCTGGTCGCCGAGCTCGCGGCCGCGGCGGCGCGTGGCGGGCGCGTGTTCGTGCACGGCGTGGGGCGGGAGGGCCTCATGATGCGCGCCCTCTGCATGCGCCTCGCGCACCTGGGCCTCGCCGCGCACTGCGTTGGCGACGTCACGGCGCCGCCGGCCGGCGCGGGAGATCTGCTCGTGGCCTCCGCGGGGCCCGGGGCGTTCTCCACCGTCGACGCCATCTGCGGCGTGGCGCGCGGCGCAGGCGCGCGCGTCCTGCTGCTCACGGCACGCCCCGATGGCGAGTTCCCGCGGCGTCAGGCTGACGTCGTGGCGCACCTCCCCGCGCAGACCATGGCGGACGAGGAGGAGGCGGCGGCGGAGGGGGAGGCGAAGCTGCCGATGGGGAGCTTGTACGAGGGAGCCATGTTCGTGCTGTTCGAGATGGTTGTGCTGGAGCTCGCGCGCGTCTTGGGCCAGAGCCCGGCCCAGATGAGGGCCCGGCACACGAACCTGGAGTAGTGGTGTGTAGTGGTCTTTTTTTTTTTTGTCCACGGTTCGTTTAGCCCAGCTGTGTCGCCTAAACGTGCAGTGATGAACTGATTTGATCACGTTCCTCATCGTTGTTGGTGGTTGAATAACAACAGTTACGCGTGATTGCCGAACGTGGTTGATGCATTATTTCTCCCCTCTTCTTGAAATGTTGAAAAATGTGCACTTTTTTTTAAAAAAAGAGAAAAGTTCATTTTACCCCTGATGTTGTCGTTGAGTTTGAGAAACTCCCCTGACATAAAAAACCAGACACATTGTATACTCCAAGTTTCAATAAAAGTAAAAAAAACCGTGAAAGTGGTTTACAAGGTGGTTGGTTTCGCTGACTTGGCACCAACGTGTCTGTGAGAGTAAGCCCACACGTCACGTGTCTCTTCTCCCTCCCACCTCTATCTCTTCCTCCGCTTCTCTAATCTCCTAGGACCACGCTTCAGCGGCCGACAATGCTATGACATGGCGACCCAGGAGGCTGTGTCATGCGTGGCGGTGCGGGCAAGTCGGCTCGGGAGCTCGGATCTCAGGCAAGCGTGGCGACAAGGGAGAGAGGAGAAGAAAAGTAGGTGGCGACGCTCACCAGAGGGTGCGGTGAGAAAGGGGTCATGAGCTCAGCGCCAGCACCTGAGAGTCCTAGCAGTCCGACAGTTGTGGAGGTGGAGGCCGCCATACGCTCGCTCATGCAGGCAGCGCTAGCACAGTGATAGTTGGGGCAGGGCGAGGAAATGAGTGGGCAGTCAAGCGGGAGGGGGAGGAGATCCTGTTGGTTGCAATTTGAGAATGGTGACATATGATCGACGAATCCAAGCTGGCGACAATGCTCTACTCGGTTGGGAAGGAGGGAATCCATCGATTCCCGATGGTCTAGGGGTCGAGGCTCGACGATAAGGTGGGCTAGGTGCAGTGGAGAAGGTGAAGGATCCATGGGGTAGAGGAATCGAGGCGGAGCTGCAGGGGCGTCGGGTGATTTGGTCCGCCAGATAGGTGGAGAGAAAAGAGTGTGAAAGAGAGGAAGAACATGTGAGGCCTGCATGTCACATGGGCAAAACCACCCTCAAAACTAGCTTGCCCTGTTTGGGTTTTTTTGACCGGTTTCAACAGATGAGGGTGCTGTTTGGTTTTGGATTTCAGGGGTTTTTTAAACTCGGCGACAATATCAGAAAGATAAAATGGACTTTTCTGTAAAAAAAATCCTATGAAATGCTGCAGGCAACCAAACTTTGTGCCCAACAATTTCCCAAAGAATATCCAGAACGGAGCGGAATGCCGATTTTGGGCTTTGTACAAGTGTAACTCAGCCAACTCCTCCTTTTCCTCTCAAGCCCATCATGCTCCCCAATCCAAACGTGCACTTTCTAGAAGCCGCGACGTGTCCGGTAGCGCTAGGAAAGGCCGGGAACCTTCTAGAACCCGCTGGATGCTTCTCTCGCCAATGTCCAACCTAATCCCTTCCCCAAATCCACGTTTCTAGACGCCTCCTCCTCCTTCCCGTGGAAACAATCAATCGCTGCGCTCTTCCCGCATCCTCTTCTCCTCTCCTCTCCTGCACGCGGAACACCACCACCCTGCTTAACTACCAATGGCGTCGCCGGCGGCGGGGACGCCGCCGTTCCTGACGAAGACGTACGCGATGGTGGAGGACCCCAGCACCGACGACACCATCTCGTGGAACGACGCAGGCACGGCCTTCGTGGTGTGGCGCCCCGCCGAGTTCGCCCGCGACCTCCTCCCCAAGCACTTCAAGCACAGCAACTTCTCCTCCTTCGTGCGCCAGCTCAACACCTACGTGCGTACCCAACCACACCCCCCTCCCTCCGTTTCACACCTCTTCTCCTACCCAGACCCCAACGGTTAGATCGAGATCACGACGGGTTCTCTCCGTGCAGGGATTCAAGAAGGTGGTGGCGGACAGGTGGGAGTTCGCCAACGACGGCTTCCGGCGAGGGGAGAAGCACCTGCTGGGAGGGATACAGAGGCGGAAGGGGACGGGCGCCGCGGGGGTGGTGGCCGGGCCCGGGTCGGCCATACCGACGGGGATACCGATCATCTCGTCCCCGCCCACGAGCTCCGGCGGGGAGCCGGCGGTCTCGTCCTCGCCGCCGCGCGGCTCGGCGGCGGGGGTGAGCGGCGCGGTGGCCGAGCTGGAGGAGGAGAACGCGCGGCTGCGGCGCGAGAACGCGAGGCTGGCCCGGGAGCTGGCACGCGCGCGGCGCCTCTGCGACGGCGTGCGGCAGCTCGTGGCGCGGTACGACCACGGCGACGAGGACCCGGCGGAAGGCGACGAGGGTCGTGGCGGAGGCGGGGGAGGGGGAGGAGGACCTAGCGGCCGCGGCGGAGCGAAGCCGATGCTGTTCGGCGTCGCGATCGGTGCCAAGCGGCCCCGCGGCGCGGAGGACGGGGACGAGGAGGACGGCGAAGATGCCGCCGAGGAAGACGGCGAGGAGGACGAGGAGCAAGACGACGACGAGAGGCTTCACGCGGCGCGGGGGCGGGGGAGTAGTAAGGCCGCGAGGAGGAACGAGGTGTCGGAACTGGACGTGCTGGCGCTGTCCGTGCGGGCGGCGGCGGCGGCGAGGCCCGGCGGAGGGCCTCGTGACCGCAGGAGCTCGGTCTCGTCGTGACAGCCCGCGCACACCGCTAGGAATGAGATCAGCGACAGTCGTGTAGAGTAGTCTCGCTTGTATTGGGAGATGGTGTAGGCGTAACTGAAACATCCTTTATATTGCAACTTGCTAGAAATCGAGATTCAGTGATGGCCTTGCTTTATTGTAGGCTTGTAGTTGTAGCCTTGTACACGGTGGTTTAGCCAAAAAGCCGACCAAATGGTTTGTTGTAGCTCTGTAAACGTGTAACAGAAATAATTCATAATCTCATTTTTCATGTTCCAGTTGATAATCATGCAATAAATATTAATATTCTTTTAATCCAAGTGAACAGATTATATGGACCTCCTCCTAAAGAAGTTGTATACAAATCTCTTCGCAATAATGCAATAAAGAAGTTGAACATGATTTCTTTTTTTTTGAAAAGAAGTTGAACATGATTTCTGGGACGCAGAAAACATACCATCTGTTTTCTGCCGTCTGAATGACTGGCCACAGTTCACGCATTCAAAAAAAGGCCAGATGGTAAAATACTGTTCAACCATTGAGGCTAAAGTCAAAAAAAAAAAAAAAATCTTTTGGCCACTATTATGGGCCCCGGTGCACTCCATTTGTATCCGGCAGGGAACTACACTAATGATGCCCGATCATATAATAGGCCTCCAGCACGGTACATTACTACATTAGGTTGCACGTGGAACAACCAAGTTCTTCTCGAGACAAAAACCCTGCAAGATAGAAAAAGGCATCTTATTTATTAGTATTTCTTTGCTTTTGCAAATATTATGGACACTAGGTGGTGCTAATACGAGTAGCTGACCCGTGACATTTATTTTGCCAAAGGAGAAATAAGCGGTACAATGATAGTCTCTGACTCTCACAGTACAACTCCATTGCTGTAAACCTTTGAAGTTGCCAATTGAAGCTTCTTGCTAATCCCGCATCTGCTGTCAATTGAAGTTGCCAACTGAAGGGCTGTGTCACGCTTGCATGGCAATCACGCGTAGGAATGTTGCTTTGTAGCAAATACTACCTTCATATGCAGTTCCGCAGGCACACTTCCATAATTCCAGGTCCGGGATGTTTGTGAAGTACATGTGATTTTAGGACCATTACAATGAGCACCGTGTTGATCCTTCTGAACATCATACTGGACATGCAGCCTTCAATAATTAACAAGAGCACTCATCAATAGAAATTATAAGGAAAAGCTGATACTCGCTGCAAATAAAAGGGACAAGAGGTTTTACTTGTGGTTGCAGTTAGCATAACAGAGATGCATAACATATCTTTTAAATCCATGCCTTACTTCGAATGTGTGGAGTTCCTTTGATAGTAAAGCTCACTGGAAAAGGAGGTCCATTCAGTCGCCATATGTAAAGATAAGCGTGAAGTGAAAATAAATGACAAGAGAGCATTCAGTGCAGATGAAATGCAAACATTTGTACGATGCCCTTACCAATTTGAGGTGGGTAACTGATATAAGAGGAGCCCTCACAGTGGCTGTCATGGCTGAGTACTTCGACCTTTGGGCTATACTTTCTGGGGTGGTCCTGCAGCCAGAGGTGGAAGATGTCCACACATGGCAATTTGCCCCAACAGGGAAATATTTAGCTAAATCAGCCTATGAAGCAATGTTCATTGGCGCCATCCAATTCAGACCGTGGGAGAGGATCTGGAAGAGTTGGGCTCCTGGCAAGTGCAAATTTTTCATGTGGTTGGTTGCACATAACAGATGCTGGACGGCTGATCATCTGGCCAAAAGAGGTCTGCAGCATCCTAAGCACTGTCCTCTATGTGATCAGGAAGATGAGACAACTGATCATCTGTTAGTAGCGTGTGTTTTCTCCCGACAAATATGGTACACCATCCTACATCGACTCGGCCTACAAGTGCTGACTCCTCAACCTGATGATAAATCCTTTGAGTGGTGGGCTCAGGTGGACAGCAGAGTGGCTGATCAAGCGAAGAAGGGACTGAACTCCATTGTCATATTAGTGGCTTGGTCTCTATGGAATCACAGGAATAGGTGTGTGTTCGATGGTATGCAACCTAATCTGAATTTGCTACTCTCCTCCATCAATGATGAAATGTTCCTGTGGGAGCTGGCAGGGGCTCGAGGAATTACCCACCTCCTCGCCCTACAGCCCAGAGGTTAGATTGTTAGCGCTCTGGTCATGGGTTTGTCTCCATAAG
Organism: Urochloa ruziziensis; assembly: GCA_015476505.1. Classification (NCBI taxonomy): domain Eukaryota; kingdom Viridiplantae; phylum Streptophyta; class Magnoliopsida; order Poales; family Poaceae; genus Urochloa; species Urochloa ruziziensis. The sequence continues at coordinate 44,775,006 of CM027125.1, forward strand.
AAAAGTGTAATATAATTTGGGTGTGTGGGTCAGGGAGTTTTTCCAGGTTTTTTCCTCCCGTGAAAAACCTTTGTACTGGTGGTTTGGGTGCTTCACCCTTTTCTCTTCTTAATATATTGATACGCAGCTCTCCTGCGTGTTCGAGAAACAAAAAAAAAAATGCAAACACTGAAAGAAAAAAAAATAATGTTACTGCATATCCAGGTGTTATTGAATTTTTGTTTAATACCTGCTGTCATGTATATGGAAGGGACAATCTGTAAACCAACCAGAGTTTTCTCTGCTATGATGGCAATGGCATATCTTACTGCCAAGTAGCTTCTTGCAGTTTCTTCTTCATAACCCGAAAGCTTTGCTGCCCTGTCTCTGACCAATTGAACGAGGCACCTCTTTTCAGCATGTCTGAAAAGATAGGTACTTTAGATGATACATCCTTCACAGGAACATCATCATAATCTGCAAAATAAAGGAATGTCTGCCATCTCATGAACTGGACCGAGGGAGATTTAATTCCACAGAAACGCGTAACATTCGAGGTGAACTGCAAATGTGACGTTTTTGCACGTATTTTCTGTAAAACAAGATGAATGACACAGCACCTATTATTTTCTGTAAAGATATAAGCTTGTGCAAGGTACCGTCCTTTTAGTGCTTTCGTACAACAAGATGAATGACACAGCACCTATTTCCTGCTAGCGAGATTAAACGCCGTAATAAATCATGATCATTATCTCACCTGAAGACCTTGGAAGATGGTATTGAATTCTCAAGAATGTTGAGGCAATTTTATCCTTCTTATGACACAAAACTCGAAGAAGGGTATGGGCATCATGTACATGTCTTCTTCGAGCACTTGTAACTTCAAGATGGTGGGACATTTGGTCACTTGCATTTATCAGCATTTCAATAATTGTATCAGCCTGAAAACCAACAGGTGGGATCTAAGTAAATTAATTACTACAGAAATTTTCTGCAGTAAAAATAAAGTAAAAAAGAATGGCTGTTCCCGCCTGACCGGAAGGTCCAGGGTTGCCTCTGCACATTAATGTGCGGGAATGGCTGTTCGCTAAACACCCGTCCCCCAAGACCCTGCACAGTGCGGGAGCCTATGGCACTGGGTACGCCCTTTTTATTAAAAAAAAAAGTAAAAAGGAGAAACCAGACCTTCAGAATATATAGGTCCAATATCTGCTGAGCCTGTTTAGCCTCCCTTTCAACCACATCTTGAGGTAAACCTTGGCCTTCTGCTATAAACAGATCCTAGGAGAAAATTTTGAATGACCACGACAAAGAAATCATGTCCTTAATGATAGGTTTCAGCAAGATGATAACTTTTTTAAATGTAAAGCTATATTTATTGCGAGATTCTTGCTTCTTTCTTCACTGAGGGTAAACTCAATATAATGTATTCTTTTAACCTTGTTCATACCTTGAGCATAGCAAGATCTTGTTGCATCAAGTCCACATCAGTCTCCAAAAATGCACGGGATGGGCCTCCATCCAGTAGGACCCAAACGAGTCCTTCCTAATTAAGGTCAGATAACGAATACCTTTTACTTTAGACACATAAACTATCTAAAAATTTCAATGACAAAAAGGATAGCCAGCAAGATATTTATACCATGCAAGCTTGAAATATTCTGAGCACAACTTGGTCTCTTAACACATCAACAATTAAATCACATACTTGATCAAGAACCTGCAGCATATGTTCAGTTCAACAATTAATTAAGTTAAGCAAAGACCTAAAGCTGAACAAAGTGCAGGTGATCGGTTATCTCAAGTTTGGTCTCCCTACTTCATCAATTGTAGGGATAAATATCTGCATGCGTGCTCCTTCAACGCTATCTCTGTACAAGGAGAAAAGAAGCGAGTCCCGCATATCCCAAAATACAGCCCTTGTTCCTGCAAAGTTGTATTTTCAGCAATTCATTACTCATATAATCTATATCAGGAAAACATAATAGAAATATAATAATTTTTTTCCTTCTACACTGAATATGAAAATTATTTTGGTAATTATTTACCAAGAAGCATATATGGCAATAAGACTAAAAAGCTCTTGTGCTGGTATGTCAGCTGATAGCCTGATTATTACAAGAACATGCTACATCAACCTTTGAATTGTCAATAATCTTTTTCTTGATTATTTATCCATGTGTAAAGCACATGACACTATAGATTCATTTACAACAAACTGATGGCAGATCTAGCAGTAAACTATAGCAGGCTCTGTAGAGCTAAACATAAACATAAGAATCTTATGGAACCAGTACAAGGAAATCGAAGTTTAAAAACTATTGCCCTGATTGCACACAACAAACAAAAGTGCAATTCGTGAAGCTGAAACTAATTAGAATCTTAGTAGCTTACCAATGAAGTTCAAGATTGTGTCAGCTATGTTCACAGCAGTCATTCGGACATCATCAAATATTGTAAACAACTCATCAACAGATTCATCAGATGATGATAAGTTTTCTGAAATAGCACTTCCACTAGCCATACAAGATAAATAGTCCAACAATCTGACAGCTGCAGCAGAAGTACAGGAACAAAGAGAATAATTATTTGTTTCTTACCATCCACAACATTCAGCTTGCCAACTTCACATGTAAAATTAATTCACAACTCTTGTGTGCAGTCTGCTAAAAATTCTAAAGGTCCATGACATAAACTGGGCTCAAGTTTCTCAAAAGTGAAACTATATGAAGTCCCTCAAAAGCAATTGTTTAGCCAGTCACACGTGTCAGTTTGTTCATTAATCTCACAACCATACTGCTGCAATGAAATGCAATAACCTGATACAAAAAGAAAGGAACCCAATCTAACCCATTGAGTCACTGACATATATATACAGATCCAGGCACTCTATCTCAGATATTTACGGGAGAAACTTTGCATATGGTAAAATCTGAGTGCCTTAAGCATCTTTTGCTGTTTGAGCTTGAAACAGGCCTACCGAGTTCTTGATGAGTCTGATTCAAACACTGTATAAGAACCAGCATGACAAGCAGCAGACAGACCAAGTCACAAGAAGGTTAAAAGGGGATCAAGAACGCTTGTTCCAGCTAGTCAACCAAGATATTGTCGATAACAAGCTAGGTTCAACATAACAGCACAGAAGGACAAAGGAAACAGGAATACACTCAAGGAAAAGGATTACCTGACGAGACAGAGATCCAGGATTCTTTGATGCCTTCTTCTATAGCATCAAGTTGGTCCCTGATGAACTGCGGCATTTAGGGAAGAAGAATCAGGTTCAAAATAAGACTTAACATGGTATAAGTTTCAGCAAGAGTAACAGAAGCAACTTTATGTAGGACCCTACTGGAATGCAGGAGGGCCCTGTACAAAATTTGAAATGAGGCCCTACCGCTAGAAAAGTAATCATTAATTTAGCGCATAGTCATCTTCTGATGCCAAGAATTACGTTCGAGAATCAATCTTGAAATATTATATCAGTGTGCCTAACTACGCTTCAAATATATTTATTAATGTGGAACTTATTCTAGAACAACCCTAGAGTCCCTAGACTAGCACACATGGGTTTCAAGGGGCTAAATAAGATGCTCTGACAAAAGAAACTTCCCAGGGTCTCGTGTAAGGTTTCGTCTAAACTATTCTGAGTTGGGACAATCCACAGGAAACCCCCTCCCGCACACCCCCCCCCCCCCCCCCCCAAAAAAAAAACGAATGGAAAAGAATAGATAGTCAATCAAAAACTCACTTGAAGTGTGTTGAGCTTCACACATAATTTAAGCACTGTCAAATTGTTCAATTGAGTAGCCACCTTTTCTTCAGGAACTGTAGGTTCGATAAGTTTTCTTTTCGCAAATGGATTCATTGATTCTGCATAACGTGTCAAGACTGGAGCACTAGGAAGCAGGGTAGATCCAGAAACTGCACCAGGAAGACAACAACAAATACAGTTACTAACTACCTGGTTCTTGATGAGGTTTGCAAACTTAGCATTGTACACATAGAACCATCAATGTCTGTGTTGAGGTTTCTGACGGCGATGATGAATAAGATATTAAGATCAAGGAATGATGCTAACTTTCAAAGCCAGCCATCAGATATTCAGATATTATGCTTGAAAAAGAGAGTGCATGAAGCACTCAAATATTTGCAAGTTGTAAAATCAACATGTGTTATGTCAAGAAAACACAAAATGGAATTACTTGCATAACTAGGCGTTTCGAACTATACTAAGGAGCAAATAACAAAACACAAGTTAAGTGCAGAGTTTGCAATACCAACAGTTAATACATCGTAACAAAAAAGGTAGGATCGCATCAATGCCTATCCAAAACCTGACACATACCTTGTTGGTTTTCCATGTGAAGCAAGTAGACTTGAAGACTACTAGTGATTCCTATAAGTAGACTTCGCAAGTGGACAATATCCAGAGGTAGGCTCGCATTAAAGAACTGGTCAACAGTCTGCACATAAAATGATGAAATAAGCACCCAAACATATTAGAGTGATAGTTAAAATATGCATGTATTAAGCTACTGAACAGAAAATTATTCAAAGCATAATTAACAATCATAGCGCTGGGTTAAAAAGTAATGGGAGAAAATACATAACAGAAAGCTTTTGATCATATTAAGCTACAAGTAATAAAAATTTAAATGCTTGCAGATGAAGTTTGCACCATATCAATGTTCTAAACTCGTTCCATTTCTTTATCTCTTGAGGGAAATGCAGAAAGTACACAAAAATACTGACCTCCTCCACGATCCGGAAAACTTCGACCACTGATGTTGCTTGTTTCTCATTAGCTGATAAAGGTGTCCAGTCCTATGTCCACAAATGGGGAAAAACAGAACTTGTGATCAATTGCAATGGACAATTAGGAGAGCCAGCAATGTCGATCATAATTTGTGAAGATAACATCCAGCATAGTTAAGTTTTTCACGAACTGGTAATCAGGCATCAATTGGCAACTGGTTGCTAGTCAGACAGTATGACACCCATGAAGTTCAAGTTGGTGCTTTCTGTGGATTTTGTGGAATTAAATAATGTAATTTTTGGTTGCTCAATCGGGGGTAAATAATGTTCTACAGTCAGGTATACCAGGAGGCAAGTAACAGTAGGCCACATAGAACATTATGGCAGACTAGTAACTGCTACCAGATACATGCAATGATTGATCCACCTAAGTTGATCAAAATCTACTTTAGCTACTTAAATCATATTGTTTATCAGTTTACCTTCTTTTGTGTGTGTGCTGGGGTTGGGGGTGCAAGGTTAAACCTGGCTGCAATTATGTCATGGACAATTACTTTGGTGTCAAGTTCCAGCGCAGGAACAAGAAGTCCACGCCTGATGTGGCTCAGGGTTAGTTTAAGGTTTTCAGTTGGTTTCTTTAGAGATAAGATAAGTCTTTAGAGTTTGAGTCTGTTAGGAGTTTGTTTGGGAGTTTGTTAGGCCAGCTGATACATAAAGCACGGCAGAATAATTGTAAAGGGTTAAGCAGAAAGTAGTTGGCAAATCTCAGAGCCTCCAGCGTGAGGACGAGAACCAATCTACTACCCTGCTAATTATATCGAGTAATCCAGCCATATCAAATTATCAATTTGACACCTAAACGGACAACAGTACCATTTTATACAAAAACACATAGAAGTTCCCTCGCCTTCTATACAGGCATAGAGGTGCAGCAATAACACAAATAATTTTCATGAACTACAAGCACATAAGTCCACAACCATTATGCGCAGAGGCACCAAGTTTAATGTAAAGGGGATGAAAATGACAACATATGCCCCTGCTAAATAGCATGCAACAACTACTCGACCTTTTACACATCATTAGGTAAAAAGAGGTAAAATGACTGTGAACTTGTTTCAGAATAACAAACCTCTATCCCAATAGTACGTTTTGTCCATTCCAAGACATTCTCATGTTGAGCATGCAGCCATTGAAGAATAAGAGGTGATGAGAAGCGACCTATCTGTTGAATTTCAGAGGTGTAATTTAGTTTGATGTAAATGTGCCCATGGAAATGTCAAATGTAAGAAGGATATTACGATAAAACTTATTGTAAACCCCAAAAACAAGCAAGCCGTATATTATCTAAAACTTGCTTGCCGTTATTCATGGAGGTTTGTCCTAGTAACGAACACAGACTGAAGAGGCGTTAGGACAAAAAAAAACAGATGGCAAGACAACTAAAAGCATCCAGTATTTCAGACACAAATGGCAACCCAAAAGAGAACACCGCGTAGCAAAATTGCAAGTAAACTGCCAAGGAACTATGGCAGAAAAGTGATATATTGAAGAATAATCAAGCCATCCAAGACAACGACATCATCAATCAGGACAAAGGACAGCTTTCAGCAGATAATGTGTGCCACTAACAAAGTTCAATAAAAAGGGTCAGTTAGTAGCTTGCTGATTGCCAAACCACCTGATTCCAGAATTCTGTGTAGCTTATGTATGAAAGGCTACATAGTACTTAGTGCATTATCAAATCATGGAATAGAATATAGGAGATGTTTCATTCCGTAGAAAATCAACAGGGGAACAGGACAGATTATTTTACAGTTGATGAATTTCTTTCTTTCTTCTAAAAAAAACAAGACACAGGAAGCAGTGCAGAGTCAATTCAATACATAAAACATAAAAGCACATTTTCAAACATTAAAGCACTTATCATGAACATAAAGAACATTGTGATGCCTTACCATGTAGGGCTTTAAATAGTTGGAGAATGAAGACTCTGCTTCCTCGTACACTGAGTAAAGCTTCTCGGCTATAAAGAGCTCAAAATTATTTGATGCTGCCAGTATCTCTTTTGAGTTTTCCAAATGATCCGTCCTTTCTAAAAACAGCTCCTAGTAGCCAATAGCAACACTATAAGTAAATGCAAGTCCCCAGAATCCCAAAAATAAACATAACATAGCTGGAAAAGGAGTAGGACTAACCAATTGTTTTCCATACAACATGTGTATGAAAATTAGAGCTGCCCTTTGAGCTTCAGGATAGTACTTGTTAAGTATTGGACTGAACGCAGTGCACTCTTTCTCTGCCACTAACTTTAGTTCATTTGCAAGAATTGTCAATGGATGCTTAAGTTCTGTTTCTGATCGACCATCTGATGAAATTAGGGCCTAATGAAGTATAATAAAATTTCAATAAGTCACTTTATTGTTTATTATTTAGTGGGACTTTTAAGTATAAGACAAGTGGATTGTCGACTCACTTGCTTATACGCAGCATGAATGGATCTGACAACGAGTAAATGGACCAACTTTGATTCAGGTGTACTCCCTACTGGGCTCTCAATAAGCTGAAATTTATCCAAAATAGTATAAGCACTACACTTAAAAGGCAATCCCATAAATTCTTTTAGCAATTTCATGAACCATAATTCGTCAGTGAACATGAGAACAAGAGGTCAGTATCAAATAGAAAGGAAGAATAAATGGATAGAGCCCAAAATTTGACAGAAGGATCGAGGTACCAAAAAGGAAGACCTGCATGCATCACATGCTAACATAGATTTAAAAAAATTGATAATTTTACAACGAGAAATAACAATTCAAGATAAGACACATGTCATTGAAAACCATTGCATTTTACATTTGTGGCTACAGCGATGCATTGCTAAAAAAATACGATCCAAGTGAAATTATTATTATTATTTTAACCTCTTGTGTTCTGTAAATATAGTACACAATCGGAAGCAACTGTGTTATGTTGTCTCCATACTTTTTTCACCAAATAAAACTGAAGGATGAAATTGGAGCTGTTGTAGAGAATTTAGGTTCTGAAAAATTCCTAATTTGGATGGAAATATAGAGCCTCAGTCTCATTAACACACAAGATCTTCCCAGCTACATGATTTTGACGGTTTGAACACTAGTTATACAGAACTCAAGAAACATATTATCATTATATCATGAGAAATATTAACCATAAATCTAATATTTTCTCAGCATCTAATTACAAACAATCATCTTGGATTGAACAGAATGGTTTATAGCTACAATGCTATTTCAGCTAACACAAAGTGTCTCAATGGTAATCAGTTTTTTTTGGGGTAATCAATGGTAATCAGGTTATAAACCCTCATGGAGACGACAAAATTCTTTCAAGTTTTAATGTTTGGATGGATGTTGCATATACCATATAATACAAGTACCACAGCAAAAACATTAGAAATCTAACCATGACTTCTTCACAATCATCTTCAGTGGGGGTTTTCACCAAAAGTAATGCCAAGTTCAGGGTGGCCTCAAAGATTGAGTGGTTTTTCTGTTGCAGGAAATCAAGTCAAGGAGGAGCCCAAGGTGATGAATGATTGAAACAGGTTAAGTACCATCAATGCAAGCAATCAAGGAGAATCATCGAACCATTCTTTCCAAATTGATATAAATTGCAGGCTAGCAGCACTGTCATACTATGATACTAGTTATATTCACATTATGCAGGTAGTATTACATAATCACACTTTTCCTTTTCATTAATTCATTACTTGTATAGGCAATGTAGTGCTCTCAAAAATTAAGTTCATCACTCAAATAATAAAGGATGGCTACTTACATCAGCAACAGCCTTGTGAGTTCAACATTTGTGCTTTCATGATAACAGGAAATTAGGTGACTTGCTATTATGCATGGAATTGTATCGTCACACAATAAACTTGCAGAAAAAAAGCATGGGTGAACATTTTATCAAATTAAATGGCATCAAGGTTAAAAGTTTAAACCATTGGATCAGCTGATTAGGTAATAGGCAACTACAACGCTAAGCATAAGAGTTTTTGCTACATGATTAGCACAGAGTAAAAATATGTGGCATTTGTTAACAGTGTTTCTTAATCAGCATGCTAAAACAGGAAGGGACACCCAGAAATTAGTTGATGCTTTGATGTACCAAAAAAAAGGTCCATCAGCTGAAAAATATGCGGTCTCAAATAAGGATGTCAGCAAACCTGACTAAAGTGTGCATGATAATTCTCTAGCTGTCTGCGGCACCAGACATTTATTTTAAGAAGGGCACTGTCAACCAAACTTAGAGTCCTGTCACCACAACAGTCATCTGCAGAACAAATAAAGCTGTTTGTATACAACTCTATTTCTTCAATGTCGCAATGTAATAGAAGTTTCTGTATCTGAAGGCTCGCATGTTTCAGTAGAAGAATTTCCCCAGTCTGAGCATACTGAATGGAAGAAAAAACAATCATATAAATATGTCATGGGCACAAACAAGGTGACACTAATAAAATACTCAGGTACCAAGAAGGTTATTTTGATTAATGGAGAACAGAAGTTTTCCCTGCAAGAGTCTAAGTAGAGTAAAGGTAATTGATTTAATTATGGTTCACAAGACAGTTGCTAGAACACCAGACTGTAGCTCTTTCTATTCAAACGAAGGTATCATAACATTCGTCCATTCTAAACGTTAACAAAAAGCCAGCTCCTATTGCAACAAAACAAATGCAGAGAATAAGATGGATGAGCAACACATTCATAATTCACTAGTTCATGCTATCAAGAAAAGGGACAACAGATGCAATACAAAAAGGAGAAGGGGGAAACTATAGCAGTAATAGACCTTCTGGAAAAGCACCCAAGCAAAGAAGATGTCATGCAACTTCTCAGTAATGCCCAGTATAGGCCAGGTCAGCTTTGCTGTTTCCAGTATTTCCTCTGCCTCCTGGTAGTACACATTCAGGAATGAAGGAAGCAACCATTAAACTAGTGCCACATTGCTGTCCACGAACAATTCATCTTTGTGGTAAAAGCAGGGTGCGATATTTTTTTAGCAGACCAAAGAGGACATGCTGACATCTAGAGAATAAAGAAAACAAACCTCTACAAGCTGTCCATCTTCGAGAATATCAAACACACTGCAAAGTACCTTCTCATATAGCCTAAAATTAAAATGATAATTATGGGTCCAATGGTAGTTCTCATCTTTAAGGTTGAACTTCTTGGACAGTGCAGAAAGTTTTGCATTGTATCTTTCAATGATAGTCAAGACCTCAATGCGGCCCTCAGGAACACTAACAACCCAGTCCTGGAACAATTAATTATACATATAGAATGAAATTAATACTGGGAATCAGTCCATTGCGAAGAGAGATTAACCAGCTATTGTGTTTTAGATATACTACTATCGTTACTTAACACGAAATAATATAAAATATCGGTGCTAGTCCTTGCCTCTGTATCTTTTAGCTTAGAGAGAACTATCCGCAATGTTTCACTCATATCATACTCAAGAGATGCCGGGAACAGAAGTAATTCTTCAAGAACATTTGCCTGGATAGCAGAATCAGAGACAATAGTAAGACAGAAGCCCATAGTGTAGATAGTGAAAAAAAATAAAGGTGCTTGCCTGTCTTTTCTGCCATTGCACACGCAACCTTTCGGTTGGAAAATCAAGTTTGCCAACAGAACTTAAGAGCTGTAATGATATACGAGGCACATCAAGCTGGCCTTTCACCATCTTCAAGTTAATATGTCTTAAAGCTCGTTTAGTCAATGCATCCATAGATTCTGAAATCTGGAACAACTTTGCAAAATGAGTTCTCGCTACACTATTTCCCAGCCTCATAATGAAGATGTATTACTCAGCATGTAGAATTCAAAATGATCAATGAATGAAACAGTGGCCAAGAAGATTTAAGTAGAAAGGTTCCTCTGATCTTAGCTAAGAACTTTGCTTCATAGGATCATGATACACTCTGGTATTCAGCAACAACAAAAATAAAATGAGAGGGGAGAAGAAACATTAACACCAAGCAATGTTTTTTAAGGGAAGGCTAGGCAGTCAGGCTCCACCTAACGCCAAGGTGTTTCTTGGAGGATGTAGCTTTTCCGCTCAGTTGGTGTAATTCTTTGTTAAATAAACGGAATATGGCATCTTACAACAAAGAAATTGAAATTATCATGCATCCATGAGTTCCAGGACCATAATTCATCTTCCTCCATATCTAATTTGTCTCATTTTTGTATATTGGATCTAGCACTAACCACTCTATGCACAAAAATGCCTAGACAAAATGCCTAGGGGCTAGGGGTGCTAGGTGAGGTGGTGCTGCTTCGCCTAGCACTGGTGTTTGAAACAGAGTTTGGCATGCATGTGGATATTGAAGAATCTTATCAAGGTATGCTATCGAATTATCTATTTTAAGACAAGCAGAGAGCGAATGCCTCCCTTCCTTTCTTTCTTTTTTGTCAAACTAAGAAAAAGTGAGCAATTTGTGAATAAGAGCTTGCCTCCATTTGCACTCGGATCAAATCAAGAATTTGGGCATAGCCATCTTCCACCTGAGGTACTGAATTTGATCCTTCTGTTTTTGTTCTTAGACCCTTCAAGAATTTGTGCTTCCTTTCCTTTTTCTCTTCGGAGAAGTGTACTTTTCCACTGTTAGTAATGCATCATTAAGGTAGCTGAGTAATATATACTTCAAATATGAAGGCACAGCACATAATGAATGCAAACAACCAGGCAGAAACATGTTTTGTTGAAAATTACCTGTAAAACAGAGAAGCGAGAAGCACCTCGTAGGCTGTTTCTCTTATATCAGTCATCAGACAGTTCTTGAGAAGTTAAAAAAGAAAAATATAAAATTAGATCTAGAAAACAAATTAGGTTATCCCTACCCACTTGGTCTTCTTAAAACGGGGTAGAAAACATGAAAGTACTCTATATGTTATCCTATATTCCTATATCTATGATTCCGGGTATGCATATCCAAACAAGAATATGAGTACAGTACAAATGAAGCATGTACAACTTTCTACCTGTGCTTAACCTAGGCAAACCTAGAGAAAGAATATCAACTTTCTTTACTTGCTGAGGAGAAATATCTGCCAAATTGTCACCGTTCGTGCCATATCCTACTCCTGAGGTATTAATAGCATCTCTGAAAAAATCTCTTGGTTGTCCTGCTGTACTTGAGTTCTCCTGTGCAGGTGCTTGGGGCCCAATGGCAGGTGCTGCTTCGTTTGGAGGGGAACCAGATGGTTGTGGCCTTGAAAGAAGAAAATAAGAGTTCCCTGATGGCGATCCAATCTGTCAAATGCAAAATCAACAGCAATTACACAAAGGAAAATTGATTGTGTTCGGACAAAACCCTTATGATAAGGCTCCACACAAAATATATGTAACGACAGAGCAGTTGATTGTTGGTCAATAACAGAAGACAAAGCTCCTTATGCCAAACTATGCCCATGTAAATTGGAAGGAGAAACAGAACACCCAATCGAATTTCATGGTCTTTACTGTAACCGTAGACTTTGGTGGAAGTGAATACCATTCTCAGTTAAGATGACTCATGTCCCTATTGCAGCAATTACATTGATTTCAATTGAATAACTACAAAACAGTTTATCAGTTACCAAATTTCTGAATTCGAAATTAGGGAAAACCCCAAAATATCCAACAATGTTTAGCCCCCTGTCCTGCCAACCACTACCTAACATTTTATCTTCATAGAAGACCGACTCATTTCGGGCCCAACAGCAATAATCAGCCAGCAACGAGGAAGATGAGCCGAAATGGCCAATAAAATTCGAGCGATTAGATCACGCATACCATGATCGGGTACCTCCTCTCGTCGAAGTACCTCCTCGTGGCCTCCGAGGCATCAAACTGCGCGCCTGTATTGATCAAAACTCGAACCCATCAGATGACTCAACACACCCCAGAGCGCCTCACCGATCAAAACGCACGCGGGCACGGAAGGGGCCTCGGCCCGCCTTACCGGCGGCGACGCACTCGAGCGCGTAGTCAGCGCTGACGGCGTCGAGGTCGACGCGGGAGAGGTCGAGCGCGCGGCCGCCCCCGCCGCCAGCGGAGAGGAGGAAGCCGAGCAGCCTGCGCCGGTCGCGGCGGTACACCTCCAGCATCGATGCGGCGTCCATGGGTACCCGCCGAGGCCGAGGATTTGGGAAGGAAGGGATCGGCTCGGGCGGGGAGGCGGACTAGCGGAGAGGGGAGAGGGGAAGAGACTGTGCGGCTGTGGCTGTGGCTGTGACTCTGCGAGTGCGGGGATGCGCGGAAAGCGAAGGAATCAGCAGAGGGACAGGGTTTTGGTGCGGTGAACAAGGCCCCGCACGCGTGAGCCGGCAAGAAGCAGCGTGTTTTCGTTCCTTGGCCCTGTTTAATGTTTCGCGAAATTTTTTTTCGAGTATGTCGGGCACACATTTAAAGTATTAAATATAGACTAATTTCAAAACTAATTACAGATTCTGTCACTTAATCGCAAGACGAACCTAATGAGTCTAATTAATCCGTCATTAGCACATGTTTACTGTAGCAATTTATTGTCTAATCACGACCTAACTAGGCTCATTAGATTCGTCTCGCGAAGTACACTCCATCCATATAATGGGTTATTTTTTTCGACTACATTTAATATGCCATGCATGTGAGGAAACGTACTCGAAAAAAAATTCGCGAAACATCCCTATACTGTGTTGCGGCGGCGCTCAAATTCTGCTGCCCCTTTGACGTAGGATTCGCATTTTTGGCGTGTGAGCACTGACCACTGAGCATACGCGAAGGCGATTCAAATCTCTGGCGAATCTGGGCATTGAAATCTGCGGGATCGCCGATCACCGTGGTCCTTGGCACGATAGATTCCAAAACGGCTACATTCCGGCTCGAGTTTCAAAAACTTTACGGCCTTTGTTCAAAAACCGACCAATCAAATCGCTGCCTGCCCTCGGAAAAAGATGTGAAGTACTCCCTCCGTTCCAAAATAGACGACGTTATGGGATGCGTGTTGGTCAAACTTTCTCAACTTTGACTAGATTTGTAGAAAAAACGTGCAACATTTTCATCTCCAAATAAATTTGTTAAAAAACTAGACTTAAAGATTTTTCCAATGATACTAATTACTTAGCATAAATATTTATATATTTTAATATATAATTGTCGGTATTTTGAAAATGTTGACTTCTCGGGAAGCGAGAATGACATCTATTTTGGAACGGAGGGAGTACAGTAGAATAAAATAATAATCTTCACACCTGTTATCCTGTGAGAGATGGCCCATTTTTCTCTTCCCATCAAAAGTTTTCCATCCTAAAGATTCATTTCTATCTCTGTGCACGTTTTAATACAAACAGTACTTTTCATTCTCTCTTCGAACTAAACACGGAGCACAGAGCAGTATGCGCTGTCGACGAACGAAAGGATGGCAACGCTCTCTTTCTTCACTTAATGGTGGCCACGTTGGACGGTTTAGCAGAGAGGACCGTTTGTGGGTCGTACTTGCCCTTAGATCCAGAAAAAACGACTCTTTTTACGAAAAGTATTCATAGTTTATTTTTATCTCTATGCACGTTTTTATAGAAACAGTATTTTTTCGTTTTTTATCTTTTTTCGATCTAAACATGCCTTTGTCTCAACCGGACGGACATTTATAGGTGGGACCATGAATAATGGGCCTTTCGTGGTTTCGCCTTCATTTGCACAATGGTCAATTCAAAAGTGGATCCCATCAATCACAAAATTAAGACCGTGTTTAGTTTCGGTAAAAACGGAAAAAAAAGTTCACGTGTCACCTTTCTAAATACCCACTAAAGATGGTTTAAAAAAAAATCTACCTCCAACGGATTCCTCCGTCTCCCGGCACAAGTGTTCTTGCTGCAAATAATAGCCAAGGTTGGACCTGGTCAGCAGTCAGCACAAACCATGAAAGAATTATTTCCAGCATTAGCAGACGCAGGCATGCAGGAAGAAGCCTCAATCACTCATAGAATACAACTTCCGGTCCGACTAATCATATATTCCCAACTGTAAACACGGATGCACACCCCACTATTTATTAACTTATGCGACATATGGACAGCACTTTGAGTAATCTTAACACATAATTGACTCTATCAGCACATTTTGGATACAAAAATTTACACCAGTTACGACCTGAAGTTACATTAGCAACGGCACAGGCACCAACTTGAAATGGATTTGGCATTGTCAAGCGACGGGCATTCATACTTCTTCACTTCCACTGCTACTGCTGCTTTTGCGAATGTTGTACTTGCACAGGGGGCATGTTGCGTTGATGTGCAGCCACTTATCGATGCAGGTGCAGTGGAAATGGTGCCCACAAGGGAGTTCGCGCAGCTCTGCACCGTCGTCATATGCCGAAAGGCAGATACAACACTCCTGCAAAGATCAAGTGAAAAAAATTCATAAAGCATCAATTACAAGCATAATGCAATAACAAACAAGATCTGTGCATATTTCGGCTCTAACATTGGTTGGCAACATGTTTCAGCACCAATTTGATGGGATTTCATAAAAGCACCAGTCTTATATGTTAAGATGGCATGTTACAAAACATATATCAGCACAACAAATAAATGATAGATACTTGGAATATCTGTGATGCGGGAACATTCAATGAAGACATGTAAATGAATTGAAGGCAAGATCGTGGTTCTGCACCATCCTACTCAATATACAACACATATCAGTCATTATGAATGAAAAATATAATTTGAGCTTGTGAAAGCTACAGTTCAAACTTTAAAAGATGTTCAATTAGAAACTCAAGCATCATTAAGGCTAAAGTTATGTAATGATGTCCAAAAATATCCAAGCAGTAGAGATTTTTTTGAGGAAGTCAGGCATTAAAACTTACTGCATCTTCAGCTGCAAGCACTTTCTCAATAGGTTGATTGGTGCCACACTCTGTCATTATTCCACCAAAAGGACCCATGGGGTCAGCATCTTGCTTTTCAGGCTCATCGGTGCGGCGAAATTTGTATTTTGGGATTTGACGAATATCATCTTCAGATGCCCCTTCCTGTATTCAGTCAGATAATGTAAATGGTTATCTAAGCAATAATGCCATGTCAACTACAATATGTCATACCTTATATTTCATGACATGTGAAAAGACATACCTGATCAGATACTGCATAGAGAATTGCTATGATGCAAGGGAGGCAGCAACAAACAGCAATACCAATGATACAAGCCAGAGCAACGCAGAATACAACAAAGAACACATCAAATGCCAGAAAGACTATGCAAAGCCTGCAAAGTAGGTCATACGGAAACATGTTTAACTTACAAAAATGAGATGTTCCTACAAAAAATTATTGTTAAATTAAGAAATGTATGTACCAGTAAAGTTGAGGTGCATCCTGGATAACCTCTTCGCCTCCAGCAGATATCCAGTAAAATCCAATTATCCACCATATGAAGGAGAACATCGTATTAGCAGACTCCAAGTGCTTTGCAATACTGCCAGATTAAACCATTAATAATATCATCAGGTTATAGAAATACTGGAATTATTACATGTCTGCAACTACAGCTGCAATTATTTGTGTTCTGAGAGATCAAGAAAGCATGCTTCTCATGATGATGTATAAGCAAAATCCATAGCATGTCCACAAAGGACTTTAGTCATGAGAAGCATGTCTTCTTGTATATATCCGTGAACCATAACTAGAGAAACTTTTATTATTTTGATTGATGGCCTAGGTTAAAGAAGTGAATAGGCATGTTGAGATTACAACCCATAAAATAAAAACTGTAAATGGATTCTGGGCCTCTTTAGGACCCAGTATCCTTGCCTTGCCCTTTAGCTACTCATTACCGTTTCAAAATCTCTGCTTAATATAGTGGACCAGACTACCAGTATAAAGGCCTTCTAATCATAGCATCAGATGAATAAGAAACAGCTGGTTCAAGCTGTGACATAACCAAGACTAAAAGAGAAGACCAGGGTGAAAATTCTAGACACATGAGACTAATATTTGTTCTTCAATGCAGAGGATGTTTTGTTCCCGGTCACCACACACCAAGCCGTACATGTGGCACGCCATACCAAATTTAAGACTACATTTGGTTGGTCGCCACGCCATAACAAGCTAGGCAGCCATCAGTGCTTTGCTGCAGTTTTCCTCGCCGCACCTTCGGTGTAGAATTTCTGCATGTTTTTGGCGCCGCCACAGGTTGAGCATGGCGCAATTCTCCAGTTTACTCCCTTCAGCGAAACTAATTTATAACTACGACAAGCACACTGAACATTTCCACTAAACTACACTACCACAAACATGTGCTGGTCCACTTAATGGGTAGGTCGGGACTTAGGGACGACAATAACACGCTACATGGAGACTACTGTGGCAAAAGCAGCAATATAAGTCTCTTCCTAGCAGATCCGTCAAATTACCTGGCGTAATCGGTTCGGCGACCACGGCGATCAAGCTCCCTGTCATCCTCATCGCTGGAGGAAGACGATCCATCGCTGCCCCTTTCCTCGTCGGCGGGCGCTGGGCCCCCACCGCGGTGCCCGTGTCGCATCCGGTACTCGATGGCGACGCAGACCATGTGGACGACGCACTGCAGGGCGTAGCCTGCGACCCAGGTCCGGAGCGGCATGGGCGAGTCCTCGTCTCGGCTGAGCACGAGCACGACCGCGGCGACGGTGATGAAGGCGAGGTTCCAGAGCAGGTCGAGCGCCACGACGGGGCGGGAGTAGGCCCAGTCCGCCTGCCGCTCCTCGAGGTGCTCCGCCGCGGCCTCCCGCACCAGCACCGACGGCTCCCGCATCGCCCGACGCCCGCCGCGGCGCAGCAGCCGCGCCGCGCCGCGGAGGGAGGGCCGCCGCAGCGCGCCGCCACGGCGCCGGCTCCCGCCGCCCGTGGTGCCGCCCAGCAGCGGCGCCGAGTCGAGGGGCGCGTCGGCGCGGGGGCTCGTGGAGCGGGGCGTCGCCATCGAGGGGAACCCGTGGGAGATCAGGGGGGAGGAGGAAGTGGTCTCTTCTTCCCAGGGAATGGAATGGGGACGGGATTTGGGGACTCTGGAGTCTTTTCTCTGTTTTCTTTCCCTTTTCCTTTTCTATCTATCGCAATGCGCCAGACCGTGGCCGATGTGGGTTGGACCAGCTACGGCCTGCGAGTTACTGGTGATGTCGGAGCCGCCTGCAGCCGAGAGAGACTGCGAGCGCCGAGTGGATGAGTCGACCATCGTATCCTCTTTTTTAAAATAAATATCATGTTCTCATTATTGCTATAAAATTCATTTTTTTAATTGCTCAAGGGAATGCAAGCAGTCTGCAAGCGAAGGGGTTCAAGTTGCTAATCGCAGTTAATGACAGCTTTTAAAAACGTTTGAGTTGAAGTGAATGCGGATAACCATATCATTTACCACGTTTTTTATTTTTTCTGATTTTTCTAGAAGCTTTTATATCTATAACACACTAGTCTACTTGTATGTAACTATGGTCATTTTCAATGTTTAGCAGGCATATATGTCATCATTGGTTCATATTTGTATAATCATGATACATAAGACCCTCAAAAAATACTAAAAAAATATAATGTGCTTCGTGCCAAAAAATAGTAACAATTAGTCAGTACTAAAATCTAAAACATTTTTTACGAAAGTGTTGCTAACAATAAATTTTACTTTAAATAAAAATGTTTTCTTGTAAGTAGAAAAATATTGAAAAAAATGACATGTCGATTGTCTTTATAAGATAAACTAAAAATATCCACATGTGGTGTATGGGAAATTTAAGCCATTGCAATTTCTTAAAAAACAAAGCTTAGAGAGGTGATGAAATAGTCATTTGGTGACCAAAAGAAATTGTTCTGTGTGTAGTATTCCTTGCTTTATAAGCTTATACATTATACTCCTATGCATGTATTGTGAAACTGAGTACATATTTAAGGAACGCAAAAGGGGAAAAACCAGTGAGAACTGATAAGTGATAAGTGACATCTCTATTTATTTCTAACTATTTTTATCCAACTGAAACAGCAAGGTTGACTTTGTTCCTGAGTTTGACTGAATGTACTGTTGTACACCATCCCTTGGCATTTGCTTCATCTCAGCCGTCCACTGGATACCCAGCAAGCGAAACAAAGACCTCACGCCGCGCAGGCTCCCCAATTTTCCCTCCACAATCGCGCGGTTTCCCATCCCCCTCCCGCCGCACAAGCGCAACCCACCCGCGCGCCATGGCCGCCTCCTCTTCCGCCGCCGCGCCCACCGCCGCCGACACCTACGACATCCCATGGGTGGAGAAGTACCGCCCCACACGCGTGGCGGACGTCGTCGGTAACTCCGACGCCGTCGCCCGCCTAGAGGTCATCGCTCGCGACGGCAACATGCCCAACCTCATCCTCTCGGTAAGCGACATTTCCTCGAACACCTTACCCGCGCGCAGCACGGAACGGCATAGCTTACTCCTTTCCCCTCCTTACTTTTCGCGCAGGGGCCTCCGGGGACTGGGAAGACGACGAGCATCCTGGCGCTGGCCCACGAGCTGCTGGGGCCCAGCTACCGCGAGGCCGTGCTCGAGCTCAATGCCTCAGATGACAGGTTGCTACCACCGTTAGGTGATTTGGTTTTTGCTGTTCGGGGCGCCTTGAGTGGTTTGTGGATCGAAGGCATGACGGTCGCTTCGTGCTTTTGCAGGGGGTTGGATGTGGTGCGGAACAAGATCAAGATGTTTGCGCAGAAGAAGGTCACTCTTCAGCCTGGGCGGCACAAGATCGTGATCCTGGATGAGGCTGACAGGTAATGCCATCCACAAAGTGGATTCAGTCATTCAGTATGTTATGGGCGCAATTACTGAAAAAAGAGAGTGTTTAGTTGGAAGCTTTTTTTTCTTTCACCATCAATTGTTCAGCAATTCTAGTACTAGCATTTTTTTTTATTATTTGCTATAGTTAGAAAATGGGCAAATCTGTGGCGGCACATTAGCACTCATTATTCCACGGAGTTTTGAAAGTTTTTTAAATACTCGAACTTTGAAAGTTTTGAGCCTATATTTGCTCAAATATGTCAATGCAGCATGACATCAGGAGCGCAGCATGATAGTTTTAAATACTCTTTGTTTGAGTATTTGAATATGTGTTTAACCTCATTCTTCTGCATGCAGCATGACATCAGGAGCGCAGCAAGCTCTGCGAAGAACAATGGAGATCTATTCCAATACCACAAGATTTGCACTTGCATGCAACACTTCATCTAAGATAATTGAACCCATTCAAAGTCGCTGTGCTATTGTCAGGTTCTCAAGGCTCTCTGATCAGGAGATCCTTGGCCGCCTCATGATTGTTGTGGCAGCTGAGAAGGTAATGTTTTGGTGCTACTTTAGTCCCAAAATAGATTTCATACCAAGAACTCATGCAAGTACAATTAACATTTCAAACACCGGCCACTGCCACTAATACAGAAAAGTACTTTGGTTTGTGACAAAGATGATATCAGTAAGGCCTATTATCGAAAGTACTAACCATTAGAAACCATTATCTCGGTGTTCTAAATGAAAAAGAAATGTCTTGAACTGTAAGGACTTACCTATGAATGTTACAGTCTTGGCTGCATTAGCTAGAACAACCAATACTTATTCTCTTCAGTTAAACTGATGGTTTTCGGAAACATTTTATTGTCCTTGGCTGTGATATTTATTTGAACTTTAATATAGCTTTTATCACATGTTGCAACTTAAGGAAGTCACTAGATTTTGTCCTACACATGTTTATGTTTCATTTGTGTAACCCTGAAGATTATGCCCATGCCCTATCCTATATCTATAGTTTTGCACATGTTGTTTTCTAAATATTCTCCTTTCTTCAAACAAGGTATCTATGGTCGATTACTGTGTATTACTGAAGCTTATATATGAGTTGGTACTTGTAAAGAAGGCCATTAAGAGTAGAGGGGAGAGAGAAGCATTAATATTGTTAAAAATATGCTTTAAGAAGTTATTTCACAGTTGCAGTGTCAATTTGCACAACTGATAGTAAATAGCTGCGATTTTTAGAATCTCATTTCCGACATCACTATGAAGCTGTCCATGTGTGCACTAAATGGGCAGTCGGTACTGCATCAGTGTATCATTTTCTTTTTGTTCTTGTGAACTTCTGAATTGATGGTTCCACTACATCTATACTCTAGTACCTACGTATAACTGTATCTTTATTGGTCCTTCTAAAGCGTTGCTGCCGATGTGATATTTGATCTGAAAATTGGCTGGATTCTAATATCATTTCAAATAGATTATCTAGGAGATAAGTTATGACATACATGAGTACATGCCTCAGCAGATACAAAAGCATGCTTTCTTTGCAAGAATTAGAAGGGAACAACATCTGATCCATGATACGTAACATTGGATCAGATGCATCAAAGCTTCACAATAAGCACAACTACCCTCCTTTATTAGGTTTCACACTATAAAGATCGTAGATGTCAACTTTAAGCTAAAGTGTACACATATGCATGCAGAGTGAGGTTGTGATCATACCAAATTGTGAACTAACAAATGGTCCTGTAACTGGAAGGTCAAAACTCAAAACAAAACAAAACTGGATATGGTCAGCCATTCCATCAGAATAAAATCAAGGAAAAAGTCCAATTTAGTACCCCTAAGTATAGCTTAAGTCTACATAACCCCCTAAAGTACTAAATGGTCTACTTAACCCCTTGTTTTTGCAAACCCGGTTCAAAACATACCTTTCAACACTTTTTTAAACTGGTGGCTGGTTTTCAAACCAGTTTTGCTAACTGGATTGACACATTAGCGACCTACGTGGCAAAGTATGTTTAGGTTCCAGGGAGCCCTACCTCCTGTGCGTCGACCCTGCTTCCCGTTCCGTGCGTCACTAGGTTACGACCAGCGGACTCCCTCTCCGTTGATGTTGGTTTATGTGCCGGTGGGTAGATGTTCGACGAGAAGGAACGTGACTACGTGAGCAAGTTTGTTTCCCTAGCCAACGTGCACTTGATCAAATCTCGGCATGATGTAGTTAATATGTCTTCGCAAAGCAGGTTGAACTGTTGAACACTACAGCTATCAAGAAAAAGAATCTAGTTTTTAGAATCAAGAAAAGGTGGCAACCGTGCATGGGAATGCAGGGGCTGCCAGGAGCATCACGGTGGCGCAGGCCAAGGTGCCCCATCGGACCACCGGAGCATGAGATGCTGGGGCTGTCTAGAGCACAAGTGCTGGCGGCGATAGGGCACTTGGAGCACGGACGCCTTGCCACCGGCGGCGAAGCAGCGAGACATGAGAAATATATCAGAGATAGATGGCATTGACACCTCTGGACTTCAAAATAATTACCACGTAGGCCATTGACATGTCAATCCAGTCAGCAAAATCTGTTAATTAGAAAACCTGTTAAAGGTGTGTTTTGATCTGGTTTAATAAACTCAAGGGGTTAAGTAGACCATTTAATACCTTAGGGGGTTATTTGGACTTAGCCTATACTTGAGGGTAGTAATTTGGACTTTTTGCTAAAATCAACTGATTGGCCTGCTATATAGGTTTACTTGATGTTCAGATAGTTTGCGATTTCTTGTTCAAACTCATCTGATATGGAAACACCTGGGGTGGTTTAGTTGATGCTATCTTTTCCTGAATGTATAGCTTAGCCAATGAAGCAGGGTTTTGTCGATACTGTTTGTGTGTTTCTGAACAAATTATCCTGAACCACCCAGTCCAGGTCCAGGCTCCAGACTTAATTTCATTTTCTTCTATTTTACTGTGCAATCAGGTTCCTTATGTTCCAGATGGGCTTGAAGCTATCATATTTACTGCTGATGGTGACATGAGACAAGCTTTGAACAACCTGCAAGCTACATTTAGTGGGTTTCGTTTTGTCAATCAAGAAAATGTGTTCAAGGTTGATACTCAATCTATCCTGTATTCCTGTTCCGTGTGTTCAATATGTGTTCAATTGATGGTAACACTGTACTGTCACAGGTATGCGATCAACCACATCCCTTGCATGTCAAGAACATGGTGAAAAGTGTGCTTGATGGAAAGTTTGATGAGGCCTGCTCTGCGCTGAAGCAACTTTATGATTTAGGATACTCTCCTACTGACATTATCACTACACTCTTCCGTGTTGTCAAGAATTATGACATGGCTGAATATCTGAAGCTGGAAATGCTGAAGGTTACTTCACACCCTTGTAATGCTTTCATGAAGGAAACCAATAGAGATCCTCTGTTTTGCAGTTGATTTATCTGCTGAACAAACATATTCTGTTTATTTGTGCAGGAAACAGGATTTGCACACATGCGAATCTGCGATGGTGTTGGGTCATTCCTTCAGCTTTCTGGCCTACTTGCCAAGTTTGCGCTGGTGAGAGAAACTGCAAAAGCACCCTGAGGTTGCCAAGTTACAGACTTGCAGATGGTAGTAGCATATGTTGAGATGAGCTGACATGATAACGTACTTATTTCTGTTAACACCACTGGTGTGCACGTCTTAGTGACTACAGCCGTCATGTATCCCAGTCTGTAAGATAGTGCCTTCGGAAGTAAACAACTATCATGTTTATCTAGTGCGACACATCAAGCTGAGTGTGTACCCGTCCTATTCTTACAGATTGTTTGCCGTTGCCCTGAATGACAGCCGCATTTGAAACTGCGTTGCCTTGTTTTGGAACCCTTTTCCCGTGTTTTTACGATCTAAATATTTTGGTACTAGTAATCAAGTAGGCAGGCCATAAAGGGAGCATTATGGAGGGAGGTAATGGTGCTGGTGAATGTATCCCGTTAATTAGTGCAAATTATAACAGTATAGCTTGTCAAACGTAGCATGAGCTTGTTTGTGGTCGAACTGAAGATCATGTGACACCCTATTTGCAAGTTCAGTCGGCAGGAATCTCTGTTCAGGTTTGCAAGATCATATCACGTTGGCTTCTTTAGAAGTCAGGGGTCAGGGAAGTAGCATAGATAATCAGGGAGAAAGTCGCATGTCATCAAATGTTGTACTAGTTGGATTACGCTAACATCTCTTCGCGGAAAGTCGCCCAAACTTGCAAACCTGGGACGCGGTCCCAAAATGTACAGGAAGCTTGTTTTAAACAACACGTCCATAATTGCTGCTTCTCTTACTATCCATATAAATAGTGATCTGAGTCTCACCGTACTGCATTTGTCAGTACATTGACTGAGCTCGCCACTATCAGACTACACCTAGCAGAAACATAAATCGGGGAGCTCTGACATACCTAGCCGTAACCGTAACAAAAAACCAACTTTGTACCAAAAACCATGAGCCAGTCATCAAAAAACGTAGATGACTCCAGAATCCCTAAAACCACCAAAACTAACCATGAAACTGTCCTACTGAAGTTTCCAAAATGCAAAATATGCCTCCACTGCCACCATGAGACCAGCGGCAGTGAAAGGCCGAGTCAATACCCGAACCACCACCATTGCTCTGTGCTGCGGACCGCCCCGACGATCCGTACCACCTAGCAAAGGTCAATGATGTTTCGCGCGGTTCGTTCTTGACTCAGGCTGGTCACCAGATGTTATCTCCAGGCCAAAAGTCTCATCTCCCAAGATCAGACCTCACAGTGAAGCGCATTCTTGATCTTCTCAATGGTACACGAGATGAGGCTATTCACTGTGTCCACTGACTCCACGGTGAGTTTTGCGGTGGGCTGACTGTTGACAAGGATCTGGAATGCAACCGTGAGCAGCGATCCACTTGTCTTGTCCCCAACTCCACCAGTGCAAGACCCGCAAGGCAGAATGGCGAAACCGGACGGCAAGAGTGCCACGTTAGCCGAGTCCCCTCCACCCATCACAAGCTGCATTGCTGGGAAGTCAACTGGGGCGTACACAACCATCGCACCAGATTTGTCGGTGCATGTCTCTTGAAGAACCAAGATGCTATTCAGATGGGTGTTTGTAGTCTGTAGACATTAGGCAAGCTATAAAGGTTAAAAAAAAATTAACATCAACAGAAAAAGGAAGAACAGATAAAATTCTACTGTTGTTAGAGGATATCCACAATTCAAGACATGCAAAACTGACCAAATCAATGGAGATTTCTGAGTGGCACAATTTATTTGGAAAAGAAAACATTTTTATGTTAACCTCTCCAGTGATGTTACTTAGACATGGCCAGTTAAGATCATTGCTTGAGTCTAAGTTTAAGTTCCATCATCTTCAACATTTGGCACTACTACATCTAACCCATATCTACAATTTTTTTCCCCTTCATGGTTATATCTACACATTCTATCATTTAAAAACTTACAAATCTACACATTCTGTCATTGAAAAACTTACAAACAAGTATGACATACATTGAAAGTGCGATCAAGATGTAAGTGTCAGGATATAACTCACATCAGCTCTCAGTAGAGTCACAGAGTTGCCATCCAGTTGCCCCTTGGCAATGCGTACCATCTGCTGCATTGGGCCGCCGTTACTGAGAATATCCCATTCAGCACGCAGTCCCTCATTGCGAAGGAAGTTGAAGAGCCGCTCAGGTGCCACAGGCATCCAGACTGCTGTGGCAGCGCTGAGCACCACACCTGGTGGCACCCCAGGTTCATCCACACTATTCCGTACCATGACACGAACATCTTTCCGCATGCTGCCTGTTAAGCCATCCAGTTTGCTCCATTCTGCAGATGATGCACTCACCCCTGCACAGAAGTTCTCCATCATCCTCTGCGCCAACTTCAACAAGCTCCGCTTCCCTTCCGGTTGAACTGCTGTGGAAAGAGTCAAACATTTACCATTCTGTTTCTAGGATGCAACACAAGCAAGCAATGCTATACAGATCTTATGTGTTATAAAACTTTCTATACCTGACGAGTCATGCTCTGGCACTGTAACTGATGACATGAGGATTGCCAAGCACTCGCACTGGCGTTGCAGTGTTGCAAGCCACCGCCCTGCACCAAAGGCGAGCCCTGAGCGCAGAAGAGGCTGGTAGAGCTGGTGCACGGATGCCTCATGGTATTCTGTATGTTCAACCCATGTGACCTACAGTGTAAATGCAACTTCATCTGTTAGCACATCAAAGCACGCCCACATGCAAATGTCTTGAGGTGCAATACACCAGGGGAGGAGGTTTGCAATGAAATTCTGACTATAGCAGGTACCAGTTAACCAGAGCCCAATAAACCATGTTTTGACTTTTGACAGCTCAGTATGATGTTTGGCCAGGGTTTACAATATGAAAGGGGCACAGTGGACGTGTTTGACTATAAAGGATGCCTTGAAATGCTAACCTATTATCAGACTCCTTGGCCCCAACTTCTACTGATGCTTACATTATAATAAATCACAGGAGTAACCATGACCTGGTGTTCCAAAGGAAACACATTATTCACATTTCAACAAGAGAAGAAATATGAAATTAAGAAAAGCTGAACCCAAAGAACACAAACGAAATAAGAACATGAGGAAACTGGAAACTTGATATCTGCATAGGGTAACCGCATCTCAAGATTGATAAGGAACAGCCGATCTTTCTGCATGTGGTCTGGTCACAAGCTCTGACATCATTCAGATCAGGATATTTTAATTCAACTCCTAACGATATGCTGAAAAAATGGCATAAAAGTAATGCAAAAGTATATTCTTCATGAAACCCTGAAAACATGTAACTACCACCGGTTATGAACTTATGAGTTCTTGTTGATGTGATGTGATTTGAGATTACGACAATTTGAGGACAAAAAATGCTCAAGCTCCTGCATGGATCAACTTATATGAAATGGCATTTCTATCAGTAATGAATTCGATTGAGTTCTCCTCGTTTCAAGTTAAAAAAATTGAAAACAACAACTCATCTGTAGACAGACGTGCATTTCAGATTCAAGATTAAACAAAGTTCAGGTGTGAAACCCGAGGAAATGACTTTTCTTCATTGGCTTATACAATAAAAGATCTGGCCAAAATTTCTAGGAGGAGATGCATGGATTAATCTGCGGACAACTGGACAAGAAGTTACCCAAGGGGCTAAATCCCAGGAGTAGAAGTATCTGATCCCCTTGGATGGAGCTCCTGAGTAAACAAAAGCAAGGGAGCATGCTTGGGGAGAAGTGTTAGATCCAGAAAATCAGTTGATTATTCTGAAATCAATTCTTTAAACCCTTCCCCGCTGACCAAATCCATTAATATTAGGTGGTGCGCTCGTAACAACGGTTAGTTTATTGGGGACATGAGCCTACCCATGACTTGCGAACACTATATCGCATGACTATCAGCGCATAATAAACTAATAACAAACACTTGGAACGCTAACAAACAACACTAAGTAGTCTGTTCAATAGTGTCATGGTGGACATGGAGAATTGGATCCAATGATGATCCTTATGATTATCATGAGTAGAGTAGAAAATCACAGCAATTAATATGGTTATTTGGAGAAGTGCCAAAGTCATACTGATATACTGGGTGATTACATTGGAAATTAGGGACTTTCAGAGTAGATGATAAGCATGATGACATTGCAAGGAGCTGATAGACAACTAAACATAAACCTGGCTGAAGCCTTCCAAGAACAAGAGAGGCAAAAGAATTGATATGATGTACCTTGCAGCCATTGGGGGTCTCTTGCACCACAAAACCTGAAGGCAGCCTGCGGCAATTCATGTTTGTAACTAGGCACTGATCCCTCTCCAGTCCATCAACGGAAACATCCACTACAGCCCACACACCCTCGTCAAGCTGATTACAGAACCTAAGAAATGTCACCTCCCTTCTAGGGACAAGAGGTGAAAGCACTTGCAGCTCTGCCTGCATCTGTAGCAAAATGGCAAAGAAAACATGCAGATGTTATGCTTAACCACAGGAACAGTATATACATGTTGTGAATAATCCAACGCTTGAGACCATTATTCAACACTCACAAGCAGCAATGCACCATCTCTGCTTCCCGCAACGACCCCAGCTGAGATTTCCTCAATAGTTGATGCCTTGGCAACAATGCAAGAGAACATGTCCAACCACCGTTTCTGTTGCAACCATTCGGAACTGTGTGAGTTCAAATATACATGCAACAGCAAAAGTAAGGAGCATTTGTGGCAGAATAGAACCTCATCCATGAAGACCTCCACAAGAGCAGCGCTGTCAATGGCGACAATGCCAGACTCCCTAGAGGCCTCAGACACAAACCCATCAGGCTTAACCCCAACACACGGCGAGAATGTCTTCGAGTACTCTTTCAGGCTTAGCGTCTCCATGGTTGGCGTGCCAGGTGAGGAAACGCTCGGAATCCACAAGGGCTCATTCATCTGCGCCATCTTGACGAGCTCATCCATGGCCCTCATAGCAAGCTGAAGGAACGCAAACCTGTCAACGCCAACCATCGCCGATGATGTGGCCACAACAGGCGTGATCACCGTGCCCATTTGACTGGACACGCTGCCAGCGAACTCGGAGATCGTCGAGACGGGCATTGTGCCAGGTGGCACGGACCCAACACAGGTGGTGACTGCAAGGTCCAGTGACGAGCCTGGCATGGAATGTGCCTGCTGCACGGGCGGCGGCAGTGCCATGGTAGACATGGGCTTGCCGATGAACTTGGCAGTGAGGGCGCAGGCCCGGGTGAGCTCGTCCCTGAGCCTGGCGTTCTCGAGGCGCAGGTGGTGCTCCTCCACTGACATCTCCCCGAGCAACGCTGGGCCGCCGCAGCCGTGGCACGCGGCGTCCCTCATGGCCTCCCGGATGGACATGTTCTCGGCGCGCAGCTTCTCGTTCTCCTGCCTCAGCAGCGCGTTCTCCTGCCGCTCCATTTGGTTCTTCACCCAAGTTGAGCGCCATGCAAAAGCGAGAGCAGTGTCATCAAGCACTGCACCAATGGCGCGAAAGCGAAGCAACACGCAAGCTGGGGGTTTGGCGGGACCGGTAGCCGCTTACCTTCTTGAGCGTGCGGCGGTTCTGGAACCAGAACTTGACCTGGCGCGGCTCCAGGCCGAGGCGCCTGCTCAGCTCGGCCCGCTGCTTCTCGTCCGGGTGGTGGTTCTCCTTGAAAACCCTGCGGGCGGCACAACCATCTACGCGTTAGCACACAGGGGAACGCAAGCGCGGTAGAAAACAGAATGCGAAGAATCGCGGGGCGGGGCGGGGCGGCGCTCACGCTTCGAGGTGGTGGATCTGGTGCGGCGTGTGGCGGTGGTACCGCTTCCTGCGCTTGCACGAGTTCCCGGCCTCGCCGTCGTCGTCTCCGCCACCGCCGCCGGCCGAGGCGACGCCGAGGTAGCCGCTCATCGGCGACCGGATGTCGTCGTCCGCCTCCGGCTCGTCCTTCGCGGTCCCGCCGGCGCCGGCGTCAGGAACTACCGAACCCGCCCGCTCGCCGCTCCCGCCGCCGCGGCGTCGCCTGGCGTCGGCCTGCAACCAATCAACCACGCCGGCATTCCCGAATCAGTCGACCGCACCGATGAATCCCGCACCACGCGAGCGCAAGAAAACGCGACAAAAAGCAGACGCCGCGCGTGTCGTGTGCAGGAGTACGTACCACGGCGGGGGAGAGCGCCGGCGAGGACGCGAAGACGCCGTACGGCGGGTACCGGAGGCCGGGCGCGTCCCCAGCGCCGCCGAGGATATCGCCGAAGCTCATGCCCTCCGGCGCGGCTCCACCTCGCCGCCGCGCTCCCTTCTTCTTTCCTTCCCCTTTGGCGTCGGGACTCGGGATGGAGGAGGAGGAGAAGTCGAGAAGCGGGGGAGAGCGCCAGGCGAGAGCAGGTGAGGGGGAGCAGCAGCACAGCGCAGGAGCAGTGCCTCGGTCCCTGGCAGGCTTCCCTTCCTTTAAAAGTCGAAAAGGTCTACCGTGCCTGGATCCGTCCCCCGGGTCTCCCCGCCCGCATCAGACACGTCGCAGCACTGGGCCGGCAAGAGATTTGCAGTTGCAGTTCCTTCTCTCTCCTCTCCTCTCCTCCTGTCTCGCTCACACACACTCTCTCTAGCTAACCTCGCCTGGCATGGGAACGCTAATGACGGATCAAATCAAGATCAAAACCCTTCGCAACACCGCGTTGAAAAAGGGTTCAAGCGACGACTGCGATGTAACTGACGGCCTGCAGCTTAGACTTGAGCACAAAAGTAAACTGTCAAAGCAAACAACCAAGCACGCGAACAGCCCGTTCCAGCGGAAAGAATGTGTAGTGGTACTGTGGTAGGGTAGCTGGCCAGCGGCGCGTGTGGTGTGGACGCGCACGGGCGGGGACGCGCCGGTCAAAGGGGCGGGGCGGTGTTTGTTCGCTTGCGCTTGCATGGCCTCGCGCCCTCGCGTTCGACGCGATCGGCCCGGCGGTCCCGGCCTGCGGGCGGCGGCGCGGCTTCGTGGCTCGCGCTCTGGGCGCGGCCGCCTGGTCGTGCCCTGTTGGTTGCGTACCCGCCGCGTCTCCGAGCCCGACCGACCCAGGCTTTCTGCCGTGCTTTCTCGCTGGCCGCGCGGCTGGGCTCCTTGTTTGTTTCTGCGCGGAGGGGACACGGCGGGGGGGGGGTCAAACCGGAAAGGGGGCGGCAGGCAGGCAGTGTGGGTTGTGGTTTCGGTTGGCTGGCTCTGGGCTCCCCGCTCCCGCGCTGAGCTGTGCGCCTGTGTGCGGCGCGTGACAGTGCTGCAGTGCGAGCGTGAGCTCGGGAAGAATAACCGGGCGTGACCCGTGGTGGTCAGGCTGGAGCCTGGGCCCACAGCTAAGCCTGTCCCACCTGTCAGCTGGGAGCTGACGCCCTGGTATGGGTAAAGCGTGGGCGGCGGGGGGAGCGGGGTCATAAATGCAGGTGGGGGGTAGGGTAGTAGCCGATGCGTGCGGTGGATGGCGGTGGGAGAGGGCGAGGCGGGGGCCGGCGATCAGGTTGACGGGACTGGGCTGGTGACATACCGTGGTGACGCGTGCTGAAACGTACGACTCCATAGAGTACGCGAACGGGGGGAGCACCATTCCAGCATTGCACGGCGTGGGACGGCGACGGATATAACCCTTAGGCACGCGACTCTGTGGCAGCAGGCACAAGTAGAGTACTGGCCACAGCGGTGCCTTTGTCCGATGCTTGAA
The DNA here is from genome assembly GCA_015476505.1 of Urochloa ruziziensis. Taxonomy (NCBI): domain Eukaryota; kingdom Viridiplantae; phylum Streptophyta; class Magnoliopsida; order Poales; family Poaceae; genus Urochloa; species Urochloa ruziziensis. The sequence goes on from CM027125.1 coordinate 44,805,779, forward strand.
CCTGGAAAGAGAAGGCCCAAGGCATCGACGCAACCACTGCGTGACCGATGCTTGAATCCAAAATTACCGGCATCGGGGCATGTAGGTGAGTCGAGGCTTGGTAAATAAACAAGTGTTTTTTGGCGCAGGTGTTGACAGGAGAGAGAAACCGGGCGAGGATTTTTTCTGGCCCCAACGAACAGCGGTGTACTCCGTAGGTGGATATTTGTCTGGCAAGTTGGGCACACTGCTATTCAGCACCGATGCCACCGCTGTGTAGTTTTGGGCTTACCCGGCATTGGCATAGGTGTCAGGGGTGCATGCAGTTTGAGGATCGGAACCACTGTGGCCAGTCAACAAGATCTTCTGCCATCATCACACATTCCTGTCGCAGGACTGCTGCTGATGGATCCTGCGCCGTACTGCCTCACGGCCTCACCCATCACTCCGCCATCATCAGTCATCCTGTCACATCACACAGTCACACGGGCAGATGCGGAGTCCCGGTCCACCAAGTGCTCATTGCAGATTTGCAGTGCATCTGTCTCAGTAAAAAAACATTCGTAGTTTGAACAAGAATTACTGTACTGGTAGTAGGGAGATTTTGTGGAATTCGGTTTCTGTATGATCTTTTTCTATTTAATTGGACATCAGATAATCTTATAAAATTGCTATGGAAATTTTCTATCCATAGGAAACTCGAAACCGGTGTGTGTGTTACAGGCTATGCTTGTAGGTTTCCTACGTTTCCATATATCTCGATTCTGATAATTCAGTTCATGGCGAATTGCTACTGCAACGTTGTTAATGACAGTAATGCAATTATACGCTTCAATTCGTGTCATTTTTCTAGCAAGCCTGTGTATATTAGTATATTTCCCTCGAGAAAAAGAGCATCAAAAGGCCTAGCATGGGGTGTTTAGATTCGATGAAAATGATGAAAATGATGATTTTTATTAGGATTCGTGCACAAAGAAAATGAATGAAGTGACACGGTTTTCTGAAAACCTTTCGCCCATTTCAAGGAACTAGCACACGCCCTATGTACTACTAGAGGTGCATTAGGCCAGTCTAAGTGGTGAGTTTCACCACACAGTTACCTAGACTACCACATCAGTTTTTCAATGAGATAAAATTGCCACTCTCAGGCTAGTCCCAGTGGAGAGTTTCATGAGGTTTCATGCACATTAATTAGGGTGACAAGTCATCAGTTTTGATGATGTGGCAATAAATTAATGAGGAGAGAGAGGTGAGAGGAGTTTCATCTAGACGAAATCATGTATGCACAGTTACCAACATTTTTGTGTCTTGCCAGTAGTGCCTATGAAACCACACCATGAACCTTTGCATTGTAGATGCAGTTTCAAACATCATTTCATTTTCATATTGCTTACGCGGCCATCTTAGAAACATCAAAATGAAACTCTCCACTGTGATTAGCCTCAACGCAAAGTTTCATTGCACGGTTTCATATACATGCTTGTAGAAATTAATTTCTCAATGATTTGTGTGACCAAATGTGTCTTGGGATGAAACTATAACATCCTCAATGCAAGTTTCATTAGGACTATAACATCCTCAATGCAAGTTTCATTAGGACTAGGTAACTGTGCCGGGTAGGTTTCATGGTGATGAAATCCTCACAATCTCTCTTCATAATGAGCTTGCCATGTCAGCAAAATTGCTGATGTTGCATGATATTAAATGCACATAAATGCTTCACCGAGACTGGCCTTAGTGGAGGCGCCTCTAGAAAAACGGATGATTTTCACGTTTGACTAGCCATGTTAGTAAACGGGTGATTTTTCTTGTTTGACCTGCCCCGTTTCTCATATAGATGGCCAACTGGGCCGCCCAGCACAGCACGGCACTAACACGCCAGGGCACGACACGGCTAAGGCACGACACGGCTAGGCACGGCTAACATTCGTGTCGTGTCGTGCAGGCACTGCGTGCCGGCTCCTTGGCACGAACACGACACGCACATCATTTAGCCGTGTCGTGCCGGCGCGGCAACACGGCCGGCACGATATATATATATATATATATATATATATATATATATATATATATATATATATATATATATATATATCACAACTTCATAAGATCATCAGATCATAAATTCACAAGTTTCTAAGTCACAAATCAAACATCTTCACAAAGGTTACAAAAACTTCATCGCAAGATCATCAAACATCATCACAGAGACATACACAGAGACAAATGATTTAGAGTTTGAGCTGGTGCAATGGCTGCCTCATTAAAAACCTATCTAGGTAAAACTCACACCTCGTGAGAAACCCTAGACAGGAAAAGAGTACAGCCCAACTCAATCAAATACTTAAAAGGTTCAATATTACAAAGTTCAAATGTTCCACATGACAGAAATAAATAAGACAGATACAATCATTCATCAAGAAACAGCTCATCAAAGCAGGCTTCTAGGTCCTTGTCCTCCACTGCATGTTGTAGTCTTGCATCACCAGCCTCCCAATCCTTGATCAAAGAGAGCATCTCCACCTTTTCTGGGCTTAAACGTCGTCTGCGCTCCTCAATGATCCTGCCAGTTAGACTGAAAGCAGATTCTGAAGATATGGTAGACACGGGCACAGACAAAACATCTTTAGCAAAGATTGAAAGCACTGGGTAAGTTAGTTTGTGCTCATGCCACCAATTTATGATGTTAAAATCATCACCAAACTGGCTTACAGTGTCACTATCCAAGTAAGAAGCAAGTTCAGAACAAAGAGAAGTAGCACCAGTGGTTGCTGCTTGCAGCAATGCACTTGCAGAAGTTCTTCTAGACAAAGAGGGTGGGGTGGAGGTAGAGAAAGAAGTACCAGAACCAAGGCTGGGTGTACCAGAACCAACACCAGTAGGATTAGCACCAAAAATCTTACCCCAGGCAGTCTTTTTCTTACCAGAACTCACTGGCTGTGAAGGTCTCTGCATTCTCACTGCACCAAACTTGTCATCATATTTGTTAAACATGGTATTTAATTCAGCTCTTACCTCAGTTAAATAAGGGGCATAATCAGTACCAGACAGATTAGATAACAGAACAAGAGCATTGGTTAAACCCCTAATCTTTGCTCTAGGATCCATGATGAAAGCAATTGAGTATAGCATAGGTATGCCCCTCCAGTACTTAAAGAATTTGTCTTTCATAGGGACAACCACTAGTCTAAGCAAGTTATCATTCTCATAAGTGCTCAAGTGTCCAGCTATCTCAATTATATGGTGCAATATCAATGCAGATGTAGGATAGTACACAGCAGACAATGCAACAGTTGAGTCATAAAATAGCTCCAGAAATGTCAAGATGTGTTCAGCAACATACCAGTGTGCATCAGTCAACAGGTGAGGTTCATCTGTACCCCTGGGCCAGTGAGTTTGGATAAACACACCAAAGCTTTTCTTATGAGGGACAAGATGCTTAAGCATTAGGTAGGTGGAGTTCCACCTCACATCCATGTCAAGTCCAAACTTTTTAGGACGCTCACCCACTGCGATGCAATAGCTCTTATATGCTGCAATACGCTGGTTAGAAGAGTTTAAGAAAGCAATTGCTGCTCTAAATGCTTCAAGGTAAGGCTTAAGCCTCTTCAAGCCAGACTTAACAATAAGATTGATAATGTGACAAGCACATCTCTGATGCAAGAACAGAGTACCCATGTAACCAGAAATTTTAGGAGATAGAGAGACCAAAGCAGTAGTATTAGATGATGCATTGTCCAAAGTAACAGAGAATACTTTGTTAGTCAAGCCAAACTCTTCCAACACAGCAAGCACACGTTCCGCAATGTTATCACCGGTATGGGACTCATCAATGAGCCTCATACCTATGATACGCTTCTCAAGTTGCCAATCAGAACTAACATAGTGAGCAACAACACTAAGGTAGTCTTCCTTAGCATTACCAGACCATATGTCAGATGTAAGTGCAACAGAGTTAACAGATTTCAAAGACTCAATCAACACATCACGGCGATCAGAGTAGTACTTCACAAGATCTCTACTGGTGGTTTGTCTAGAGACAGAAACAAACCAAGGATTATGAGCAATTTTAATGTACTCCTCAAATGCATCAGAATCACCAAGTGACAGAGGAAGATCAAGTCGTGCAATCAAGCGACAAGCTGTGTACGTGCAACCTCGTGACTGTACTCCCATTGAGCAAGACTACCATCAGCCTTAAACTGGAGATGAGACTGGGAGACACCACGAAGTTTATGATTCCTAGCAGCACATTTGCGCCTATGACGCAAGAGAGAACCAGTGCCAATACTAGACTGAGCAGCATAAACAGAACCGCAATGGTGGCACTTAGCTTTGATGCGAATTCTCTTACCGTTCACTACCTTGAAGATCTTCTCGAAGTCCTCCCACACGTCAGAAGTGCAGGATCGGGTCCTCTTGGCACCGGTGCTCTGCGTGTCATTCTCCTCATCACCATCTGCAGCACCACCATCTTCATCAACGTCGATAGGATCAGCTGCATGGCGGCCGAAGAGCTCATCCCGTCCACCCATCAAGTCATCTTCATCTTCTCCGGTCTTCCCAACCATCCGAAGCTCATCGTCGTACGACACAGCAACGTCGTCGTCGCGGTCCGCGTCCACCAACGCCAGCCTCTGGTTCCTCGACGAACTAGCCATACCTGCATCAAACAACATCAAAGATTCAAGATCCAGAAAGAAAGAACAACGAAGGAAAAAAGACGAAAGGAAGAACAACACATACCTGGCTAATTCGGAGCACCAGAGTCGCCGACGAGGTCGACAGCAATGCGCAGACGAACAGGAGCCCGGAGATGGTGAGATGTTGAGATGCTAGGGTTAGGGTTTGGGGACGGATTCGAGCCTTTGAGGTGACGGAGAGCCGGAGAGGACAGAGGAGAAGGAGATTAGGAGAGGGATGTCGTCACGTGTCGTGCCGAGTCGGGGTCATGGCCAGCGGCAACGGAGATCTGCCGGCCGGAGAGGGAGAAGACGAGAGCTCTAGATCTAGGCGAGCAGAGGAGAAGACGACGAGGTAGCCAGGCAGGTGGCGGCTGGAGCGGGAGGGAAATGAGCTAGGGTTAGCCGCTCGGCCCCGCTCCCCCCGCTCGCCTCCGCTTATATCGTGTGCGCGGCCGCGGGCCGATATTGGGCCAGTGGGCCTCTAACGGCTAGTAGGCTGAACAGCTATTGACTAGCAGGCCGAAATAGTCGTGTTTTAAATGGGCCACCCCCTTTTCGTGTCGTGTTCGTGCTGGCCCTGCGTGTCGAGATCGCGGCCCAGACACGGCCCGTCCATCGTGTCGTGTTGGCACTGACACTACGGCCATCGTGTCGTGTCGTGTTCGTGTCGTGTTTTTTAGTGTAGTGTTTCGTGCCGCCCGTCGTGTCTGGCCCATCTGGACATCTATAGTTTCTCAGTTCTACAGTATAGTGGGTCCTATTTACATGCGCATAAAATTTATGCGCTGAAAGTGTGCATTCTTTAGGTAAAAACATTTTGTATTTTGAAAGCATCTACAAAGGCCGCTGCCGAGCTGGGAGTCGGACCATTTCATTGTCTGGTCATGTACATGAGTCCACGTACGAAGAGCCAGCACAGCAAAGCCCATCTCGTCAGTTTCCGGATGCTCGCAAGCTGCCTTTGACAGAAACAGTGCCTTTCTGCCTGCCCTTTCATGGACGGCCTCTTTCCTGGTCCGCCCATGCGCTCACATCAGCTCGCCGACGACGACCTTTCGCCCCCATCCTGTCAACGTGAGACCGGGATCGCCACACACCTGTTACGTTCGGCACTGCTCCGACTGGACTGGAGCCCAATCGATCCTGAGGAATGATGAACCGTTCGGGTCTGCGTTGTGCGTTGATTGTCTGAGGTCCAAGAAAGTCTCTCTCTGCGACCGGCCAGAAATGAAAATGACCCAACCCAAGTCGATGTCGATCCAAATGTGTACACGGACTGTGTGGTGTGCTGAGCGAGTCCGAGGGATGCGACGTGGCTGGTTCAACGCGATAGGGACCAGTGTGCTAGCTTTCGCCGAGCAAGAGTTTTTACGTGCAAACTTCCAAGAGCATTGACGAACCGTGGGAAAGCTAGCGTGTCTAAAAGTTGTACAGGCAGCGGAAGAAATTATAAAACGCAAAGGAACCCATTACCCATGGACTGAGATGGTGAGATGCCAGTATGCCACCCCAAAACGCACGGATAAAGGTTTCCGGTGTCGTTTGTGCTCGCAAAGTCTGTACTACTATGTACTGGTTGGCTGAGACCGTGAACGATAACAAGCTAGCACTTCTTGGACGTTTGTAACACCAGCACTTCTTTTCCCTCTTACTAAATCATATGGCAGCGCTCGTGCCGGATTGTTCAAAAAAAAAAAAAGAGAGCTAGCACTTGGACTGCCAAAAGACAGCTGGGGGGCCTGGGGGTCGGGGGTGGATGCACCGGATCCCTGTCGGTCTGGGGTAGGGGCATCCATGCGGGAGCCGGCAGGAGATGGCACGGACCGGAAGCTCTCCGCCCGTGATCGCACGGCCGATGGGAAGGCAGCGGTGGGCGGCTGGGCGCTAGCTAGCTCAACCCCGTGGAAAGCGCGAGGGCGTGGCGCCAGTAGCCGCCGGCGTCGAGGCCGTATTCCCGAGCCCCGATGTGGCGGAGCCGGCACGCGTGCTTGGGGCTCGCCGGGATGCTCGCAACGTGGCACGCCGTCGTGTCGGACGCGCACGCCGGCCGTCCGGCAAGCCCGTTGGTTCAGAGGCAAGCCGGAGCCGACCGGAGTACGTGGGAATGACTGTACCAACGTCCTGGTGGAAACGGTGGTGGATCGGTGTGTTAGTCAAAGTCAAATGGGTGGGCCAGCGGGACGATGACACAATATTAGCCCAACTTCCTCCGCAGAACAGAACGGGCCCTAACCTAATGTAAATCTGTTAGGCAGGCCCGGCCCAAATTCCTGCACCTGCTGCATGCAAGACGGTCCTTTTTTTTTTGGAAATTTGTCCACAACACACTACCAAAGCACGGTTTTGTACGGAGCACACTGAAAAATCGAATTTGTCTCCAACACACCGTGAAAGTTTGCTTTGGTTTGTGACACACCGCACATGGTAAACTGATCATTTTCAGCTGAGAGGAAGGGTAAAAGGACCCTTTTGCCCTCAGGTCCACCTGTCAACTTCTTCTCCCACGCCTTCCCCTACCTCTCCATCGGCCTCTCTCTTCTCTCTCCAATGCCACCCACTAATGAATCAGCGCATTCGACGCAGCTGAGCGCTTGCTGCACCTGCCCGTCGAGCATCAGCCTAAGCGGCAAATGTGCAGATCGCCCCTTGGCTCAACACTCGCCCCCGCAGCCCCTGCTCGCGGATCAGAGGACGCCCCTGCACGCATGGTTAGGGAGGAGAGACGGTGGAGAGGCAGCTATTGAGGTTACTGTGCCAGGGGCGAAAGCGAGGCTCTCGTAGCGACGACGAGTGAAGGCGTGAAGCAAGCAACCTGGCTATCATCAGACCTACTCAGTTCACTCATGCTTATGAAAGGTCGCGTTTTTTGGACCTCGTGGCAAGGATTTATTCATCCCTTGGTTAGGCTTTTTGCAGTTGTAGTTTTTCATTGGGTTGTGTTTTGAAGGTTGGCAACGAGTTTGGTCCTTTTACATTTAGAGTTGCTTTATGTGGTGTTTAGGTTGTCAGGTTGTGAATTGCCTTGTTGTTGTAACCTGTTGGGAGTTGTGGTTGTAGCTTTGTACCCAGTCTGGGTTTATTCTTCTTTTTAATATAATCCGGCAGCTCTCCTGCCTGGTTTGTTTCAAAAAAAAACAAGTCGCGAAGAGCCAAGAACATGCGAGGAAAAATATGACTGGAGGCCTGAGGACAAAAGGGTTTTTTGGCACTTCCTTCCAGCTGAAAACGATCAGTTTACTCGGTGTAGTGTGTTGCAGACAAAACTAGGTTTTGGTAGTGTGTTGGAAACAAAATCGACATTCACGGTGTGCTCTACACAAAAACATGTTTTTGCGGTGTGTTATGGATTTTTTTTGTTTTAATACAATTTTTAACGTAATTACAAAGTAATATCTCAGATTTAAAAAATTTCAAAAATGTACCCTATCGTCTACCTAATGGACGAAATTTAAATTTCGTCTATCCATTGGACGAAATCTAGGGATTTCATCTGTCCGGTGGACGAAATTTAATTTTCGACTATTGAGTAGACAAATATGCATGACGAAATCTATAATTATTAGATGAAATATAGATTTCGTCTGCTCACTGTTTAGCAGCTTAGTGATATATGTCATATCAAAAAGAAATGCATGGAAGCTAGTGTTCAAAATTTGTCAATCTTTATGCAAGCAAGATACTTGACTTATGGTTCATATGCATTCAGTTGTTAGAGCAATGACGATGCCTATCTAAGACAAAACCTTGCAAAGAATGTTCAGATCAAAATCGCAAATGGTTCAGCTATTAACATCTGTAATGATTCCACACCATTGCAAGCTGATAGAGTTATAAAATTGAGCTTTGATTATTCATTTCTTTCTTTGGCCCTGGTTGAAATACAAGGAGTACTTGTTCAAGATAGTCTTAAATATAGGAACTGGTTCCTGCCGAACTGGCGGTAAAGTTTTTGAACCAGCTCACATCACTGACCAGTGGCTATCTTGAGAAACATAAAGATGTGTTCATATTAGTTTATGTAGATCGGTTAGGCTTATATGTGCTCGCACCATCAAGTTCTCTGGAACAACAGGATAGTCATGTGACTAATTTGCAACATGATAGTCATAGGTTCTGTAATCAGGATACTAAGCTGGTAAATTTCGTCTGCTCACTGGACGAAATCTAGTGGGTAGACAAAATCTATATTTCTGTATATTTTGTATATTTTTGTCTACTCAATAGATGAAAATTAAATTTCGTCCACCGGATAGACGAAATCCCTAATGGGTAGATGAAATTTAAATTTCGTCTATTGGGTGGACGATAGGGGTACATTTTTGAATTTTTTTGAATATGAGATATTACTTTGTAATTACGTTAAAAAATTGTATTAAAATAAAAAAAGACATGCTGCCTGCAAGACAGCATGCTAGCAAGTAGCAAGACAAGACAAGGACGATTTCTGATTAACTCTCTCTTGAGCTAGCATGATTGGTCGGTTTGGACAGGTGATTAGCCGTGTTGAAGCCAAATAGAAGATGCTTGGCACCTGCCATTGGACTGTTAGGCGGATTTTTATCGTTTACAGGCATCAGAATCAATGATTAGCAGTAAGAGGATCAATCAATCAATCAGTTTTTATACGAAAGCATACCAGAGTAAGAGCCTGCAGCCATTTGGCTAGCAGCGCTATGTGGTGGGTCGCTCGGTAGAGCGCCACCCGCCCGCGTTCGATTCGCGTTGGGAACGAACGTGCGCGTCGCAACAGGGATTTTCCCAGAGGGGACCGGGGCTGTGGGGTGCGTGTGTAGGTGTATAGATGTGTGTCTGAGTCCCGGTAGACGCGTTTCGAGACTGCTCGAGTAGCCTCACCTGTGTTCGAGCGTGCGGTCAGCATAGGTGCCCACTTGAGTTCTTAATGGCGGGCCAGTTCCTCCTGGCAAACTTCAAAAAAAAAAAATGTGAACTACGCTGTACGAGACTTCAACTGAAGCTTGCTGCACGAGAGTGAGGAAACAGAACGGAAGCAACAACGGCGGTTGAAGAGCCAGCGCCAAGCGACGGTGATTTCCCCTCAGTTGCAGTACATGTTTTGTTTCCTGCGCACACTACTAGATTTGCAAAAATCACCGAGAGTTTCATGTAGGTGGGCGACGGGGATGCACGATTACGATCTGATTTTGTCTAATGGCCGACGGTAATTTAGCCTAGCCGGAGTTATTGCTGAGCGTGAGCATGGCAATCACCGTCGAACATTTGCCGACCAAACAAAAGCGACGAGAAATCAATCAGTAGATAAAATAACTGGCCACCGTCGGCCATTTTATTAAAAACCCCTGGGCAAAAGCGGAGAGTCTTGCGCTTCCAGAATGGAACTCAGCTTTCCTTCATTGCAAACTAGACAATGCAATTCCTTTCCTTCTGAACATATTCCTTCCAATCTTCGTACGAAATTCCTTTTTGATCTAAACAGGCTCTGATCCCAAGCAGAAACATACGGAGTAAACCAACTTGACCCCATAAACCATGAGCCAGCCAACAAAAAACAGAGATGACTCCGGACTCTCCAAAACCACCAAAGACGGTTGGATTTGAGAACAGCGAACCCGAGGCCGCCGGAGCCGGGGGTGACGGGGGTTGTCGAGGTGGGAGGGGTTAGGGTGGTGGCGGGCGGCAGAGGAGGCCGGAGGCCGCCGGAGCTAGGGCCTACGGTTGCATCGGGGGGCGTCGAGCTCGTCAGGTTAGCGAGGTGGCGGCAAAGGCGATCAGAGGTCGTTGGAGCCAGAGGGGGCGTGGAGGCGGGCGGGTTAGGTAGGCGGCAGCGGAGGCGGCCTCTCCGATAGCCGAAACTATGGGCAGCGTGGTGGGCGACAGGCTAAAAAAAAGGTTCGACGAGGAAGAAGTCAAAAAAGGAAGGCGCCGGGGGGGTCACATGCTCCTCCATCGCGCGACCCGTCGCGCGTTAGTCCACTCCATTTGGGATTGCAGTCAAAATGTTAAAGGACAGCAAGTGAGGGCGAGATGAATCCAAAAATGAAGTGGCTTTCCATCAGCAAAACAGCTCACGTCAACATAGTTAGTCTCCTAAGATTTTGCCTTTAAGGTTTGAACAGAGCTCTTATCTACGAGTTCATGCTAAATGGAATAGCACTTTATGATATAACTATTGGAATAGCACGAGGCAAGTATCTTGATTGGGGTTGCAACACATGAATTGTGCGCTTTGTTCGGCTGGATCAAGAACTATCTCCCCAGAGATTTTGGTTTGGCAAAGTTATGTCAGCACAAAGATAATCAAATTTCCATCTCAGAAGCACGAGGTACAGGGGTGTTTAGATGCCAAATCTATTTTAAATTTGAAGCACCTTTTGGAATTTTGGATCTAAACGGGACGTTGGGGGAGGGGGGGGGGGGGGGGGGGGGGGCATAGCCCCCCTACTAACTAAAATCTATTGATGAATAAAGGGAGAGTTTAAGGAATAAGAAGGGATCACCAACCCTCCATGCCTTCCTATTTTTGACTTCGCCATTGCCCCTGAGGTACTCTCACAATACTGTGGACAAGTTAGCTGTAAGTGTGCCGTATTTAGCTTTGAGATGATGATCCTTGAGTTGGTAGGAGCAAGAAACAAACCCGAAGCTAGAGCAAATAGCACAACCAAGTACTTCAGTGATAGTTTGCATATCATCACGGTGATGACTAGCCTCACCTGGAAGTTCATCTGGGACGCAGATGGGAAGCACTACGCGCGTGATTTCACGGGCTGATGGGCAGGCCGTGGTGGCGGGCGCTCACCCGTGGAAAGGCAAAGCGCAAGGGCGTGGCGTCATTACTCATTAGGGCACCAGCAATGCTTATGGGCCAAGTGGTCTTTATAGGTGGGCATAAACAGTAGTCTTTAGTTGATGTCTAGTCCGCTATGTTTGAGGCCTGCTTGGCCTGTAAGGTGGGTCCCACCGAAAAGTAAAAAATCTCTACCATCTCAAACCGCCCGATCCCCTTCTCTGCCCCTTTGTGTTCTCCTTCCGCAGACCGAAGCCCCCGCATCTTCTCTTGCCCCGCACCCCCACGACAGTCTCCATTGCTAGAGGCGGAGCATTCACCTGTCCCCTCCTTCTCTCCGCCCAGATCGGCCTTTCTCTATGCAAATCGAGCCGGAATCGACTCCTCATCTTGTTCACCCCACTTTGAAGGTCTCTTCCCCAAGCTAGACATCCCCGCAGGCCAAATCGAGGTGTTCCTCCCCAAGCTCGCATCAAATCAAGCAGCAACAATGGTCCTGAAGTAGCCGTTCTCCTGCACCATTGGCGATGACACGGCCCAGCTGGGTGCCTCGCCAGACGAGGTGGGGCAGGCGGCGGTGGCAGCGACGCTCCATGGACGACACAAACTCGCAGGGAGGCGGGGTAGGCGACGGCGGCGCTCCATGAACGGGAGGGAGGCGAGGCGAGCAGGGAGGAAGGCAGGACGGCGCAGGGGAAGGAAGTGGAAGAGGGAGTGGCCGCAGTGAAGACGGAGAGAGAGGAGAGCAGCAGAACAAGAATTGTTTTTTACAGCTTATGGCCGGTCCGCAGCGCTATGGGTAGCTTTAGTTGTTTCTTTGCCTACTATCCGGTTCCACAATGGTGAGCCAGTCTTTATAGGTCTATAAAGACCACTTTTTCCTACATTGTGGCTGCCCTTAGCCGTCGGCGCGAGTGGGCCTAGCTCATCGAGGCTGTTATTCCCCGAGTCCCGATGTGGCGGTGGAGCCGGCACGCGTGCTTGGGGCTTGCCGGGATGGTCGCAGCGTGGCACAACGTCGTGTCCGTTGGTTCAGAGACAGGTCGAAGCCGATAGGAGAACATACGTGGCTATGCCCTTGTTTAGTTACGAGACGAAATATTTTCACCCATCACATCGAAGGAGAATCTTAAATGAATGGAGTATTAAATGTAGACGAAAAATGTGAAAAGTTATATGGATAGGCTGTAAATCACGAGACGAATCTAATGAGCCTACTTAATCCATGATTTGCAATAGTAATGCTACAGTAACCATCCACTAATTATGGATTAATAACCCTCTAATTACCATCGTTAGATTCGTCTCGAGATTTCCAATCTATCCATATAACTTTCCACCTTTTTCGTCTACATTTACTACTCATAAATTGATAAAATCATAACCCGAAATATTTTCGCCAAAAAGTTTTCAGGAACTAAACACGGCCTATACCAATGACCAGTGGACGACGGTGGTGGTCTACTGTGTTAGTCAAAGTCAAATGGGCGGCCCGACGTGAAGAGCGGGCCCTAACGTAATGTAAATTTGTTAGGTAGGCCGGGCCCAAATTCCTGCACCTGTTGCCATACTGTTTTTGGCCTTGTTTAGATTTTCTTTAAAATGTAAAAAGTTTTTACCTAGAGAACTGTGTTTCTCTCTATGCACGCGACCTAATGTATAAAGTTTTCTCTTGATACACGCTTCCCAGCACATAAATATTTTGCATTGTGGAGGATCTTGTTCTTTTGTTTTGGAAAGACACCCGCCGCAATACAGTCACAGGATGATTTCTGACTTTTCCTCTCTTCAGCTATCATGATTGGTCGGTTTCAACGGGTGATTAGCCGTGTCAAAGCCAAATCGAAGATGCTTGGCCCTGTTTAGATGTTTCGCGAAATTTTTTTCGAGTATGTTCCCTCACATGCATGGCATATTAAATGTAGTCGAAAAAAATAACTCATTATATGGATGGAGTGTACTTCGCGAGACGAATCTAATGAGCCTAGTTAGGTCGTGATTAAACAATAAATTGCTACAGTAAACATGTGCTAATGACGGATTAATTAGACTCATTAGGTTCGTCTTGCGATGAACTGACATAATCTGTAATTAGTTTTGTAATTAGTCTATATTTAATACTTCAAATGCGTGTCCGACATACTGTAAATTTTTTTCGCGAAACATCTAAACGCGGCCCTTGGCACCTGCCATTGAACTGTGAGGCCGAAAGAGGATCGAAAGCATATACCAGAGAAATGAGCCGTGACATGCAGTAGCTGTCGATATATAAAGTGTGAATATTGGCCCGTAGTCGTAGCAGCAACGCGATGAAACTTCATAACTGACAAATCCTCCTCAACGCGAGTCTAATCCAAGGCCATACTATTGTCCCCGTCATCACTTGCCTTGTCCTGTTGCTCTTGAGCACCACCCGAGAGCTGCATTGGCTCGTACGCCATATCGTCCGTCAAAGTGACCCCAATCTGCAGTTTTCAGGGGTACAGCATCTGGAACTCGCCTGGCCGTTTCAGGTCCCGGTCCCGCTTGACACCTGCGCGCTGCGCCCAACAAAATGGCCCCTATGTCAGTGCAAACGAGCTTGGTGCAGAAACAACCGAACCTGCACAAATCCCTGCTCGGATTCAACCATTTCCCCATAAAAAAAAAAGCTACTACTACGCAGCACCAGTAAGGGCAAAGGCAGGTAATGCTCGCATTTACGGCCAAGCAAGTCGCAGACGACGATGCCCCGCCAGGGGTCAACGAAGCCGATCACCTTGCAGAAACCTTGCTGCTTGTTCATGGAGTCGTAGAGACAGCGGTTGATTGGTTGAACCTCGCAGACGGGTCGTAGAAGTGGCCGCCGTCGTCTGCGTGTGTGCTGACGGGGCCACCCTCGCCGACATAGCAGCGGGGGAGAAGGGCGTGCATGTTAGCAGTAGGGTAGCAGGGATAGATCAGAGAAGGGAATTCGAGATAGAAGCAGCAAGAAATTGGGGATCGAGGAAGAACAGAGAAGCAGCGCAAGCAGCTTACTTGAAGAAGAAGATGAATAATTGTTGATTACATAATATCTGATAATCTCTCTCCCTCACGCTACCAGCTATATGTAGCTAAGACGTTACACGGGCTGAGCTCCCGAAAGAAAGGCACGCAGGCCCAAACGAATATAAGCCCAATACGAAGGCCCACATGTAGTTGATCCTAACATTCCCCCCTTCTTAAGAAGCAGCTTGCCCTCAAGCTGCTAAACTCGTGCTCCTTCAACCTTTTGAACTAGAGTCTTCAAGGATCTTCGATAATAAGATCATAAAATTCAAGTATCAGAACTCCAGGATCAGCCATTTGCTTGTAGATGACTTCAGCTTGTTTCAAATTGTTGCTGGCATATGATGCGAAGTGAAAATCAGCAAACCATATTGTTGAAATAGCACGCCAAACCCAACACACAAGCAGACATAGGAACCAAGGCAATTCCCATTGTACACATAGAAAATATTTCCAGTCCTTGTTGTAATTGCATCTATCAAAAGGGGCATTTTCAAACAACCACTGAAGAAAATCCGCCAATAACCATTGACAATCCCACTTGCATGCTGCAGATACAAGGAAAATATTACCATGCCAAGCAAGAACCTCTTTACTGTTGAAACAGACAAGGCACTCATAGCATCCAGAACAATATCTAGCAGGAATCATAGCATCCGGAACAGCCCCATGGTGATCAACCATACAGTACTTGGACTGAAGAAACTCACGAAGTATCAACAGTATCATCCAATGACTAGAAACACTGCCAGCTTCACAATCCAAGCATTCAGGCAGCCACAATATTGAACACTTGGATGGATCCAACTTCAAATTATCAGCAGTGTCAATGGCTATACCCATAGGCAATGCATTTTTGAAGAACTCAATCCACTTCCTCGAACTGAATTCCCAACTGAGAGACTGCATCAGATATCTATCCCTTGACATCGACAGAGAAAGGGATGTATGCAGACTAATAGCAGATGTAACGCATATGAACAATGGCAACCGCTGAAACATCCCAATGAAAATAGGCCATAACTCAAGAACCTTTTTCTGTATGAGATACCAATCAATACATTGACATCCCAAGAACTGTGACCCATCGGGTGGTGGCCAAGGGGCTTGGAACAATACATTCAGTTGACAGAACACCAAAATCTGAACCTCTATTGCAGAAACAATAACTTCCATTGGAAGTATGTTAACCCGATGCACAACAACAAAATACTTCAATAAAAATTGCCAAGGAATTTTCCAAGGAATCCATAGCACAAAATCAATATATTTGGCTTCGTTAATCTGCAACTCACACTGCACAGGTGGTGGCCAAGGTATTTGCACAGTAGCCTGACCACAACAAACATTCCAGTAAGGCTGCTTAAGGAAACTAGCCATTAACCATCGGCAATTCCACTTGCATGACTGAACTTGCTCATGATGGTAAGTAAATAATAGCCAAAACACTTCTGTCATAGCAGTTTGCATAGCAACAAGAGATGGTACTGCCCTAGAATTGGACAATCTCCCCTTATCATGAAGCAACCCACCAACTGAACCAATTAATAACCAAGGAAATTTACAAGGGATCCAAAGGACAGTCCAATGACCAGCAAAATAACCAAAAGATGGCCATGGTATTGGTCTGAGTGGATTACCAGCATCCTGCATAAACCATTGTATAGGTGGCGGCCACGGTTGCCTTAGCTGCCCATCACCCAAACCACAAATAAAGTACTGCCATAATCTTAAGCAAGGTTGGGCAGTATCAGTGGAAAAACTCTGACAGCAGGGCAAAGGAGGAGGCCATGGTGGCCTTTGCTTAACAACATCCTGACCATAACAAAATGACAAGCCTAAACTGAGATACGACTGAATAGTGTCACTGAGCAATATATTCTTGTTCTGCAAAGGGGGTGGCCAGGGTCCTATGTCCAACACATAAGCAGATAATAGCCATGGCATCAATAGACATTGACTGGTCATCCCTACCAACACCTCAGAACCCTCATGAACTTTAGTGGCAAAATGCAACAGAACAATACCATTTGAGAGAGATGGGGCCATTGAAGTGATATACCTTGGCACTTGCATAGAGCAATCATAGATGGCCAATGGATCATCAGGGGCATTGGAGCTCTTCTTGTCAGTACCCAGAGATGAATCAACAGCAGGTGCTGAAATGAATGTCGGCACAACACTGAAGGGCTTTGGCACGGTGATGTCGTGGCTGAGGCATTCTGTCGAACACTTGGAGTGCGGCTTGGTGGGGGTTTCCTCCTCTGCACCCAGCGCTGCTGCTGCTGCTGCTGCTGCGATGTTAACAGGCACAGGCGTCAAGGTGTCCTTTGTGGGGGTGGGAGGTGTCGATGGTGAACCCAGCGCTGCTGCAATGTTGGCGGGCGCAGGCGTCGGGGTGGGAACTTGCGTCGAACACCTTGCGGGCGTGTAGCCGGCGGTGGTGTCCTCCGTGGAGGTGTGCAGCGCTGCGGCATGCTCGCTGACGGTGTTGACGATGATGGTGTCACTGAACGTCGATGAGGCTGCTGCAGGTGAAGGAGTCACCACCACAGCAGTGGCGGAAGGCGGATGCTCGCTGGAGGCCTCCTGGCTTTGATGGGCAGCACCACTAGAAGAGAACCACGTCTCCAATTTCGCGTCCAGTGCCTCAAATCGCTTGGACAACGCCTGGAGGATGAGCTCTGTGTCTAGAGACATGGCGATGCGGTGCGGTTGAGGCGGGGCATTGAGGATAGTAGTTTCATCCTCGTCCGCAACTCGAGCCGCTGGAGTTGGGGAACTTGTTGTGGGCAGGGACGAGATGGTTGCCGGCGAGGATGTCGCGGGCGAAGTAGTGGGCGAGGACATGGTGGTGGCCGGCGGTGAAGTAATTTCTGGCGTTGCAGAAGGAAGTAGATCGGCTGCAGCCTGGGCAGCCAAGCACTGCGAGATGTTGCCGCAACCCCACTTAATCTCCATCTGACAACAACCATCATAGATATGTCGGCCATGCAATGCCCCAAAGGCTTCGGCAGCTTCGAGCTTGGATTGGAAAATCACTTGAGCCTCCACATGCTCAACGCCCATACACACAGAAACTTTCTCTACCTTGCCAAACCGACCAAAAATTTGATGGAGGACAGATGCAGGAACAGGATAGCACACCTTGTGGATGGTGACCTCCAGCATGCGATTTGGAGACCGACACTCTGCGAACTCGCTTCTGGTCATTTCATCAAACATGTTGCGAGCGAACATCTCCGGGTTGTTCCCCTTCCTCGAATCGGACCTCATGATGCAGAAACACCGGGTGGAATGGACGTGGGGAAGATCAAGGTCGGGAACGGGGCTGGTCTAGAGATAGGGTTTGGGAGGAATTTGGCAGAAACACCAGGAACGAAATCAAATCGTGCTGAAAGGCAAGTATCACTTCCAGATCGAAACTGCGCTACCCGATTGAGTCACAGGAAGGGATTGACCACGATTTCTCGCGCTCATCAATCCAATTCCATACACGGCTCAATCAGACGGCAAAAATCGAACAAATCGAACACTGGAAGTTGGATCGGGGTAGCAGAAAATATGGCAGAGGAGAGGAAGGGAAAGCAAGATCAGCCAAGGATCGAGTGTCTCTGATACCAATTGTTAGCAGTAGGGTAGCAGGGATAGATCAGAGAAGGGAATTCGAGATAGAAGCAGCAAGAAATTGGGGATCGAGGAAGAACAGAGAAGCAGCGCAAGCAGCTTACTTGAAGAAGAAGATGAATAATTGTTGATTACATAATATCTGATAATCTCTCTCCCTCACGCTACCAGCTATATGTAGCTAAGACGTTACACGGGCTGAGCTCCCGAAAGAAAGGCACGCAGGCCCAAACGAATATAAGCCCAATACGAAGGCCCACATGTAGTTGATCCTAACACTGCAGTGGCGATAAAGTATGTGTGGCGGTCAGCGTCCTCGAGCCGCGACAACGAGGGCCGCCCGTCGCCGGCGCCGGAGGCGTTGTAGACGAAGTAGTTGCGGCTGCTTGGGTAGCCGCGGAGCGAGAGGCGGAAGAGGACGAGGTCCGCCTCCCCCGCGGCGTCAACGGTGGGCTCCATGGCTAGATCGGCCTGCGGCAGGTCGGGGCACCAGACGCAGGATGTAGGGACGAGCGGCGGCGGCGGCGGCGCCGTGCAGAAGGTGGCCCAGATCGCCTTGCCGTTGCTCATTTCGGCGTAGGCGGAGGTGGCGTTCTCGCGGTCGGCGACGTAGGCGTGCACAGCCTTCACCGTGGTTCCGCCCCTGCGTGCAGGTCGAGGAGAACCCATAGAACATTGCTGGGAGGGTGGCCGTGCGCAGGCGGATGAAGGGAGGGGTCTGTGGACACCCCGTTGCTCATTGCTGATTGGATCTCGGAGAGCCTCGGAGGGGGCGGACCGGCGGAGAGGAGACTCGGCAGCGGCGGCGAGGGATCAAGAGAGAAACATCTGCATGCTACTATGATTTGAGCGGGGGAAAATTGGGTTGGGCCGTGGGCCGTGCTGAACTACGCTGTACGACGAGACTACAAGAGATTTTTCAAAATTTCTCCAAAAAAAAAGAGATTTTTCAAAAGGAAAAAACTAAATCGCGTCGGGTCGCACGACCCATTTTCAAAGGCGGTGGGTTGTCATTAATGATTTAAATAATGCTTGTTGTACTCATTAACTACGTCAGGCCATAGGGAATAGCTTGCTGCAATGCCATGGACAGTAAATTGCAACTAACGTGTCTCATTATTTATTTGTTCGCTAATAAATGTGATAACTTTCTTTTAAATTGTCTATTTTCAACTCCGTTTGCACCATTGTGTTCCTCGTGATGAGAACTACAAAACTAGATCAATGATGCATATATTTCGAAGTAGTTTTTATACAGTGTCAACTAATGTTGAATAGTACTAGCTAGTTATATATTAAGTTTGTAACAACTTATATATAACATTTCAAAAAACTATATACATAAATTGCGACAAAAATAATTTTACATGACGATTATTACTTACATAAAGTTGTTACATTGTATGTATATAAGTCAGTACGTTGCTGATATATATAACTTGTTGCATTACCTCCACATAAGTTGTAATAATATAGAAGTTGTATAAATTCCCTACTTAATTTGATACTAACAAGTTATATGAATCTTGTACTAAAGTTAATGTGTACTAGACATAAGTTATGACATTGCACAACATAAGTTGCTACACCCCCTTGCATAATTTTTATTGGATAAAAAAATTGCTATCTTCAAAATACTATATAAGTTGCTACATAATTCTTACATAAGTTAGTACTATGCATTCACATAAGTTGCTAGTCATATAAAACGACTTCGAAATATATTAAATATAGATCTTGTTTTATAGATCTCGTCATAAGAAATACAATAGTGCAAACGGATTTGAAAACGGAAGCTTGACGAGAGAATAATGGCCATTTAAAGAAAATGTAACTATTTTTCTCGTCGATATCACCAGTGATGTCATCCAGAAAGCGACGTTTTGTGTCTACTACGTGCATAGTGTGGTGCCACTAGTGTTATGCAAGCCATTCGCGCCAATAAAAAAAGACATGTAGCAGTACAAGATAGGGTCGCGCGCTATGCGACTCGTCACGCGTTAACTCGGTCCTTTTCAAAAGTAAAAAAAGAAGCTTGCTGCACCAGGAGAGTGAGGAAACAGAACGGAAGCGAGCAGCGGCGGAGTCTTCGGAGAACCAGCGCCAGGCGGGCGTAATCTTGGAGAAGCCAGCGCCAAGCGACGGTGATTTCCTCAGGCCCTGTTCCTGTTCAGATGTTTCGCGAAATTTTTTTCGAGTATGTTCCCTCACATGCATGGCATATTAAATGTAGTAAAAAAAATAATCCATTATATGGATGGAGTGTACTTCGCGAGACGAATCTAATGAGCCTAGTTAGATCGTGATTAGACAATAAATTGCTACAGTAAACATGTGTTAATGACGGATTAATTAGACTCATTAGGTTCGTTTTGCGATGAACTGACATACTCTGTAATTAGTTTTGTAATTAGTCTATATTTAATACTTCAAATGTGTGCCCGACGTACTGTAAATTTTTTCGCGAAACAATCTAAACGCGGCCTCAGTTGCAGTAGATGGTTTGTTTCCTGCGCTTACACAATGGAACTCCGCTTTCTTTCTGAGACGCGGTACCAAAATGTATTTATTCCTATCATCAAAACAGGAACCCTGTTTCAAGCAACACGTCCAGGAACCCTGTTTCAAGCAACACGTCCATAAACTGCTGCTTCTCAAACTACTACTCCGTATTCCATATAAATAGTGATGTGAGTCTCACCGTACAATGCTGCATTTGTCAGTACAAGTGCTCGCCACTATCAGAGTCAGACTATACCTAGCAGAAACATAAAGCGGGGGCTTTGACATGTACCGTAACAAAAACCAACTTGATCCCAAAAAGCATGAGCCAGCCAACAAAAAACAGAGATGACTCCGGACTCTCCAAAACCTCCATCCAAATCCAACCCTGCACCGTCTTGCTTTTCCAAAATGCAAAATGCTTCCACTACCAACATTTAAGAACAGCGGTAGGGAGAGGTGAGTCAATACGCGAACCACCACCATTGCTCTGTGCTGCGGACCGCCCCATCGATCGGCACCACCTAGCAAAGGTCACTAATGTTTCGCGCGGGTCGTTCTTGACTCAGGCTGGTCACCAGATGTTCCCTCCAGGCCAAAAGTCTCATGCTCCCAAAATCAGACCTCGCGGTGAAGCGCCTTCTTGATCTTCTCGATGGTACATGAGATGAGGCTGTTCACGGTGTCCATTGACTCCACGGTGATCTTTGCAGTGGGCTGGCTGTTGACAAGGATCTGGAATGCAACCGTGAGCAACGATCCGCTTGTCTCATGCCCACCTCCACCTGTGCAAGACCCCCCAGGCAGAATGGCGAAACCGGACGGCAAGAGTGCCACATTAGCCGAGTCCCCTCCACACATCACAAGCTGCATTGCCGCGAACTCCACAGGGGCGTACACAACCATCGCACCAGATTTGTCAATGCACGTCTCTTGAAGAATCAACATGCTGCACATATCGGTGTTTCTAGGCTGTAAACAAAAGGCAGGCTATTAAGGTTAAAAATTTTATAACATCAATGGAAACAGGAAGAACAGATAAATTCTACTGCACTTATAGATTCTCTTTCTATTAGTGCAGGAGAGTGGCACTATTTATTTGAAAAGGAACATCTTTATGTTAACCTGTCTAGTGATGTTACTCAGAATGCAGAAGGCGGAATAAAAATTTCATTTATATAAAAAAAAAGTGATGTTACTCAGAGATGGCCAGTTAAGAGCATCTAACAGAGTCTAAGATTGAAATTTCATCATGTTCAGCATTTGTCACTACTACATCCGAAAGTGTAGTGACAAATACTGAACATTCTTTCCTTTTCTTTTTTGCAAGGACATATCAACACATTCTGTCATTGAACAACTTATGAACACAAGTATGACATACATTGAAAGTGCGATCAAGAAGTATGTGTCATAGGATATACTCACATCAGCTCTCAGTAGAGTTACAGAGTTTCCATCCAGTTGCCCCTTGGCAATGTGTACCATCTGCTGCACAGGGCCATTACCGAGGATGTCCCATTCAGCACGCAGCCCCTCATTGCAAAGGAAATTGAAGAGCTGCTCAGGTGTCACAGGCATCCAAACTGCTGTGGCGGCACTGAGCACCACACCTGGTGGCACCCCAGGTTCATCCACACTAATTCGTACCATGACACGAATATCTTTCCACATGCTGCCTATTAAGCCATTCACTTTGCTCCATTCTGCAGATGATGCACCCACCCCTGCACAGAAGTCCTCCATCATCCTCTGCGACAACTTCATCAAGTTCCATTTCCCTTCTGGTGGAACCGCTATGGAAAGATTGAAACATTTACCATTCTGTTTCTAGGTTGCAACACAATCAAGGTACAGCTCTTATGTGTTATAAAATTTTCTATACCTGATGAGTCATGCTCTGGCACTGTAACTGATGACATGAGGGTGGCCAAGCACGCGCACTGGCGTTGCAGTGTTGCAAGCCACCGCCCTGCACCAAGGGCGAGCCCAGAGCGCAAAAGAGGCTGGTAGAGCTGGTGCACGGATGCCTCATGGTATTCTGTATGCTCAACCCATGTGACCTACAGTGTAAATGCAACTTCATCAGTTAGCACATCAAAGCGTGCCCACATGCAAATGTCTTGAGACGCAATACATCAGAGGAAGAGGATTGCAACACAATTCTACCTTACACTAGACTACAGCAGGTATACAAGTTAATTGGAACCCAATAAAGAATGTTTTGACTTTATCTTGCATAGAGTGAGAACATCTTAAGTTTGATAAGGAACAACTGATCTTTCTGGTCTGTGCACAGACACAGGTCAGGATATTTTAATTCAGCTCTTAACGATATGCTGAAAGAATGGCATAAAAGTAATGCAAAAGTATATTCTTCATGAAACCCTGAAACCATGTAACTACCACTGTAATGAGCTTAAGAGTTCATGTTGATATGATATGATTTGAGATCACAAGAATTTGATTAACAAAAAATGCTCAAGCACCTGTATGAATCAAGAACTTATATGAAATGGCATTTCTATCAGTAACAAATTCGTTTGAGTTCTACTAGTTTCAAGTTTAAAAAGTTGAAAACAAACACTTGGAATGCTACCAAACAATAGTGTCATGGTGGAAATGGAGGATTTGTATCCAACGATGATCCTTATGATTATCGAGTAGAGTAGAAAATCTCAGCCATTAATATGGTTATTAGGAGAAGTGCCAAAGTCATACTGATATACTGGGAGATGGCATTGGAAATTAGGGGCTTTCAAAATCTATGATAACCATGATGACATTGTAAGGATCTCATAGCCAACTAGCGGTAATCTTACCTGAAGTCTTCCAAAAACAAGAAAAGGTAAGAGAAATGTATGATGTACCTTGCAGCCATTGGGGGTCTCTTGCACCACACAACCTGAAGGCAGCCTGCGGCAATTCATGTTTGTAACTAGGCACTGATCCCTCTCCAGTCCATCAACGGAAACATCCACTACAGCCCACACACCCTCAGCAAGCTGATTGCAGAACCTAAGAAATGTCACCTCCCTTCTAGGGACAAGAGGTGAAAGCACTTGAAGCTCTGCCTGCATCTGTAGCAAAATGGCACAGAAAAGATGCCGATGTTATGCTTAACAGCAAGAACGGAATATACATGTTACGAACAATCAATGCAAAAGACCATTCAACACTCACAAGCAGCAATGCACCATCTCTGGTTCCCGCAGCCCCAGCTGTGATTTCCTGAATAGTTGATGCCTTGGCAACAATGCAAGAGAACATGTCTGACCACCGTCTCTGTGGCAACAATTCAATAAACTGTATGAGTTCAAATATATACAAGCAATAGCAAAACGAAGGGGGATTGTGGCACGGACAGAACCTCATTCATAAAGACCTCCACAAGAGAACCACTGTTAATGGCAACAATGCCAGAGTCCCTAGATGCCTCAGACACAAACCCATTAGGCTTTGCCCCAACACACAGTGAGAACATCTTCAAATACTCTTTCCAGTTTAGCGTCTCCATGGTCGGTGAGCCAGGTGAGGAAACGATCGGAATCCATAAGGGCTCATTTATCTGCGCCATCTTGACAAGCTCATCCATGGCCCTCATAGCAAGCTGAACGAACACAAACTTGTCAATGCTAATCATCGCCGATGGTATAGTCACCACAGGCATGGTCACTGTGCCCATTTGGCTGGGCACGCTGCCAGCAAGCTCAGAGACCGTCGAGACGGGCATCTCCCCGAGCAATGCCAAGTCCCTCATGCCCCCCTGGATGGACAGGATCTCGGCGTGCAACATGTTGTCCTCCTGGTTTAGCTGGGTGTGCTCTTTCCGCTCCTTTTGGTTGTTCCATGTCCAGCGCCATGCAAAAGGGAAAACTGTGTCAAGCACTGGACCAACAGCGCGAAGCAACGCGCGCGTGCCACCAAGTAGCTGGGATTTAATTTGGCCAGTTGCTTACCCTCTTGCGGCGGTACTGGAACCAGTACTGGACCTGCGATGGCTCCACGCCCAGGCGCATGGCCAGGTCGGCGCGCTGCTTCTCATCTGGGTGTTCAATTTCCTTGGAAAACCTGTGGCACATCCATCTATGCGTCAGCACAGGCGCACGCGAGCGCGGTAGAATGGCGACGAGTTGAGGAGGGGGTGCACTCACGCTTCGAACTGGTTGATCTGTTGCGGCGTGAAGCGCCGGTACTGCCTCTTACGCTTGCACAGTTTCCCATAGTTATCGTCCTCCCCACCGCCAATCGAGACGACGTCGAGGTGGCTGCTCATCGTCGTGGACAGATTCTCTACGCGCAGCTTGTCGTTCACCTGCTTCAGCAGCGCTTTGTTGTGGTGCTCCATTCGGTTCTTCCATGTCCAGCCGGCGCCATGGAGAAGCGAAAGCCGTGTCAAGCACCGCACCAACAGTGCAAAGCGAAGCAACGCGCGTGCCACCGTGAGCTGGGGTTTTGCCAGTCGTTGCTTACCTTCGGGCGCGTGCGGCGGTGAACGAACCAGCACGTAACTTGCCGCGGCTCCAGGCCCAGGCGCTTGCTCAGCTCGGCGCGCTCCTGCTGTTTCGGGCGCTCGTTTTCCTTGAAAAACCTGCGGCACAGCCACAACCATGATGCGTTAGCACAGGGGCACGACGCGAGCGTAGTAGAATGGCGAAGAATCGAGGCGGGTGGGCGCTCACGCTTCGAGCTCCTGGATCTGGTGCGGCGTGTGGCGATACCCCCGCTTCTTGCGCTTGCGCGGGTTCCCGTCCTCCTCGTCGTCCTCGCCGCCGCCGGCCAAGACGCCGTCGAGGCGGCCGCCCATCGCCGACCGGATGGCGTCCTCCGCCCCCGGCCCGCCCTTCGCGCTCCCGCCGCCGATGCCACAGCGGGCCACAGAACACGCCCGCCCGCGGCGGCGGCGCCCGCCGTCGGCCTGCAGGAAATCAACCACGAAACACACCCCGAATCACCCGGCCGCAGCGATGAATCCCACGCCGCACGAGCACAACAAAACACGAAGCGGGCCGGCGCTGGTGCGAGTACGTACCACGGCGAGGGAGAGGGCCGGTGACGACGCGAAGACGCCGCCGTACGGCGGGTACGGCACGGCAGCCGCGCCCCCGGCGCCGCCGAGGGTCATAAATGCAGGTTGGGGGTAGCGCAGTAGCCGAGGCGTGCGGCGCGGGGTGCGGATGGCGGTGGAGGAGAGGCCGAGGCGGCGAGCCGAGTACCTGAGGGACGGGAGTCACGGCCTCACGGGACTGGGCCGCGGCCACTGTCGTCTCTTCTTTTCTTGCTGGTCTCCACGCTAGGAGAACACAGGAATTTACTTCGAAAAAAAAGGAGAACACAGGAATGGAAAAAAAAAAGTCTGTTTGGTACATTTTATCAGATACAACATTGAATTCACGTACATGGCGTGTCACGTTTCAATTAAAACAATCCAAATTACATAAATTGTACGAATAGAATTTTACACGAACGGTCCTGAGAAAAGAGAGAAAGGAAACACAAATGCACGAGAAGCAAGGACTAAGAAGTTAGTAATATACGGAGTACAAAATAATACTAATGTTTACTCCCCCGTCCCAAAATAAATGCAATTCTAGGATTTGAAATTTGTCTCACAAAAAATGCAAATTTGACCTTCTAATCACAAAAGACAATCGTCTCCGGAAGCTTCTCGTACAAAAGACAAACCAATTACTAGATATTTCTTACAAAAGACAGGGGGTAATTTGGTAATTTTACTCATAACATTGGTTTATGTGTCTAAGTCTAGAACTGCATTTATTTTGGGACGGAGGAAGTATAGTACAATATGAGTATCACTAGATTAGTTATAAAATATATTTTTATATACTAAATATATTTAAAGACACGAATGTTAGTAATTTTTGGAACAAAATGCAACAATTGCAATCCCCATAAACTCATTACCCACAATTTTTGTAGCTAAACAATCAGCTTCCGAACAATTCCTTATTGGGATTGAGAATTGTTGGAAGGTTGAACAACTATCAGCTGAAATGGTTTACTGCAACCAAGAAACATAATTTTAGTCCTAAGAAAAAAAAGGACGTTCTTGTTACACTGCCACGTAAATTTCTAAGTCGTCTAGTGGACAAAGGCGTTTGGCTTGCCCCTTCACGCTGGGTGACTATATGCCGCACCTGCGGCATCTCGACTGCCGTCGCACAACCCCGCCCCCTCCACCTGCTGCCCCTGCGGCCGGCGGCTGCCGCCGCCGCCGCTCCCCTCACCTTTCCGACCCCGCACCTACCCTAACCACTTCGGTGCTGCTCCCCCGCGCCGGCCCCCACCATCGGCGGTCGGTGCCACCGCACCGCCAACTCCTGTCGTCGTCCCTGTCGGCCACCGACGAAGCTTGTCTCGCCCCCGCCGCCTACCCCTCCCACCGGTTATCCTCCCCTGCCCGGGCCGGCGGCGCTCCCGCGCCGCCGCGCCCTCCGCCGCCGGCCGAACCGCCGGCCCCAACCTTCCTCTAGGTCTGGGGGTCACTGGAGCTCCCCCCCAGGTCGCCGCCGGCCGCCCCGCCCATCGCCCACCCGCGCTGGAACCCTAACCCTAATTCGCGAGCGGCGGCAACGGCAGAGAAAGCGAGCGGCGGGGGAAGAAGAGTGGGCGACGAGAGAGATAAGGTGGGACCCGCTTGTCAGTGATGGAAACAGAGGGTGTGCGGTGGTTGTTTATGTGCCGCGTAATCCGTTGTGCGCTGGCTCAAGTAGAGAGGTGTTGGAATCGAAGATAGGAGCTGGTGAATCGAAGATGGGAGCAGACTTCGAATTCGGGGGATGATCAAATCGAAGACCGTCTTAATCTTAAAAAAAAAAATCGAAGACGGGCGCGGGACGGATTGCCGCGGCTACAGCCTACAGGCGCGCCCTGCTCTGCTGCTCCTTGAACACGCAAATGCGAGGGAATGCGACGAATCGAGCCGGGGGCGGCGCTCACGCTTTCAGCCGCTGGATGTGGTGCGGCATGTCGCGGTGGTACCGCTGCCAAGTGGCCGCTCATCGCCGACCGGCTCTCGTCCTCCACTCCTCTGCCTCGACCGCGTCCCTCTCGTTCCGCTGCGGCCTGGGTTCATGATCTGGGCGCGACTGCCTGGGCGTGATGCGCATCCGCCGTGTGCGTATGGTGTGGTGCGTGTCGTGTGCGTTCTAATTTCTACCTTCTACAACAGAGAATTGCGCCTATGTGTGATTCGCTCGCGTCGCGGCAGCCAACCATATATATAGCTTGTCTTCTTCCCTCGCACGGACGCTGTTTCGTGCCGAACGAACGCATCATTTCCACAATTGGCATTCGAGAACTGGAACCACATGTCATTGTCCAGCCATGCGTACGAGCTCGCGTACGAAGAAGAGCTAGCACGGCAAGCTGGCAGCTAATATAATCTCGTCGGTTTCCCGTTTCCGGATGCTCGCAAGCTGCCACACGCACGCCGAGGAGCTGCTCGCGTTGACAGGAACTGCTCCATGCATTCTGCTCTTTTCACGGAGGTCTCTTTCTTGGTCCGTCCGGCCGGCCGGCCATGCCGCCCTCGCCCTCGCCCTCACATCAGCTCGCCGTCGACGACCTTTCGCCCTTCCTGTCAACGTGAGGCCAGGCGCCCAGGCCTGCCACACACACGCCGATCTCAAGTCGAAGAAGAAGATTTTCGCCCTGGTTATCCGCCATCGTGCATCGTGTGAAGATTTGCCGCCACTTGTGCTGACCGGCACGCAGCGCCTTGGCGCCACCATGGAGGAGCACGCAGGCTGCCGCCGGCCAAACCCCCTCCAGCGCCCACAGCGACAGATCGACCAACAGCTAGCCATCGCGTTGGGGGTGGGAGGCGGGTCGAGCTAAGCGCGCCTACGCGTCAGGGTAATGGTGGTATCATTGGACCTGGCCACCAGCTCTCCTGACCAGATTAGCCCCACTGGAGCCGGTTTGGGTTATCATCACTTATCAGAAACCTTGGCAGTGTGATCTCCAAATCCTGTGTGCCAAAGCCAAAATGGGAGCTGCTATTCTAACTGCCCGTCTGTCCATGCCTAGAGCCCTATATATGTGGCTAGACATGTACTGGTGGGTGGTGGCCTTTCACACGCACAATGTAGTTCTTTCGAAGCCTGTTTTAGCTGCACTTCTTCTCTGCCCACACGTTAAGCTATCAGTTTTAGCACGCCCGATTCTATTTTTGGTCTCAATGCTCAGCGGCGGGCGGGTGGCAGTAAAAAAACCCCTCCCACAATTGTAAGGAAAATTGAATTTTGCATCAAAGCTGAGTCAGAGAAGGAGAAGCATGGCGCGGTAGCCTGCTGGCTCGACGAAATGTGGAATAAAAAGAGGCGACCTGAATCAAAGCCTCATCCTACCTCATCATCAAGCTGATGTCGGATAGTTTCTCTCCCCATTGAGGCTCACATCGAATCAATGTGGGTCATTTGTAAATTGAGATCGTTCGCAACCATTCGTGCCGTTTCAAGTCTTAACCCAGGACTCGGATGATCAAGAGTTGGCTCCGCTCGAAATGTACGTGATCTACGCGATCCATCGATCAAAGAAGAGTAGCGCGTGCACCGTGCACCAACAATCTTTCACTTTTTATCAAAAAAAAAAAAACTTTCATCTCCTCTCTGTCTGCAAGAAGGTGCTGCACTGCTGCTGCAGGCAAGGCCAGCCGGCCAGGGTGGCTGGCGTTGCATTGGCGTGCTGCAGGGCAGCAGCATTTGGATTCAGCAGGCCCCTAAGTCAGAGCTCTCTCACCTGCCTGCTCTTCTAATTCTCTGCAGCCCAAAACGGGAAAGTTGCGTGGTGCTCTGCACGGCCCAAAACGGCAAGTGCCAGCTCCTTGCCTTTGAATATGAAAGATCTCCACATGACGACATGACTGCGAGGCGAGCTCGAGTCCTGCAAGAGAGAGAGAGAGAGAGCGATCATGGCCGCCCCTGCGCGCTCCCTCTTCCTACTGTTCGTCGTTGCGGCGGCGGTGTTCCTCCCCGGTAAATGTTCCGCATCCACCGACGCCATCGACCAGGCCACCTGCATCAGTGGCGACGAGACATTAGTCTCGGCGGGTGGGGTGTTCGAGCTCGGGTTCTTCACCACGGGCGACGGCCGCTCCGCCGCCACGTACCTCGGCATTTGGTACTACAACATCACGGGCCCAAAGACGGTGGTGTGGGTGGCTAATCGCCGGAGCCCGGTCGTCAACTCCCCGGGAGTTCTCCGGCTGAGGCCCGACGGCCGCCTCGCCGTTCTTGATGGCCACCAGAACGCCGTCTGGTCTTCGGCGGCGCCAACGGAGGGCGTGTCATCCGCTGGCTTCACCGCGCGGCTTCTCGACAGCGGCAACCTCGTAGTGAGCCGCGGCGGCACCGACGGGAGCGCGGCGTGGCAGAGCTTCGACTTCCCTACCGACACGCTCCTGCCGGGCATGAGGCTCGGGGTCGACGCCACGGCCGGCATCACCCGGACCATCACTTCGTGGAGAAGCCCAGACGATCCGTCCCCCGGCGACTACACTTTCAAGCTCGTCCAGGGCGGGCTGCCCCAGTTCTGCCTCGTCCGGGGCGGCGCCACCACCGTGTACACGAGCGGGCCGTGGAACGGCGAGATCCTAACCGGCGTGCCCTACCTCAAATCCGACGAGCACTTCACGTTCAAGGTCGTGTGGAGCGCCGAGGAGACCTACTACGCCTACTCCATCGCCGAGCCGTCGTCGTCGCTGCTGTCGAGGTTCATCGTCGACGGCGCGCTGGGGCAGCTCCAGCGGCTCGTCTGGATCGACGGGTCGTGGACTACGTTTTCCTGCTACCCGGGCGACCAGTGCGACGCTTACGCCAAGTGCGGAGCGTTCGGGTACTGTGAGACCACGCCGACCACGACGTGCCGCTGCCTCCCGGGGTTCCGGCCGCGGTTCCCGCGGCAGTGGAGCCTCCGGGACGGGGCGGGCGGCTGCGTTCGGAGCACAAACCTCAGCTGCGGCGGCGACACGAGCGCCGACGACGGATTCTTGGTCGTCAACCGGATGAAACTTCCCGACGCCACCAACGCGACGCTCTACCCCGGGGTGACGCTGGAGCAGTGCCGGCAGGTGTGCCTCAGGAACTGCACCTGCCGGGCATACGCCGCGGCGAGCACCAGAGGCGGGTGCATCATCTGGGGCGTCGATCTTGTCGACATGCGGCAGTACACGACGACTGTGCAGGACCTTTATATACGGTTGGCCAAGTCGGAGATACACGCCCTCGACGCCGCAGCAGGTGCTCCTTTTTTGCTTTTGTATTTTGGCTTTTGCAGAGAAACACGGGCAATGCTAATTCATGAAACATGGGACTAAAAAGATTTCAGAATATTTATTGCTGTAAAATAGCTAGACTAAAAATATGAAGTGTAATGTTAGAAAAAATCAACAGACACGGTATAGTAAACACCGAACACTATTTCAGTGCAGGCAATATCAATTGTTGGACAAATGTCTGATTGGCACTATGTAGGCACATCTTTGGTTCCATATCCAGACTCAGACGCCATTAAATAAACACGTGTACTGGATTTCACTAATATCGGTCAGAATAATTAACTAATAGAAGGCATAAATGGAAGCAAAACTGCTGAATAGCACCTTGAATCTAGTTCAGCGCAAGCTCCCTACCGCGCACGTAGAAGGTCTTCTCGCCCTGCCAACAACAAGGGCACAGCCCTGGATCGATGCCGCACAGCCCGTAACCGAAGCACTGCCGCCACAGATCGATTCAAAGTTTGATTGAACTGGGCAGGGAAGAAAATTTTCCAGGCTTGGGCAGTGGTGTAAGACAGGTAGAACTGTTAATTTGCCTTTACATTTGTAATTTGCAAGTAGAATTGGAATACATGAAATATGCAAATCATGATGAGAATGAAGCTCTGTAGCTGGTCCCCAATGAAATAAGATAGGAGTTAAATAGCAGTTTGAATTCTCATCTTCCTTTGACCATTGGTGGTGATGAAACTCATCTTCCTTTCATCATTGGTGGTGGTGAAGATCATTTTTCGGTTGTCACTAAGCACTTTAATCCATTGAGACTGAACAGAATAAAAATTCCAAAATCAAAACTGGAGAGAGCTACAACAAAATTAATGAAACAAATGTGCCTTGCCTCATCGTTGACACCAACCTGGTGATTAAGTGGTACAACGCGCATGCACATTCTGTCGAACACCAAGCAGGCAAGGTTCGAATGCTTCATCATGTGGCCACCCCAAATCACGCATGGCACTGCCATCCTGTTTCCCCATCCTCTCCCTATGCCTCCTATATGCCGTCGTGGCACGTTTACTGATTGGGACCCCTTACTGACTTAGCTGAGAGAAGTGACGGAGCCGCCCCGCTGCTCGCGTGTCCTCCGCCGGCGAGCAGCGGTTCCCGTCTGTGGAGCGCGAGGCGCAGGCGGGAGGCGGCTTCGGCTGGAGCGTGCGACGGCGCGGCCACCAGCGGCGGGGGGCGGCTCGGCGAGGGCGCGCGCGGGTGGCGCTGGCCGTGCCCGCATCACGCTTAGCCGGTGACTTCAACAGGAGGGAGCGACGGCCGACGGCCGGCGACGGAGGTGGCGAGGGCGGCTCCGCGACGGGCGGCGCGACAGGAGAAGACCGGCGCTAGAGTAGCCGGCAGGATCGCGCGTGCAGGGCGACGCCGACGGCGGGCACGATCAGGGGTGCGACGACGGGCATGGGGAGCGGCGCGGCAATGGCGAGCGCGCGCCCAGGCCGTGGCGAGGCACCGCCGAACGTGGCAGCCCCCTCTTCCACCTTCCGCAGCCTCCTCGTCTCCCGCGACGTCCATCTCCCAGCGCGCCCTGGTCCATTCGCCGGCCGATGGCGTCGATGGCAGAGGCGGCCTAGCAGCTCAGCGGCACGTCGCAGCGGTGGCGCGGCGAAAGCTGGCGGCCGGCAGCCGGCAGCGAGCAGTAAGTTGTGATCGCGGCGTCCGTTGACAGGATTGCCATTGGCTCATTGCCGTGCCGGTGCCCGGTTGCAACAGGAGTCAGGGGGTCCTATGGTTCGGACTTAAAACCGATTGAAACGAGCGACGGGACATATATGGGCCCATTGAAAAGCAGTGTTTGGGGGCTCGGTGGTCCGGCCCACTTACACTGGGATATTATGGACCTGGTGCAGTGGTGCGCAGTTTTTCCAGTGTTGTGCGTAGTCGTCTAAATCCTCGGAGCCTAACAAACCTCGGAGCCAGCTAAAAAAAAGCCCCCTAAAACCTTCCGGGCCCCTCTGGATGCCGGCATGTCGCGCCGCCCCTCAACGGCACGCGCTCCGAGGTACTCCCCTCCTCTCCAGGTGGTAGCTATTATAGTTTTCCAAATAGGCCAGACACGATGGACGGCCCGAGACACGGCCCTAAAAAGTACGACACTAGCCCGGCCCGAGGCACGATTGATAGTGCCTAGGGCTGGCACGGCCCGATGGCCTCTTAGTGCTTGGGCCGCCACTTCGGCCCACAGTGCCGGCCCGAAAGCACGACACGAAAATAGGTGGCCCGATAGCGGCCCGACAAAAAAACTAAATATCATATACAAATAGCAGCCCATAGGCCCAACAAATATGAAACCTTAATTTCCTTCCCTCCTCCCCCTCTCTCTCCAGTTCCTACCCCCCCCCCCCCCCCGATTCCACAGCCGCCGTCGCTACCTCCTCCTCTCGCTCCACCTCGACCGCTCCTCCTCCCAGCGCAGGCTGCCACCGCCCGCCACGCTCACGCCGGCCGCCGCAGCTCCCAGCCGCAGGTGGCGCCCGCCGTCGCCGGCCTCCCCCGGTCGGGATCTCCGCCGTCGCCGGCCTCCCTACCCTTCCTCCGCATGCTCCGCGCCGCCCCCGGTCGGAATCTCCGCCGTCGCCGACCTCCGCCGCCGTCGTCGGCCTCCCTAGCTCCCCATGCTCCGCGCCGCCGGTCTCCCTTCCCCTCCTCCGGCCGCGCCGCCGGCCTCCCTTCCTCGCCTCCGGCCACGCCGCCGCGCTGCCCCCTTCTTCGGGCTGGCCAGGCCCGACGGCCCGACACCAGCCCGACGGGCCAGTCGGGCCACCGTGCTGGCCTGGCCCTATAAAGTGGCCTTAGTGCCGAGCCTTGGCCGCTGGGTCGGCACGGTGGCACGGCCCGGCACGGCACTAAAAGCCTTCGGGTCTCGATAGGGCCGGGCCGCATCGGGCTAGTGCCGGGCTAGGGTCGGGCCGCCCATTTGGAAATCTATAGTAGCTATAGCTCTTCCCCTCCTGGCGTCGTCTTTTCGAAAAGCAAACTCGTACAAACTCTCCTAAACAGACAGGCAGAGACAGCCATTGCTTCTCCCAAAAACAACTTTTGGACGAGCCAGGGCGCTCTGTTCGTCGGGTAGAATTGGGCTGAAAAATCTATTGATTTTGGCTTATTCTGGGCTAATTCAATACCATTCTGTGAGAAAAATAATCTGAACGGCTGGACTGATAAGCCAAACGAACAAAGCGCTCCGTCAAACAGGGCCACCACTACCCCAAACAGGGCCTCCAATAGAACCCGAATTCAATAGAGATTTCTCCAGAAAGCGCTTTTGGAAAAGCCACCACTACCCCCAAACACGGCCTCCAATAGAACCTGAATTCCTCGGTGAGGATTGATGAAGATGGATCCTGACCTCGTGAAGAATTGATCTCCAATCTAGAGTCTAGGCGGGTGACAATTATACACACTTCGCATTGGACATGTAAATAACGAAACATGAAACAAGTAGTGGAGGAAATTTATCAAATGTAGCCAGACGCAAGGAGGCTAGAGCCCCTTATTGTTGTCAAACAAAAGCAGATACATGAAACCAATGAAATTACAAAACAGCTACTGAACATTGATGTGGACACTGAACGGTGCTGCACATAGTAATATGAATAGGACGCTACACCGTCTCGGCTCCCGGCCATCACTTATTTTCGTTCTTATTAGCTTCCACAGATTTCTTTGGCAGTTTCGCTAAGCTTGCACAATTCAGCGAGAGTAGGTCCACCAATGGTAGGATTTAACTTCACGTAGTTACAAATGCATCTGTTTCCCCTGGACAGCTCAAGGCCTTGGCCGATTCCCTGGCAGCACTCTTTCTCCGCAACGGGATCTGAACCAGGTTTTGTTGAAGCACTGAAAGCAGCTAGACAACGATCTCTGATGGTGTCCACCAATCGCTCGCCTATCTGTTCAACACACGACTTGGATGAGTCCACAGGCAGCGGGAGGCTGATGACGATCAACGCTAGCGTGATCATCAACAAAGCCATGGGAGACCATGGTTTCGGTGACATGCCTCTCCTTAGGTGTGCGAATGCCTGTCTTGGTGGGGTTGTCTGGATTGGTGCCGTGATTAGTTGCTTCCATTGCTACATCCTCCGGCCTTTTATAGATCTTTGGTGTTGCGTTAGACAATGAACCTGGACGGTTGCAAATATGGCAATAAGGTTAGCTAATAGTTAGCTGTGAAGTGTTTGGATCCAACAGCTAATAGGTTGGCTAATGGATGGTTGCAGCTGTTAACTATCTAGAATGCACTGGGAATTACTACTGCTGTAGGCAAAGACAAAAAAGAATGGCAACCTTGCTGGTGTACAACTAACCTTTAGCGGATCTATTAGCTATCATTTTCTTGGATCCTTAGCGGCTAAGTTTCCACACGTACTTTAGCTGGGTGGATCCAACTGCCTATGTAGAAGAACATTTTGGTTTAAACGTATGGGAAGAGCTTTGCCGGAATTTTATGAAAAGAAAAGAGAGAATAAAAACAAACAAACAAAAGAACACCGTCCCCGGAGGGCGACAACTTAAGCAAATAAATAAAAAATGACCAACAAAACAACTCACTTCGCTCGAATAACAAAAAAAACCCAAAGAAGAAAATTGAACGAGACATGCATATCCTTCCCACACAACCGTATTTAAAATACCTTGGATTGCCACTCGCCGTCATATGACTGCGCAAGCCGCAAGGCACACCTTGCTACAACCTCTGGTGGCAAAGATCGTCGCAACCATGCCAACCTAAAAGGCTCCACTAATGTACAAGATGGCGCGCCTCACCACAGTCAAGGTGGTCATGAGCGACAAATGCATTCGCATGACCATTTTTTCCAAAACTAGCCAAGTGCTCGTGCGTTGCTACGGTCAATACATATAAAAATATGTCTGTTCATTATAAATGGGATCAGCCTTGGTGCCCACCCTTTCTCCACCACGTATGGGAGCAGCCCCATGTCGACAAATCCATCGTCCCTTCCGCTTGCCGGTGAAGGACCTTCTGGAATGGGCTTGCGCTCGCGGTCTACCCTGTTTAGGCGGTATGCACCATTGTCCTGCTCGTCCTGGCGCTACTGTACCTTCAGGGGCGATCACTGCCGCCGTGGGAGGGCGTGGAAGGTGGCGGATCCTGCACGGGTGATCTAGTTCCACCACAAGGTTCACCTCAGTTTCCTATGCCTCGGCACCACTTCATTTTCCGCGATCTTTTTTCTATGTGGCGAGTGAGAGGTACCACTTGGCCCTCATGTGTGGTGTCGTCAATGGCGACGAGATGGCTCTTAAGTCTCTCATCCACTGTGTCTCCCTCCTTTGTGGCGGCAGCGAGTTGGCCCCCTACAACCCTTCCACATGGCGTCATCGACGACAGCGAAATTTTCGATGGGTTAGGTTAAAGCGAGATACTCGGGGCAGATTAGCACAATGGGCTAGCTGGTCCATCGTGTCAGCCTATCACTACAAACAATGGTATGGTGTCGAGCCTTGGTCGACAGTTTGACATGATGGTCCAGCCCAGCCCGACACGAGAAAGCCATCGGCTGGTAGTGTCGGTCCTAGCCGGGTTGGGCCAAATTGGGATAGTGCATAGTTGGATTCATATAGAGGATAAGATCTAGTGTACTTTTTTTAGCAACAGATCTAGCGTATTTGATTATTAGGTAAAGATACTACGAAATCGACGAGCATCGACGAGGCTTCTTGTGGATAGGAAAAGAGAAAGTTAGTAGTGGCCAGTGCCTACTGCCTAGTAGTGGCATGGACGATGGCTTGTCAGCCACCAGAGTTTGGCTGTTTGGGTATCCCGGACTTAAGACTAGCGGCTATATATGCTTTTACGTTTAAAATGGCTCTTGTTCCAGCTAACTAACAACAATCAGCCATGGAAAAAAGCTGGAGCTTTACTTTGGGAAGAAGGGGTCATACAACAGATGTTTCAGGCCTCCATGCAAGTTTATCTGGGAGACGGCATGCAACCTGGGTTGTGTTCTGGATAGACCAGTGGCAAGGAGCCTTCTCACCCTGTCTTCTAGCTCGAGAACTCTGCAAGCTTATACGACCGCAAGTGAGAAATCAACAAACGGTGGCTAAAGCTCTGCACGGAAGCATTGGATTCAGGTCATTCAATGTCAGCTCATGGTTCTGGCAGTCTTGCAATACCTGGAACTCGGGCACATTGCAGATGGTATGCAACTCGGACAAGGGGTGGAGGATATTCTGATTTGGAAATGGTCATCGTCAGCAACCTACTCAGCCAAGTCAGCCTATCATATATGTTCTTCGAGGAATCGACAAGGTTCGTCAGCGTGAAACCTATTTGGAAGGCGTGGGCTCCCCTTAATGTCAAGTTCTTCGTATGGCTTGCAGTCCGCCAATGCATTTGGATACTGGATGGCCTATCGCCGTCATAGGCGAGATCTGCAAAATCCAACATCCTACGTGCTCTGTGACTAGGAATTGGAATCAGCGGACCATCTGTTACATGCACATGTTCCTACATAAGCAGGTTTGGCGTGCTGTTCTCATGTTGATGGGCCGCAACTACACCATGCCACTGGACAATAGCCCTGTTTAGATGTTTCGCAAAAAAAATTTCGAGTATGTCGGGCACACATTTGAAGTATTAAATATAGACTCAGAACTTTAGGTCCAAGTGAGCAGGATAGTACGTGGGGAGGAAGAATCATGTCACATGGGGCATCGTCACAGGGTTTTCAGACTGACGCGAGCGCTTGTTCGTCTTCTCTCCTCTCTTTCCTTCAATTCCTTAAAGTACTCTCAGTGCTTACCCATTTTTTTTCCTCTCCTAACCATAGTAGATCGACAGACGCAATATGCACGCATTTGGTTTTTGTTGTTGATAAAGATGCATGCATTCGGCTATTTCTGCACGATTTCCCCCAGCCAGAATGCATGCATTTGGCATTACCAGACAGCAGCAGCAACACAGCGCAACCACGGTTCATGCACGGAATATTAACCCATCCAAAAAATGTGTGCTACTCCTACTACTACTAATAGCAGAGGCGGATCGAATATGTGCCGACTGCCGAGTACTACGCGCGTACGTACGGAGGACCCGGACTTAGACTGTAGATCAAGTCGTTTCGCTGTTGGGAATGTTGGAGTTCACTGGTTCATTCATCAGCATGCAGGAACCAGAGGACCACGGCACACATCAGCCACACGCCGAGTAATGTCTGTATGGTCCTATTCCTGGATCCGGGGATCCGGCCGGCGCAGGGCAACGTTCTGCCGTCGTCGTTGCTTCTAGTACGTCTTGCCGGGCCCCGGAACAGCGGCGACAGCTCCAAGCGTGGCACTGTTCGGCTGTTCACCGATCATCCATGATCCATGCGTAAACACCAGCCAATTTACCTCCACACGTAGTAGGAACGCGATTTCTGATAATTTTCGGACTTACCGTACGCGTGCTCCCTTCATAATTGGCCGCCTCCTACTGCCCATCATCGATCTACAAGTATCTCCTAGGATAGGGGCCGGAGGCCGGGACAGACGGAAAAAAAAGAAGGGATTGAGAGTGAAAGGTACTTGTGATAAAGCCATTTCGTCGTGTGCCTTCATGCATATGGCATGGTTACCTGTCAGCCGCCTAAACAAATCTCCCTGCAACCTTAGCTGTCTGTAATCATGCCTACCTGGACCTGCAAAGCCAAGAACCTGGCCAGCAACAGTGCTGCCCGCCTAGTATTCCCTCGCTCCCATCCAGCAGCATCCTATCCTAGTACTGGCCATCCAATGTCGTCCCCTCCACTCCATCTTCTTTTCCTTTCCCGCTTGCCTGCATATGCATCATCTTTCCATGAAGTTTCATCGCCTCTTTTTAGTCTTTACCCCCTGTCTCTTTTTGCCCTTTTAACCTGCCGTTGCCCAGCTACCCGGCGATCCCCATCCGCCATTGGCCGATGCGCAAGTCTAATCGCCGCACGGCTTTGCATCGCGTCGCACCACGTCCGGCTGTCGTCCCTCCGGCCGGCCCATGGCGACCCCCCTTTTAATTATTCATCACCACCAGCATCCATGGCTCTATAGTCGCGGCCATCAAATCCTTGCATTGCGCTCGCGAGCGCGCGGGTGGTGGGTGGCGCGTTCCTGTCCGGCCGTCCCCCGTACACAACGGAACACGCGCGTGAACGGAGGCTCTCGCTCTCACCACCGCTCGTCCGCTCGTTCCCAATTCCAACACATGCTGGCTGTACCTCATGCTAATTATTGGCGGTCATCGCCAGTGGCCGCGGGTACGTGCCGCCCCTGTGCGCGCGTACGTACGAGCTGAGGGAGGCCACGCTTGCCGTTGCCGGTACAGGCACGCCCAGGCGCATCTTCGATCTCACCTGCCTGACCTTGTCTGTCGTCCTGTTCCGGCTGGTCCGCGGCAGGGATCGAGCCAGCGATCTGCCGGTAAAAGGAGCCGCAAGCTGTCTTTAGTGTTACCGTGACGGCGACGGCCAGGCGTGTTGTCCCTCTCACCTCCTTCCATCTCACCTACAGTGAGCAACGTGCATGTTTATCACTGTGTGACTGTGTGTCAGCGTGTGTGTATAATTGGGCACTGGCGGCACTCTGGCAGGGCGGTTGGCACGCAGCTCTCACGGCACAGTTTTGTTATCGCGTCTAATCTACGCGACCCGGAGGCCGAAGTCTGAAGTCTGAACTCTGAAAGAATAATTAACGGCAACTACCCGCGGCAGTTGGCGACCTCGTATTGCATGCATGGCACGAGAGCACGAGCGCGCGCATGCGCGGCGTGACGTCAGCAAAAGCTAGGTGGAGACGTTGTTGGGGTGTGGCGCTGGACGGCGACGGCCGCCGTGGCCGCATGCACCTGGAGCCTGGCAGCGGCGGCAGATATTCTACGTGCCGCAGGAACACCTGTCCGGCCCGGGTGCCGCGATCGCTTTGTTTTCCTGCGTGTACAGTTGGATGAGACTAGTACAGTTTTGGTTAAAAAGGAATCTGCCCTCCTTAGATAACATACTTTTATGGTGACATGCAGATTAGAACTCTTGTCGTCTCACCTACTGGTTGCTGTATACGTATCGATATACTATACACTATACAGAAACGCACTAAACAAAGGCAGCGAGTTTTTTTCAAAAAAAAGATATAATAAACAAAGGCAGGGAAGGATGAGATAGATTGGAGAGCCGTGCCAATGGCCGGCCGGCAATCAGTAGAGTTAATCGTTTTCTACTGAAGGATATAGGCGACTTTTTTTTTTTACAACGAAGGCTGCAGACCTAATACCCATCGTTATCTGTTCATGAATCACAATTGAGCTTTGTATGATCAGGTTCAAATGTTTCACCTAATCTAGATTTGTGCAGACAAGACCGAATCTTGCAGTTAGCTCTAAACAAAGGAAGGGCATGATGAGATGATAGATGAGATGAGATAGATCAAATGGCGTTGCCAATGGGCAGTTCGACAATGGACAGAGTTCTCTCACAGTTTTCTAATGATGAAGGGCAGGAGACTTTTTTTTCTTTAACACCGAAGGATTAAGGATAGGAGACTTCGCTACAACAAAAAGTGCAAGCCGGCCTACCCATCGTCTGTTCTAGAGTCTTCTTATGTCAGTTCCAAATATTTCACCTTATCCGGTGTCGTTCACAAGCCGATCGAGTATTCTAACTTCATGACTGTCCATCTCTGAAAAATCTGCTTGCAGTTAACCCAAAAAAGAAAAAAGAAAAAAACAGGGAGAGGCTTCAATCAACATGTACGGAGTACAATTGTACTCTGGCTGTGTTTAGTTCGTGAAAAGATTTCGTGAAAAGATTTCGGGTTTTGATTTTATCAATTTAGAAGTAGTAAATATAGACGAAAAAGGTGGAAAGTTATATGGATAGGTTGGAAATCTCGAGACGAATCTAACGATGGTAATTAGAGGGTAATTAGTCCATAATTAGCGGATGATTACTGTAGCACTACTATTGCAAATCATGGATTAAGTAGGCTCATTAGATTCGTCTCGCAATTTCCAGTCTATCTATGTAACTTTTCACCTTTTTTGGCTACATTTAATACTCCATGCATCTAAGATTCTCCTTTGATGTGATGGGTGAAAAGATTTCGGGTGGTAACTAAACATGGCCTCTCAGAGAAAGCTCTATCCGTACCGCTGCTGTGCAGGTACCTGCGCATTAGACGACTAGTAGTACTAAGGTTTATCAATCAATCAGTTCATTCATCAGAGATGACGCGCTCGTAATGCGTTGGTTGACTTAAGAGGCGATGCGAATTTAATCAGCGTCAGGGAAAAAAAAGAGCGATCGCGTCAGAAAGCAGAGTCAGGCAGCGACGTCCCTTTGCAAGTTTGCATGAGGCTGCTTTCACGTAGAATTTTCCGGCCCCAAAATACCAGTTTTGACGGCACCATCGACGCTAGGCCTAATAACTAGAGTCCTAGACTAGCAGGTCAGGTCATCCCGCGGTCGCTTTTCCCGGTGGCGATTCGGGTATTGAATTCGAGGTTGGTTGCCGGTGAACATCAGGCTAGCTTAGCGCTGACAGGGCGCCCCCGGCGAAAAAACCCCCCTCCACGGGGACAAAACTTTCTATTCAGTAATTCAGGCGTGATGGAGAGTTCTCGGCATGCATCGTCGACATGGCCACCGCGCGGGTCGACCACTTGTAAAGCGTCTGTTCTTTTCGTTTTCGACCGCATGCAGCTTGGCCGTTTCCCGATCAGTGATCGACGATCGGGAAGAAAACACTGGAGCAAGTTGGCCGCAGCTTGCATAAGGTAGACACACGATTAGTATTTGCGGGTAAAACGATGGAGCCCCGCTGATTGCCCAGTGATAGCGCTACGTGGATTCCGACGCTGGCTTCTACTAGTGATTTTGACCGGGAAATTGACAGAGCTTTGGCGTTACGCGTAAGTGCGTAACGCATCATTGGCTACGTACGTTAGATATTATAACCGCCCGGGGGGCACGTCTCGGCAGTCGGCACTGGCCGTTGAAACGGTCAAATGGAAACGGACCCGCCGCCTAACGGTTTCATTTAACATGAAAAGGATTTGGGTTCCGATGCGTAACACACACAAGCGTGCTTTGGGTAGTTACGTTAGGCAAGACTACTGACACAAACACGATACGGAGATCGAGTAGTGCCTTTCTCCTTCATTTCCTCTGCTGATGCGTTAGTTATTGGCTGGCAGTGGTAGGAGTACTGATGCTATTACCGGGACGACGTATAGTATAGCACGTGGTTACTGTACGGAGTATGCCGCCTTGAATACGCGCAGGACAGTCCCAATCAATCGGACCAACAACCCAGCCGGAGGCCGGAGCCGCGCAGAATCCCGACACGTAGCGAACCAAACGGGCGTTGAAAGTTCAAAAGCGCACCGCGAGGAACCCGCCGTGGGCGCGTCGTCGCAGCCGAGGCCGCCGCTGCCATGCCCGCAGCGGCGGAATCGACGCGCAGGCGAGGCGGCAGCCTTTTCGCCTGCGACTGCGAGGACACGCGGCCGGCCGTCGCCAGCGCCATGAGTCGAGAGGCATCCAGCGCCGGGGGTCCGTACGAGCACAGCGGCGGACGAGCGCGCCGCCCCATTCCCCATCCGGCCATCCAGTCTGCGATCCGTCTGTCCGTGCGGATGCGGCGGCCTGCTGTGTGCACGGCGGCGCCGCGGCTACGCGTAGCGCAACGCGTTCGCCGCTGCCCTGCCCGCTGGTGTACTACATGTGTACTACTCGCTCCTTGGCGTCTTCTGCTCGGTCGAGTATCGCCAGCTCGACAGGCACGCATGGTCCGGCACTCCGGCTGGCGGCTGCAGCTGCGGGACGGAGTGGACAAGGGGTGTGCTCCAGCTATCCACCACTAGCCCGGCCGGGGGCGAGTCAAA
Organism: Urochloa ruziziensis; assembly: GCA_015476505.1. NCBI lineage: Eukaryota > Viridiplantae > Streptophyta > Magnoliopsida > Poales > Poaceae > Urochloa > Urochloa ruziziensis. The sequence goes on from CM027125.1 coordinate 44,848,537, forward strand.
GGCTCGTTTGACCGTGTGGCTACTGTATCGTTTCGTTTCGGACAGCTACGTTACCTGCGTACTACAGACTACGTACAGAACAGATGGTACACGGAGTTCCGATTTCAGTGGGCAATACTCTACAAGTACGGCGTCCGTCAATGATGTGTGGTACGCAGTTTTCTGCGTGCTGAGCTCATGCAACCCAGTGTGCTGCAATGAGTGCTCTGACCTTTCCATGTCGTAGCATTTACTCGGAATATCTAGATTATCTCCAATTATTGACCTAATGCCCCTAGTGCAATGCAGTTAGCAGCAAGCAGGTTTGGCATTTCACATTTTTTTTTTTGAAAGATTAGCAGGAGCACTGCTCTGTCATATAAGAAGGAGAAGCAAGTCTGGGTTTACATTGTTCGATATTACATAGAACTATAAAAACTCAAACACAAACAAGGAGACTATCATTAATTAACTAGATGGGGCTCAAAACCATCGCAGGCAGCACTTCTTATTTTGATATCTTCCTTGATCAGAGCTAGAATTCGATGTGGAGCTGCCGTGAGACCTTCAAATATTCTTCTGTTCCGTTCTTTCCATATGTTCCAAGCTGTATAGATAATAATCGATGCACATTCACGCTTTTTTTCTTTTGGCAAACCCTTGAGGGACTCATTCCACCAGCTTTGCAATCCCATGTCTCGCTCAGGCACAGGCACAAGGCCATCTGTCCATTGATTAACCAGTAACCACACTTCCTGGCCGAAGACACAGTTTAAACAGAGATGTTGGGCTGTTTCTTCAACTTGATCGCATAGGGAACACATGGGGTTACAGGGCCAATTCCTTGCCAATAATTTATCTGCCGTTAGCAACTTCCCTTGCACCATCAGCCAGGCAAAAAAACGGTGCTTGCCTTCCGTTTTAGCCTTCCAGATAGCGTCAGCATCAAAAGAACAATAAGAACCGAGCAATTGTGCATTATAGGCTGACTTAGACGAGTATACACCGTTGGCTGTCCATTTCCAGTATATTTGATCCTCCTCATCAGAGAGATGGAAATCACTCACCAGGAACCAAAGCATTACCATTTCGGCCATTTGTTCTGCAGTTGTCATACGCCAAAGGCCTCGCGTCCAGTTGTCATTTGCTAGATCATCTCGTACAGTCAAGTTCTTCCTCCATGCAAGCTTATATAGATTTGGTGCCAAATCTCTTGGAGCTTTGCCGCCCAGCCATGAGGACTCCCAGAACTTCGCCCGATGTCCATTGCCCACCCGCACAGATGTACTTGCCCTGAAAAGCTGCTTATCCTCTTCATTACATGGCACCTCAGTGCCCACCCAAGGCCTGCTCGGATCAGTCCATTGGTACCACAACCATCGCAGTCTGAGCGCTCTCCCAAACAATTCTAGGTCTAGAACTCCTAAGCCACCTAGCCTTTTTGGTCTCTTAACTTTTGCCCATTGCACCAGACAATGCCTCCCATTAATATTTTCTGTGCCTTTCCAAAGGAAGCCCCTTCTAATCTTGTCTAATTTTTTGATTGCCCATTTCTTCATTTCAAAGACCGTGAGGAAGTAAGTAGGCATGGATGATAGAACTGTGTTTACTAGCTTGAGCCTGCCACCCTTGTTGATAAATCGGCCTTTCCAAGTGGCCAGCCTAGTGGAAAGTTTGTCAATGAGAGGTTGGATTTCCACCCGATTCAATTTTCTATGGTGTAAAGGAAGGCCCAAGTACTGACATGGAAAGGACTTGATCGGGCAGCTGAAGCCTTCCAGTATATCTTGGCATTTCACATTCACATTTGTAAAAAAGAGCTTCCCGATTCTGTAGCTGTAGGTCTCAACTCACAAGGCTTTTGTACATCGTGGTTCTTCCTGATACTGCTAGTACTGCTAGTATGATCCCAAGGCCTATACTACAGGCAGCTACGTACAAGGGAAAAAGATTCGTATCTCCACCGCGACGACGCTTCTGCGAAGATCACCCGGAACGGGCGTAACTACACCGCCAACCCTACCAGGAAATAAATACAGTAACGAATCAATGCTGTCCACTCCATCCCCATGATCCTGTTTGGTGTCATCTGATCTCTGGATACTGGTCAAAGTCCATGGCTCGGGCCCTATCTCCCCTCCCTCCTCCCAAGAATGGCAAAGGGGAAGCGACCAGACAAGCAGCCTGGCGGCCTAGCCTCCTCTCCCGTCCCGTCTTCACAACACACACGGGGCGGGGCGGCTCACAGCAGATGCGTAGCTGTGCCCCGAACCCCGATGCCGCGTGCTGACTCCGTACGGAACGCTACCAGGGAGTGACGCCGTACCGCCAGGTCGAGGGGCGCTCGCAGTCGCCAGCCTGGAACCCAAGCTCTCTGCATCTCTGTTGTCTGCGCACTGACCTGACCGCCCTTGCCGGTTGGACCTCACTACCCCCCGAACCCTACGACCGTGTCATTGCCGGATGGGACACCTGGCGCCGCTGCACGCCCTCGCTGCAGCCCTGCAGGAGGCAGCATTCATCAGACCACTGTGTTTGACCTCGTCGTACGGGCTCATGGAGCAGAGCGGCAAAGCACAACCCGACAACCAAGTGTCACCGTGCTCTTTAAAAAACAAGAGGAGTAGTACTACAAGACAACCAAGTGTCATCGTATCAGCAGCACTTCGCGCCAGCAGTAGTAGCACCGTACGTCATTTCTAGGACACCGCAAAAAAGGGCAGATTAAAAATGGAGACGACGGTAGAAGATGGACGGTTTGCTGAATCTGGCATTTCGAAAAAAAAAACGGATGAAATAGCATGCAAAATGCATTCGTAAAAAGGGAGAAATTAAACACGAACTGTCTAGGCCCGGTGCGTAACGTGTCCACCACTCCAAGTCACCGATCGCCGCCGGTCAGGCAGCAGCGCGGGCGTGATCGCCCTTTTTGGCGACGGGTGCATGTGATTTCCTCATCATATTCAGTGCCAATCGGCACGATAGCAAGCGTTGCTCCAAGGGCAGAGCGGTAGCCGGTAGAGAGAGAACAGAGGACGCATTCACGCATCAACCCCATGTTGCGGGCTGTCGTGCCGGCATGCCTCGTCGGAATCTCTTCCTCGAAAATAAATAGCCGGCCAGCAGCCAGTGCTACGTGCACGTAATCCTGCAGTTAGATCTGCCGCTAATTCCTAGGATAAGACTATGGGCAACGGTTACCTCTAAATATGATCCTCTAAAAGAATATTTCAACCCTCATGTAAAAGATTACACCTTTTAAAGAGCATTGCAGTGCAACGGTTACCCCTACTTCTCTCCTCTATCCGCACGGGGCCCACCACCCTATCTCCTGCGTCGCCCTCTCTCACCACGAGGCCCACCACTCTCCCTCCCTCCACCGCGTCGGCCTCCCGCTCTCGTTTCTCTCTCTCCCTCCCTCCCTCTTCCTCTCCCTACGCCGAGGCCGCCCCCCACCGCTCGGGCGCGGCGCGGCGGAGGCTCGGAGCTCCAGCGCGCGGCCGGCCCGCTCGCGGCAGAGCTCCAACGCCGACCCACGCCGACCCGCGTGCGACGGCGGCCAAGAACCCGACGGCATCTCGCGGCGGCGGCGGATCTCGCGGCGGCCAAGAACCCGGGGCTCGGTCTCGGGGCGGCGGCCGGCGCTGAGGCTCAGGGCGGATCCTGCAGCTCGGGCTCGGGGCGGCGGCCGGCGCTGAGGCTGGCCGGCGCGCGGAGGCCGGAGGCTCGCCAGCAAGATGGAGGGAGGGCGGCCTCCCCTCGCCGTCGCCGTCCGCGCCCGCCACAAGGAGCATGGAGCAGGGAGAAGCGCGAGGAGGGAGGGCGGCCGGAAGATTCGCCGCCGCCGCGTCCAGGGGAGCAGGGAGGAGCGGGAGGCGCCGCCGGTCGAGGCCGCACCTCGCACGTCGTCCGGCCGGGGCGCTGACCTAGGCCGCGCTGCCTCCGCCGGCCTAGCTTGGCCGCTGGGGTGCGCCGGCTTGGCCTGGCCGCCGGTGGCGGCGGCGGCGTGCGAGATGGGCGCGCGTGCGAGGATTCGGAGGAGAGAGACAGAGAAGAGGCGGAGAGGAGGAGTGCGGCGATTTGGAGGAGACTGGAGCCGACAAATTTGGGGGAGGACGGGAGCAGCCTGGAGAATAGAGGACGGTTTAGGGGGTACCAGCTGCAGTATACTCCCTCCGTCTCAGGATATAAGGCGCGGTCAAACTTGGCACGGTCTTCAATAATAACATTTGACTGTTAATATCTTTTATAATATAATACTTGTAGCAACAAAATTATAGTCATATGAAAGTACTTTTAAATATGAGTGCAATTGTATTATTGTTGTAAGAAAAAGTTTTTATTATACAAGCTTAATCGTAGGTCAAAGTTTTCAAAGTTTGAATTTTGATTTACGTTCGCGCCTTATATCCTAAGACGGAGGAAGTATACAGGAGGAAAAAACTGCTACTTTAGGGATCCAGGAGGCTATAGAGGACGCCGTTGCAAATAGCCTAAGTTTAATTCTGGAAAGTACTCCGCGATTCGTGCAGGCGAGAGCCCGGATCGCTAGGCCGGCCGGCAGAGGCTGCTTGTGCCCAACTCAAGTGTCGCCGCGATGAGAACCCGACACCTGCCTGGCCGCCACGTTTGCAAAGCAGAGACCGCTTTTACTAATCGCCTCGGAAACCGCCGACGTTGAGTGAGCACGCACCATCCACCGGATCCGATCGTGCGCGGTTCCATCGAGCAGTGGTGCTATGGGATCGGCGAAGCGGCAATGACATGGTCGCCCGTCCTCGGGGCAACGACGGGCGAGGGCGATGGCTGGCGGGCTCGGTCCGAAACCGAAAGGGTCACGCAATCGACCAACGCCAAACGGACCCAAAAAAAAGAAAAGCATAAAGAAGGACAGGGATTAAAGCGGGGATCGAAGGTGCGTGGTGGATGCCGTTGCATCTCGCGCCATGGCAAGTAACCCGTTTCTTGTTTCGTGATCTGAAGTAAACCCCGGAGCAAGTAGCTGCTGCTGCTAAGCTGCGACTAAGCAGCGACCAGAAACGTACCCGGTGGTCTAATCTTAGCACGGAGCGTCGTCTCCCCCGAGAATTAGAACGAAAGGGTCGGTCTCGGCGCACAGCTCTCTTGCACGGGAGACAACCGGCAGCGCGCACTGCTCACGCACCGCCGCGGCGGCAACTGGCAGGCGTCCCGAGCGGCCACACTGGCGCTTGCACAGCTCACTTGTAGCCCCCGCCTACCATACCAGCAGCCAGGCGCCCAGGCTCTCATCAGGGCATCAGGTCACGTTTCCGTGCTTGTGCGTACGTGCCGCATGGGGGCGGCGCCGAGCCGGGCGCGTCGTCTTGCGGGCGAGCGGGTGGGTGGCAGCAGGAGCGCGTGCGCCGCCCTCAATGTCATGGTAACCTGGAGCGCTTCCTCTCTCTTTTGCCTTTGGGTGCGCGCTCGCGCGGCGCGGCGCGGCGCGGGGATTGCGAAATGGCCGCCGGGCACGATGGCGACGAGGGCAGGGAAACCCGCAGCGCGGGCCGGCGTGGGGGAGCGTCTGGGTGTCGTCGTGCCCGCGCGATTACGTGACGAGGCTCCCAAAATCAAATCTTAACCCGGAAGCCGCTCGCTCTTTTCACGCGGCGGCCGTCGCTGTCGCGGCCTTTAAGCGCGCTGCTCTCAGCCCAGTCCTCTCGCGCGCACACTGCGGTCTCGGTCTGTCCTCTGCACTCCGGCGCGCGCCCCGCTCCGCTCCGCTCCTCGGCGCGGCACACGTCACCGTTTGGGCGTTTGCAAGCGGGGAGTCAGATGGGTGATGCGCATTCAAGGGCGAATCATTAGTGCGCTTTTGGCGCTGCGTGGAGAAGCTGCGGGACGCTCGCTGGCCGGAACGGATTCCTGCCGTGGCTTGGAAGGCGGGAGACTTTTCCTCACCCTTTTTCAGATGATGAGAGTTGAGACGGATGCGTGAGTATCACTGTCCATTTGGCCCAAATCTTTTGCCGGATCAGCCCTTTTTTTACCACAGGGATTAAACAAGACGACGGACGCCAAAAGTGATTGGTGGAAGATAAGATGCTCGTTAATTATACATATTCTTGTCCCCCAAATCAAGCAAGAGAAGGCGAAAAGGGAATAGCTTTGTACAAGGCGCGGCTCCTAAATCTGGCAAAGGCGAACAGGGCAACGGAACAGCAATCTGGAGAGAAAACAACTCTTGCTACTACAACTACGGAACAAAAGAAGAGAAAGGGAAAACGGAGCAAGAACGAAAGCGGCGGCGGCATTTACATGTGTCTGAGTCCGATCGATCTCATACTCAGTATCAAATATCAATAGCGGCGATGCTGATGACTGGCGACTGCTCCAAGAACGAACCCGCAGACCAGGGGGCATTGATCGGTCAGTACTCCCACATCAGCGGCTCCTCGATGAGGCGGAACGCGCCGCCGCCGGCGGCCACCACGTCGTCGTCGACGGCCCACGAGGACGGGCCGCAGCATCTCAGGTCCAGGAGCAGGTCGGGGAGGTCGAACAGCGCGTCTTCGGGGTCCGCCCCGGCGTCGTTGTCCTGCGGGGACGCCTCGTGGGTCGGCGGCGAGGCGGCGGCGGCCGCGGCGCTGGCGTCGTCGGAGACGCTGCTCTCGGGGCTCTTGGCATTGGCGTCGCTGGGAGAAGAGGACGCCGGCGGCGGCGGGGGGAAGTCGTCGGCTGCCGCGGCGAGCGTGGCGGCGGCCTGGACGTCCTTGGGGGACGCGGAGGCCGGGCGCGGGAGCAGGTGCGCGTGCTCCGGGAAGTTGAGGTGCGCGCCGCGGCCCTTGATGGCGAGCGCGGCCACGTCGTGCGCGCGCGCTGCCATCAAGGCGGTGGCGAAGGTGCCCAGCCAGATGCGCGACTTCTTGCGGGGCTCCCTGATCTCGGAGACCCACTTGCCCCAGCTCCGCATGCGCACGCCGCGGTACGTCGGGTGCTGGCTCCCGTCCGCCTGCTGCCGCGCCCGCTTCTTCGCGGGCTGCTGGGCCTTGGCCTGGGAGGTGGAGGACGAGGCGGAGGACGACGAGGAGGAGGAAGAAGAGGACGCCGGCTCGTGAGTGTCGTCCGTGTCCATGGCTGCTGCTGCTCTCTGCGGAGGAGGTGGAGTTGTTGGGCACTCCGCACGCACTTGGGCCTGGGGGGAGTGGAGAGCTGTGGAGACGGGGAGGTAGGAGGAGCAGAGCCGGGGTCCGGTTTTATGGTGTGCGCGTGGAGTGGAGGGCAGAGCGACGTGGCGTTCGTAATGGAAACGGAGGAAACATAGGACGGGGCCCGTTCAAGCGGGGACCAAATGAAATGAGAGGGGAACTCGTCTCCCACTCACCCCCGCCCTGAGTTGTTTTTTCCGCCCTAGAATCCAAACAGCTAATCAATTTTCGGTGTATTGACGTGTTATTGAGTACTCCCTTCATACCGGTAAAGAAAGACGTTTAGGACAAGGTTCGAGTCAAACCTTGAAAATATAAATTATAAATAACTTTTAAGTTGTTGAGTTTGAAAATATAAAAATCATATGAATAGATTTATCATTAAAAACACTTTCATAAAAGTATACATATATCACTTTTTGATAAATATTTTTATAGAAATAAGAAGTCAAAGTTGTGTTTTGAAGACCGTGTCGCTGTCCTAAACGTCTTCCTTTACCAATATAGAGGGAGTACTTCCTTCTGTTTTGAAAATAATTTGAAAGTACCAGTTGCTCTGCTATACAATATATATAGCCAATTCCATACTAGAAAACACATGTGGAATATGAGTCTATCGGTATATAACACCTATACAAATATGCACTTAAACATGCATATCAGCACGATGCAGCAGATTTTCTTTCTCACATAATACTATTAAATCGGCACACAATCAGCTAACACCAATAGACTTTTTAGCCCAACGCAACCAAGCGAAATGGGTGCGATAGATGAAAATACTACTAAACTGACATTATGCATGGAAATTTAATATAGGATTCACCGGATCGTCCAGGTAATTCCAAAAAACAACTTAGCTGTTTAGATTGATGAATGAAAGTTTGACCCCACTAAATCAATCATTCTTTAGTCGATTTCTCCTTGTATTGTTCCATTTTACGTAACTTTCTAAGATTAGTTCCCCTACACTTGAAAACACTGTTTTTTTAGACCAGGACTTGAAAACACGCATGTGCGCACCCATTTGCACGCGTGGAGAGCATTTTGAATTTTTAGAGAAGTTATCTTACATATAAAAAAATTGCGAGCTCAGTTGGTACGCTCTATTTGCTTGGTAGGGATAGGCTGAAAGTCGATCGATTTTGATTGATTCTGAGATGATTCAATAACGTTATGCGAGGAAAATAATTTACTGGGCTGAGCTATTAAGCCAAGCGAACAAAGCTACCATTGACAGCTGTGATGTGACTTTTGACGACTAATATATGTGTGAATGTGAAGGTTTGCAACTATGTTACGTTTCGGAATAAAGAATAAATAAATGGTGTATTTCTCAGTTCAATGTACACCATTGGAAGCTTTTCAATGGATGAAACACATGGCCCATTAGGTAGGAAAAATGCTGGCTATTTTGCTATATATAGATATTGCTTTGACCAAATATAGTACTTTGCCTTACCCCGTAAGATAAAAGCTTTGTAACAAATATATTGTCTCGACTGAATTTATTCATGTCGATATTTGTCTCTTTTGGATCTCTGTATGTATTGTGTGGTCTGTGCACTACACTGCCAATTTGTCAATGCATTTTTTTTAAAAAAATATAAATCCATCGATTAGCAGGATGGAGCGGATTCTCCCTCACGATTCAGGGGAGGAGCCCCGTCAAAACTCAAATGCGATCAAGGCGAGCGTGCAAGTGGCCAGAACATCAGGCAACGGTACCTTCGCTTGAGCACAGTACACGACAGCACTGAAAGTCAAGCCACCGCCTCTGGAGCCTCGACGCTCCCGTGGCCCGTTCTTCTCCACCAGACCCACCACACCGCGCGCCGCCGGGACGGCCGGAGCGGTGCACGTCGCGTTCAGGCACCGGGCTTTCAGAAGGGTGACGAACGAGCCAGCACACACACAGCCGTCGTCGCTCCCCCCGCTGGGGTGGTGGCGACTCAGGAGAGCACGGGCCGAAACGGGGCGCGGGCCAGCAGCTTCAACAAGGTTTATGGGCCTATAGGGAACTGCAACTAGGGACTAGACAGGTTGAAGTTCATCTCAACAGCCTCTATCCCGCTGCAGTGTGTGAAGAGTGGAGACGCCCTGTCGCTGGAGGACTCCGGGCGTCCTGACCATTTTTCGGCGCTCACTGCTCAACATTACTCGCGATTGCAGCAGTGACTCAGATTTCAAATCAAACACGGTATCGAGGGGGCCTCTTCCGCAACACAAGAACACGAGCCCTCGCCCTCGATCGGTGTGAACTCGCGCTCAATTTGGGCAAAGCACACGCCCGGGCCGGCTACAGCGGCGGAATCCGGCGAGACGACCGCGGCAGACACCGATGCGAACAGCGAGTCCAGCCAGCATCAGCAATGAGAGGCATTTCCAATGCCGCAGCAGCACTCGGCTGGCAGCAAGCTTCCAAGTTCCAAGCAGACAAGGAGTCACACAGCAAGTACTACCACTTGCACCACTACCTCGATCAGTCTGATACTGCCGAACTGCCAGCAGCTAGCTGATCGAATGATCGATCGACGACCGACCGGAGCAGCGTCGTAGCGTAGCTCGCAACCACCTCGTCCCAGCTGCCATCCCCCCCTCTCTAATCTCTACGGCCACAATCATTCGCCTACGGCGCTGTGGCCGTACCCATATAATTGCCGGTCTCGAGTTCACAAACTGTTAAGCGCTAGCGGGAGAGGCTAATAAGCAACCACTGCTGCAGGTGCTAGTGCTAGTGACAAGAACACAACGGTCGATAATAGCAACGCGACTGGTCATCATCAAGGGCGCCAGGGAGGCTGTGTACGACTACGATCCGGAACGGGCCGTGATGAGATGCCTCCTGCTCCTGCCTGCGCTCGGCCAGCCAGACAGGGGACGCCGGCCCCGGCCACCAATGTTGCTCCCGCCGTCCCCGTTCCGTGATGGCGGTCAAGCCTAGGCAGCAGCTGCGTCGTGCTTCAGTGATGCCACTGATGCGTGTACTGCAGTGTGCCTTTGTATACAACAATCCCCTTGCTGTTCTTGCCGCAAAGCTAACGAGAGAGCTAGCTGTCATGGGCGACACCGTGTTTAATGGCCCTTAGTTGGGTCCTCTGTAGTACCTACTAACAGTTTTTTCTTCAAGTCCCGTATTAATTTGTCGTGTGATCAATAAGTTTTGCCTCGTACATTTGCTCCCAGGATTCTTGCAAGCAACATTGCTTGAGCCGCCCGGTGACCAATCAGGGAGGGTGTGGTACCTGTGTGTGCTTGATGTAGCTTCATTCAGTGTCTGTTATGAGCATAGATTGAAAGGAATACCATGATATCGATCTTGTACCCCCGAAGTATGTGTATGTGCACGCTTTCCTGATCCATTTGGTGCTTGCTGAGGTAAAATGATCGATGACGATGCTTGCAAGAATTAAAGGATTTATGCTAATGTGTTGGAAATCTTATGATTGGCACTGGCAGATCAATATATACTGACAATAATAGCACTAACAGAGCACTAAGAAAAAGACCATATAAAAATGTTGCAATGAGTTGTTTTATTTCGTTGCCATTTCCCGACCAATGCACTTATCTTGTGGTGTGGCTTCAACACCCACTTGGTGTCCTTCGAGCTGACGGCCCCAAAAGCATGAACTCTTCTGAACACATGCTGCCCATGCAAATATACTATAATCAATCTATTATCTTATTAAAACATATGTAAAAGGAACCACTAGATTCACCGATAGAGCTTAAAAAATACCACGTTAATCTTAAAAAGAGAAGAATTTAGAGTGTTAGATTGTATAAAGATCTAACAGTGTAGACTAGACTAAAGACTAAAGAGTCCATATCCAATACAACAAACAACTAATAATATATATAAATTCGAAATTAAAAAAAGAAAACATGCATGGTTTTATTTAGCAGAAGAAAATATGCATGGTTGTGTGTCTCAACGATAACCATGTATTCCACGCAAAAAAGATGATAACCGTGTATTAATGACGTGTACTAAAGATAGATGATGTACAAGAACTTTGCAGTCTATTTAAATATAGAAAAGTATGTCTATTTTGAAGTCCGGACTCCTTCATAAATAAAAAATATATTCATATGCAGCTCGCCATGTATAGTCTTGATTATTCAAAACTCATTACAATAATGTGTAATAATACATTACCATGACGAGAGCTCGAGCATTACCAAATGATTAAATTATTTCTAGCGCTTGATGTCCGATAAAATAGGACAGAAAGTAAAGGGCAGTGAAACTTCATCAGCTACTCCCACAACAAACTCAGCTTAAAAATAAGAAAATTAGCATATGATTTCTATACAAACCAAGAGGTAAAATAGTTAAATAAATTCAAATACACTAGCTCTTTTTAATGCATATAAGAAGAAAATTGGCTGAGTTGGCATTTTTTCAGCTGTACCCCTCCCCCTATAAAAACAAATAGAAATTTCATATAGCCTTAAGTAAGAAATTTCATGGCTTGACAACTGTCATAGGATGTGGCTAGCAACACTATATTTGCAAAGCTTCCCTCTGCCAACTTAAATTAGCCCCTAGAAAATCGGCTTATAGGACGACCTCTAGCAATTTTGTTCATACTACACATGAATCACTAGCAGACTCATGGAAGACAACACAAACTATATGTGCAGCCTACAAGCTTCTTATTACCATGGAGCAACAATGGTTCACAATTCACATGCTCAAATCGTGATCTTAACTTATGCTTATGGGACATGTACCATCTAAGATAGTGACAAATGGAAAAAAAGGAGATTATCATTTTTGCGGCACACATTGAACCACTCAACTATATCTTTTATGCGATTCTAAGAACAATTTATTTTACATTGTAACTAAAGCTTAAAAATAATACTACATCGTCTCGAAAATCTAAAAAGTGTTATTTTCATATTAATGTAAATGTTTTATTACTTTCAATAAATGCTAAAATTATGTTTCGTTATAAGGTAGTATCCTTTCCAATTTATATTTTCTAAAAAAATATGCCACATAATAAAAAATAATAAAAAATACTTAATATGAACCATTAGGTTTGCAAGAAATGGATCATTAGGACAAAATAATCATAATTACATGACTAAATAAAACATTTTACATCCATTTATTTTTGCAGGGTTACCTACATCAATTATTCTAAAATACGGAATTTAAATATTACCAAATAAAAAATCTAGCTACCCCCGCTAACAGCGCGGGTATCTTGCTAGTTATATTAATAAAGCAGCTTAAAAAGAAGCCACCATATTCGCCGAGAGGGTCTAAAAATTTCTTCATTAATCTAAAAAAGAAGAAAAAAGTGACTGATTTGAGCAACGACGATGGTAAATTGTATTTGTATATTCTTCGTTGTTAACCTGACGAGATGAATATTTCTTTGAACTTGTTGGTCTATCGTGCTTTGTTGGTAATAAAATCTTTCTTTGTGTATCAAATTAGATCTGGAAAATAAATGTCAGCCAGCGGTGAGAATGATGAGAGCAACAGATGATGGTAAAGATGACGGAGAAGAGAAGAAATGGGATGGTAACTTCACCACACCCAGTACAAGGTCATCATATCACACTATTCACCCAAACAAACAAGAGCTTCCCAATGCAAGCTAACTTAAGCCACTCAAACCAAACACGAGCAACTTGTATAGACTTGGCTTGGTGAAGACTGGCCTAGGTTAGTTCTAGCCTGGCTAAGAACTAGTCCAACCAACCAATCACAATCTATGTTAACAACTATAGAAAAAGCGTTGAAGCAACTATGGAGAAATACATCTTAACGCATATAGAAATAATTAGATCAAAAGTAAAGGTCATCACTAGTCAAACTAAAAGAGGGTGATGACATTGATCATAGAGAAAAATAAATTTCTAATTATTATTTCTGCCAAACCACTAATCTAGATATTTACAAAATATCGAGAATAATTAACCATCATAACAAACACGTAGAAACACAAAATGTGCATCGCCATAAAAAACCTAAAAATATATTCCTATATAAATCTTTATATTGCATTAGTAAATATTGATTTTTTAAAAACATAAGATGTTCTCTTTTCTCAAGAATTCATGTTCTCAAAAGATACGCCATTGAATATAATACCAAGAAAACAAAGATGATACTCACTTATTTTAAATAAAAAATAAATATTAGCACCAAATGCTAGCCATCTGTGCTATTAGCGCAGGCCATCTTGCTAGTTAAAGTTAAAGCAAAGACCTTATTTTAGCTCAAGAAAAGGCAAATACATTTTTTTGTTTGGCTTATTATGTCATTAGCTGGAATGTTGCCTTGCTCTGTTCTGTACTTTGCTTTCACTCTGTCCAGATTATTACGACCACACAAGAAGTCAACAAGTCGTGAACAAGAGTCCACCAGCCAACGTCCAACAGTTTTTAGCTCCCTTTCCACAATCATTTTTAGTTAGTTTTTTGTCCCCCATCATTTTTAACATAACAATGGCAAATCTCTTGCAGTCTTTTCAGGGGAAAAAATTCAGCCGACAATTCAACAATCCTAATTCTTTTTTTTTCTCATGCTTCTTTTTCAGAATAAACTGGAAATTACTTCCCATGCATGCCACCAGCTTAGCACAAACTTTACTCTTTAATAGCACTTTGTGATCTTGTTCTACAAGTCCTCGATTAATCTCTACCTATATATTACACAGATAAAAATAGTTAGAACATTTGGATTCACATTGAAACAATATAGTACAATATCTTATGCCCTACTATAAACTAACTTACAACTTGGCACAAACTTGCACTCCTTAATAGGCTAGCACCGAGAAGTCGAGAACTTCTTATACAAGTCTCAATTAATCCCTAGCTAACACACATGTTTTCTTACACAGTGGTGATTAGGACTTGTGGATTTACGTTGAAACAGTATACTAATGTCTTAGCATAGAGTAGTTTAAAATCAATGGGCTAGAGCACATAAGTCAATTTGTTTACTCAACATAACAGTCAGCTTGATTATGATCTCTTATCAACAAAACCAGAAGGATACAGCGCACCATCTTGTACCTTCGTTACATGGGTACCCTCTTTTACTCTTTAATTTTCTATTCATTTGATGCTTGCACAAAGGGATTACCTAACATTTTTTTCGTATTACTTTGTGCTCAAAATTCTATTTAGTTCAAGACGATCTCGTATAAAAATCCAAATGCCTCGGAGATCCCAATTCTACCCTTAAACTAGCTTGTGGTGAAGCCACCTTCCTAATTACTGCTACTACGACCCACCACTTCATGCCCTTTCCCTATGATCGATCACTTCACTACTTGTGGTCGTGGTGTCATTGCAAACGCCCACTTGATGTTTCTTTTGAGCTAATGAATGGCTCAAAAGTATGCAATCTTTTGATCGAACAGATATTACAGCTACGTACTGCCCATGCATATATAATTCTTTCAATTAGCACAAGTGTGCCCCTGGTTTAATTATTTGCTATCTTCTTGACTTTGCTAGCTGTCACTTTTTCTTCTACAACAAGTCAACAAGGTTTTGAACAGGAACTCGCGAACTAATTGAAGGAATCGAGTCCTTAACGAGTCCTAGGTCTTTGTTCACCGTCGATGTTTGGCGGCGGAACTAGGGCCGGGTTTGCCGGAGGAGCATGGCTTCTATGCGGCTTCTTGTTCCTGACGGCGTCGGCAATGCGGAAGCGACGACGTTACAGGGGAATAATTTCTCCCGGCTTCTTCCGTTCTCCGGTGGCGATCTACTCCGACGCCAATGGAGAGGCCGGGTAGACCTGTGTTGGAGTCCAGGGCTGGCGCATCGTCGTCTTCTTCAGGTGATGATGTTGCTGACCTGTTTAATCATGAGGAATATGATCTCTGGTAAAAATCCGAGTTTTGCTCGGGTTGCTGGTGTTGGATTTGAAGGTTGCGTCGTGGGTGCCGGAGTTGGCCGATGCGCTTGGGAGGTAGTGTATTCGGCATCTGCGCCTAGCAGTAAGCCCTCCTCTGCGGCCTCTACTTTGTGAAGTTTGGCTTTGGCGTCCTGCGACGATTGGGAAGCGGTTTGGACGGCGGTGTCGAACGGATCCCTGAAGTCGTCGAGGAAGATGATTAGGAGTTTTAAACTTCTTTGTAATTTTTCTTTTTTCTGGGTTCTTGTTTGTAAAAGAGCCGGTGTACCGTGTTAAGATCGATACATGTTCCTTCTCAAAAAAAAGGAACTTACCCCTTAATCACTCCATGCTTCTTTCATACTGAAAAGCACCGCCCCCCTACCTTTTCCCCAACTTGGCGCAAGATTGCTTTCTTTCAATAGTTCTAATAAGAAACTCTTCTTCAACAAGCCTTCAATTAATCCTGGCAGATGCACTAATGATTCTTAGCTCGGCACATCTTGTTTTCTATAGGTGGCAACACATGCGTTGATTTGTTTACTCACATGGTCAGTTGAAATGTCCCATCACACCCAAAGAAAGTGTGTCGTTGCAATGCAAGGTTTCAATTCGCCCAATAATTCATCTAATTAAGACGTAATACAATAATAAGCATGTTGAGTCAATAATATGCCCACATGACCAAGCACAGAAGGCGCCACTGCCGTGGCGTGCGCTGCACAGGTCAGTACAAGACGGCACTTGAGATGACAGGCAGCTGAACACTAAACAACAGCTTAACGTCCCTGCCCTAGCAAGTAGCAAAGCATATGCATAGATGACGTGCCCAGGCTCCAAGCACGCATTAGAAAACTTGGTCTTCCGGCGCTCACATGCTCCCGGACTATTGCACAAGAAGCCATTGGACATGTCATGCCGACCGGTTCATTCTTAATTTAACCAACGTATAACCACATTGGGCATTAACAAACCAATATGCATGCGCTCTTGACGCGACTCAACTAACCTCGTAGCGAAATGGCGTGTCTCCATTGGGTCATACCTAACCATAGTACGTAGCCGTGTAGAAGATATGTACTGTACCCGCTTTTGCTGATGATGAGGCAGGAGACCACATGCATGGCCTCACCAACCATGCAATACACTAATTGTCACTACCTTGTGCCACTAACTACACTAATAAGTAATAACCATATGTGAAATACTCCCTTGAGTTTCAAAAATAGCTGCCATTATTTATACTGCAACGCGAACATGTCCACTACTTTAACAGTTACTAACAGTATAAAACGTATTAAAATATCGATAAAATTATAATGTTCTAAACTTAGTTTTGAAGACAAAACTAGCTATATATATGCGATTTTACAAAACTTCATTCAAATATTTGAAGAGATGTTAGATGATCATATTCAATTTTAAAACATATTGGTTGCACGTAGTCCAAAACAACACTTATTTGTCGTTGACAGTATACATCTGTGTGTAGTATATGACTAATAATCTAGTTACGTTGGCTACGATCTTTGCCGGTAACATTATTGAGCCTTTGGCCCATAGATTGGCTAGACGGCTGAAGACAACAAGAGACAGAACGGCAGTTCGCTTTAATTTGTTGTAGAATATTCATCGTGCGCGGCATGATTGCGTCCACTGTAAACCAGGGTGTGCGCATCATATTATTTTGTAGCACATCAGTGGTTAGGCGCTACTAGTTGTTTACTCGCTGCATGAACCGGTGCTTCGAGGCGTTTTGTGTGTGGAACAAATAAAACAAGAAAACAAATTTTACAATAAACAATAATTATTGAATAGAAATTTGCTGATCGAGGACATATGTATATACACATAATATATCGCGCAGAGCGATCGATATGAATCTTATTGACCCGCAACGGTATCAAAATTTAAAAATTTGATTCAGTCTAACTACAGCTACTATAAGTTGCACATTGTTAGCATGCACATCACAGTGCAGTGGCGACAGGGTTAGTTACATACACTAACGCATTGACCACCAAAAAAAAGATAAACCAAAGAATCTTGTGCATGCACGAAGTTGGCAGCTCAGCTACTCTTCGATCGTCGTCAATGTTCCCAGAGCAGCAAGGGCTCCTCAAAGCAGATCTCGTCGGCGAAGTCACCCCACGTCGAGCCACAGTAGGACGGAGGCAGCGGCAGCGGCGACAGCATGTACCCGAAGTCCAGAGGCACATCCGGCACGTCAAGAAACGCGAGGTCCATTCCAATGCCGCCACACGACGGCGCTGCAATCTTCTCAATAATGCCGAAGCCCGACGCTGCTTCGTGCTTGTCATGTCGCTCGACTGCCTGATGATCAAGAGCCGCCGTGCCGGCGTCCTCAGCGTCGACGTCGCAGGACGGGACGGCGGCGTGCGGCGAAGCAGCAGCATCAGCAGGAGCAGCCGCCAGCACCGTGGCCGCGGCGAGCGCGGCGGCGGCCTGCACGTCCTTGGGCGCGGCCGACGCTGCGCGGGGCAGGTCGTGTGCCAGCTCCGGGAAGTTGAGGTGCGCGGCGCGGCCCTTGATGGCGACGGCGGCGGCGTCGTGCGCGCGCGCCGCCATCTCCGGGTTGTCGAAGGTGCCGAGCCAGATGCGCGACTTCTTGCGTGGCTCACGGATCTCCGACACCCACTTGCCCCACGTCCGCATCCGCACGCCGCGGTACGTCGGGTGCTTCAGGTCCCGCCGCGGCCGCTTCGTGCCCTTATTATTTCCGCCGGCGGCGTCGTCGCCGCTAACGCTAGAGCTCGGCGACGACGCGTTGAGGGAGGTGATCGAGCTCGAGTTGTCGCTGCAGGTGCAGCCGCCGCACTCGGACGACACCTGAGGCAACACCACCTGCTCGTGCTCGTGCTCCATTCCCCGTGACAAGAACTGACGATGGCGATCGGCTAAGCCTGCTCGCTTGCTGTTGATGACGACGACGGGATAGTACTAGTGGTGTTGCTTGCCACTTAGTTCCCTGCTAAACGGCTTAGATCTGATTGCTGCGGTTGGTGACTGCGATATGCGAGGCAGCATTCCTATATATATATCGTTCTTGGCCAGGCTACTACACGCTTGTTGGACTGATCTCCGGAAAGTCAATGTGGAAACCGCAATAGGAATGGCACATTTTTCTTTTAATTTCCACCCTAAAGAAAATGTGAATGGCATTGCGAACACACAGAAGAGTCGAGAGGAGGGCAGCGTGGGGGTGCCCTACGCTACGCGCTTCGTTCTCTGATGGTCAATAGTACTGAACCCACATTTGATTCCCTTTGTTTATCTGTCTCAGCGCACAGTTCAGGTTCGTGCAAAATGTGAGTGTGCTCCTTCGATTGGACGAGTAATGATTAAAGTAGCATCAAAATATTCCAAGCCGTACCAATTCGTGGGCCTTGCGTGTAGTATTAAACTTCACCAAATCCCCAATTCAGAGATCCAAAAGATTAGGATCCCTACCCTGCTAGGTGTAATGCTTTGTATAGTTGTATTACAATAATCTGTTCGTCACATTATACAATGGCAACGAGGGAAATGCTGAGCCGTGTCAAGCAGCAGAAAAGAGTTGTGTTTGTTGGGGAAAAGAAGGATGGCGAATGAGATTGAGGCCAAATAATGCAAAGCAAAAGCAGTCAGTCTCCTTTGCTTCCTGATGATACTGCAATAAACTATTGCAGCTTCCCGTGTATTATGGTCTATGGAACGGAATAATCAATATAAACACTGACAGATTCCAGCATGAGGACATTAACAAAATCGTTCGGGAGGAACTCGTGGCGTGCATTCGTGCCTCGGATGCTTCCTAAGATCACACCCAAAAAACTTTACGAGGTTTGAGACGACAAAAGCACCTCTGAAAAAGGCATGAAGTGGGGCAATCATCTCGTTCTTTGGGTGCAAGATTTCACCTGGCACCATGAGTGTTTACTGAGAAACTAGAGTGGTGACAGTGACAGATAAAGGCTCTGGACGTAGCACCTGCACTTTATTTTTAGATTAAGGGCACCTGTGCATTAGACTCTGAAAATGCTGTTGTGATGGACCGTAACACAGCTGCATATATATCTGCGCATGTCAATTTTTATTGAGCACATGGCTTAAATCAGCTCTAACTTGTAGTGCAGGCTAGACAAAGGAAAAAGGACAGGGGGAACGGGTGACAAAGAGCATGTTTGAGAGTGATCGATGGAATTCCATGAAATTATTTTTTTTTCTTTTGCAGAAAATGCTACCACACATTCAGGCTAGTATGATATCTATATCTAGGAGGAGCAAATTGAAACCGTTTTTCACACAAAGAATTAATCGTGTACCCCTCACAAAGGACCCTTGAATTAGGGAAAAATTGTGGACCTCGATGACCGCGGGGGGGGGGGGGGGGGGGGGGGGGGTGGTCTGTCCTCCTCCCGTTGTTTTGGTCGACGACGCCTCTCCCGCCTCTTTTTTTCTTACTGCGTGTTTCCTTACCCACCAATCGTACCCACACCCGATTACTTACTATAAAGTCGCACCCGATTGCTTACCATAAAGTCCGTCAATTAAGGATTAAGGTTTCCTTTCAGAAAAAAGGAATGACGTCTATACAACCAGGTGTCTCCTTCCTTTTAAAACTTGATTGCTTACCATAAAGTTCATCAATCAAGGGCCAATGTTTCCTTTCATGAAAAAAAGGAATGACATCTATGCAATTGGGTATCTCATTTCTTTTAAAACTTAATTGCTTACCATAGTTGTGGATGTCAATTAAGGATTTGATTTCTTACCATAGCTGTGGAGAGTCAATCTGGAATTGATTACTTACCATAGTCTTAGGCGTTCAGGTTCATCTCCTTAGCCCTCCTGCCCCCTATATAAGGCGCCCCTTCTCAAAACACATCATCTCTCCCTTCATTCATATTTCTTTGTGAGGGCGCCAGTGCCTAGTGCGGTGCAAGGGTGACCGCGACACTCGTAGTGTCCAAACTCGTCGGGTAGAAGCGGAACGTGCTTCGCGTTACGGCGGCGTCCGACGTCGTCGAGTGCATGGCGTCGTTGCTCTATGCCGCCGGCGACGAGGAGAGCAACCTTCTCGGCCTCCTGATCGTCAAGAACTTGGTTGCGATGTCGAGGTGCTCACGAATATCTATATCGTAGAAATTTTTCTGTATATATTACTAATTATTTAAGATTTGATCATACAAATTTTCCTTCTTTTCCGCCGGAGGCCTAAGGCTTTTGATGTATTAATATATAATTTATTATGTGTGATGCTATTAAATAATTTTAATGTGTGATATTGTTTATGAGAATTTGAATCGAATGTAATGGTTGCAATTTTATTTCTTTTTAAATTAGAACTTTTTTATTCTATTTTCTTTTTGTATCACGTGCCACCCTACTAGTACTATTAAAAAATCCAAAACATCCATTTAAGGGTTTTCTCACCGGTTTCAAATAAGTGTGGACAGCGCACGACAACCTATATCACTATATCAGTACTGCCACAAAATACTAGTGATATATGCTGAATATAGCAAAGTTATACCATTATGAAAAAAAATTGAAAAAAATCTAGCTATATATACAATTGTCAAAAGTTTAATTATTGATATATGCCAATAGATATTGATGGTCAAAATCTGTGGTACCGATCGATACGCGTAGGAAAAAATCAATAGAAAGGGGACCAACTCGAAGACGAGAAAAAGGACCGAAAGTGAAACTATATCATGAATTATCTCTAGCCATTATGCGTTCAAAGCAAATATGGATCTGAATTATTAATAATAATCATCACATGCATGGCTAATCGTAAATTAACATGTGAATTAACCAAGTCAAAAGTACATGCTACCAACGAAATCTTTGCTTTACATCAAAAGCCCAGACGATCGGTTGAATTGCTACCTAATGTGCAACGCGAGGACGACTATCGAACGAGAAGGTACATGCAGGACTACGGCTCGTCGGCTCACGCATGGACGGCAAATATAATAGAGGTCGATCGAAAAACACACATATTATATATACAATCCATGGAAGATGAAGAAGGAAGAAGTATTTTCATATAGTCTGACGGGCACTTTTGCTTTGTTAACGACGGCCGCCGCTTCACAAGGCTTAATTGCGTCAGTTCTAACTTGACCTTCCTCTCTGTGCCCTGCACGCAGTCTCACTTTTTGCATGATGATGACTAAGCTATGACGACGACCCGCTGGTCACGCTAGCACTGGAGAGTAGCCGTAGCTAGCTTGGTCCTCCGGTTGATTTGAGCGGCAGTAGAGACAAAACCGGAGAATTGACAGGAGGATCAAAACGTTCTAGAACAACACGAAATGCAATTGAAATGACTAGATCGTCGCAAGGTGCCAGTGGTCAAGCGACCCTGCTGACGTGCGCGTCCGAGGGCCAATTGCGAGGAGCGGTTAGTACGTCAATTGAACCCCAGCATATATCTAGTATTTCGCAATTGTGCAACCGAAGAACAGAAATGTATGCCTTGTAATTAATATAGTATATAAAAGAGTGGGTAATACTAGCACATCTCCCATATAACTTCCATATACAAGTGGTTCCTCAAAAAAAACTTCCACACGAGTGGTCATTTTCTTACAGCAACCGAAGAACGGGCACGGGTACGGTGGGTGCCTGTTGCCTGTGTGCATGGGCGACGGGTGGCGAGACAAAAAAATAATTGGAGGCGCTCGTCGTCGGAAAGCTACACTCCTACTATGATCGACGGACGACGACGACGCCGGCGGAATGGGCGAGCAAAAATTGGCAGCGATGGATCGGGTAGCGACGCAGTGAAACTAACGGGTCACATGCGTGAAATGTGCACGGTCGGGATCTGTTTTTGTATATGAATATAATATAGTTACACGCATTTTTTTTGGGGCGGGGTTCATTTGATCGCAATAGAAAAGGACGGTTTACCAATTATGGCGGTCGTTTCGTCTCCGTTCACGGTCTCTCTCCTTGGCCTTTTTGATGAAGTGTTTCTCCGGCTCTAGTCTCGCGTCTGCGAATCTGATGCGAACGACGACGGAACCCGTTGTTGTTGGGCTTCCAAGCAAACGTACGTTTTTCAAGAGGCCCAAAAGCAACGCCTCGTGATTGGTCGAGATTCATCGCCGATGGGAACTGCACGATCGGCGATAGATGCATGGGGGGAAATCCGATCCTCAGAGCAGCAGAATTTGTGTGGCTCCGTTTTGTCTCTGTCTGGTTCATTCAAGTTGCCTAGCTAGTTTCACGACGGACGGGCGCGGCAGATTCCTTTCGTGCACAGCAGATTCCTTTCGGGCCGCTTACTGAATCTGTCGACAGGACACCAGCAGCAGGCCTGTAACTGTCGCAGTATATCCCTGCGAAATCTCAACGGGCGCAACTTGAAGGTCCGCCGATCGGGAGATCATCAGGAGCTAATAATCAGAGGCTCTCTGCTAAAAATAATCAACCAGAGGCTCATGCATGGCGCAACTTGCTGCGCCTGCACCGATCGATCGGGCGATGGCACCAGCAGCATGCTGGTGATGAGGCCTTATTAGCTAAGCACCCCGATTATTTGCTAGGTGCGTCGTCGCAGCACCGGTGTCCCGGCCTGTCCAAACCCGGCCATCGATCCCCCCACCAAAAATCTCCATGCACCAATCCAAGGATCACCGAGCGCGCGCGTAACCCTGTACCACCCACCTACCGTGCCCCTACGGATCGATCGCCCCATTCTCTTCTGGCCGGCCGGCCTGGCCTGGCCTGCTGGCCTGATCGGGCGGCGACAATGCCCCAGGCCCCGCGCGCGGCGTCGGATCCGCGAGCCGGCTCCGTCCGATTAATGTAACCCGGCCGGCGTGGCGGCGTCGCGGGCGGGCGGCCGCACAGCCAGGCAGCTCGCCGTGCGCGCGGTGCCGTGGCCTGTGACTGTGACCGAGACTCTGCGTGATACGCCGGCTCGGCGCGGCTGCTCGCCTGGCCATGTGTTGGGCATGTGAGCCGGTCGTCCCGGCGCGCGCAGGGGGCCGGCCGCTCCCGTGGATCCATCCCATCGGGGCTACGTGTCACGCCGTGCCGCGGCGATCAATTGGGGGGAAATGATCTCGCCGCGCGCTCGTGGATCGCACGGCGGAAGAATATACCGACGCAAACTGTTGGGAGCCGGTAACTCGGCGTGCTGGTGCCGTGCACCTAACCTGACGGCGATTGGCCCCCGCAGCTCGTTCTACTCCTGCCTTGTCAGAGCGGGCGGAGGAGGAGGACAAGGGAGGGAATATCCGGCGCTCTGGGGGCGTGGAACTTTCTGTCCTGCTTCCCTCCCTCGCTTGTTTCTTGCGTTGGATTCGTCCAACCCGCGCGAATTTCCAGTGTGTACGAACCTCGGAGGAGGGATAACGTGGTGGTGGCGTTTCTATAGTCTGTAGTCTGTACCGAACCACGCGCAAGATATTGCATTGCGTCCCGAGTTCAGTACGTACAAACCGGTAGAAAATGCAAGCAATCTGCTGCGAGGGCAAGTACGCCCAGTTGGCGTGATAAACTTTAAAAAAAGGGGCACTCGAGCACTTCGATTCCAGGCCGTAATAACGACGTGGCAGCGGCAAGGGGAACCAGAGCGTTGCGGGCTGGAGCTGTCCGGTGAGAATCTGCCCAACGTTTTCGAAGGAGAGAAAAAAAAAAGAAGAATCTGCCGCCCAACGTTTTAGCATGGACTCTCACTATACTCCGCGCTGCTTTCACGGTTCACCACCGGCCCCCCGGGCCATAAAAACGACCTCCGAACAGACGGCCAGCCCACCACTTATAAACGCTTGCGATTATTATTGTTTTTTTTTCCGTCAAAGATCAACAACAATTTCATCATTGCTTAGTTGATGATGCGAGATGCAACCATCTAGAAAACAATTGCGATTTTTGCAGACGCATCAGACAGCTATCAGTCGACGTCTCTTTTGTCCTCACAGCTGATACAGAAAGCACACAATGTAGCTCCATGGCCAAATCAAGCACAAAGCACTGCTAATTTCATAATAGTAAACATAACATGGTGTGGTCGTAGGTAGCTCATTTTTTTTTCTACCATTTTTTTTTCCTTTTGGAGATCACCGTATACTACTGGTACCTACTATTGGTGAATACTCGAAGTGCGTGGTAGTAGAAAGGTAAGGCGAGTAACTACTCCGCCCACAAGAGCGGCTCCTGCATCCCGACCACGTCGCCGCCGTCGTACTCCTCGCCGGCCATTGCTGCCGCTGGCCACAGCGGCGACCACCACAGCCCGTCCCTCAGGTCCAGGAGCAGGTCCGGCAGGTCGAACAGCGCGTTCTCCTGGCCCTGCCCGCCTTCGCCTTCGCCGTCGCCGTGCTCCGTCGTCTCGGTGCAGCAGGCCGCTTCCGGCGACTCGTCGGCCGCGGGGGACGACGACGCCAGCTCTGCCGACGGCGACGGCGACGGCGGCACGTCGCACTGCACTTCGGCGGCTGCGGCGGCCAGCGCCGCCGCGGCCTGGATGTCGGCGGGGGAGGTGGACGCCGGGCGGGGCAGCTCGTGGGCGCGGTCCGGGAAGTTGAGGTGCGCGGCGCGGCCCTTGATGGCGAGCGCGGCCACGTCGTGCGCGCGCGCCGCCATCTCCGCCGTGGGGAACGTGCCGAGCCAGATGCGCGACTTCTTGCGGGGCTCCCGGATCTCCGACACCCACTTGCCCCAGCTCCGCCGCCGCACGCCGCGGTACGACGGGTGCTTGTACCCGCTCCGGCTGCCCGACGACCGGCCTCCTCTGGCCGCCGCCGCCGCCGCCTCCTGGGCCTTGTCGTCGCCGCCGCTCGCCACGGCGTTATTATCGTCGGTGCTGCAGCAGCTGCTGGTCTCCTCGCCTTGGTGGCCATTGCTGGCGTCGGTACTGGCATTGGCTTCTACCTCCTGGGACTGGGAGTCCGGCGAAGAGGCACGCTTGCGCTTGTTCGTGGCTTTGGAGTTCTTGGGCGCCGCTTGTGGCGCGCCATTGACGAGGCAGGAGGAGAAGGAAGATGTGGAGGACGAAGAGGAGGAGGAAGATGTGGTGGGTGCATGGGCTGCGTCTGCTTCCATGTCTCGTTGGGCTGTAGCTTCCATGGCTTGTGTAGCTATTGAGGCTGAGGCGCTGAGGCAACAAAGGGTGCTGCCCCCACGGCTATAAATAGTGGAGTAGCCTGGGGCCTTTTGCTTTGCGCTGTGGGGCCTCCATTATTTAAACTTTTTTCTTTTCTATTTCAGGTTATCATATTGTTCAACACATCTACCAAGTAGTTTCTTTATTTATTTTTTCCTTTCAGAAAAAAGTGTAAGTTATGGTTAGTAATCACTGATCAGTAAACCAGAAGTTGTTACATTGATACCTAGAAAACTCAAAGCATTCTCCATAATATACTAATATAATAAACTGAAGACATAGTTAGTAGGTAAGAGCAAATGTGCGTCGCCTTTAAATGAATCAAAATTCAACCATCCATGCCAGAGATCATAGAGTGATAGAGACGCTTGGAAAGCTACAGAATTTATAGTATGAGTATAAGAAGAGATCAAATAAAGATACTTGAAATAGCCACACGATTTATCATTGCTTTTTCTTCAACGATGGGCCAGAGAGCACCGTCCTTTCATTTGAAGAAAAATTAAAGAAATCAATCAAGAATAAACATTCTATTATTTTAGCAGTGAGAAGAAAGCGAAACTCGATGAATTTTTATAATTGGTTAGGATACAGCTATCAGAAAAACTCTTTGAAAAGTACCATTCATGTGCATATAACAAAGAGAATCATTTATTATATAGCCTTTTGTACCAATGGTCTGATTTCCTTATAGAAGGTTCTGGGCATTGACATTCACTGCTGGCAGTAATACTCAACTAACCATGCTCTGCGTGGTCTGGAAAAAACAAAAAGGAGCCATCTCTGCAGCACGACGTTAAAAAGTATCTGACCTGTTGCATATGCTGAACATTAAGTTTTAGATCCGTCAATCTAATTCGTCTCCAGTTGCTGTTAATTAACTAGTAGGACTTGATGCGGTAAGTCAAGATTATTCTTGTTAAAATAGATCAACCCGCCATTACAAAATAACTCCGAACCGATCAACAAACGTGATGGTGATACTACGATCAGCACAGTCAATGCAACGGGAGGTGAGGAGCGTGTTGTGCTTTAACTAACCACCTCTGCCTGCTTGGTCTTCAAAACAAAAGTAGCACTACACTAGGCTGAAAGAAAAAACAAAGGGTGCTCCTATACGACTTCGATAGTTGTATGCCGAATGGTAGCGCAGTACATTTGTGAATTCTGATCCGTCAATCTCATTCGTCTCCAGTTGCTCACTTGCTCTTAACTAGCGCATGGGAACGGTGCTCCTATACGACTTCTACAGTTCTATAGCCGTATGCCGAATGGTAGCGCCGTGCGTTTCTGAAATCCTGATCCGTTAATCTCATTCGTCTCCGGTTGCTCTTAACTAGCATAAGATGCAAGTCGTCACCTCCTTCTGGGGAAATAAATAGATCGACGCTGTCCGGCTGTTCCTAACAATCATTTCCGAGCCGATCAATAAACATGATTCTATTAGCATAATCATGCAACGGGAGATCAGCAGCGTATAGCCAAGTGGCGCTGATGCCTCCGCGCATACAAAATGGAATCAGAGATCAGGAGGGGCAGCGGCCGGCCAAGTGGTGGCGGTGGCGCTTGCGTACAAAATGCGCATGCCGTGCAGGCGGATTTGCAAATATTACGCTCGCGGATCGTGGGTGCGAGCCTGCCGGCCGGCGTATTGCCCGGGCGCCCAACCTAACGACAAGCGTGGGGAGGGGTGTCGTGTCGCGCTGGACAGGTCTCGGCGCCAGCATCACGCCGGAATCCGGTCGCGGGCGGCTGGTTTCTTCCGCGATTCAGGAGCCCAATTTTGCTTCGTTTTTGTCAGGTCTCGCCTTTGACTTCCCGTTCGAGCTAGCTGGTTCTTCTTCAGTCTGAGCTCTGACGGCCGGAACAATGGAGTTAGGCCAGGGCTCCACCATCCTCGCCGAATTTCAGTTCCGGCTGATTGGAACGTGCAGTGTAGATGCCAAGTACGTATACGGATTGGGATGTGGTGCCTCTACGCTTCGTCGAACCTCGTGGCTGCTGCTGCATTGTATTGTACAGGTACAACTGCACAACTCCATCGGAGCTCAGCGCGAGTCAAAACGGGCGCTGCAGCTCTCTACCAGAAATGTAAGGCTTTTTCTACCAGAACTGAATGCCGTCGCTCTCGCTAGCACGAGCAGAAGCCTGCTGCAATGGTAACTTGGTAAGATTCCTTGCACGCATTCGCGTTGCCAATGCCACCCATGCCGGGCTAGGCAACACCGATGCGCTCGTGTGCGCCGCTACCGGACACGCGGTACCGTACTGTACCGGTTGAGATTTCAGAAGCTCCGGTAAGTGTAATTTATCACGAGAGCAGGCGCCCTGGGCTAGGTCTAGTACAGGCGTACAGCTTCGCTAACGGATTCCCGCTGTTTCCTTGCTTACCACTGTACTGCTGCCCGTACTCGTCGCGAGCATTTTCCTTGCACGATTCCCGTGCGTGCGTCCACCCCCGCACTCCCCGGGCGCGCGCCGGTGACGACGCTCTCATCACCTCCCCGGCAAGCCACAGCGCCCGTGCGGCACGTTCCGTTCGTGGCATGGCATGGGCGCATGATACGATGGCATGCGCGGCTTGCGGTAGCCTTTGACCCTTTGACTTGCGGGACGCCGGATCGAGGAGCCACGTGAGCGTGGAGCGTCCGGCCGGCGCGCGCGCCGACCAGCGCGGCCAGCTGCCAGCCGAGCTGGTGGCGGTGGAGGCCTGGACTGACTGGAGGGAGCCCCGGCGAGCCCGATGGTTCGTTTTCACTTTTCAGGCAGATTTGGCCGTGACCGACTGATCGCGCACGCGGAACCCGCGGGGATCGCTCGGTCGTCCAATCAGCCGCGCGGCGGCGCGTCGCGCTCGCCGAGCTAGTGAACGGGGGCCAGGCCAGCCGCCCACCCAGCCGGCGCTTCGGCTGCAAGCGTCGGCGATCGGCCTGTGGCGATCCGAGCCGCGCGGACCACCGTCCCGGCCGCGCGCGCAGGCGTGTACCTGTAGTTGCGAGGCCTGCAATCTTAAGCGATGCAGCGGGTGAACGAACGAAGTGAGGGTTACAGCAAGGACGCGACGTGCACGCGGTTGAAGGTGGGTGATCCCACTCGAGCCAGCGTCCGGGATTGGTCGGATCATCAATCAGCGAGACAGCGATCGCATCAGAAGGAATGCCGGATTACTCCACGGACGGCCACGGCCGTTGCCTTGCCTAATTAACCTGACCGACCGGCCGTCGACTGTAGCGTGTGTTCGCTGTACCGAACGAGAGGCCCGAGCTAATCAGCTACACTACACGCGTACTGTGTCGCGGCACGCATTACTTCTACGTTATTATAGTTCGACCTTGTCCGCTTGTCCAACGCACTCATTTACAGTTACAGCTACTGATACAGTACTGCTAATCCTCTACACGACGATTCCGGTGTACCTACAGTATCGTGGATGGCCTCGACGTGTCGGGCTCCTAACTTGCAAGTAACAATTCGCCGTCAAAGTTGGCCCGCGCGTCTATCCAATTCCAACCAACTTCCGTATAGCCGTATAGGCCTGTTTCCGGAGCATCAACGAATCAGCAGTCGGAGCAGTAAAATCGGACAAAGTCTGATGGCTTGGAAATTTGATTAACTAAGCTGACCGTTATACAACTTTTAAGTATCATGTTCAGAGATGCACCGGTATTTAACTCAAATACTCTGACACCGGCACATTGTCTCTCCCGATCAGTAGTAGTTTACAAGCTCAGGAAAGAACGGTCGTTAAGTCAACTATTAGAGACGCTCTTAGTCCCTGATGCTACACGATGGGAGTTAAAACCCAGCTGTAAATGTAAGATGTACGGTAATGCTGTAATGTAGTACTCCTATCTGTAATACTTCTTCCATTAATGAAATAATTTTACCAATGGAAGTATCGTGTACAGAGCTCGGCTTGTTCGCTTGGCTTATCAGCTCAATCTGACAAATTATTCTTTTCATAAATACTATTTGAATCAACGCAGCAGATTATTTTCCTCTCAGACTTTTCAGCCCAGGCCGTCAACTATCGGTATTCGGCTTAAATTCTCTGACGCCGGCACATAGTCTCCCCGGTAGTAATTTACAGGCTTTAGGAACAGAGTAATAACAGTCGGGCATGGGCAAATATATAAAACGTCAGCTCGCAATGGTACCAAGAACAGGAGTAATTACACCTGCTTACGCCAAGTTAAACAAACTTGTTATTACAACCTGCACAAAGTGCCCGATCGAGATGCCAAGGGCAGGACCATCAATGCTAACCAAAGCGCCCCGTCCTAAAAGCAGATTACCGCATCGGTTAGTTCGCCTGTAATAACTGGGCGAGCCCCGTCAGGTTAAATGGCAGCCGGGAGCAGTAACCACACGCTAGTAGTAGTAGTGACAGTCCTATAATACTGTCGGGGGTCAAACGCCTTGTGTTGGCTCGATGCTATCAGAGACTATTTTACTGATCTCGGCGCCGTAATTAACCGCCCCCAATGACGTCCGGCTGACTGATATGGGTCGAGCTGGGACGGGGGGCGCATCAACGCGGCCTGTCAACGCAACAGGCTGTAACGGCTCTAGTTTAAGGCGCCGGTTGCCCGATGCGATGCCGTCCTTTTTATCGCTGCTAACGACGAGCAATGGAGAAGGCAGAGCTTTGACACCATCAATGGAGCCTTTAAGCCGGAGCCACCTTTCTTCGTCCTTGGAATCGGGAACCCTAACCAACTCGTGGCCGGCGCCACGATCAAGATCAATGGAGTACTCCTGCTACAGTACCAGTAGCAGTTTGTCCACACGCAAGAATAGCTTGTGGTTTCAGGCACAGTTCATTCAGGTCCCGCTACTGTCAGTACGGCGCAGCGCCGCAGCCTCGGTGCAGAAGCACAGGCAGCTGGGAGCAAGAAAGAGCAGGCAAGAATGATGGCCTCTATAGTCTATATAGCACTATAGCAGCATAGAAGGGATGCACAACATGAACATGCGAGCAGCTAGAGCCTAGAGGTGGTTCCAATTGGGATTTCGGCAGCTAATTGCGGAATCAGGCACCCTAATGCCAAACGTATTACGGCGGTGAAAGTGACAGTTAACGACTCATAGTGCCACGTATATTCTACAGCTGCATCATAATCTCTGAGGTGCCAGAACTTTGACTTCGCCCAACCTTTTCCATCGTATATAGGTCAACAGCATTACAGCAGCCAGCTAGTTTCTGGTGTTCTGCCCAACCTTTTCCGTCTCTTCTCAGCTATGAACCACAAAATCAGATTAAGCATGCTGCTCATGGACGCCTTGTTTAGTTCACAAAATGAAAAGATTTCGGGTTTTGATTTTACCGATTTAGAAGTAGTAAATGTAAACAAAAAAGGTGAAAAGTTACATGGATAGGGTGGAAATCTCGAGACGAATCTAACGATGGTAATTAGAGGGTAATTAATCTATAATTAGCGGATGGTTACTGTAGCATTACTCTTGCAAATCCTGGATTAAGTAGGCTCATTAGATTCGTCTCGTGATTTACAGCCTATCCATATAACTTTTCACTTTTTTCGTCTACATTTAATACTTCATGCATCTAAGATTCTCTTTTAATGTGATGGGTGAAAAAATTTTGGGTGGAACTAAACACGGGCTATATCGGCTGTTTCACCGCATCCATACAACAGTTCCAGACACAGACATCTCAAATGTTGACATCCCAAAGTCCCAGCAGCATGCCATTGCACCGAAGATAGCAGCTAGTTTAACAAATCTCACTCCCGAGTCGGAACCAAGCCGCATTGTCAATGCCACCATATGCTTGCAGAAGCTCAGACACTTTGACCACTACAAATGCCTAGCTGGCAACTACTTGTGTATCCCTTATATTGCTATGACTCTGACAATAAGAAGATTCAGATCTCACAACAGTAAGAATCACTCGTTACTACTTTGGTTTCTCATACACCAAACGACTTGCTTAAATCGTTGTGGGGGTTTATTATTGCTAATGATAGAGCTTTAACATGTTCTCACTTCTTACTGCTGGGCACACTGCACCCTTGGCCCAGCATCCTCCTCGTCCTCGTCATAGGCTTCCTGCTGCCTTTGGTACTTCCGGCGCCTCATCTCCTCTTCTATGTTGACATCGTGCATGATGGTCTCCTCGCATTGATCCACCTCCATGTCTGATAGACGTCCCCTAGGCAACTGTGGCAGCACCTTCTCAAGGGCTCGGCACTGGTCAGGGGAGAGGGTCCCAGATTCAGGAAACTCGACGTTGAATTCCACGAAGAGACGGCCCTTCATGAAGGGCCGGCTATACTGCGGCATACCCTCGTCATTTATGGCCTTGTGTTGACCTTTTTGAAAGAAGAGAAGTGTGTAAGCCATTTGCAAAAGTCTAACCTATTAGAATTTAGAGACCAAAGCAGACTTGGGCCTTGTTTAGTTCACGGAATATTTTCGTGAAAAGATTTCGGGTTTTGATTTTACCGATTTAGAAGTAGTAAATGTAAACAAAAAAGGTGGAAAGTTATATGGACATGGTGGAAATCTCGAGACGAATCTAACGATGGTAATTAGAGGGTAATTAATCCATAATTAGCGGATAGTTACTGTAGCATTACTGTTGCAAATCATGGATTAAGTAGGCTCATTAGATTCGTCTCGCGATTTACAGCCTATCCATATAACTTTTCACTTTTTTCGTCTACATTTAATACTTCATGCATCTAAGATTCTCCTTTGATGTGATGGGTGAAAAAATTTTGGATGAGAACTAAACACGGGCTTGGTGGAAAACCAAAAACAGAGCCATCAAGTGGGAACATACCAGGTTTGATAATTTCGCCAGGATTTGACTTGATTAGAAGCTGCCTACCGTCAAGATGGATTAGAATGAACTGGAATCCACATAAAGCCTCCGTCAGAGAGATTGTGTGCTCAATGAATAAGTCATCATATTTCCTCTTGAATTTTGGGTGCTCTTTAACTTGCAAGATAAAAACAACGTCTCCTGTCACCGTGTCAGGCTGCAACAGCATAGAAGGCATATTGCAATATTAGTCAAAACAGTGGCGATTGTAGTTATGGATAACTTTTCTTTCAATACCCAGTTATGAATAGCTTAGGGGATGTGTATACATCTGCATCTTATGTCTACAGGAAAGGTGTAGATTGAACTCACAACTTCATCAGCTTCACCCTGGAATACAATCTTTTGGCCATGTTGCATTCCTTTCTCAATATGAACCTCAATAACCTTCTTCTCTTGGACAACTTTGTTGGCTCTGCAGCTTGGGCACCTGTCCCTTTCACGAATGATTTCACCTGATTTACAATATTACAATCACAAATTAGATCAAGCAAAATGCAATCTGCAGGATGACACAGCACAGTCAATGGATGCAGAAATGGGACAAGAGTAGCATACCTGACCCTCTACATTCAGGACAAACAGTATTCATCTGTTGGATCATTCCTAATCCTATTTGTCTTGTTATAGTCTTCATTCCTATACCATGACAACCATAGCATGTTCCAGGTGCTCCAGACTTGGTTCCTTTTCTGAAAATAGGAAAAAAAAAAGCAACAGAAAAGTGAGACGTAATGTTAGACCCTGATGTAGAAACATGAAAAAAGTATTGACATAGGTCCTTCCTTGCTCGTCCAGAAAAAAATAAAACAGACCATTGCAGGATAGCATCGTTACCTTCAAAGGTTTAGCAAACTCTGGCTAAAACGGGCCAAATAAATAAGTTACTGTCAAGTGGGCTTGAATGGATTAGTGCAGGAGAATTTGGATGTGCTTGATTTCATGGTTTAAAGGGGAAGCAATGATTTAATTCGATTCTGACCTAACCCCACTTTGCATTGACAGTATAGGATTACTGTACAGGGACAGATCGTACTGGCAGTGAAAAACTTGATTCAAACAAAATGAGGACTATCCAAGCTTAACTAGGACACAAGAAAATAACTCAGGGACGATAGATGAAAATCAGTTAAGGTTGGATGATAGATAATCCATGGGGGCTTGCTGCATACAGGTGGATTTTTGTTGGGTCGGGCCACTAGCCTCATTTTCCAGAGCATCTCCAGCGGATTACCTATCCTCTATCACCAATATATCTCCTCTCTCCCTTACCAATACTTCTTTTTGCGTTTTTGGTAACCAGTGCTGCAGCAGATTACCAAAACACCTCATACCCTTGAATAGGGTAGAGGGATGAATCCTCTTCATTTGGGTGATAAGGAGGTGTATTTTGGTGATCACCAAAAACTTTTTGGTAATGGGGATCAGATTGGTAATCCTGTTGGAGCACCTCCCATCACCAAAATGACCATTTTTTGGTATTGGGGAGAAGGGTGGGTAATCTGCTGGAGATGCTCTAAATAGGAGAAAAAAATTGGCTGTCAATTGGATTAGTCACTCTTTTATAAAAGCAGTAAAAGAGAAAAAAATAGGTTAATGCAATTTTTTTAAAGCAACAAAAATACTCCTACACAAGAACTAAGCATGTTTGGTCTTGCCAAAAAAAAATGTTATACCAGTCTAAAGGTTGCTTTCAAATTGTTGAAAATATTCTTTTCAGAAGCTGAATTTTGAAGAATAAAGGCGGTTCACTTAAAAAAAATAGGACTAGCCTATGGGTAAATGTGGAAAGAGAAACACTGCCAAAACTCTTCGAATGATACACTTCAGAACAACTAAAACACTAAGCATATGCAATGATTCTTGATAAATCTGAAAGATGGTAGCAAAGTCTCAAGTCCATCTGACTATCAGCACTAGAATCAGAGAATACACCATCTAGGTAAACCACTTTTTAAGTTCCCAAATGTCTTAAGAATTTACAAAAAAAAAA
Organism: Urochloa ruziziensis; assembly: GCA_015476505.1. Taxonomy (NCBI): domain Eukaryota; kingdom Viridiplantae; phylum Streptophyta; class Magnoliopsida; order Poales; family Poaceae; genus Urochloa; species Urochloa ruziziensis. Next base: position 44,882,536 of record CM027125.1, read on the forward strand.
TGCTTAAGACTTAACGATGCAAGATTCCATAGGAGCAATGAAAATTTTAAAACCTGAAATTCCTGAAGTGAGCCAAATACAGCTGGCAAAAAATTAGTAGAAAGAGTGTCGTTAAATTCCTCACACTGATCATGGAAGATGTTCTGTACTTTGTCAATATAATTTGAGCTACCACTGCAACCAAGCAAGGATAAGTAGACGCGCAAGTGTGTTGCTTGTACGAAAATCTTAACATGATTCATGTTTCTGTCTAACAGAGCCAAGTTTCGAAGACACGGACATCACATATTCACATGAACAAAACTAAAAGCCACAAATTCATTTGATGGTGACACCATTATCTCATTTCGAATATTCATACGGATCCACTGTTCCAGGGGAAACATTCATGGAAAACTCAGCAAATCTCCGCAAACATGAGCATGGACACTAACGAATTTTAGCATCAAAATACAGTTTTCAACCTCCGGTGTTGTTACTAAATATAGCAGAAGTGGACTTTAAAACTCTTGGTCCAAATGTCATCCTACAAACCAAAGAATAGTCCAGTGCAATGTGGACGAGTTGTTTCATACCTTAGTTTTCTATATATAATGATTCATGAGTATTAGATGATAACAGCAGCCTGTTATACAAATACAAATGATGACATCATCTTGAACTATGCATGGAATTTTGGCATGTCAAACAAAAATCATATTACCGCAGAAAAGTTCCCATCCTGTTAACTTTTGACCTTTTTCATATTTCTGATTATATTCTAGGAATCTCCAATTGACACCAGAATCAATCTGATGAAAAGTTTTCAGCAATTCCAATGCTCAGTAGATAGTGCACAACTGAACTTGTGACTGAACAAGGGATGATTTACGTACAACCATAACCGACCCTATGTATTTATTTCTTCTTGCCAAATTTTGATTTAGATGGTGTCTTAAGTGTAGTGAAGCTAAATTAGAATCTAGTGCCTTTAAATCATCCTACCAATTATATTACAAAATTTAAAAGAGTCTCTTTCATGTGGAGGGCAAAAGTGTAGCATGAACTTGATAGAAGACTTACCCTTTGCACTTTGAGCAGAGAACATTCCGCGACAACGATAATTTCTTGGTAGTCCCATTGTACACATCTTCTAAAGACACCTTCAATGAATGCACCACATCCTCACCACGTTTCTGTCTGCGCACTCTTGAGCTACTCCCTTTAAATGATATAAATCCTTATGTAATTACAAAAATACAGGGGAAAATGTATTGAAAAAACCTTAAGATGATAATTTGCATTACCCCCAAAGGAACCACCACCAAAGAACTGCTCAAATATGTCAAATGGATTATGGAAGTCACCGCCTCCTCCCATTCCCTCCTTGAGGCCATCCTCTCCATATTGGTCATATATTTCCCTCTTCTCTGGATCACTAAGCACCTCATAAGCTTGAGATAATTCTTTAAACTGTCGAATCGAACCAATGAAATGATGGTCAGAACAAACTAAGCAATACAAATTGAAGTAGACACTGGGCATCGTCAAACCTTTTCTGGGTCACCGCCCTTGTCAGGGTGACTCTTTATCGCAGCCTTCCTGTATGCTTTTTTGAGCTCATCCTGGCTTGCGGTACTAGAGACACCAAGTACCTCATAGTACTTGGTGTTGTTGCTCCTCCTTGGCACGCGCCCAAACATTTTTTTGGATCACAGGACAATCTCCCTGCAATTCTGTAAAAATGGCAAACTCAACTGAATCAGCTAAAAAACACCCTGAAAATTTATCAGAAATGTGAAAAATTTTATAGCAGAACTAGAAAGGCGAACAATTTTATAGCAGAACTAGAAAGGCGAACAATTTTCTGCTCTGCAACAATAGCAGCTCAGTTACACAAATGTGAACAATTATACACGTTCGCCAACTACTCAAAAACTTATAAGCATACGCCCTCACCAATAAAAAATGGGGAAAAAAACTTATAAGCATACAGTCTAGGAATCCACCTCACACCAAACAATAGCAAATCTAGAATTTTTATCACCCGCAAGTTCTAGAATATCGCCTGCATAAAAAGGAAAAAATCTTGATAGAAAGGAAAATCCGATCGCCGTACTTCCCCAACCACCACGAATCAAAAAACTTCCCCATGCCTTCCAAGAGCACCCAAAACTCCAGTTCCCCCCAAAAATCCAATCCAACGCAACTCTCCACCTCTGCGCCAAATCCAACCGGAAAAGCTAACAGGACGGCCAAGAGAAGCGCAGATCAAGTGAAGAAACACTCGATTTCCCCGCGGAGAAGGCATATCCGCAATCTGATCGACCTCTGTTACAGTAAAAACATGAAAATTTGGTCTTTTATCTGCACCCGTACCTGAATCTGTAGAACCTAGGACGACGAGGAGGACGATGCAGGGGAGCAGCGTGCTACCGCTCAACCCAAGCGACGGAAAAAGAGTTTGCAGAGTCTGTGGTCGTGCGGCTTTATAGACACTCGCCCTATCGTTGCCGGTTCGCGTGCTTGCTCGGAAGCTGAGGTAATCTGGGCCGTTTGGTGTAGGCCATACGGAGTAGGCGGCTCAGATCGGTTTGGAGGAGTATGGTGCCGGCGGAAGACGGGCAGCCGAGTGTGGCATCACGTCAAGTTACTCCTACCAGGAAGGAATGAAGAAAAGAAAAGTTAGGTGCAAACAAAACATGTTGTGATTGAAAATAACGCTGCATCCCAAAATATAAGTCGTAATAATTTATTCCAAGCAAAATTTTTAATTTTACTAATTTATAGAAAGAACATATTAACATCTAAAATATTTCATAATAATAACAATAATGGAAAAAATTTATATTACAGATGCCTATGTTTGTTTCTATTAACTTGTCAAAGTTCGACTTGAATAAAACTAATACTACCTACGGAGTACATTTTAGAATGGGTGGAGCGGTACTAATTTTGCAAACTTTGAAAGTTACAAGGAAAGAGCACAAAGTACACCTGGCAAGGTACTAAATTTTGATACTATCTTAAGGTGTAAGTAAGTTGGTGCCTTGGTGGTTCCTTTTGGTAGTACCTCTCAAGCGGCCTAATTATAATTTGAGCTATCACAAGTCGCACACGTGACACGTGATTTTCTTACTTCAATAATTTACAATCTCTGTAAATTTTTAATATCATAGCTTTCTTATAAATCATTCATCAAAGTTTCGCCTCGTAGTACTGATAAAAATCCAAAACAACTTATTTTATTTTACCTGTCCTCGGAGACAGTCAAGGCGGTTGCTTGTACAAGAACTACTAAAAAAATTGAACAACGTTAAGTCATTTGACAGTCATTTTCAGATAGTCATGATTCATATGAGACCAACCTCATGTGTGCTATGACGTGTCACATCTTCAGAGAACAATTGGACTCCAAAACCGTCAATTATAGATTAAGAATTCATGAACAGCACACTTCGTTTCTGCATGATAAGCACAATAACTTGTCCTGAACTAAATGGCACAAACACACACTGTTACGGAATACTTGCATGCTAAATTTCTTACATCTCTTGTCCTGGACTAATACCAATCTTACAGCATGCTAAGCTTTACAGACATTACTTTCTAAAAAAATGCTTTACAGACATTACAATCACTTGATCAATAGTTGCATATTACATTCTGCATCAACAGTTAGAGAAACATTGCACTTTACATGTCCAACACAAAGCTCTAATCTGAATCACTGCAAGGTTAACTAAGCTGGCTGCAATAGTCCACAAGGCTAAACTTTCAGCAAGCGCGAGTACTGTGGTCAGCAGCGTCAGAACAGGCAGTCCAAATGCATAGCCAGACAAGAATGATGAATGTCAGATTTCACAACCATGGCACTTGGCAGGCACTCGTCCACCGGAAAGGCCAACCTCAGAATCCAGAGTTCGTTGCAGGCGGTGACAACGGCGGGGGCAGCTGATCAAGGGAGTCGAACATGTCCGGCGGGAGGTCGTCGAAGAAGTCGGGCGCGTCCGGGGGCTCGGCCTTGACGCCACTCTGCGCGGACCCCGTGCCGAAGAACGGGAAGATCATTGGAACGGATTGCGTCGTCATCGGAAGCAGCTCCTGGTAGGTGAGATCATCCACAGCGCCGGCGTTGATGAACCCGGGAGCCATGTTCCAACACTCTGGCATCCCTGGGTAGTCGAGCAGAGGATATGGAGGTTCATCGAACGGCAGCTTCGACATCAATGGGGCTGTGTTTGACGACGAGGAGCATGCGTGGATGTCGGTGGTGATCGGCATGAACGGTGGCAGCGCTCCACTGAAGCTGAGAAGCCCGGGGCCTGCCTGATCATACGGGACCAGTGCAGCATTGTGGGCGTCTATGAATGGTGGCGTCGCTTCGCTGCATGGGTGGACGCCGGAGGAGCTGCTCTCGAATGGAACTCGATCCAGACAGGAACCCTGATGACAGATGACAGCACAAATTTCCATCAAGACATTTACATTCACATATATACGAAGAAAACAGCATTTGGGGACAAAGGACTGCAAATTCGTCGCGATCATTTCATTTCCCCTGAAAAATATCAGTGGGCTTTGGGAAACGAAGGAACGATCAATGTGAATTGCAATGCTTACCACGGTGGCAGGTCTCGACTCCAGAGACGAGGCCGCAGGCGCCTTGGCTCTGCTGTTCCTGCTGGACGCGCCGGGGAGCGGTGCGCGCAGGAGCCTGGCGAGCCGCTTCTGGCGGGTGCTCCAGAAGTTCTTGACGTCGTTGTCCGTCCTCCCCGGCAAGTTGGTGGCGATCCTCGCCCACTTGTTCCCGAACTGCGCCTGCAGCTCCAGCACCACCCGCTCCTCCTCCGCAGAGAACTTGCACCCACTGTCGCAAACACATTCAGTTACCATCGCGAATTTGCGATCAACCGCGCACAAAATTCAGACGGGAAAAAAATTCCAGCAGAATGCAGATAAATAGCATGAGGGAGGGGATGGTTCGAGATCAACGCAGCCTAAACCCAAGCGAAATGCAGTTCTAGCAACTACTAGCACTAAAACCACTGCAAATGCAGTTCAGCAGAATTCCCAGCGCGCTGAAACTAAGCAGAGAAAGAGGAGAAGCGGATCATCAGAGAGCAACGAGAGGGATGTCATGTCGCGCTCACGTCTTGAGGTCTGGCCTGAGCTTGTTGACCCAGCGGAGGCGGCAGGACTTGCCGGTGCGGGGCAGGAGGCCTTTGGATCGAATGGAGCTCCAGTCGCGGGGCCCGTGCGCGCGCACGTGCTCCAGCAGCACCGCGTCCTCCTCCGCCATCCAGGGCCCCTTCCGCACCCCCTCCCCGCCGCCCGCCGCGTCCCTCCTGCCGCCACGCCGGCGGCCACCGCCAGGTGCTCGAGCCATTGCCTCCACGCAGTCGCAGCGGGACCGACCTCTCCTCAGGCAACTGTTCCGGAGAAGCGCTGCGTGTGCGTCGCCGTCGTGCTCCTTATGGGGGCCCGGGCGGAGCGAGTGGCGCACGTGGCGCGATGGGGAGCGTTCCGTGGTGATCCGACGGACGGGTTTGATTCCCGAAGCGGCGCAAGCAGCGGGGGGAGGGAGCGGGCGCACGAACGCGCGGGGTTAACCGCTCGTCCAGCCCCCACGATCTCCGATTCCCGCGGGCCAAGTATGCCTCTGTGTCTAGCCGACTAGCCGCTCCGCTGGTCGGTCGCTGGACACGCCGTGTGCTTGCTTGCAAACATTTTGTTGTTTGCGTGCGCCCAAATTTCAGGGGTTCAATTCCATTGGCGTCCGGTCACGAACCTGCGATCTTTTCAATCACCTATATGGCAAAAATTGGTTTCAGCTAGTTTGCATTTGGGAAAATTCAGCAAATACAGTAAGGACAATGTGGCGTATGGAACGGAGGAGAAGATAAATTTCGATCAAAACAAGCTTGTGATACAAAGTTGTACTAGTACATTACAACAGTCATCTTATTACTCCTTTGCACGCCAATTCAGAATGGCACACACCTAGCTCTAAAATGTGAAGCAATCCAGATCACATCCACCTCCCAATCACCATTCTAGTTTCCTAGCAGGACTGAAAATTCTCGTCAAAATCACAGTGGCGGCGTGCTAATCAGTCACCTCCCACCCGGCGAGGAGGAGCTCCCATCCACCTCCGGATGCTCGCGCCGACGCCCTTCATATCCTCCACCTGCAGACAGAGACACCATCGCGGGCGCACCAGATCAGAGCAAATTCGCGCAGCAAAACGGAGGAGCTACGCACTGCACGGGGGCGGAACTTTGGAGTGGACGGCGTACCGATCCGACGCCCGCGGCGAGCACTCCGGCGGCGACGCCGGTGGCGCCGGCGCCGACGAAGAGGGAGGCGATGCCGAACGCCCTGAACGGCATCGCCATCGCCGAGCCGCCCTTGCCCCGCCGGAACCACGCGACCCCGGCCGTCACTTGCGCAGCGCTAGCCGCCGCCCACCACGGCCACCTTTCCGCCTCTTCGCCGCCGCCGGCCCCTCGCTCGTCCATCCCCGCCGCCGCCACTAGGGTATTCGGGGGTCAGCTCTCAGCTGCGGGAGTGGCACCCTTTACAAGCCCGGAACCTCACCGACAGGTGGGACCCGCATGGAAGTATCCACCTGCCAGCCCACTGACATGCGGGACAGGTCACCACCGAAGCGCCTGTGCGGGCAAATCACCTAGGCACCCGCCACTGTAAATCTGTTACCAGAGCCAATCGCACGCTCAGCGCTTTCCCATGGATTCCATGGGGCGGAGGCGGAGCTCCGTGCGGCTTCTCGTAGGGCTCCTGCTGCTACGGTTCAATTGGTGCTTGGTAAGAGGAAATCCGATTCGATTTGGCCTCTGGAGTTTGGATTGATTTGCTATCGTTGACGATGGATTTGGAATTTGGGGTTTCAATCAGGCAGGGGACGGCGGAGGCGTGGCGGAGGTGGACGGAGCGTTTCCGCTGGTGGTGAGCACCTGGCCGTTCCGGGAGGCAGTCAGGGCAGCATGGGAAGTGGTCTCGGCCGGTGATGGAGGGGGTTCGGCCGTGGATGCTGTCGTCGCCGGCTGCTCTGCGTGCGAGGTGCTCCGCTGCGACGGCACCGGTGAGTCGCGGTTTTACAGCGATCGAGCATGCAACAATTGTACCTTACGAGGCCGTGGAACTCTGGTGGAAACAGTAGTGTCACTCTCATGAAGTATGTTGGTACATACATCAACAGCAGACTGGAAGACATACCCTCCAGCTTGATATTCTATTTAACATCAGCATTACAATAGATAAATCAAATTGTTAAGCCTTAGTAATTGTTTGAATATCAGGGGTTATTTCGTACCTGTAATTCCATGCCAGCATTGCTACTTGCATCACTGTGTTCTTTAGGTCTGTTCCAGTATTGCTGATTTGCTGCCTGTATCAGTCTCAGATGATTATTCCTGTGCTGCACAGTGCACTCTTCATTGACTGCCTGTGTCAGTAAAATCAAATATTCATGAATATGAAGAGTAAACCCCAGTTACATTATATATATGTTGTTTTAAATTGAATGCATTCTTACACTAATTGACATGAAGAACGTTAAACGTTTCTGCCTATATCGTAAATATAAAAACTGATTGCAGTTGTTATTATATGCTATATACATATCATTGTTGCATTTGGAAATGCCTCTCATCTGCTCCTAGTGCTATAACTCCTAATGCAGGATGTCTTCATTGTCAGCAACATATCTATTTGAACAACTTACCTATATTTAGTACTTTAGTGTGCCTCATAAATCTACCTGGTTCTTATTTTGACTACTTTTACACTTCACACAGTTGGTCCAGGTGGAAGTCCAGACGAAAATGGTGAAACTACATTAGATGCTCTTATCATGAATGGGGTAACAGCTGTTTTACCTATTCATGCTGCAGTACATTTTGATAACATTATTTTGTTCCAGCATTCATAATGGATGTGGTAAATTTTATTGTTTTTGCTTAAGAAAACTGGCAGGCAACAATGGAAATTGGAGCTGTGGCTGCCATGAGATATGTTAAGGACGGAATAAAAGCAGCAAAGTTGGTCATGGAGCACAGCTTGCATACTCTGCTTGTTGGTGAGAAGGCAACAGCCTTTGCAATTTCAATGGGCCTTCCTGGACCAACCAATCTAAGTTCTCCAGAGTCACTTGAGAAATGGGCAAACTGGAGACAGAATCACTGCCAACCCAATTTCTGGAAAAATGTTGTTCCTGCTGGTAGCTGTGGCCCGTACCGTCCTATCAATCTAGTGAAAGCTTTGGACTCTACAAAGCATGAGGTCGAGGGGAGTCAAGGAGGTATCTGCAATGGATGGTTCCAAAGTGAGAATTTACTGGAGCCAATAAACTCCCATTTGAAGTTTATTGATCGCCACAACCATGACACTATCTCTATGGCTGTGATTGACAAGGTGGCTATCACATTCACTGTTAGACTATTAGTTGATTATTTCTTTTGTTGAAAAACTAATGTTGGCATTGTTTCTGTTAGATGGGTCACATAGCAGTTGGGACATCAACCAACGGTGCTACATTTAAAATTCCAGGAAGGTGAGCATTTTGCCTGATGCTGGGCCATTTCACATGGCAGTCTAGCATAGACATTTCTTTAAGCTTATTTTTTTTAGGTTTTTCTCTCTCCTGTATCTCGCTAAGTTATTCTCAGTTATTCAACGTTTCAAATTCCTATGTAGCATGCCATCATACCATTTGTTGCATCTTTCCAGTCGTCATAAAGTTGGTATTTATTGTTTTATGATTTTGACAGAGCCTCTGGTTTTGTAATAAAACTTAAGTGGCCTATCTATTTGAATATTTGTGTGCTGGAAAATGATGTAAATCTACCACACACCCTCTCCTCTGTTTCTGTTTGACATCTATATAGTGCATTTTGCTTTTTTGTTACACCTGCAAAGTTTGTTTTTATTATATACTGAAATGTTCCAGACTAGTCTCCTCACCCAGCCTGTGGAATCCATTTAATTCTGTAGAAACCTAGAAATGTTGTATATGTTCGACAACTGAATGATATTGGTGAAAGTTCTCAGTTTTCTCGTGATAGTACTGATTGATCATTTGATTCCAGGGTAGGTGATGGACCAATACCAGGATCTTCTTCATATGGTGATGATGAAGTCGGAGCTTGTGGAGCATCTGGTGATGGTGATATCATGATGCGCTTCCTTCCATGGTAATGAAGAAATGGCTAGCACTAAAATGTATCATCCTAAAAATCCAAAATATATGGATCAATGAGGTGTTTAGCTTTTCAAATAGCCTCATTGGTTCCTGCTTGCAGCAAGTTTATTTGAAAGAAAGACATGCCTGAGTCACTGAGTGTTGTATTCTGGTTAGAGTTGCATCTTAGGATCTTTCAATATGCAATACCATACATCTTTGCACATCCTTTCAGAAACTAGCTGATATATTACATATTTAGTATCTACGCAGATGTTGGATGTCAATTATCGTGCGCTTCAAGGCAATCTTACCATTAATTTCATTGCAGCTATCAAGTGGTTGAGAGCATGAGACGAGGGATGGAACCTCGGGATGCTGCCATGGATGCTATATCAAGAATTGCCCGCAGATTCCCAGATTTCGTTGGTGCTGTATTTGCAGTCAACAAAAAAGGAGTGCACTCCGGGGCCTGCCATGGATGGACATTCCAGTACTCCGTCAGGAATTCCAACATGCACGATGTGGAGGTCATTACAGTATATCCTTAGCAATGGCGCTTCATGGAAGACAAAAGATTACTTCATCAGCAGGTAGAGTATTTCTGTCGTGGGATGGATGTTATTTTTCTCAGTGACGCCGCTGCTGATGTAGTGATGTTCTGTATGGATTGTTCTGACATTTTATTAAGCCGATTGTTCTGAAACTGGGACCTTATCATACTAATCGAGTTGACCCTAGTAGTGTGTTGAAATATGTTAAAAGGCTTCAAACTCCTCTTTCCATTGGATCTAACATGTTTCAGTGTTGATTTTTAGAAAAGTTAGAATTGCATATAGTAAACTTCATCGTCGAGACGGTCTCAAAGAAAACTTCATCACCGAGAACAATTATCATGTTTAATTCCATAGTTGGAGTACTGGAATAAAATTTAAAGCTGCACAGGCCATCTTAAACATTAGTGGTCCCCTGTGAATGCCTAGAAGGATCTCTACCTGCTAGTACTGCTTCACGTTTGTTTTTGCATTCATTTGTTAGGTTTCCTCATCGTTTGAGTTAGTTACATTAATAAAAAGATAATAACCCGCCTTATTTCTTAATGAATAGACTCTACTACTCTAGCAGTCTGCGCTCTTTTGTCAATAGTTTGTCCCCGAAAAGGATAAGCCTATTGCGGTCAGGCTACAAAAAATGTTCGTTCGGCTGTATTATTTGTGGTCAAACGATGGCATGGCCACGATTAGTATATCTGTGATAATTCTGCAAGAACGCTTGCACGACATGAATGTGCGTTATCCAAACAATGCTGCGTTGTCATGTATTGCGCTGCTGGCTGTTCTCATAATTATGAGTTTCTTGTGCGATGGCCCCAAAGTCCCCGAAGAGCCATTTCTGTGCTTGCAGCTTTACACTTCTTTTTTTGTTGAAAGATTATACTTTTTTTTAAATAAAGCAGTTTTACACTTGTACTTTTACGTTTTCCCCCTATCTTCTTGGAAGCAAATGAGTCATGTCAATTGTCAAATCTGAAAGCAACATATCACAGTCACAGCACCGTTACGGCGCCCTACGCTGCCGTGGATTTACTCTTGACATTCTAGCATCAAAGTAAGTTTTACACCTTTTTTTTAAATAAAGCAGTTTACACTTTTACTTTTACGTTTTCCCCTATCTTCTTGGAGGCAAATGAGTCATGCCAATTGTCAAATCTGAAAGCAACATATCACAGTCACAGTCACAGCCGTGGATTTACTCTTGACATTCTAGCAGCAAAGTAAGCAAGCCTGCATTTGAAATTCCTCGCCGCGCCGTGGCGGTGCCGCGGTGGCCGCCGTCGGTGACGGTGATCAAGCTGTCCACGGTATCGTGGCAAGCAAAGTAAGCCTGCATTTGACATAAATAAGGCTATATATAACGGTGACTTTTAAATTGGACCGCCTGCGTTTTACTAATAATTAAGATGACTAGTAGCATATCTTTTCACGAGACATAACGGTGAGATCTCAACAAAAGCCAGTGAATGAAGGTTAATCTAACAGCCACGATGACGGGCCTAGTCAGTTACCAGATGTGTGCATTCTATTCGCGGATGGGGTGAGGACCCGGACGCGCCGCAATTAGCTTAGACAGCAGCAGGCATCTTCGCGATAGCTACCGCGTGCTCAATCGATGGATGTATGGATGGGTCCAAAATGTGGTAGGCTTACACGCGATCGCAAGGACATCTCCAAGCCGTCCATGATCCATGACGACAAAGAAAGAAAAATATCCCCAAAGAGAACTCCCATGCCCAAATCATTGCCCGACGATGTGCAAGATAACCTGCCAACGGCAGCGATGCCTGCCGTCAAGTGGACAGGCTCCCTCGACCCTACTACCGTGCCGTGCATGATGCCCCGTTGTCTAACATGGGCAGGGCACGGTTGATTAGGACTTAGGGTAGCATTAAACTAGCCCACCTGTGATAAGAATCTTGATAAATGATAAGCATCCAACGCTCGGATAATGGAGCGTCTCAGAAGGAAAAGAAGGTTATATATCCCAGCAAGCAACTCTCCTCAGGCTGCAAGCCTGCAAGCCAAAGCCAGCAAAGCAAGCGACACTTGTCCAAGAAGCGACGGAAGCGGCCGGCCCGGCCATCCTTCTCCCTCGTGTGGCTGTGGATATCAGGCTCGCAGCTGCCCGGAGGAGCTCGGGAAGAAGAAGCCTGCACAGTAGAGCCGGCGCGATGCTGATCCTGGACCTGGCGATCTGGATCATCCCGGTGACGCTGGTGCTCGTGCCGTGCCGGCGGCTGGTGGTGCTGGTGGCCAGGCTGCAGGAGCTGGAGCAGTGCATCATGCGGCCGCGGTTGCCGCCGCCGGAGTACTCGTGGGCGTGGGGACGCCTCGGGGGCCCGGGCCTGCACACCATGAGCATCATGATGTGAGGGCGCGGAGCGCCGCCGGCGCTCTGCTGCAACTGCAGTGGAGTGGAGGTGCGCTGCCGGGATGAGTGGCGAGGCCGCCTTCAGTTTTACCCAAGCTGACCTACGAGGTGGGGAGCCTCAGCTCCTCCGGTAACTCGCCACGGCCGTGCTCATATTTCTGTGCAGCCTTTGTGTAGTAGTAGTAGTAGTGTTTTTACTCCAGTCATGTCTTTGTTCATGCTGTTTGGATGTGTTGTTCCGCAATGCTTGTCCTGTCAGGAAATCAGAATATCTGTGTAGTTCATCATTTCATCAGACATTCAGTAATCAGCAGAGAGGGGCCTCCCAATAATGATTCTTTGCTTGTTCCTTGGGTTTCATTTGATGCCTCGCAGAAACGGAGCACTCTACTCCCACTGTACGCGAAACCGTCTTGTTTCCCTTTGCATACCTAAACTTCCTTCGTATGCTAGCTTATTCGAGGAAAACAAAAAAATTGCAGAAACGGAGCACTCACTCGTGGAACAATTTTGTTTCTCTTTGCATACCTGAACTTCCTTCATACTACGGAGTATTTATTTGGGGAAAACAAAAATCGATTCACAGCTCGCGCACACTATTTCAATTCTGCTTCCCAATCCCTCTCACGCTACGAAACGGGGAGCTGAATTTCTTCGCCGTGCAACCCCCGCGACAATGGCGTCAATATGCGGGGACCGGGAGGGAGGGACCATGTGGTGGTACACTGGTACTGGAGTGTACCACGGCGGTTGCTAAGCGCGCGGGTCGGCCTCGGGGAAAAGGAGAAGGGCGGCCCTCTCCGGTCCACCCGATCCCGATCTGGCTCTTTCTTCGCGTCGCGTTGCGTCCCCCGCCGTACTCCCCGTGCCGCGATCTTTTTTTTTGAAATAAACCAGTGCGGCGATCAGAGCACGCCAGCGGCCGCAATCACATCCCGCTCCCGGCGACGGCCGAGCCGGCGCTCGCGTTCCGCGGTCAGCGTCGAACGAGACGGGGAAGATCTCGCGGCAAACAGGCGTGTGGGCACTGGGTCGTTGTTGGTGGGCCTCTACTAATTTTTGGATGGGGGTGGGCCTCGTTTATTATTTTCTCGGTGAGCTTTTTTGGTCGTTCGTTACTTTTTTTTTTCTTATTTATTGAGAACGGTCGTTCGTTACGTGTACGACCGGACGAGAAGGAGGAGGGCCGGACTCTTGGGCAAATTAAGGCCCGCATGCGTTCAGGCCTTTGGTTGGGGAATGGGCTTGTAAGGCCATTTGTGTGTGGTGCTTACGGGCTAACCTGTCAATATGGGCCTTAGAGGCCTACGTGGTGTACCGACCCCGACGACCCACCCAGCAGCTCTCGTGTGATGGATGATGGTAAGTCCTCGGCAGCCATGGAGGCCCGAGTACGCATCTCGGGCTCTCGGCCCAGACACTAGGTTGTGCCTGGCTGCCTGCAGGGACACCGCTCACTTCTCCCGCAACATGCTTACGCAATGCACGTCAAGAGCTCCTCTGCCACTGCCAGCCATGTCGAGGACAAGGCAATGCTGCACATTCCCATCGCTCAACGCGGCCATGATAACCCCTTTCAAAAACCGCGGCCATGATCGCTCCCTCAGGCCTCATCCGGATAGAGAGACAGAGAGCTGAATGGCCACACCCCCCTGCAGGCAGGTTTCCCAACAGCATCATGCCAATGAAACTTCGGCGCGCACCTCCAGTACTTTTCATGGGTCATCAGGTTTCATTTCAAGTTTCACACTTCACAGTGAGCGCGACCGACCGATCAAAAACGAGCCCCAGCAGACAGCACCTGCACAGGCGCAAGCAAGCAATCCGGCCGCCGCGTGCGATCAGCGCCAGCAGTCACCAGAGCGCGCGCGCGCTGCCGCCGGTCAACCCGATCAGAGCGAGCTCACGCGGCGATGATGACGATGATCCAGCGCGCGCCACCGCCGCCATGATGAGGGGCGTTAAGCTAGCGCGCATGATGGCAAGCGGATCGAGAGCTATCTGCCGCGCGCAGACCGGTGGCTGGAATAGGCACACATGTCAGGGCGACAGGGCTCTCGCCTTCCTCTCCGCCCGTCTCGGATTATTGCCTGCATGGTCTCTCACTAATGGCGCGACGACAGGTGGCGCTACCTGCCTGCAGCTGCAGCCAGTGCGTACATATCATCCATGGATCGGTGTCCCTCCCTTCCAAATCAAGCTACGCCGCGTAGTACTAGTACCCAGCTTTCGGATCCAATGGTTTGCCCCCAAAGCGACATACAGACCCGGCCTTCACTCTCTACTCGATGATCGATCAGTTGAGCATTCAGTTCAGTGCGTTCTTGACTGCAAAAGCTACAGCATTCACTCGTTCCGCAGTCATGGTGGTTTTCGCCCAGAGCGACATATGAGATGACCCTTGGAACTGATAGAACCTTCACTGTCTACTCGATCAGCTCTGTGCCCTCAGTGCGTTCTTGACTGCGAAAGTTGCAGCATTCACTCGTTGTGCAGTCATGGATCGTAGTCGGAGCTGGCTATCCAGCTAGCTATACTACCTGGCTCCGGCTGAGTGGCTTCCGCGGCCGGCCGCATGATTCCGACGGTGACGGGGGCATGGTGGCCATGCCAATGCATGCATGCGCACATGATATGATCCCCGGCCGCAGGCGTTTATTTCGGCATGGCCTATACCTGCTTGCCAATAAGGCCTCGCTCTGCGTGGTGTTGGTGTGTATGATCGTGGTGTTCAGGTTTCTAGTGCCGCGACACATCATACGTACGGCAATCCGGCCGGCTTTTACTGTACGTGTGTCCTGCGCCGTCGGTCGTCGTCTTCGCTTCTACGCCACTGAACCTAGCGTGCGCGGCCGGGGCGGTAAAAAAAAAACACAGACCCCCCCTGCGGACAACAGCTGAACACAGCGCGCGCATTTACCTTTGTCCCCGGCACGCGGTGAAAGTGCGTGTCTGGTGGTGGTAACTTTCCGCCGTCGAGATAGATCGATCGATCAGCAATTCCTTTCAGCGCCTGCTGCCGCCAGTGCTCGTTTCTGTCCAGGGGCTTTGCTTGTCTTGCCGCCATTCAGTAGTATAGTGGCAAACTGGCAATTGGCAAGTCAACCGTCCGTTCCCGTTAGAACAAGATCGAAAAACAGATATGCCTTTTTCCCCCTTTTTCTTCAGTAGATTGTTTCATCTTGTTCGGAGCCATATAGGTCTCAATCCGGGGTCCAAGGTACCGGATGCCTGAACGTGCCGACGTGACCGGGAGCTGGCGATTGATATGATCGACCAGCTATGTACCTAGTGTTTCGCATCTAGAAATTTCAACCCCCGCTGTTGCTTTCGGCATTCCGAAAGAATCCATCCGCTATACTCGTATATACACGTACACTAGATATGAAATACCGACACACTCCGGCCCGCGAACTGTGGATATAGATGAAGAAGAGGATATATATGAGGACGATATCTTGGAGGGAGATCGGGGCGACAATGATTGGCGGCGGTGGGATGCCGGATGCCTGCCGAAGGCGACAGGACGACACGCGTGAGGGCGGGTTGTTCGGTGGTGGCGCGGCCACAGGAGGGGTGAAGGGACCTGGGCCCGCCGAGTCAGCACGCAGTGGTAGGCCCGCCGTCACCTGGGCTTCTCTCGCGCCGCGCCTTTTCTTTCCTTCCTTTTCTTCCTTGCGCGCAGCGCGAGCGAGAGCGAGAGCGAGATCTCCTCCCCGGCGGCCGGTGCGGTGGGGAGAGCCCGCCCACGTGCCGGACCGCGCCCGTGTCGGACCGGGCCACGTGACGAGATCCCGCGGGATCGGCCGGCCCGGCCCCGTGCATGATCTCTTCCCCTATCGCCCTATCGGGAGGATCCACAGGCCACCACGACGCCGTCGCGACCCGGCCGTTTGCTGGCTCCTTTTCTTCCCCGCGTCGCTGTGCGCGCGCGCGGCGGAGTAGTAGTGGAGTCGCATGATTGAGGGGAGGAGGCAGCGATCGATGCGGTTTGCAGGGCGATGAGAGAATCTCCGCCACAGGTAGTAGACGGATTGTCGGCCCAGAACGTACTTTTCTGTCAGGAGGAGGGTTGTTTTGCGATATGCGATGCCTAGATACTTGCAGCTGCGAGATCGCGACGCTTTAATCAGTTATAAGCTTGCCTTTCTGGAAAGGATAACCTTTGATTTTTCATGCGGATGAGAGAGTGGAGCATGGATTGTTTCTGATTATTATGGCGTTGATTATGTGGGATTTTGGCAAAAGGGTAGATGTTTGAAGAAAATCGCAATCATGCTATCCACTAGCTAATTGCTAGTTAGCTAATTTTAGCTGGTGTGAATCCAAATAAGACTAACTAATTCTCAGCTAATTCCTTTCTATTTAGCTAAATAGCAACTATCCAATTAGCTGGTTCAGCTAATTGTAGCTGCATGCTGGGTGGATCCAAACGGTGCCTTAGACTGGATGCGGGAGGCTCGGTTGAGAAGGAGAGATCACCGCTCGTTACTTGAGGAACTAATAATAGCCGCCCATTTATATTTACTAGCAGAAGGGCACGTGCCGCAGGCACGTGTTTTAGGAAAAATACTAATTTAGATGTGTAATCTACATAGACTCTTTAGATTAATCTAGAGCGTTCGATCATCATAAAATCCAACGGTGTAGGCTCAAAGGTGAGATGTAGTCAATATGGACTCTTTAGATTAATTTGGAGCGTTGGATTATCATAAAATCCGACGGTGTGGGATATAGATGACGACGGACGGAACGAAAGACGACGGACGAAACGAAAATTTCGTCGTGCTTTATAGTATAGATGAGAACATGATGACAACAACCGACTTTATTTTAAAACATGCGCTCCCACAATTAGCAAGGGAATTCAATCATGTGATATGTTCATGTATTGTACTAGTATATATGTTCGAAGAACTATGATTTGCTTGATGTTTATGATGACAATTTCTTGAGGGATATATGTTGAATTACTCACATCATGATCGGCAATGAGATTTTTATGCCGATGAACTCCAACAATTCCATCTTCGGTAACCTCCGATGTACTTCATAAACTTAGGTAATGCGACGTTTATTAGATATATAGTTTGGGATTTTGTGACTCATCGTAGACGGATGCCTCGGGTGCTTGCTGAACAATGGAGTTATTTGCAGGCTAATAATTAGGAGAAAAGGCAATATATACTCCCCTATTTCATAACTATAGCTAGTCAAGTCCTAGCTATTTTCGTATTTTTTTTGCTAACCTGCAGAAGGGCACGTGCCACAGGCACATGTTTTAAACAAATTATTAAATCAATGATGTAGTCAATATCGACTCTTTAGATTAATCTAGAACGTTAGATCATCATAAATTCGACGGTGTAGGAGTAATATAGTCAACTTAGACTCTTTAGATTAATCTAGATCGTCCGATTGTCATCATAAAATCCGACGGTGTTAGAGGGGTAAGAGTAACCCGTAAGATCTGGTATGAAAATTTCGTCGTCCTTTATAGTATAGATAAACACAATATGGATGTACCGGCCCTGCTGATGTACACTTCGTGGAACATTTGAAAAGAGAGAAACAAACACATCTTTGAGGGGAAATCGACGACGCAGGAGATTGGCTTACGGAAGTCGGCATTGAATCGGCCTCAGGTGGCATAGTTTTCCTTAGTTTAGTGTTTTTTTAGAGTTGTGAGCTCCTTATCTTTTATGTAATATCAGTTATGTAAGAGCCGACTTTCTTTTCCTTCTTATATGATCTGGCAGCCTCCTACCGTTAAGCTCAAAATTAAAAAAATGATGCAAACACTCAGAAACCCTATCGACCGTAAACGTTCGCTAACCCTGCTTACATGGTAGATTTTGAAATTGACAAAATGATCACATACATCTTGTTGTCGGCATGCGCATATATAACCTGTTGAAAGAACACTTAACCAAAACCAGAAGCACACATGTTGAGCTAGAGACTTGTACTTCAGTGGACAGATTCCACCAAAAAAAATATAACTCAGCTAAGTTCGCTGCTACCTTAATTACTAATGAACTTTTTTTTGAACGTGCTATCTTACTCCATTAACACACATTGATTGTGGCGTGGTGCCCCATTCTTGATGCCTCTCAACACGCCGTGCATACTACACTAGTGCATCCTTGATAGTATCATAGGCCTACCACCTATATTATAGTTTCTCTCTCTAAACTTTAAACCCTAATCCTATATTATAGTTTGGCATGACGTGATTATATATATAGATTTCCTAAATAGGGTCTCCAGGACACACCTGCATGCACGAGCTGCGTGTGGAGGTGGGAATGAATAAAGCTTTTGGTCAGATTAATGAAACGGAGATAGACGATCCAACAAGCTGGAGTACCAAGTACGCAACTCGTATGAGCCGCTAGCTAGCTCTCCAGGTATCAAGTACTCGTATATGGAGTAGAGACGGAGGACAAGCGCGTCGCCATGTCAAAAGGCTGGATCGATGGGCGGGCGGCAGGAATGCAATGATGGGATGATGATGGGTGGCGAGATGAGATGGGCCCGCGTCGTCCGCGTGGGGCCGCGCCGCGGGCGCGGGTGGGGATAGGTGCGTGCCGGCGCAAAGCGGGACACGATGATTTGGGCCTGGAGGGGGAAAGGCCATGCGCCCGGGGGGGCTCGCATGAATGGGCACTTGAACTCTTGATGAGCTCGCCTCGCTCGTCTACGACCTCCTCCCGTCCTGTGGACTGTGGTCTCTCTCTGCGGAGTGCCATGGCCATGCCCTGCCGTACCAATGCGAGCACGCCCTCTGCAATCATGGCGTCCATCCTCGAACCGGCCGGGGCCGGGGCAGCCTTAGCGTTTTTGGTTGGTACCAACTCGAAAAGCCAATCATTTCTTCATGCACTGCTCCTACGTGCCGCGATCATTGCTTGCATTGGTGTAGCCGGCCAGTTCTGGTCCTGGCTAGCCCAAAGCTAGCTAGGAAGTACTATAGAGACTAGCTAGATAAGATGTGCACATCATCGATCCCCCAGTATAGCTCTAGCTAGGACGAGCTCCATATATGTCCACTCTTGCAGTCAAAACATGGAAAGTGATGACGATCCAGAAAAAAAAAATCAGTTACTTCCATTACTGAAGTAGAAACAGTTTCAGTTCCTGAATTAGCAGCAAAATTTTCTACAAAACCCCTCCAAACTAATAAGGGGGGCCAAATAGTGAAGAATATAAAGGTGATAGCATGGACCGGCATATCTAATTATACACTAATTAAAAAACTAATATGGATTTCAAAGTATATATGATGCAAGTGGTCCAAAATCTGAAACTTTTTACAGGAGGTAGTAGTACTATTTTATACGGCAGACACAATAATCTATTTTGCACCGCACGCAGGCAGCAGCAGCATATAGTATGCTCACGAGCCGTATGATGCATTATTCCGGTGGTCAGATTACAGAAGCGCTGCTGGCTCGTCAACAAAGGGGAAAACGAAATATAATGCTCCCCTTTCCGTCGAAAAGAAATCCTAGTTTGGGTGGAGAATAGCTGAAGTTAGCTAGGCCAGCAATATATTTGTGTGAGCCTTTATATTAGGAGGTGGTGGTGGTGGTGGTGGGGAAGTTATGATTGCACCAATTAAGGAGCCCGCCCCACAAGTTAATGATTGCTGTCCCAGAAACTATGTGAAGTGAGATCCAACATTCCTCCCGCCCGGTCTGCCCCGTGCTCCGCCTCTTTAAAACCCTCGCTCTCCCCCACTTCTTTATCACTTCCATTCTAACTTCCCTAGCTCCACCTACCTGCCCCCCAGTTCCAGCTCCACACATACACACGATCGCCGATCCCTGATAGAGAGGCAATAAGAAGTTACAAGGGAGGAAGAAGGAGAGCTAGATCAGATAGAGGAAGAGACGACGATCAATGATGGAGAGGGTCGAGGACTTAGGGCTCAGCCTCAGCCTCAGCTCGTCGCTCGCCGCTCCTCGCACTCACCATGTCGCTGCCATGCTACTCCGCTCTCCAGGTAAATGCAATATATTTTGCTATATATATATAGCTTGTGTTTTAGTAGTAGCTGCTTCGATCAACAACTCCCGGCACACTAGTGCCAATCTGGCGTGTGAGTATGTAGTCGTCAGTAACCAACTAACTAACTAATACCATACGTGTATCGCACTCTTGATCATCATTCAGAGAAGAGGTTCCTGGAGATGCCACTGCTACCATCAAAGCGGAGCGAGGCGGCGGCCGAGGAGGGCCTGCGCGGCGGCAGCGACGAGGAGGACGGCGGCTGCGGCATCGACGGCTCCAGGAAGAAGCTCCGGCTTTCCAAGGACCAGTCGGCCGTGCTCGAGGACAGCTTCCGGGAGCACCCCACACTCAACCCTGTAAGTAACCTCTATTCTGTTAATCGTCCCTTTCCCTTCAAAGCAAAGCCTCATCATGGATGAACAGGAGGCTCTCAATCATTCACTTGCTATCCCGATCTAAATACAACTGCTGCTTAATGGCGTGCAGCGGCAGAAGGCAGCCTTGGCGCAGCAGCTCGGCCTGCGGCCCCGGCAGGTGGAGGTGTGGTTCCAGAACAGGCGCGCCAGGTACGTACTTGCCCGCACATGCGATATGTTGCCGCGCAGCTTTAATTTCGCAGCCTGCTGTTGCTTGTGTGTTCTCAATGATGCACGATCAGTACTAGGCTACTCTAGCTGCTGCATGGCATTTTTCCCCCTCTTCTTAATTTTAATTTCCACCACCGAACGTACGTGCAGGACGAAGCTGAAGCAGACGGAGGTTGACTGCGAGTTCCTGAAGCGCTGCTGCGAGACGCTGACGGAGGAGAACCGGCGGCTGCAGAAGGAGGTGCAGGAGCTCCGGGCGCTCAAGCTCGTCTCGCCGCACCTCTACATGCACATGTCCCCGCCCACCACCCTCACCATGTGCCCCTCCTGCGAGCGCGTCTCCTCCGCCGCCGCCGCCGCGTCGTCGGACCGCCGTGGCCGCCGCCATCGTCAGCACGGCCGCCGACGGCGCCGCCGCCGTCTGCCACCGCCCGATCGCCGTCCGGCCGCAGCAGTCATGACGGCCGGCGATGATGGAGAGCCACCAGTAGCTAGCTACTACTACTAGCACACTAGTACTACACTAGCTAGAGCTGTGCACCGTACCGTACGTGTGTAAGCCCCCAACAGAACAGTCTGCGCATTTATTCGATCGTGCAAACTGTTTCAATTCCTCTCGATCCTAGCTTAATCTTCTCTTCTCTCTGTCTCTCTGTAGTCTGTACTAGCAGTGCTTGGCCCAGCAGAGTGTATTATTGATTAGCAGTCGAGTGGTTAGCTAGCCATATATCTAGAGACATGAACAGGGAATAGATTATGCTGCTGATGTGTGTAGTGTTGTTCCCGGCCGGGAACGTAACTGGGCGTACGTGTAGGGAATGAAGGAATATCGAGCAGCTGCTGGTCCTGGGCGAAAGGCGGGGGTGGATGGATATGGTGGGATACGGGTGTAGGGAGGGTGGGGCGCAAGGGGATGGCACGGCGGTTTGTCCTGTCGACTTGCGTCGCCCGCCGGTGATGATGACGGCCGGAGATGATGCGCGCGACCGGTCGCCGTCGAGATCGGTTGGGCCGGCTTAAGCTTGCTGGCGGGACAGCCGTGCCCGTGAAGCCTTGATTAATTACTAGTAGCGTTATTAAACACGGATAGCCATGTTCCATCTCTCCCTAATCTCAGTCTTGTGCTGCTGGCTTAATTAATTCGATGGGCACGTACTCGCAGCTTAATCTAGCTTATTTTAGGCGATGGCTAATCAATCTGTGTCTTGAGAAAAGCATGCGGCTGGAATTTAAGCTGTTTGATTATCGATCCGTGGTCGGATAAACAATTAGTATTGGACAGATGCATGGATGGTTTGTTCCCCAGGTGGACTGGTGTGAACTGCATGCACTGCAACTGCCCATTATATTCTGGGATTGAACATCTAGCTGCCCTGTCAGTGACGGATTTGGTCCTGTCGATGGCGAGCACTGGGAACCTAGGAACCGTATATATGCTATTCGTAAATCATAGCTTAATTAGCTTACGGCATATGCATCCGTCGACTCCCATCGAGATATATCCATACATACTGATGGATCGGCAGCACGCAGCACTTGTACCATTACCAGGTGGTCGAATGGTCGTTACCAATTTGTTAACCTCCCCCTCAATCATGATCAGGACGCGGCATAAAATCGCAGGTAGGAAGTGTGTCTAGGAAGACGAATCCGGCCGGCAGGAATAGCTGCTTCATCCAGAATCATCATAATAAGCACACGCATGCATGGCACATTGTCATCGATCATCCTCCACAATAATACATTAATTTCATCCTCTACTAGATATATATCTAGTAGATAGCAGTCTCCGTCGTCATCTCTTTCCTAGCTAGTTGCTGCACTTTCGCCGCTTTATTCGTCAGGCCAGTGTGTCCAGCACTCCGATCCAACTCGGAAATGTGGGCAGAACCATTCCAAGATATAAGATTTAGGTTACGCCTGATATCTAGTCTGTCCCCAACACGTGCGTGAATATTCCGCACGCAAACAATGCGCGCGGCGGTTTTCTTGGTCGCGCACTCGCGCTGTCGTAAGCTTCCACTTGAGCGCGCGAGCTTAATTTGTGTGCGTGACCGAATGAACCCAGGTAGCTAGACTTGCTGCTAGCCTGAGCTTTTCAGGCTTTGTATATATACTATCTGGACAAAAACATAGACAGATTCAGGCATCTGGGGGCTTTGTATCACCGTGGCCACTGGCCAGGCTTTGGCGGAAATTGGCGCTAGTTCTCACGCGGCCGCGCCCACCGTAACTTGTGGAGCAAAAGCTGGGGCTTCTCTGAGGTCTGAACCGGTGAACTCCATCCATGCTGCGTTTCAAGTGGAGTATATAAATGTGTTAGTTCGTGCCGTGTATGTGTTGCCACTCATTAGAGTCCCGGCGAGCCCCGGCTTTTACGAGATTGGCTAGCACAATGATTCGCAGGAAGTGAGTGTCCTCACATGGTTGGTCGTGGCACTGTCTCTGCACTGCTCTGCTGGAGCCCAAAGCGAAAGATCAAGGGATGATCAAGAGTCAAAACTCTGTGCGTATACAGACTCAGGCAAAGTTCTGTTCTGGAACGGTGCCAGTTTTATGCAACTGTCGTATGGAAATTCCTATTGTACTTTTGAATGGGGTCGCTTACACAGGAAATATTGCGAATACTGTAGTTTTTTTTTTTTTGAAAGCCAACAGGCTATGTCAAAAAGTGTTCATTCCACCACCATCCTCTGATTTTGCCGGACTGTTTGCCGCCGTTTATGTACGGGACAAAGGATATTGGGCCGAAATCTAAAACTACAATCCAGCAGCATCGGCCTACAGCCCAGAACTCCCAGTTTTCTTGTGCCATTCTTGTTTCTCTCGTGCGATGGATGCTGCTTAGCAATTGTTCAGGGACTATGCCTTGGTAATTGGTATAGTACACACACGGTTTACATCTCCTCTCTGCTAATGTTTCCTGTGTTAGTATCTTTGAATTTTTCATGTGTCACTGCAGGATTCCAACACACTACTTTTTGAGAGAATTCCCTATTTAGCATTGAAAAAGTTGACATTCCTTGTGTAGCATTCAAAATTTAGTTTGGACTTTTGTAGCGCCTAAATTTTTCTTGCTTCCCTGTGTATCACTTCCGTCACCTCTATCACTCTTTTCCGTCAAAAACACCGTTAAACATAACAAGAGTTTCACAGACGGAAATGCCCATGTACCATCTCTCCTCTCCCCACAGGCAACGAACACACAACGCAGGGGGTAGGACGGGGACTGCAGTGCGCGGAGACGATGGCGGGCGCGGAGCCGGCGGCGTGCGGGAATGGCGGTACAGGGCGCAGAGATGGATCCGACACGCGGGAACGCCGGTAGAGGGCGCAGGGATGGAGGCGACGCGCGGGAACGGCGGCGGGCGCAGGGCCGGCGGCGGCGGCGCGGGGCCCGGCGGCCGTGGGACGGAGGCGGCTCGCCTCTGCTGGCCCTCGTCGCACATGTCGCTGCTCGCCGCTGTCTAATCAGACTGACTCAGCCGTCCAAACAGAAGAGGCGATGATTTTGGAATTGAAAGTTTGTGCAGCCGAAAAAGCTTGGATGGTTGGATCATTCGACGCAGACCAGGGTGACTTTTTTTGGGGAATGGGTCCACGAGCAACTTCGGGCAATTTTGTTAGATATGAGATGTTGAGATTGCAATTCATTGTGTAGGTTTGCTCCTTCCTCTTTTTAGACGGCTGACAGAGGAAATTGGATCGGTGAAGAACGGGAAGACGGAGATGGGGGGGGGGGGGGGGGGGGGGGCAGGTCTATTAAAGTAGGGTTTAACAGCCACTCCAACGGAAGTGCTAGATAGGGAATCATGAAAAATTTAGGTGCTACAAAAGTCCAAACTAAATTTTGAGTGCTACACAGAGAATGCCAACTTTTTCCAATGCTAAATTCCCTATTCTCTCCTAATTTTTTCTTTGATAACGGCTAGCTAGTATGCATCTGTTGATCCTCTTTGCCAGATTTCCTAGCTGTCAAATTTAGGTAAAAATGAATTGAGGTGTGTGAAATAGGTATGTTGCAATTTTATTTTCCTCACGGGATCATCAAACAGGAGTTATTTCTGACCAACTCTTGGGTGTTGTTTTTGTCGCTCGAGAGTTTCTGGATGACCTGTTTACATCTGTAAGCTTATCGTTTGGTTCATCAGGACTGCATGCAAAGTACCAGGTTCAGCGGCTCGGGTGCTCGCACAAACATCCCAGCCCTTGAGTGTTCCACCATTGAGGAAGGACGAGTAGGGCCACACATGTCATTTCCCTGGGACATGTACTTCATTCTTAGTCTTCAATAACCTCATAGTAATCTGATTCATTGTTTTGTTTACGTATTCTTCAGATTTTTTGAGATGCAGTAACACTCAAATTAGTTGCTACTGTAAGGTATCGAAAATTCAAGATGACATTTGTCATCTCTGGCCTGAAAGAGCAATCAATTAGGATCAGTTGTTATCTTGAAATGTCAACTGCTGTCAAAAACCTTTCCTCATCAGCCCACAGAAGAACTGAACCAGGAAAACATCAAACGGACTGATAAACTGTGGCCCGAACCAAAATAGTCGTTGTAGAGATAACAGTAACAAGAGACATCAGACACTCAGACATGTCTTGATGTCGATTTTTTCCTTGCATTTGTGAATACCCATTGATGAACCATCTGATTATCCACTTCTTCAAATCTGTACAGATAGTTACTCTTTATCTCCGTTCCTTACCGGCGTTGCAGGCTATCACAAACTCAAAATCATTCAATTTTCAAGATGTTTGTCAATGTTGGGATATCCTGCTTCTCTGAAGATGCAACTTTGCACAGAGCATTTGGCCTTGTTCAATTCCAAAATCCAAAATCCAAAATGAATGTTTGGACACATGTATTACGTACTAAATGTAGTTGGAAAACAAATCGCATTATATAGATGGTCTGGAAATCACGAGACGAATCTAATGAGTCTAATTTAGGCCATGATTAGACACTAAATTGCTACAGTAATGCTACAGTAAACATGTGTTAATGACAGATTAATTAGATTCATTAGGTTCGTCTCGCGAATTCCAGACGTAATCTGCAATTCGTTTTTTTATTAGTCTATGTTTAATACTTCAAATGTGAAAAGATTCCATTTCAAAATCTTTTCACCGACGAACTAAACACGGCTTGGTCAACTACAGAAATTCTAGGGTCTGATGCATTCCAACTCTAAGTTGGACTGGCATTTCGCCCAGTTTCTTTACAGTATTTACTGCATAGAAATGCATGATTGATTATTGAATTAAACACAAAGATGTTTCTCCATGACAACTTAATCTCTACTTGACAAAGGGTCGGACCGGAGGATGCTGTACTGCAGCTTTCTTGTAAACGAAGCGTAATTACGACAGAAAGTAGTGAAGCTGGAGAGCACAGATCATTCCTCTGGACTTGTGCTCGCGACCTACCGGCAAGATTAGGAGGCGCAGGTTCCGGATCGCCGCCGGTGGACACCGCACAGGAAACATAGGCCATGGCAGAGTCCTCCAGAGTCCAGGCTCCAGTGCCGGCCGACGCTCCGTCGTCAGCGCGAACCGGGACAAGGCCTACCTGAGTCTAAGAGGAGAAGGATGGGGCTTCGCGATTCCGGTGCGGAGGAAGGCGGCGGCGGCGGCGGCAGGTGGGCGCCGGAGACGGGCGGGAGGAAGATCCAATTCAGAGCAGGGTCCTATTTATAAAATTATAGACACAAGATAGGGGGTTTCCTGCAAATAATCGGATCGCGATTATTAATCGCGATCCAAATTAGGGGGCTATTTGAAAAATAGTCAGGGGGTTTCATGGAAATCTTCCGGCCCGGCCACAAGCCAGCCGGCGAGGCCGCGCGGCCGCCGCCGCCGATTTCCCGCACCAGCCTCGGTTCTCTCACAGGCCCCGCCGCTGGCGGAGGTTAGCCGCTCAAGGCTAGCGTCTACCATTCGGACAGACTCTCCGTTAACCCCCCTGGGACGAGCAGAGATGGCAACCTGTGCTTCCAACCTGCGCGTTCGGGCCGGCTCCCTTTCTGCTGGAGGCCTCGCAGGTCGCAGCTGCCCAGGAATTTGTCAACCAATGGTGAAAACGAAACACCTTTTTCTGCTGCTGCTGGAATCCTGCCCTGCATGAAGCTGCAACTGTGACCAGCAATACATTTTCAGATAGTTTCTGCAGATCGTCCCCTGAAATGGTGCATCGATTTCTTCCACGAGAGCGATGGATGCTCAAATTGACGGCCAGCCATTCGTCCCTGCAGGGTTGCTGACTTGCTGTGCAGTGAAGATTGAAGACAAGCCTGATAGAGCTAATCAAGAACAAATGATTCAGTCACTGTGATCTGTTGAAAGCAATGCATGCTGATTCTGATGTCGAAGAGGGAAATGACAAGAATGTGCAGTTTGTTTGTACAGACAAGCAGATCATGTGTGGTCTTGAACAAGTATCTTGGGAAGATTGCAGGATTCTG
This sequence comes from Urochloa ruziziensis, assembly GCA_015476505.1. NCBI lineage: Eukaryota > Viridiplantae > Streptophyta > Magnoliopsida > Poales > Poaceae > Urochloa > Urochloa ruziziensis. Next base: position 44,909,718 of record CM027125.1, read on the forward strand.
ATTCAGATTCGTGGAAGAGACAAATGACAAGTATGTACTGTTTCAAAATTCAGAAATTATAAGTATGTGCAACTTGTATGTACTGAGGAGCAACATGTCTGGTTTTGAACAAATATATCCTGGGGGGACCTAATCAACTAATCCTGTACCATTGTGTGCATCAGTACGCTTGTGCTGAATGGTCAGCTCCCCCTCTTCCCCCCCTTCCCCCGCGCCGGCGCCGGCGACCTCCATCCCCACGCTGGAATCCACCTCCCTCAGGCCGGCGGTCACCTCGACCCCGGCAGGAACCACCGCCCCCTCCGAGACCAGCTCGCTGCTAGCCATCCCGGAAGCAGCGACCCCCAAAGCCGCATTTCCCCAGGTCAGATCTAGTTCCCCTCTCTCCCCGATGGCCCGCCCCTTCTTCCCCGCAAACGACACGGCCCCGAGATCCCTCAGCGACGCCTTGGAGGAGGAGCTTGACCGCGTCGACTACGAGCCCTCGCCCTCACCGTCGCCATCGTCTCCCCCGTCTCCTTCCTCCTACCGCGACGCGGTCATCCGTGGCTCCTGCAGCCCCCAGGCAGAGGTAGCCCCAGTCCCGGGCGGGTCGCACTTCGTGCAACCGCTGACGGTGACTGCGACTCCTTTGGTGCCTGCGGAGGATGAGTGCAGGACCGGTCCTGGCCGCCGCCGTCGCCCCTCTCGTCGCACCAGGATGAGGCGAAGGCAGCTGCAGGCGGCTTCCATGGAGGCGATGCCACACAACGTCGAGGCCGCGGTTGGGGTCCGACGGCCGAGAGTTGATGACGAAGGATTTCAGGAGTACATCCCCCGCTCGGCGCGTCGCCGGCTACGCCGTGAGCGCACCCCTCCCACTGCCGCCGACCACCCGGTACGCCGCTTTCCGCCTGCCCTCGACGGCCGCTGCTTCAGATGCCTTTCATACTCACACCATGTTGCGACCTGCAAGTTACCGCGCCGCTGCCTCCGCTGTCATGGTCTGCACCACATCGCCAGAGACTGCCCAAGGCCGCGTGGCCAGGACAGGCGCGCTGAGATGCGAGCCACCGCGCAAGTCATCCCGGTGCGGCGGCGCGATAACCGGCCTGCTACGGGCGCCCCCGTGGCAGGCAACGGTGCGCAACGCGCGGCGACCGGACGACAGCCGGCTGGAGACGTTCGCGGCCGGGCATCAACCACACAACAACAGTTCGTTCGTGAATCAGCGACGTCAACCCCGCCAGGCTCACAAGCACCGAGCCGTACACCTTCCCCGCCACCAGTGTTCAGGTATGCATCTATCACAGGCACATCGACGGGGCCAGCCGAGCTGGATCCGGAATGCTGCTTTGTGGAATTCAGCGATGACTTGGCGAGGGAGGAGTCCAGACTGCGTTTCGCCCTGATCGGCCTAGTCGCCAACCCATCCATGAAGTTCTCTGCCATAGAAGCAGCGCGCGACATCGCCGCTGCGGTCGATGTTCAGGATGGTGAGGTGACTGTGAAGACTTTCCATAACGATAACTTCCTGGTGATCTGCGATCGGCAAGAAACAAGAGACCGCATCCTGGGGGCGAGCCCCATACCCATGGCCGGCACTAACCTACTGCTCAGGCCATGGACCAGGCTTGTGAATGCCGAATCCTTGACTCTGTACTCTCGTGTGAGGTTGGAGCTGAGAGGCGTCCCGGCACATGCCTGGAACCTAGAAACAGTGAGCAAGCTGGTCGCTCCGCAATGTTGGGTGGAGAAGCTAGAGCCGGCGACGGAGAACAACCTCTCGATCTTCTCCCTCTTCGCCTGGACGAAGGACCCCTATGCCATCCCGCAGCGCCTGAAGTTGGCGATTGCTGAGCGTGAGGCGACGATCGTCCACTCCGACCCAGAGATGGAAATGATCTTTGGCCGCGTCACCCCGTTCCTCCGGGAAAAGCGTACGCTGGTGTATCCGGTGGAGATCCATCTTCGCTCCATCGCGGACTTCACCTCGCGCTCACCATCTACCTCGAGCTCCTCCTCCCCATCTAAGGATGGTGACAGTGGGCCTGACGGCAACCCAAGGCGTTCATACGGCTTCCGGCAGGGCACGGCCCGGCCACGCCTCCAGGGCTTCCCCCGCCGGGACACCAGCGACGCTAGTACTCGTGAGCGCGGCAACGCTGCGGGTGGGTGCCAGGATAGCGCCGCCCAGGGCATGGTCGCCGGCGATGTGGGGCCCGACAAGGCTAGGGGTGGGGTCGACCACGTCACCACTGCAGCGGTGGATGTGACCGTGACAGAGCAAAAGGAAAGGTCACTAGAAGACAACGAAGACTGCTTTGGCCAAGCAGATTCAAACAGCCGGGTGGCGACAAGCAGGGCCGCTGTGGAAGGATCAGCCTCGCCTGCAGAACCGACCCCATCCGTTGCTTTCGAGCTGTCCAAGCAGCAGGCGGATAGCCCCACTCGTCAAGAGGATCCCATGCTGTTGGAACTCAACGCCAACAGGGACAGCTGGCTGGGTGTGGAGAACCAGCCAGAAAGGAAGGAGCATGAGGCGATCGAGACCACCCCTGTCTCAGTGGCCCCACCTCCATGCGACATACCGGCAGCATGTCCTGCAACGGTTACGCCTCTGGAGGCAGGGCTTGCTTGTGCTGATGGGCAGAGTCCTGAAGCCAAGGCGATACAAGCTGCTATTGGGCCGCACAGCCCAATGCAACAGATTGGGACGGACCCGTCACACACCTTCGAGGTGGGCCCAGAAGAGACCATGGATGCGACTTCGACAGCCTCCCCTCCACGAGATGCAGAGCCGAGGGATCCGGCTAGTACCAAACTGTCCGCCTTCGCCAAGGCGGTGCAACGCAAGATACGCTCGCCGCTCGCACCATTGCCGGCGAAAACAAAGCGCATAGCGCCGGTGATGGCCGACGGGCAATTGCCCAAACGGAGCGAGAGGCTAGCTAACCATCCGCTAGCCAAGGTTGCATCGTCCAAACGTGCTGAGGTCGTCCTCATGCGTCGTTTCGAGGCGGATGCAGAAGAGCAGCACACGCCGGTGGAAAACCAAATCGCCTACAAGAAATTCTATGCACCAGAATCGCGTCACAGGAACATTGAGGCGCTGAGGGACATTCTCCCGTCTCTACGTAGTGTGTGCCCGGCGGTAGGCCTCCAGGCCTGACCACAGGGCATTGCCCCCTCATTTTGGTTGTAATGTTTCCCCATGAATCAGATCGTCTTGCTATCTTGGAATGCCCGCGGGCTAAACACCCAAGCTCGACGGGGCGTAGTTAGTCTTTTGGTGAATGACCATAGGGCCTCAGTAGTGTGCTTGCAAGAAACTAAATTAGCTGTGATTGACCGTGGTGTAATCTTGTCCACGCTGGGAAGCAAATTTGGTGACTTTGTCTATCTGCCAGCGTCCAGCACGAGAGGAGGTGTGCTTCTGGCATGTCGCCGTGACATCGCCACCATCTCCGACCATCGTGTCGGCTGTTTTTCTGTGTCAGCTAAGCTTGTTCCGTGCTCCGGTGAGACGCCGTGGTGGCTCACAACGGTATACGGGCCACAAAGTGATGATGAGAAGACCCTTTTCCTGGAAGAGCTTGCAGTGATTAGAGATGAATGTGAGGGGCCATGGGCGATTGCAGGTGACTTCAATCTGATACTAGACCCGACAGACAAGAATAATGACAGGATCAACAGACGAAACATGGCGCGTTTCAGACGCGCTGTCAACAGGATGGAAATGAAGGATGTCTACCTCCACGGCCGCACTTACACATGGAGCAGTGAGCGCGATCAACCAACGCTCGTGAAACTTGATCGGATTCTTGTCTCTGTCGACTGGGAAGAAAGCTATCCTGCGTGTTTCTTGCAAGCGCTCTCCTCGGATGCCTCGGATCACTGCCCCCTTCTGTTGCAAACGGATGCATCCATCCGTAGCAAGCCCAGGTTCCACTTTGAAATCTACTGGCCAAAGTTTCAGGGGTATCTTGATGCCGTGGCCAGGGGATGGCGGTGTCCCGATGATGTCACAAATGCATACCGGCGGCTGGACTGTCTTTTCCGGAATGTGACAAAGGAGCTTCAAAGCTGGGCGTCCAAGCATATTGGCTCGGTCAGACAGCAGTTGCTAATTGCCCGGCGCCTCATCCTCGAGCTGGACAGGGAGCAAGACGCCAGGACGCTCTCGGAGGACGAACGCGATTTCCGTGGACAATTGAAGCGACTGACACTAGGCTTATCCTCACTTGAGCGTACAATCGCTCGCCAGCGATCTCGAATCCTCTACCTCGGTGAAGGCGACGCAAACACTCGGTTCTTCCACCAGCACGCATATGGACGACGGCGCAAGAACCACATAGCCAAGCTCCACACGGCTGCGGGTACAGTATACTCTCAGGATCAAATGGCTGACGCTTTCTTTGCATACTTTGATGACTTGCTGGGGGAAGACACACAGAGGCAACAGACACTCAATTGGGAAGCTCTCAGGATTACGCCACGGGAATTGTCGGCGTTGGAGGAGCCGTTCACGGAGGCTGAAGTATGGCAGATCATCAAGAGCATGCCGTCAGACAAGTCTCCCGGCCCGGACGGGATGACAGGTGCATTCTATCAGTCTGCATGGTCTGTGATTAAGCAGGACGTGGTATTTGCGGCAAATGCCTTCTTCAACATTGACAGGAGAGGGTTCAGCTGCCTCAATGGCGCCCTCCTAACTCTGATCCCCAAAACAGCTGAGGCAATGTCGCCCAAGGACTATAGGCCAATTAGCTTGATTCACAGTTTCCCAAAGCTACTGGCGAAACTACTGACCACAAGACTCAGCACCCACATGGATAGCCTAATACTATGCAATCAAAGCGCATTCATCAAGGGGCGATCCATTCTTGATAACTTCAAGTTTGTGCAGCGAGCGGCAGTGATGTTAAGGAAGCGCAAGATCCCAAAATTGCTACTGAAGTTAGATATTTCTAAGGCTTTTGATACTGTATCATGGCAGTTTGTGCTTGAGGTGCTGCAAGCTTGGGGTTTTGGTGCGAGATGGAGAGGCTGGGTTTCACTACTGCTATCCACAGCGACAACAAGAGTCTTGCTGAATGGCCAGCCGGGAGCGGCCATCACGCACAGAAGGGGGTTGAGACAAGGGGACCCATTGTCCCCTTTGCTATTCGTCCTTGCCATGGACGCACTAAGTAGGCTGTTTGTCAAGGCCAACCAAGACGAGATACTGCAGCCACTCGGAATCCCGGCAGTTCAGCACCAATGCAGCTTGTATGCCGACGATGTAATCCTCTTCGCATCACCTACGCGCAATGAAGCTAGAGCCATCAGCCGAGTTCTTGATATCTTCGGTGACGCCTCGGGGCTGCGCATCAATCTGGCGAAGTGCTCGCTTACGCCAATCTTTGGCTGTGAAGAGGGGATCACTGATTTCCAGTCGGCATTACCTTGTGAGATGAAGCCTTTCCCAATCACATATCTCGGTGTGCCACTCTCGGCAAGGGCGCTACCGAGGTCCCAGTTCCGCCCCTTGGTAGAAAAGGTTGCGGCCAAGTTGCCTTCATGGCAAGGACCGCTGATGAATAAAAGCGGTCGCCTGACCCTGATGAAGTCTACTCTCTCGACCATGCCTATATACCTGATCATGTCGGATAAGCTACCTCCATGGGCGATCAAGCAACTGGACAGTATCCGGAGGAATTTTCTGTGGACGGGTCAAGACAAGGCAGTCAGGGGCAAAAATGTGGTGGCTTGGCCGACCGTGTGCCGGCCGACTGAGCTTGGGGGACTGGGAGTGTTGGACTTTAGACTTGCTGGTTTTGCAATGCGGACTCGCTGGCTATGGCTACAAAGAACTGATGCAGACAGATCGTGGTCGGCACTACAACTCAATGTGGAGCCTGAGGTGCGAGCATTCTTTGAGGCATCAGTGATGATACAGCTTGGCAACGGGCAATGTTATCCTAAACGCTAAACGGTAAACAGTCGGTCACCCTTTGTTTAGCGTTTAGTCCGTTTAAACGGTGTTTAAACGGAGTCAAACGGCCTAAACGGTTTTGCATAGTAACACTAAAACATACATATTTGTGTACATAAAAGTCAAACTTGCTAGAAGTTCTATATATTTTCACATCTAAAAAGTAAGTATTCTACCAAATAATATTTTTGGGAGAAATCTATATCCTACAACACTTCGTATACTTACGATTTTAATTACTTCGAAGTTCATTATGGTAGTTGTAATCATCCTATTGACTAAATTATGAATTTAATGGTTATTTAACTTATGTAATCATGATTAACTCGAGTGTGTTTAGACGGTTTAGATGATTTTAAACGGTTTAAACGGGTTTAAACGGTCCAACCGTTTAATCCACCGTTTAGGGCTAAACGACACAGTCGACCTCTGTTTACCGTTTAAACGGTGTTTAAACGGACTAAACGACCGTTTAGGCGAACAGAGGCAACGGGGAGAGGATACTATTTTGGACTGACAAATGGATAACTGGACGATCGATCGCCCAAATTGTGCCTGATCTATTCGATATGGTCCCCAAGAGAACGAGAAGCAGAAGAACGGTTGCCCAGGCTATCACCGGCCAGCGATGGACACAGGACATCAGAGGCGGACTCTCTATCCCTTTGCTGATAGATTACATTGATCTTTGGCATAGGCTGGCCGCCGTGCAAATATCTGATGGTCCTGATCTATTTCGATGGCGATGGACAGCGGATGGCGCCTACTCGTCCGCTTCGGCGTACCAGAAACTACACGAAGGAGGCATCAAGATGCATGGTGCGCGCAGAATCTGGAAGAACTGGGCACCGCCGAAGGTTAAGTTCTTCACATGGCTGGCTACCAAGGGGAGGCTATGGACGGCAGACAGACGCAGGCGCCGCAGACTTGACGCACATGACGTTTGCTGGCTGTGTGATCAGGAAAATGAGACGTGCAGCCACATGCTAGTTAACTGCTCCTACGCCAAGGAAATCTGGTGGGGGGCTCTATCACATATGGATTGTGTTTGCAGCTTCTCGGCAAGGCAACTCTCTTTGCAGGAAAGGTTTCGACACTTTATTCATGCTCATCATATGGTCTCTCTGGAAGGAGCGCAATGCGCGCCTGTTCCGGGAGTGCACCATGACTACGCAGGAGCTTCTGCACGCGATCAAGCAGGAGACGCGGATGTGGATTGCAGCGGGTGCAACCCGGCTAGGTTGTCTTAGGGGCGAGTAATCCGTTTTTTTTGTAATGGCCGTCAAGGCCACAAACTCTTTGTATTTTTTTTTTTTGAATTCTCACTCTCCTTAATACAATGATACGCAGCTCTCCTGCGTATTGGAGAAAAAAAAACAAATATATCCTGGGAAAATTTCAGAACTGTGGTTCAAATTAGTGGAAGAGACAAATGGCAAAAGTATGTAGTGTACTAGTGCTTCAATTTACAGAGAAGCTCATGTGAACAAACACCCTGAATTGCAGGATTCTGAGTCGGCCTACAGGTTTGTAAACTCTGAACTCATTGGTGTACTTGGTTTCAGATGATTGACGGAATACAAAGTTTTTAAGTGGACTGCTAACCTAATTGGTTCGTCGGAAAACAAAAAAAAAATATCTTTACAGTGGAGCAAGATGGGCTGGTTTACGGTCCTTAGGTGGCGCCAAAAAAACTACTAACCAGAGTTCCTAGGTGCCTCTGTTATACAAATTTTTCTAACCAAATTAAAAGAAAAATTTTGACATAACCTGAGCATGTCACCAGTACACGGGAAAACCGGGATCAGCTTCTCGTGCCCACGACTCAAGGCCGCCGATCACATCACTAGCATAAGGAAACCCGTTCTCCCGGAGGATGTGGACGGCCACCTGGGAGTCGTCGCCACGCTGGCTGATGAAGTACACGGGGCGGTGCCTGCCATGCGACACGTCAGCCACTTCGCTCAGGGCGTCCCTGAGCCGGGGAAGCTTCTCCTCCAGCTCGTGCAGCGGGATGTTGACCGAGTTGGCTATGGAGGCGATCTGGAAGTGGTGCACCGGCCGCACGTCCAGCAGCAGGTGAGGCCTGCCGCTGTCAAGCACCCGCTTGTATTCTCTGCAGGTGACTCGGGCGTTCCTTGGGATCGGGTTCAGGTTTGGAGCCGGCTGCATTATAAGGTCACTTGTCAGCTTAAAGATGTGTGTGCACTGAATCAGCTGATCGTAGAGTGTCTCCATAAGATAGCATGTATTCATCAATTCATGATCACTGTTCACCTAAATGGCCATTCAACCTGTTTAAACATCGTGTATGCTTAATTAACCATATACCTTGTTTAATGGCTGTTTAATCTATTTAAATGGTTTTTATGTTCGATTGTTGCTTAGGTTTAAATAAAAGGGTTCATGGTAAACAAATTGCTATTTAGAAAGATAATAATGTGTACCCTACCTTACTAGAATTTGAAGACTGTGCAAAACTATCATAATCAAACATCATAAAGTTGTCTTTTGTCAAATTAGGATGATCTCCACAAACTGTACAAGCTGATGACTTTTGATGAACCTTGTTAACCTGCAGAAGATAATAATGTAGAACAATGTATGAGCTTTACGAGTCAAACAACAATATTATTATCAACAATTTCCCCTTATGAACAATAAGCACTTTCCAAGTATATATTAGAGCAGGAGATATACAGTATTAGTCAATTAATTGTAGCAAAGCAGTGCATGCGTAGAATGGAGAGACGACGTACAGTCTTAAATTGGGAGGACAGTGCATCAAACTTCATTCTTCCACAAAGGGGTTCACCAATACGAGTTGCAACCTTTATAACTTCAAGAGCTTGTAGGCAGCCAATCACTCCTGGAACTGACCAATAAAGGTAATCATTAGACCTTGCATAAACACTATGGAATGGAACAAAAATATTAACAAATCCACCTTACTAATGGGTGCTTATGCACTTCTGTATATATGCACGGATATTGCCAAATAGTATTAAAGCCTTTTATATAGTATCCTAATTAATTTCTCAATTCGGTTCGGGATGGTAATAATAAGATCTTGGAATTGGTGTTGTAGATAATCGGTATTATTACTTACCAACTCCAAGAATACCATTATCAGAACTACTCTGGCATGCTGCTGGGTTCGGGAAAAGACACCGGTAACATGGACTTCCATTATGGTTATAAACCGACAACTGTTACATACGTTTGAAAAGTGTCACCATAGTGAACATTAAGTTTTTAAGGTGAAATGTATGACATTGCCACAACAAGAATTACCTGTCCTTCTAGACCAATCGTTGAACCAGATATGAGAGGCTGAAGAGTCATAGGTGGCAATAAATCAGCACATAATCAATGAGAAAAATAATATGTTTACACAAAAGATCAACATTGTGATATGTACAGATGCACTTGTTTAGTATTTGACCAAATCAACAGGTACGGACTTATTTGTCGATGGTAATTTATTAAATTTCCTTTATGGGACGGTAAATTTCAAATTGAGGTATTATGTGTATTGTTTCCAAAACATAAAGTTGAGAGTACATTACCTTACGGAGAAGGACACAACAATCACTAAGCATGTAGCGACTAGAAAGGTTGTTTGTTGCATCAACTACTATGTCATATCTGTGATTATTTAGTATTGAAAACGAGTAGTATATGCACACAACAATAACCCAAGGGGGATGAAATGGATTAAATTCTTTTTCACATTTTCAAGGATACTGCCTCACAACATTCAAAACATTTTTTGACTTCAGCCTGAGATGATGGTCGAACACCTTGATAGAGGAATTAATCCTGATACCAAGAAAAAAATATTTCAATTAATGAATTCCACATCAAAGGTTTTCTTAAACGAGATTTCACATAAAAAGTTTGAAATATAGATTCAGCAAACTATCAGGATAACAGTATATCTTACACCCGGCAAGCTGCTGTTGCTGATTTCACTTTTGGTTGCCCAACATATGCTTCCATGTGCATGATCTAAAAAGGTAATCAGGCGAAATATATATCTATATGAGCAATCTTCTTTTAAAATAAACACACAAAGAACATAACTGCTGTAGTAAAAGTTCATGTGCAAGCTGAGAACTCAAGGTAATTCACAACAAAAAAAAAAAAACTGAGAACTCATAACTTTCTTGGATACAGTGCATTAGCAATTGTTGTCAAAATGGCCTTGAGGTTATGAAAAAGAACTTATTAGGAAGTTCAAATATAACTTATTAAATTGAGAAACAGTACACACAATTGTACAATGATGCGACTCAGGCATAGCAATAAATTATCTGACTTAGTCTTAGTTCCATGAAATTGGTAGTCAAGGTGAGGTTGCATCTCAGGCAGTACACGACAACGACAGCATAATAAGACTGTGAAGAGAGCATGTGAAGTATACCACGGTTTGCATTGCTATACCTGTCCATGGAGGTTGCTGAGTTCAACATTTTCTCCATCAGCAATGCCTAAGGAACCTAAATAGACAGTCAGCAAACTGAGTTAAAGTTTCTGAGCAAACTCCATCTATCTAAGTAAACGTTGGATGTTAAATCGAACAAGATAAGTTAATGATGGGAAATATAATTACCAACGCCACATGCAGCCAGATACAGGACCACGGCGGAGCCCAACCCTCCGGCTCCGACCACCAGAACCGATGACCCCGAGAGCCTCCGTTGGCCTGCCATCCATTTTTGTTCAGGAAAGTTAGAAATCAAAATCATGTTTTGCGTGGAAAAAAAAAGGTCGAACGGCCAGTAGCAAGCAAGCAAAAGCAACGAATGAGATGATCGTAATACTAGCAGCCACCAACCTTGCACGCCGAAGTCGGGGAGAAGGAGTTGGCGGCTGTATCGCCGGACCATGTCGGGGCTCAGGCCGCCGCCGGCGGCGGCTGTGTGCACGCCCATGGCGTCCAGCTTGGTGGACAGGCTGGGAGGAAGCGTGGCCGGCGCAGCGCCGCCGCCGCCGACGCGGAGCTGGGACTCCAAGAAGCGGATGCGGCCGTCCAGCTCGTCTCTCTGGGCGCGCAGGCTCGCGATCTCCTGCATGATCGCCTCCGCTCCCATTGCCGCGCACGCAGTGCTGCCTCCCAGGTACGGAAGCGCGAGTATAGCGAGAGATAGATCAGACCAGTAGACGAGGTAGTTATAGAGAGTTCCCACCCCCAGCTGCAAGTCTGCGACACGGCAATACCTTGTCAAGCAGTCCTTGAGCGTCAATGTCAAGTCGAAGAAAGTTCTCCCGCGTTTGCTTGCGCCCTGCTTCGATTAATTAACTTCGTCTCCAAGGCTTTGCTATGCTAGCTATACGAGTAGTAGCTGTAGTATTCAATGCAACGTCATCCACGACGACACGTATCCTAGCAACTGGGGTAGAACATTAACGAATCGTCACCTACCAAATCCAGAACAAGGGAAGAACTGGACTGTGTGCGTTGCATTGACTGTTTCAAGTAATAACGCTGCAAGTGTTCTACTGGCGAGGGCGTTAACGAGACGCCGTTTCATCAACGGTTGGAAGCTAGAGTCGGCGCCGGGAGGACCACACGTTAGGTAGGTATGACGAACTACATGAGATCATGTCATCCGTGCATGTGTTTGGTTCAAGGGATGGAACGGGACGGGATGGGCGGTCCTCTTTTTTAGAGTGTTTGGTTTGAAAGACATGAGACGAGTCCATCCTCGCTAGAGGAATATTCTGTACAATGTGGGACGACCCTGTTGGCCCAAAATTGGCGGATGGGCTCGTCCCTCGTTCACGCCGTGTCTCCGCTTTATCCTCCGTTTTTTCATCAGTCCGTGGGGGAGGACTGCCTGGAGGTGAGCTCAAGCCGCCGGCCATGGTGAAAGAGTCCAGGATCTCGCGTACGGCGGCGGCGAGCGCCATCTCGTAGACGCCATGGAGGTCGCGCGGCTCCTGCCGCCGGCCACAAGAGCTCCTCTGGCGGGCGGATCTCTACGGCGGTCCCACGAGTCCCTTTGGTGAGCAGCCGTCGCCGGCAAGGGGGCACGAGCGCCACGTGGCTCCTGCTGGGGGTCGTCGGCGGCGAGGGGCGCGAGCGGCGAGCGGCTCCTGCTGGCGGCCACAGGAGCTCCCTCCAGCGAACGGATCTCGCGGCGGAGCAAGCAGCTCGGACGGGCGGCCGATGGAGCATGGGGAAGGATTTCGAGCTATGAGCGGGGGAAGGAGGAAGAAGATAAAGGGACAAAAACGAGAAAAGGGATGATAGAGAATGACAGGTGGGCCTTTAAATGACATCTAGAGCCCACAAAATACTATAGCTAATAGTGTCAAAAACATCATCCATACCATACATCTCAACCAATGTTGGCAATAGCCCGCTAATAGCCCGCTATATATATATATATATATATATATATAGCTCCGCTATAGCTTTTTGAGACAGATGTCGCGATGATATTGCAAATATTATCGCTAATGCCGCTAACTCCACTATTATATACTTGTAATTTATGAACTACGAGTAATAACTGATGACTTATTGTGTGTATTGTGACTTATTTTTATATGCTTACTTATGTTTGCACTCATGCTTAGACATATACTTATAAAATATAAGATGAAATTCTTGAAATTATAAAGTTTTAGCCTAAATTTCACTGCTTTTTTACATACCGCTAAAGGCAATAGCTTCTGCTATAGCTACGCTATAGCTTTTATAGCTTTTCTAGAAACACTCCGCTCCCTATTGCCAACATTGATCTCAACCTATTCTACCAAACACTGAACGGAATCGTCCCGTCCCATTTCAACCGAACACTAGACAGGATTGTCCCGTCCCATAAAACTGGAACGGGACCATCCAATCTCACTTTATCTCCAAACCGAACACACCCACTACGATGTCGTCACTGCTGATATCCAGCGGCTTATTTCATTTTATTTCATTGATGTTGCCATTCTTAGTTGGGCCATCTTATAGGCCATTTGTGAGCTTTCAAACAATTATGGGACTACCTACCTCCGATGATAAATACAATTCATGAGTAGCCTTCAAACAATTTTGAGACTACCTACGACCCCGATGACAAATAAAATTCCATTAGACTAATTGCACGTCTACAAACATAATGCATTAAATATAAATATCTATGTAACTATTAAATGTCATTTCTATAGCGAATCTAGTAATAACAATCTTATATTATCAATCAATACATAATTTAGGTAAGAATAGATATTCTTTTTTGTCTTAAATATATGATGTCTATTACTTCTTAAATATATAATAGGTATTTAGGGCAATCTAATTAGTCCGTTAAAAAATAAAAATACTATATTTTAACCTATGTGGTGACCTCACCAGGCAGGCGCTTGCGATCACACGCCCTTTTTGAACCCATGACTTCAAGCCTCGCACAATCGCACATTAACATCTTACTTACACATATATCTATACATGACGGCTATGAAATAATTTATGCTTCTGATCCCTTTGAGCTGAATTTAGGCCCCTAAACAACTACAAATGGAAAAATAATAATAATTAGAAAGATGTAGATCTCACTGGGAGCTGATATTTTTGTATAGAGTTTGTCCTCGTCCAATTTCATATTAAAAAACCATGATCCATGATCTAGGACTTTTAGAGGCAGTTGTTTATGTGGCATGTCGTCTATAAAAGTATAGGCCCGTTTCAGAGGCGGTCCTCATAGGCGACCTACTCCGAGGACATCGTGATGTACCTATTGCCCAACCTCCTCTGTAACATCCCGCTAATTCGCAGTCTGTTACTTGTAATGAAAAATCAGAATTTAAAAATTTTTGTTGTGAATTGTTGTGAGACATGAAGTATTTGTAATATAAGTTAAATGTTTCTCACTGAATTCCTAGTAATTTAAATTGTGCATAAAATAACTTGAGCATGTCACCAGTACACAGGAAAACCGAGATCAGCTTCTCTCGCCCACGATTCGAGGCCGCCGATCACATCACTAGCATAAGAAAACCCGTTCTCCCGGAGGATGTGGACGGCCACCTGGGAGTCGTCGCCACGCTGGCTGATGAAGTAAACGGGGCGGTGCCTGCCGTGTGACACGTCAGCCACTTCGCTCAGGGCGTCCCTGAGCCGGGGAAGCTTCTCCTTGAGCTCGTGCAGCGGGATGTTGACGGAGTTGGCTATGGAGGCGATCTGGAAGTGGTGCACCGGCCGCACGTCCAGCAGCAGGTGAGCCCTGCCGCTGTCAAGCACCCCCTTGTATTCTCTGCAGGTGACCCGGGCGTTCCTTGGGATCGGGTTCAGGTTTGGAGCCGGCTGCATTATAAGGTCAACTGTCAGCTTAAAGATGTGTGTGCACGGAACCAGCTGATCGTAGAGCGTATCCATAAGATAGCATGTATTCATCAATTCATGATCACTGTTCACCTAAATGGCCATTCAACCTGTTTAAACATCATGTATGCTTAATTAACCATATAACTTGTTTAATGGTTGTTTAATCTATTTAAATGGTTATTATGTTCGATTATTGATGGTCATGGTAAACAAATATATTGCTACTACCTCTGTTCCAAATTATAGGTCATTTTGGCTTTTCTAGATTCATCATCTTTGCTATGCACCTAGATAAACGCTACATCTAGATTCATAGAAAAATCTATGAACCTAGAAAATCCAAAACGACATATAATTTGAAATGGAGGTAGTACTATTTAGAAAGATAATAATGTGTACCCTACCTTACTAGAATTTGAAGACTGTGCAAAGGTGTCATAATCAAACATCATAAAAGTGTCTTTTGTCAAATTAGGATGATCTCCACAAACTGTACAAGCTGACAACCTTTGATGAACCTTGTTAACCTGCAGTAGATAATACAATGTTTGAGCTTTACGAGTCAAACAACAATATTATTATCAACAATTTCCCCCCTTATGAACAATAAGCACTTTCCAAGTATATGTTAGAGCAGGATGAGATATATTAGTCAATTAATTATAGCAAAGCAGTGCACGTACAGTCTTAAATTGGGAGGACAGTGTATCAAACTTTAGCATTCTTCCACAAAGGGGTTCACCAATACGAGTTGCAACCTTTATAACTTCAAGAGCTTGTAGGCAGCCCATCACTCCTGGAACTGACCAATAAAGGTAATTATTAGACCATGCATAAACAACAAATCCACCTTACTAATGGCCACTTGTGCACTTAGTATATTTCTCAATTTGGTTTGGGATGGTAGTAATAAGATCTTGGTATCGGCATTATAGAGAATTTTATTACTTACCAACTCCAAGAATACCATTATCAGAACTACTCTGGCATGCTGCTGGGTTTGGGAAAAGACACCGGTAACATGGACTTCCATTATGGTTATAAACCGACAACTGTGATACGTTTGAAAAGTGTCACTATAGTGAACATTAGGTTTTAAGGTGAAATGTATGACATTGCCACAACAAGAATTACCTGTCCTTCTAGACCAATCGTTGAACCAGATATGAGGGGCTGAAGAGTCATAGGTAGCAATAAATATCAGCACATACTCAATGGTAAATAATATGCTTACACAAAAGATTAACATTATGATATATACAGGTGCAGCTGTTTAGTATTTGACTAAATCAACATAATACAAGATATGACCTTTGTCAATGATAATTTATTAAATTTCCTTTATGGGAAGGTAAATTTCTAATTGAGGTATTATGTGTATTGTTTTGAAAACATAAGGTTGACACTACATTATTACCTTATGGAGAAGAGCACAGCAATCGCTAAGCATGTACCGAGTTGAAAGGCTGTTTGTTGCATCAACTACTATGTCATATCTGTGATTATTTAGTATTGAAAACGAGTAGTATATGCACACAGCAGTAACCAAAGGGGAATGGATTAAATTCTTTTTCACACATTCTCAAGGATACTGCCTCACAACATTGAAAGCATTTTTCGACTTCAGTCTGAGATGATGGTCGAACACACTGATAGAGGAATTAATCCTGATACCAAGAAAAATAATATTTCAATTAATGGATTCCACATAAATGGTTTGAAAATATAGATTCAACAAACTATCAGGATAATAGTATATCTTACGCCCGGCAAGCTGCTGCTGCTGATTTCACTTTTGGTTGTCCAACATAAGCTTCCATGTGCATGATCTGAAAAAGGTAATCATGCAAAATATATATCTGTATAAGCAATCTTCTTTTTTTTGAACGTAAAACCGGCGAGATTGCCAGATTTGTATTAATTTAAAGAGAAGGGTATAAACAATCTTCTTTTAAAATACACACAGAAAGAACATAACTGTTGTAGTAAAAGTTCATGTGCAAACTGAGAACTCATAACTTTCTTGGATGCAGTACATTAGCAATTGTTGTCAAAATGGCCTTGGGGTATGAATATAACTTAGGAAGTGCAAAACTACTTGAATATAACTTATTAAATTGAGAAACAGTCACACAGTTGTACAATGATGCGACTCGGGCATGCAATAAATTATCTGACTTAGTCGGAGTTCCAATAAATTGGTAGTCAAGGTGAGGTTACATCTCAGACAGTACACGACAACGACACAAGAGTGTGCTATGAGTATGAACAGAGCATGTAAAGTACACCACGGTAATTTGCTATACCTGTCCATGGAGGTCGCTGAGTTCAACATTTTCTCCATCAGCAATGCCTAAGGAACCTAAATAGACAGTCAGCAAACTGAGTTAAGTTTCTGAGCAAACTCCATCTATCTAACTAAACGTTGGTTTTTTTTCAAAAAAAAAACAAACTAAACGTTGGATGTTAAATCTAACAAGATAAGTTAACGATGGGAAATGTAATTACCAACGCCACATGCAGCCAGATACAGGACCACGGCGGAGCCCAACCCTCCGGCTCCGACCACCAGAACCGATGATCGTGAAAGCCGCCGTTGCCCTGGCATCCATTTTGTTCATCAGAAAATAGAACAGCTCGTAGTGATCGATCGACCAGAAACGAGCAAGCAAATAAAGCAATAATGAAATGATCATAGTAGCAGCTACCAACCTTGCACGCCGAAGTCGGGGAGAAGGAGTTGGCGGCTGTATCGCCGGACCATGTCGGGGCTCAGGCCGCCGCCGTTGGCGGCTGTGTGGACGCCCATGGCGTCCAGCTTGGTGGACAGGCTGGGAGGAAGCGTGACCGGCGCGGCGGCGCCGCCGCCGACGCGGAGCTGGGCCTCGAAGAAGCGGATGCGACCGTCAAGCTCGTCCCTCTGGGCGCGCAGGCTCGCGATCTCCCGCATGATCGCCTCCGTCCTCCCGCCGCCGGCGCCCATTGCCACACGCACAGGGAGGTAGCTAGAGTCTGATTCTGATCTAGCGAGGTCAGGAGGACGCGTAGCCCCCAGGCACAGGCACTGGAGGTAGTTGTATATATAGAGAGCTCCCAGCCTCCCACCCAGACCCAGCTTTGTGCGCGCGGCTGCAAAACCTCGTGAAGAAGTCCTCGAGCGTCGCTGTCAAGCCGAAAGAAAGTTCTCCGGCGTTTGCTTGCGCCCTGCTTCGATTAATTAATTAACTTCGTCTCCAAGGCTTTGCTACGCTATCCATACTAGTAGTGGCTGTAGTATTCAGGTGCAGCGTCATCCACGACGACACGTATCCTAGCAACTGGGGAAGAACGTTAACGAATCCAGAACAAGGGGACTGGACCTGTGTGTGTTGACTGCTTCAAGCCTCCAAGTAATAAAGCTGCAAGTGCGCTACTGGTGAGGGCGTTTAGCCGAACGAGACGCCGTTTCATCAACGGTTGGAAGCTAGAGTCAGCGCCGGGAGGACCACAGGTTAGGTAGGTATGACGAACTACTTGAGATCATGTCATGTGTATCTCCTCTGCGATTATGTCGTCACTGCTGATATCCAGCGGCTTATTTCATTTCACTGATATATAGTTGGGCCATCTTATAGGTCATTTGTGAGCTTTCAAACAATTCTGGGACGTTCATCAAATTGGACATTTCTAAGGCGTTCGATTCATTAAGCTGGGTATTCCTCCTAGAAACAATGCAAGCCCTTGGTTTTGGGCAAAGGTGGCGTGATTGGGTAGCCACCCTACTGGCAACATCCTCATCTCGTGTTCTCCTCAACGGCACCCCGGGGAAAAAAATCTTACATGCACGCGGTGTCCGCCAGGGAGATCCCCTATCACCCATGCTATTTATTTTAGCAATGGACCCCCTCAACAAAATCATGCAGATGGCGTCTATAGCAAAAAAATTTTACAACCACTACTCCCCAAGGCAGCGAAATTGAGATGCTCATTATATGCGGACGACGCAGCCATCTTCGCGAACCCAGAACAAAGAGAGCTACAACACATCCACATGTTAATTGATATCTTTGGACAATGCTCAGGTCTGAAGGTCAATTTAAATAAAACTGAAATCTTCCCCATACGTTGCAGCGAGGAACTTGTATCAACAGCACTATCAAACTTTCCAGGGAAATTGTCGGCATTCCCAGGGAAATATTTGGGCCTTCCTTTGCACACAAGAAAACTCCGCCGAGTTGACGTCCAACCCCTTATTGACAAAATTGGCAAACGACTGCCGGGTTGGAAAGGGAAGTTATTATCCACTTCAGGAAGAGAAACGCTGGTTAAAAGCGACCTAACCTCGCAACCAATTTATCATTTGACAGTTTTTCCAACACAGAAATGGCTCATAAAACAGATTGATCGATTGAGGAGGAGTTTTCTTTGGAAAGGGGACGAGCCGGAAAAGGTAAATAGAGGTCACTACCTAATCAAGTGGCCAACGGTATGCACACCAAAGGAATTGGGAGGCCTTGGAGTCTTAGACCTAGAACGACTGGCCAGAGCATTACGCCAAAGATGGCTCTGGTTCAAATGGAAAAGCAGACAACGGCCATGGGCGGGTTTGGACATACCATGTGACAAAAATGACACAGCACTTTTCCACGCATCCACAACAGTCAAAGCAGGAAAAGGAGATAAGACCAATTTCTGGCACTCGAGTTGGATCAACGGTGCGGCACCCAAAAACATCGCCCCAACCCTTACCAACAATCAAAACGAAAGAACTTCACGGTACAAAGGGCCCTACGGGAAGACTATTGGATCGACCAAATCTACCCTCTCACTTCAAGTGAGCAACTCACCGAGTACATTGATCTTTGGGAAAAAATTCATCTACAAGAACGAAATTTTGAAGCAGACGATGAAATAAAATGGAGATGGACCTCGAATGGGGAGTATACAACAAAGAGTGCGTACCGGATACAATTTCAAGGACACCTCAAAACTCACAGCATCAGCCCGATATGGAAGGCCAAAACGGAGCCCAAGTGCCGGTTCTTCGCATGGATCCTTTTGCATCGAAAGATTTTGACGGCCAACAACCTTGCCAAACGAGGATGGCCTCATGACCCGCTTTGCCGTCTTTGCAATTTGGAACCAGAAACCCCAACCCACCTTTGCAAAGATTGTACATACACCAATCAGGTTTGGGGACTGCTCACCGCCTGGCTTAACATTCAAAACCTACCTCAGATTACAACGACATCGTCTGTCTACGGATGGTGGAAGAAATGCAGGAATCGAGTGGAGAAACAGAGTAGACCGTTTTTCGACGGCGTCATCATTTATTTCTGGTGGAACATTTGGAAGGAACGTAATAGAAGAACCTTCAATCAAGAGTCCATGACGGCAGAACAAGTTGCCTTTCTAGCTAAAAAGGACATAGGACAGTACAACTTGGCTACCACGGCGCAAACACCTCCGAACGACTTGAACCTGTCATAGTGGTTTCCCTGTCTCCTGTTGTTACAGTTTGTTTTCTTCGTTCTAGTTTGTTAGAGTCTAGTCGCTCAGTGGTTTCGAGTCAAAGAGTTGTAATCACCCAGTCGCAGGTCATGTTTTTTGTTTTTGTTTCTTTTATTCTTCTAATAAAAATTTGGCAAATCTCTTGCCGTCCGTTCTAAAAAACAATTATGGGACTACCTACCTCCGATGACAAATACAATTTCATTAGTAGTTTTCAAACAATTTTGAGACTACCTACGACCTCGATGACAAATAAAATTCCACGTGACGGCGCTCGGAACAGCAACACCACCAGACAGTGTCCCCGTGAAGCACCTGTCCACCATGCTCCTTCTTTGCTGTTGGCAACTCTGGAAACATCGACATGAAGTGGTCTTTCGTGGAATGCAGCCAAGTCTATCTCGCCTCCTGCTTGCCTGCAAACAAGAAGTTCAGCTACGGCGTTGCAGGCTACCTCCCATCACTAGGCATATCATAGACTTTTGGTGCTTAAAATTCAGCATGTAATAGCCCTACCTCTCCAATTTGCTGTCATTGTAATCTCTGGCGCCCAACAACGCCAAAACCATCACCGGCCCAGCCGGCATCTGTGGTTAATGAAAATTCAGGTGGGGACTTTTCGTCCCCCCTGACCCATAATAAAAATCCATTAGACTAAATGTATGTCTAAACACATAATATATTAAATATAAATATCTATATAACTATGAAATGCCATTCCTGTAGTGAATTCGCGTCCCTCGCGCGTGAGCGGCACGGGCGGACGCAGCTGCCGCCGCCGGCGCCGCCCCTCCCTGACTACCTCCACCTCCTTCTCGCTGCGTCGCCACCAGAGCCAGCCGCCGGAAGCCCGCGTGGTTCGCAAGGACGGCGGCGGGGGCGTGGGAGGGGAGGGGGGGTCTCTCGCCTGCTCCTCACCCATTGGCGGGCGCGGCCGCCTGAAGTGAGCTGCCCGGGAGGAGGCTCGGGCTGGGGCCCGGGAGGCCGGATCCCGGGCCGCCACGACCGGATCCGGTGCCCCAAGCGACGGATCCACCATCTCGCGTCGCGGCGGCGACCTTTTCCACACGCGGTCCTGCGCCCTTCGCCATGGCCAATGACGTGGTGGAGCCGGCCATGGAAGCGACGGCAGCAACTCGGGATGTCACCTCCGGCGTCGTGGGGACCGGATCCAGCGCTCCCGGGGCCGGATCGACGCTGAACATCTGCCATGGCTAGGGCACTCCGGCGTCTCGACGGGGGCAGCGGCCGTCTTGTGGCAGTCTGTTAATGCCGCGTGGAGGCGCTACGGCCGGCTAGCGTGCGGCTTCCCCGGGAGCGGAGGGATGCTGCGGTGGTGGTGGTGGTGGTGGTGGTGGTCGGCATGACAACGGGTGTCGCAGGGCTGCAGAGGCGGCGGTCAGGCCATAGAGGTGCGGCTGTGAGGAGGCTGCGTGAGGGAGCAAGTTGGCAGCGCGGCGGCGTAAGGAGGCACGGCGGCAGCGCTGCACTGGGGTGGGGGGCGTCTATGATCGCAGACCTGGGAATGCCAGGCTGGAAACATCCGGCTAAGGATGAGACTCTCCAAGAGAAAGCCTTCGCCGGTGACGTGGAGATGGCGACAACATCCTATGACGTCGTTCTCCCAGTTGGGGCATCATCTTGGAGCCCATCTTTGCTGCGCGGGATTTTCTGGGTGAAAACCTTGTGCATTCTGAACTAGCGACGACGGCGTAAGTGGCGTCGTCACCTCCTTGGAGGCATCGTTTTTAGAGACCCATCTCAACCTATGGCATTGTTGGTGCTGTTGTTGGTCACGGGAGGCTCTTACGGTGTGGCAAGACAGCTTGGTGCATATGGCAAGAAGGAAGGGGGTTGTTGAACTCACGTGAATGTTACTGAAGCTATGGTGGCAACCAAGGGTTGCCGCATGTGTGTTGGTTTTGGCTGTTTGCAGCGGATCGCGCTGGCTGGTGTTGCTTGAAAACGGACAGTGCGGTGTGGGACATCGTCAGAGGACAGCGCTTGCAACAACGACATCCTGCGATGACTTGGCTTGCAGCGTACTGTGGCAGATTGCTCAGCTTTGCTCAGCAACTTCGGTGCACTACATCGTCAGAAGATGGCGCAAGCGACAACTTGGTTCGCAGGCATCGCGGCGGAGACCTTATGCACGGGCAAATCAACGAGGTGATGTCGACATGCGGAGGCGGTTTCTATGCTTGATGGGGTTCATGGAAACGTGCAACACTGCTTACCTTATGGTGATGACTTAATAAACAGATTTGTGACATGAGTGGCGGACGTGGCGAGGCCCCCGCGTGCGGTGTCCTCGAAGCGACGAGGAGGAGCCCAACGGCGGGTGTGGCAAGGCCCCCGCACGTTGTGTTTCGTGTTGGCAACTGCGAGGCAGTCTTCGAGAGGTCAGGATCTGGTGGTTTCCACTATGTCAGACGGTATGTGATGCTGCAACGACACTTCGACGATGGGTCCCACCTGGCGGTATTCTACTCGGTGCGGTGCTGTCTGTTTATCTAGTTCCCCTATCGGCTTGAGGTCAGGCTTTGGATGACGACTACTTTGTTAGGAGATAGTTGATAGCCGCTATGGTTTAGTTATGTTTTGCCTCCATTTGTATAGAGTGGTTCGACTGTGTTGACGTTCCAATCCAACTGGTCGGAACTTGTTTGTTTTTATTTATTTTTCTTTTCCTGGCTATGCCCTTCCAGGAGTAGCCCTTTCAGGAGTGTAGTCTTGTATTTTTTCTATATCAATGAAACACACACTATCTTATACGGTTCGTTCAAAAAAATCATAAATCAATACATAATTTTAGGTAAGAATAGATATTCTTTTTTTTCTTAAATATATGATGTCTATTACTTCTTAAATATATGATATTTAGGGCAATTTAATCAGTTCATTAAAAATTAAAAATACTATATTTTAAACTATGTGATGATCCCACTAGGCAGGCGCTTGCGATCACACGCCTTTGTGTTAGTGAAATTTGAACCCATGACTTTAAGCCTCGCACAATCGCATATTAACATCTTACTTACGCATATCTATACCTGATTGCTATTAAATAATTTTATGCTTCCGATCCCTAAAACAACTACAAATGGAAAAAATAATTGCAAAGATGTAGATCTCACTGGGAGCTGATATATTTTTTTATAGAGTTTGTCCTCGTCCAATTTCATATTAAAAAACCATGATCCATGATCTATGACTTTTAGAGGCAGTTCTTTATGTGGCATGTCTATAAAAGCAGGCCTATTTTCAGAGGTAATCCATGATCTAGGACATCGTGGCGTACATATTGTAGAACTACATCTTTTGTTAAACTAACTAGTTGCTCAAAACATCTATTTAGCTTGACGATGTCATCATCCTAGTCACTAAACACAGGCACACAACATCGTACAGTATTTTATCAACGACGGGGGAACAGGCACGTATCATGGATCAACCCGCCGCACCAGCCTACCGCAGAAGTATTGAAGGAAACTAACGTTTAAATACGGTTGACTAAGTTCAGAAGCTCCAGTGAGCTGTGTGGTTTAAGTCGTCGTGCAGAGGTGATTACCGGTGCAGCGATGTTAGACGGTCGGGCCGCTTCAACGGTCAAGCTCCAAGACGAGAGAGAGAGAGAGAGGACGACACGGTGGCAGTAGGTGCCTTTCTTCGCTATAGCGTGCCACGGCCGCGCGCGAAGACGGCGAGACGGCGGGAGGCCCAGTCGCCCCGAGGAGCGTGTGCAAGATAGATCCACCGTTTCTTTGGCGGCGCCCGGCCGAAATGGCACGACTGGCTGCCGCGGGCGGGGGAGATCGGGAGCCCTCAGCACATCTGCCGGCGCCGGTCATTTCCCGGCGACAACCAGTTAAAAGCTGAAGCAGCCCGGATGGTGCCATATTACCTTCTCGCGCGTGCAGTGCAGCTGGTTCAAGCCTTTACCTCGCAGAGTCACCAAGTACGAAAGAGAAATCTCACATATCTTCCGATCGACAGATCATTTTCTTCTCCTGTTTGACGAATCACATCTGATGGATTTTATAAAAATATTGGCTAATATTTTGTCGAACAAACTTTATTTTGAAAAGGTTGGTCAACATTTTTATCTAACATTTTTTCATGAAATTGTTCGTTAACATGTTTATTGGACCAACTTTTTTATTGACAAATATTGGTCAACAATTTTGATCCAATATTTTTCAATTGAAATGTTGGCTCAACTTTTTTATAAAAATATTGGATATAATATTTTTTTGAAAAAATATTGGTTCAACAATTTTTATCCAATATTTTTCTATTAAAATGTTAAATGGATCATAATTCTAAATTTAATATGAGCCTCAATCACCTTTATAGTTGACAGGATAACAGATTAACAAGCCTAGTACTAAAAACTGGAAAGTCAAGCTGCTATTTTGGCCCATGCACAGAATTCTAGCTAGAACTTTGAAAAGAATTCAAGCCCAGTCCAGAATCCTGATGTGCTCTTGGCCTATTACCGCTAAAATTTTATTTGTCTGCTGGAAAGTGTTCGGGTTATCTAGCTAGCTGGAGTCAATGGTCGACGTTTTTTTTTTTGTATCTAAAAAAGTTGCTATTTTTTTTCTCGGTATCAGGACAAACTGGAACGAAGTGGAATATTACTGCCCGCTTGATGACTCCAGTAACTTCAACTCTCTTTTAACCCCCCTCCGGTAGAAAAAAAACTAGCAGCAGAAGGAAACGCATAGAATCTTTTCCCGGTGGCGGTAAAGAATAGCTGCACAATCAAGCAAAGGATAATCCCATCCGACCAGGCGCAGAAAGCCTGGAGCTACCTTTCCGTTCCTGAAATCTACATTCTACACACACCTCTTCAGAAAGCTGGCGTTCACATCTCAGGTGAGACGAAGACGAATCGCATGGAGCGAATCAGATCACACATCTACCGTTGGGATTTTGAGTCTATTCAAATTCAGCATGACTATGTGTAGAGTACCGAGTACGTACATCGAATTCGAAGGATATTATGTATCACGCTATCACCCTACAGCTTTTGTGTGATTCTGGAGCTCGCCGGAAGTGAAACTGTAGTGGTTGAGTGAGTCAATGCCTCAGTGGTCCAGATCGAAGTGGATGAGCTTCTTTCCTGTCTTGGCACATCGAATGATCGAAACCCTGCATGGTCGGCCGTTACTAGAAACGTCTACGGGATGAGACCGTCAGAATCCTCCAAGCATTACAATCCCAGGCAGGTGAGCCATGCATGGCCCCTCCCGACCTTATACCGTAGCCACCCTCGTGCCGTGTGTGCTCCGGCAGTGACCATGCACACCGGCTCCACCACCATCTTGGGTGGCTAAAGCTAAGCTACAGCAGCAGAGCATAAGACCATAAGCTAACATGCAGTTCTAGAGCTTGCTATGCCACGCCGAGGTCCTTTTCCTCCGAATTAATTTTTGCCTCCTGATCTAGCACGTTCCGGCGGTTTCGTTAGCAGGCAGTTAATCCCTCCGGAGCGAGGGAGTTTTTGCCGTCAGATTTAAATTGACAGCGGCCCGGCTTCTCTGATCCGCCATCAAATTCTTTCCCTCCCTTTCGCCGCTTGCTTCCCGACCAAGTCGTGTGGCTTCCTCTCCTCTCCCCAAAGCCAAGGATCACTCGCCCAACCTTTCCAACGCCATCGCATCAACCCATCGAGCCCGCGAAGGCGCGAACACACACACAGCCTTCGGAAAACGCAAGAGACCCCACGCCACGCGCGCAGACTACGTGCGTGCCCGGACCGGACAGACTTCGCGCTCGCGCCCGCAACAATGGCGGAGGCGGCCGCCGGCGCGGCCCCGGCGCCGGCCAGTAGCGATGTCACGGCGAGGCTGCAGCAGGTGGTGGCGCTTCTGTTCCCGTCCAACCTGGCGGCGAAGGCGGCGCTGTTCGCGCTGGTGATGGCGCTGGTGCCGCTGCTGCCGACGAGCCAGGCGCCCAGGATCTGGGAGCTGCCGCACCTGCTCCTGCTCGGCATCATCATCTCCTACGGCGTCTTCGGCCAGAAGAACGCCGACGCCGATGTGGCCGCGGCGTCAGCCGCCGCCGACGAGGCCAAGCCCGGCGACGACGAGGCCTCGGTGGAGGCCTACGTGTCGCAGATGATGCAGGCCTCGCCGCTAATCTTCGAGGACGACGGCGGCGGCGCCAGCAGCAGCAAGGGTGGCGGCGTCCAGGCGTGGAGCTCACAGTACCTCCCGGACGACCCGCTCGTGGTCGTTGCCGACGCCGACGCCAACAACGGCGGTGGCGACGCAGGCGAGAAGCCGCAGCCGCTCCACTTGCCGGTGAGGAAGCTGAAGCCGGCGGCGGCCGAGGATTCGGCGACACCGGCACTGGCAGACGATATCTTCAACGATGACGGCATTGAGGAGGAGGAGGAAGAAGAAGAGCTGCTCGCCCCCAAGTCAGGAGGATACGAGTACGGCGGCGTCCGCGAGCGAGCCATCCCTTCGCCGTCCTCCGTGCTCGACGCCGACCTGACCCTCTCACCAACGTCGCCGCCTCTTCTCCCGCCTCCCCCTCCGCCGCCGCCGCCGTTCCTCACCCGAAGCCTCCGGAAGGCCAAGGCGAGGAGCTTCAACGGGTTCGGAGCGATCGGCGACAGGAGCACGAACGGGAGGCCGGGCTTGCACGGCGTCTACGGCAGTCAGTTCCGGTCGAAATCGGCGGTCCAGGCGACGAGGAGCGCCTTCGCCGGCGGCTACGATCCCGTGGCACCAGTCGACGACGACGACGAAGCCTTCGATGCTGAGCTATTAGACGACGATGAGGCTGTCGCGGCGTCAGAGGGCTCGTTCAGCAGCGACGGTGGCTTGGTTACCGACGGCGAGGAGTACTACGAGGAAGACGTGTTCGAGGAGGAGGCGGTGGAGGAGGAAGAGGACGGCAGCTCGTGCGACGAGGAGCTCTTCGAGCTGGCGTCGAAGCCTGGGTTGGAGGTGGACGAGGAGGAGGACGTGGAGGAGGAGGTGGACAGGAAAGCTGACGAGTTCATAGCCAAGTTCAGGGAGCAGATCAGGATGCAGAGGGTCGAGCCGCCCACCAGGAGGTGACCAGGCAGGTTCGTCGGTCTCGTTGCTAGCTCGTAGTGAAGGCGTGAAGCTGGCCGTGGTCCGTGGAGTTCCTCGTGTATACGAGAGATGACGTGTTTTTTTTTCTTTCTTTCTCATTTCTTGTTTCGTTTTGGGTGTTCCCATGTAATTACAACCTGAACAACGGTGTAAATTAACAAAGCGGAGCCTGATTGTCGTTATGCATCACTACTAATCATGAGTTGGCTAGGTTGACTTTTGGGATTGTCTGAACATATCCTTTCATCCTCCTGTGGGGACAAGGAACCTGCCTGAATTTGGCAGCCCAGACCATTTGGGAACCAACAAGACGAAATGCTGTTGGGCCTCCTCGCAAAAAAATGCTGCTGGGCCAACCCGGCCCAAGTAAACTTCTGGGCCTCCGGGCCGCCCTATAGGCCCATACAAACGCCTCGCCCGGGAACCGCGCACGCTGTTGCCTTGGTGCGTGTCATACGGGTTCTTCTTCCCTTCCGTCCCGGCAGCCGCGGCCGAAAGGAAAAGGTGTTCCGTGCAAAGCCGCCGTAGACTGCGTCCGCGCACGGCGTGGCATCATCCGTTGATCGGTGTCGACGATCAAGCCGCTTGATTCAAGCGTGTCGGTCCCCGGCGCACGTGCTGTGTGCTAGCTTGCCGGTACGCCGTGCGCATCGCCGCGCTATACGTACGTAACTACGCAAAAAATACGTCTGCCGACCGTCGGTTACCGTTGACGTATCACACCACCCGTTAGGTACGGATCATCTATACATGTTTTTTCCTCCCAAAATACTAATGTTAAGCGGTATAAGAAAACTAGGTCCGGTCTTTGTTCTACGCGTATACAGCGATATCGGAACAGCAGCAGCAGAAGAATAAGGTTTCAACTTTCAAGTAGAATCGTTTTTCTCAACAGAGTCTATAATTTTTTTCCCGCGTGGTGTCATTTTGGATTTTCCGGGACATTGGTTCGCACTTTATAGTAGCGAAAAAATAAAAATAAAAATAAAAAGTGGCATATAAAGTCAATGCCAGTTCCATCGGACGCCTGTCGCGATTGTGACTGCTTCAGTCTTTGTGGCAATCTCAAACAAATTAACCCCCCACATCTTCCAAACTTTAGCAAAAGCACTTGATATATCAGCTACCCTTACTAATTCCAAATCGAAGCACTGCTTATAGCAACCATCTCAAACTCGCAAGTCCCCATCACTGATATTCCAACAGTGACCCTCTAATGCATTAGGTGCGTTGCTCGTGTGAAAGTCGAAATGAGGTCCAAACTACAAGGCTCATGCCAAACCAACCCCAACATAAATAAAAGGCATTAGAAAATCATCCATCATCGCCACCCTTTCTCACCGTCTCCCTAGTAGTCCCTCCGTTCCTAAATATAAGTTCTTGCAGAGTCAAACTTTCTTAACTTTGACCAAATTTATACAATAAAATACTAACATTTATGATATCAAATAAATACCATTACATTTTTCATTAGATATATTTTCATAGTATAACTATTCGGTATCATAAATCTTTGAAGTCATCTCTATGATTTTGGTCAAAGATAAAATAGTTTGACTCTCTAAGAATGTTGAATGATTTATATTTAGGAACGGAGGGAGTACCACATTCTCGCTTTTCACACACAACTTTCCTCTCTCATAAATAAATAAAAAAAAAACTCCCCGAAACGAAACGAATCTGAAGCTAGCCTGAGGCTGTGTAGCCCTCTCCTCCGTCTCAACGGCAAGAATAGCAGAGGCTGCGCAAAGCAGAGGAAAGCAGGAGCAGAGCAGCCCCAAACAAGCACGCACAAGCAAACCTCTTCTCCCTCTCTCCCAACTCCCAACAAAATTCCAAACCCTACCACCGCGCTCCATTCCTCCCCACCCCCATTGTCCCCCAGCAGCCAAGCTTCCCCGCTTCCTCCGATCTAGACCTTGCCAAAGCCTAGATTGAATTGGACCGAGCAATGCGCAAGGCAGTCATCAACGCCGTCCTCTTCCCGGCGCTCGCCGTGGTCCTCGCCCTCGCCATCTTCTACTGCGTCCGCCGCCGGCGCCGGCGCCGCGGCCGCGGGGACCGCTCCGTGCTGCCGTCCCACGGCGGCGGCGCGAGGGCGGACCGGTTCCAGTCGGCCGGCGGCTCCGTAGGGTACGTCGCCGCAGGGGAGGAGGCGCTCGTGCGGTTCCCCGGCGGCGAGTCCCTCACGGTGGCCGCGATCCTCGAGGCGCCCGGGGAGGTCGTGGCCAAGTCGGCGCACAGCACGCTGTACCGCGCCGGGCTCAGCGCCGGGGAGGCCGTCGCGCTGCTCCGGTTCGTGCGCCCCGCCTGCGCCGCGGGCGCCGACGAGGCCGCCTCAGCCGCGCGGGTGCTCGGCGCCACGCGCCACCCGAACCTCGTGCCGATCCGCGCGCTCTACATCGGACCCCGCGGGGAGAAGCTGCTCGTGCACCCATTCTACGCCGCCGGCTCGCTCCGCCGCTTCCTGCAAGGTCCGTCTGTCTCCTCTCGCGTCATTTGCTTTCCGCCCAAGCTATCCTAGCTAATCATGCGAAATGATTTCCTAATTTCTCACTCGAGTGCTGGTAAAGCTCGTTGCCTAGTTCATGTGCCATTGCTTGGATTTACTGCAGAATTTGAAATTCACATCAGATTTAGATTATTAGTTACTTTTGTCATTCGATTCCTGCGGTAAAAGCTTCGCAGGCAATGATGCTTCGCGGATTAAGCAAATTGCTGTGGTGGGTACTCTGTCACAGCCTTGCAGGGTGGTTTTTGTTTACTTTTAGCCATGTGTCTTCACTGTTTCGCTTTGTGCTCTTGTCGATTGTCGTCAACTACCCAAAGGGACAGTTCATAAAGTACCTGGTAAAATTTTCCTGGTTGGTTGTTAGCTCCAACGCTTCACAGAGCATCTTCTTCTTGTCGCGTAAGATCGTGGTTTACATGTGGCAACCTCACTCCATTTCAATTTTCAACACTTTCAAGCTTTTAATTGTTGCTCCTGTAAAAATGGGTGATGCGAGTCCTCTATCAAATCAAGGCTTTGGAGGAAAGTCTCTCTTTTCCAGGCCGTACTTAATGGTTCTTTTATTATCAGAAAGAGAAATGTTTCCTTTTTCCCCAAGTGTTTTCATGACTTATTTCCGGGCATTATGCTGGTGGGATGGTGGCACTAACTGTTTGTATTTTTCTGCATCTATCACCTCTCGTTTTCAGGGAGTTGTTGGATCACATTCTTTGATTAAATATATAAGTATATCGCTGAGCCATCAAATAATCATGTAGAGAAAGACTTGCATAATAGTTTTTATTGCTTGCATGCGTAAAACAACTCGTTCAGTTTTGTTGCAATGAGTTTTGGCCCATTTGTATTTCACAACATCAAGAGCTTGAAGAGGACAGTTTTTTTACCCATTACTGGTGTCAATCAATAACCAGCTAGTCTCTGTCAGTTCTTCACTCATGAGATATCTGTTTTTCTTTCGTTTGCAAGTTTTCATCTTTATCTGTTCTTATGACCTGCAGAGGGAATCAATGATTCACAGAGATGGGAGATAATTTGCAAGTTGTCTATCGGCATTGTCAAAGGACTGGACCACCTTCACACTGCATCGCAGAAACCAATCATTCACGGCAATCTCAAAACAAACAACATTATGCTTGACGCAGATTTCCAGCCCAGGATATCAGATTTTGGCCTCTACCTCCTTCTGAACCCTGCTGCTGCACAAGAGATGCTCGAGACATCTGCAATGCAGGGATACAAGGCTCCAGAGCTGATCAAGATGAGGGATGTCACTAGGGAGAGCGATATCTACAGCTTGGGAGTGATTATGCTGGAGATGCTTGCACAAAAGGAGGTCATAAATGATAAACCGCCAAATGCTCGTGACATCCATTTGCCAGCCTCTTTCAAGGATCTTGTTCTCGAGAGGAAGATATCCGAAGCTTTCAGTTCCGAGCTTATCAAACAAAGCAAGAATTCTGGGAAGGAGGAGAATCTGAACGCCTACTTTGAATTGGCAACGGCTTGCTGTAACCCATCACCATCGTTGAGACCGGAATACAAAGAAAATACTCAAAAGGCTTGAAGACATAGCAAGATAATAGGCGGGCTGGCTGGCTAGGCAAGGCTCCAATGCTATTTAGAAAGTGTGGTGTAATAGCAGCAGAATAGCTTGGTTGTCTCTTGTATTGTCTGTTACTTGCATACAACAGAGTTTGTATCGGGGCATTTGGAGAATGATGATAACCTGAGCTAGGAGCAACAAGCATGTATAGAAGTATACTTTCCACGCCACTGCATAGGAACTCATCAAATTACATAATGTGGGTGCTTTCGACGTGGAAATTTCTATAATATTTCCTTAACTGCATTTGTCTTGAAGATTTTGTTAATCGCATGTCTTGCCTGGAACTGAAAGTGACACTATGCGATTTCAGTTTCCATGCATCAGACATTATACTAAAAGCTGCTGAACTGGTGATGGAATTTTGTCTGAAGGCATGACCACGAAACAGGCTATGCACTCTACTACTATTGCAAGTTAGTGACAGCAATGAATCAATGATGATGCATGCTCTCGTACTATACACAACAGTAGAGGCAAGAGAACGATTGGTCAAAAGATGCCCAGGTCTCTATGCCTTTGCGTTGGTGTTTGTTGGTCCTTTGGATCCCTGTCATCGACAATCCTTCATCTTTCCACAAGAAACACGAGTGAGCAATGAAGTACGTCTGCTCTTTTGGAGGCACAGGCTAGTGACATCCTGTCAACGACTCTTTACTGTTGGCCTCGAAACTTTGCGGTCCTAGGCATGTCGACATCACTAGCACGGCTACATACACGCACCGATAAAATTTTAAAAGTTGCTCGAGCCTTCGGTTTTTTACTTTGAGCAGATGTAGAAGAATGCACCGTTTTTTTGACTAATAATTCCAAGACCAAGGGCAACCTTTTCGTTGCACCTCGGCAAAAGCTTCTGGAGACTTTGACCTATTGCACTTTCGACCTAACAGCAAGTAAGCTTCCCAAAAAAAAAAAAAAAAAAAAAAAAAAAAAAAAAAAAACCTAACAGCAAGTCAAACGGACGGTACGTGCTCGCAAAAATGGGTGGACATCAGCAAAGGTAAGGTTTTCACTCCCAGAGTTCCAGATCTCAATTTTTCACCCCGTGGCTTGTGGCCAAATGGGGACTCCAAATTCAGTGTGAAAGGGACCTGTCACTCTTTTGTCTGGGCCGAAG
This sequence comes from Urochloa ruziziensis, assembly GCA_015476505.1. Classification (NCBI taxonomy): domain Eukaryota; kingdom Viridiplantae; phylum Streptophyta; class Magnoliopsida; order Poales; family Poaceae; genus Urochloa; species Urochloa ruziziensis. The sequence continues at coordinate 44,941,819 of CM027125.1, forward strand.
AAATCGAGTATCTTGCTCTACAACCATGTGGCCTTACGTAATCACATTTCTTGTGATGGTCAGAACTCAAAAACCAATCCAATCTGTCAGATGTAATGATACAAACAATTCCGGCAATCATGCCGAGCAAAGAAAAAAACCACCACCCGGTATATCACGGAACATTGATTTACACCTAAGAAAGTAATAAAAAAACCAAGGATTTCAGAAGCTTTAACTACTCCATGTGCTGTTGTTCCTGTCACGTGCTTACATGGTCTGGTGGTGCCCTGGCGCAGAGGGCGCGGTACGGATCACCCAAAAGTCACCTAGTAAGCCACAGCCAACCAATCTTGACAGCCTAATTACAATACAGATTTACAAACTACAGAAGATTAAAGTATAGATGTCCGTCACTCTACACACGTGATTTGTCATAGGACAAGTATGCAACTTGGAAATTAATTCTGAGAACTCACAAATGGTCAAAACATGAACTTGTACAGATTCAAAATTGTATTTTACACACTATTTCAAGGATAACTTACATAAGATTAGATGCATATGTTCCATGTGATCTACAGGAAATGAGCATGGAAATGTTCTACGGTTCAGCGCAAGGGAGTGACTTTCTGAGCAGCCTCTGCCAGTCAGCCTCACAGGTACTGTCGGAGGTCTTCACCACTGAGGGTTCCCATCTCTTTCAAGATTTCCTGCGACAGCGTCTTGACAGGAAGCTCCACATCCTCAAGTAGTTCGCCTAGGAATTGGGTGGTTTCTGGGAGGAGAGTGATGTATTCCTCCTTCAGGTGTTGGACCATATACCTGACAACCTTCAGGCCCAGCAATTTGGGGCGAACCTTATCACTCCTGGTCTGCATCAGCACCTGCAGTTTTATAACAAATCTATAAGGCACAGGGACGGTGCAATGATAGAAGCCTGAGGGTTTTGGATGAACTTTTTTTACATCATGTTTTATGCATCTCTAGTTTATGAAATACTGGGCGTGTTGTTAGGTTCCCACCTCATGGTTAAGAGGCTTCCAAAGAACATCTGAGCGTGCAGTGACTGCCATTTGTCCCAAGCACAAAACAAGAGCTTCATCTACTTCTTCAACCGGTGGAGCATCCACAACTGATTCAATAGATTCTGGTGGTTCCACAACAAACTGGGAAACAATCGGCTTCAAGAGAACCTGCAAACGCCAAATGTATTAAAATATAACAGCATTCACAGAAAGTTGCATGCAAGACAGGCAGAATATATGGTTCAACTTGAACAATATGTGCATACTGGCCAAGTAATCAGAATAATCATACAGGAACAGTGCCTATTCTAATCCAAGTTGTAGGAAATTACAACAGAACATGAAAGTCCAGTTGCCCTGCACTTCTACCAAGTGTCTTGCAAAACCATGCCATGGCAAAGAGCACTTGCACAATGAAGTATGAAACAACAAACCTGGAAATTAGAGGAATCCAGGATCTTCTGTTCGTTATCATAAAGGAAACACTTGTGTAAGGACTTCAAAATCAGAGCTCTTAAATTCCACAGTTTTAGTCCCAATAAGTTATCCTTCTGTTTGACTTGAACATCAAGTTTGGCTTTCTTCTTCTTTTGCTTGGAACCGGCCGAAGCATCATCTTCTAACAGATAATGTACAGATCCCTCAAGTAGGAACTTGAAGTAAGGTGTAAACAAGGACCTTCATGGACAAATTAAATAATTAAGGAAGTTCAATTCGAAAATAGCATGCTTTAGTTGTAGGTTGCTAAGAACAACAGACTGTACTGCAATAGATCAATAGCATGGATATTGACAGGAAAAAGAATAAAGGCAGAATCAAGCTTACAGAAATGGATATACCTATGCTGTTCAGCAAGTTTGTTGATCAACTTGTAAAACACAATGGCACGGTCCAAACTTTTCTTTGATGACGACTGATCAACTTCAGACTCGGCCCATTCCAAAGTACGAAGAAAAAGTGGCCTAAAAGTGCCCTCTGTAAGCTTCATTGTGAGAGTGATTATAGCATGAATAATACTTTGTTCCACCATATTTATATTCTTCAAGGAGTCAGGATGTTGACGACGGATGTCAAGAGCTGCTAAACAATGCTCATATATTTTTGCATGGTAAGTTCCTATAGCCAGCCGGTCCATTGTACTAACAAGACTAGCAAGCATTTGGAACGTCAATGAAATGCTTGCTTCCCCACAATTAGTAGCAGCAGAGTACAGATCCAGTAAAGGAGGAAGAATAAGCCGGACCTGCAATGCCAATAACATGATCAAAATCCTAGGAAAAATAGGAGCAATCATGGTTCATCATAAGATCCATAATACATTGAATAATTTAGATAGAACATACTGGAACTTTCTCAGTCAGTAGCTTCCGAACATCTGCCGCTTTTGCATCTAATTTGGTATCCATACGGGCACTACATTCAGGATGCAATACCACCAGATCAAGTATTTCCGTCAAATATGGATTAACAAATTCGCCCAGCTTTTCCACAATCACCTCGATCGTTGTAAGTGAAGATAGCAGAATAGCTGTATCTTGGTTAGAAAGCCTGGTGTCTGTTCTAGTAGAACCATGGGCATAACTTCCACTAGGGCAACATGAAACCTGATGCGCTATTAGCATTATATTTTTCACGACTAATGGGAGTTGCGGTAAAGCTTTTGATCCAAGCACATTTATCAGAGAGCCGGTAGTATGAATTAATCCAGAAGATGCAGCAACATCAGCAGAGCCAATGTGATTAATGATTGTTGAGAGGCACTTGCTATAAACTGGATCATCAGTGGGGTATTCTTTTGCTAGCGTTTCAAGCGAAGAAATAGCAGCAATTTTCACTGAAGTATCCGAATCGACGACTCTGTCAATCAATTCAAGAATCTTTAAGCACAAGTTGCTGAAATATGGACCAGATCTCTTGTCCACTTTGATCGCAGTAACAACGGAACTATGTTTCAGTTTTCGTGCTTTCCTTTGCTTGTTCTGAACCAAGCTGTTTTCCCTGGCAGTTTCGGACAATATCCCAAGTGTCTGTAGAGAAGTACAGATCAATAATCATATCATATGGGATAAAAGGCTTTGTTTTTTCAAAGAACTCAATTAGTTAAAAGTACAACAGAACCAAAAGGAGAAAAAAGAAAGCATCTAACCAAAATTTACCTTTCTTTTCACAAGATTGTCCGAGTGATCCAACAACTGAGTAATTCCTCTGAAATACGTTGAAGCACTCATCCATCCTGTAATTGTTTTAAGTATTGTACTTGCAGAATCTCTGAGTTCTTTTAAAATGTCACCAGAAATATCTTTCTTTTGATCTTTGGTATACACAGTACACAGGACAACTTCCTCCATAAGTGCTCCAAGAGAACCCTATGACAGTGAAATGAATACGACAACAAATCTCTGTTAACTAGGTTCCTTGAGTGAAACATAGCAGTGGTAAACAGATTAAAAGTGCAAAGTTTGGACAAATAAGCAACCTGGATAAAATTAGCAGCTTCGTCGGATTCAAGCTCAAAAATCAATTCTGTATCTTGCAACTTAGACAGAACGAGCCTCATTGCCAAATGTAGCATAAGATGTCGACCTTGCTTATCATGCACCCTGATTTCTTTTAGTAGCTTACTCAAACAAGGAAACCATAATTTATAGGAATATTGGTCAGTAATATTGGCTGCCAATCCATATTCCCACTCCTGTGACAAAGCACTCAAATGGCTTCCCTGATGTTCAGAAAGAGAGTGTGAAATCCGCTCAACCAACGAGTGCAGCAGATGCATGATCACAGTACTCAAATTACTTTCCTTTCCTAAGGTCCTGAAAACAGTATGATGAATTTAGATGGCTTACCATATAGGAAATACGAGGATGCTAAAGAATTTAAGAGAGAAAATACCTCAAGAGGTAAACCATGAGCGTCAACCGCCTATGTTCAGGAATATCTGCTAAAGCTTTAATGAATATCTGCAACAACATCAGTAGACAGTCTATTAACTGATTGTCCTATGATCAGGAAAATGTAAAGTATAAAGGAACTTCAAGGAAAATTATTGAACCTGAAGAAGCTTTTCTATACTTGAGGTCCTTGATAACCAACATGGAACTAAGACGGACAGTAAATCCTCCAGAACATGTTGAGAATGGCTGTCATCCTGCAAAATTCAGAAAAAGAAAAAAAGAAAAAAAAGTGTTATAGGCAAAACTAAAATAAACTGGCTAGCATTAATTTGACAAAGGAATACACAATAGCTCTATTTTCAAAATAATGCATATTTTTAAAATAAATAAGCACAGGCAACAATTATGTGTGAATTGGGTCAAAACAGGCGATACTTCAGAACAAAGTCCCTTATAATAAAAGTAAAAATAAAAAAACTCGACCTGCGGGGGGTAAGACAGCCCCCGGGCATTTTGCTAAGAGAGAAGACCTTCTCACGCAGGTCGAGAAAACCCCCAAACCTCTGCCCCACCCTTACACAGGGGCCCGTAGCCCTTGTGAGACAACCACTGGGCTGACGGCTTCTGCAACTACCCCCAGGTAGGAGAGCCCAAGCCAACCACAGATACGACCTGGGCCGGGCCTTGACCTGTGCTTTGGTTATGGCGACAGACGAGGGGATTTTTTTAACCTCAGCCTGAAATTCGCTCCCACGAGGAGTCGAACCCAGGACCTGTGGAGTGCTACTGAGGCCATCTAACCAAGTCAGCTAGAGGCCATGCTTTAGTGAAGGTCTATCAACAACAAACTGCACAAAGATTAGCTGTCCACCTCTAGTCAAGGATATTTACACGAACCTGTTTTATAGCATCCCCAATAGCAACGAATAAATCGACGATACTCTCTGACACCAGTTGTGGGCAAGCCTTTCCCAAAGAAGCTATCAAGGAAAACCCATGATTCCGAGCTCCTACATCCTTGACGGACCGTATATAATCAATAAGAAGATCAACATCTGAGTTGCTGAACATTGCATCCTGCACACAGATATGTAAAATCCATGAATACAAACAAAGAAAGCGCCCTTTAAGATATAATTGGAGTAAGTAGTTGGAAATCAACATAGCAAAGTACTTGGTGACTCGAATGCAGTGTATCAGCAATATCTTTGAGGACCAGCAGTATCAAGTGCTGAGCTTCTTTCACGGAACTGGATAAATCAGGGGTTTCGGATGAGGTATCATGTTGGTTGGTATACTGACAAGCAATCCCTGATACCCACTGATCAGAAAGGAAGCTTCGATAGAATCTGGAAAAGCGGTTTCAATAAACATAGCCTGCATGACGGGTGACACATCAGACATACGCAGCATATGGTACTTGAAAAAAAAACAGTTTTGTAGTACTAGACCTTTGGTTCACATCTTTCTTAATAAACAAAATATCTAGAAGAGAAACAAGCACAGAAGCTACAGGAATTTCTCCAAATAACTCTTCAAAACTGCCAGACGCATCATGACTCAGATCATCCTTTCTCTTTGTTCTTTTTGACCATCCTTTTGTACCACCACGTGCAACAATTAATTCAATAAATTTCACCACAGTGGAAGCATGAACCTGCCATGAGCAGAATAAGGTAAGCATTGACTAAGAAAGGCATCACAAACTAAATTAATGATACTACTGAAGCCACTAAAACAACTTGCAGTGGACAAGTTTGCACTGAATGCTAAAAATCAATGAAAGAAAAGCAACGAATAATAGTAGAAAGGGTGAAAAGTAGCCTGCTAATGGTTTCAGTGTAGGAGATCAATATCAAGACAAATATATGGACTTGTGGAAAAAATAATTTTGCGTGTATTAAGAAAGAAAGGGAAACCGATACAAACATTAATTCGCAGCAGAACATCCCGTGTGGCATTTCGAATTTCGACGTTCTCAGTTCGAAACAAAGAAATAAGTCGTCCAAAAACCTTTTCCTGCAAAAGCACATTACCTAAATAAGCATAACATTCATGATGTTTATGTTCGCCCAATCTACTAATTTCTAAAGAAAAAGCCCCATAGGTGGCAAAAATGATATAATCTGAAAAGGATGATTATCTATTAGCCTATGCATTCATAGTATAGTATTTGAGGCTTGTTGGTGTGTTCTATAAATGTTATGCAGAATAATTAAGCAGCAGATACCAAAAATTCCCAAAAGGCAAAAAGACTAGGGCATTCCTAGATTCTAGAACTGAATTGAGACAAGCAAATAATTCAAATCGCACCAAACAAATAGTTTGTTAATGAAGAATGCAATGCAACATGGGTTACTATAAATAAAAACAAACCTTAATGTCGGTCTTCAATTTTTCGAAAGAACATTGATGTAAGAGTCCGCAAGACAGTAAGGCATGGCATTACGACAACAGGATCATCATCTGGCGCCAGAGTATCAACCTGAAGTTTTATACAGTCAGTTGAAAGCACACGCTAATTTTCAAATATGTATAGTAGAAGGTTTTCCCCACCTTTAACGCTCTCACCAGAGGCTCAGACATGTTAAAACCAATTTTTGCATGATCTGACACCAAGAACAAAACCTACGGAACACTAGTCAGTTAACCACATGGGCAGCAAAATACATACAATGGCTATTCTATTGAACTGTATATAGGAGCAAGAATGTCCAACACAGCCAAAAGCAAGATGATATGTATGGATGTACCTCCAAAAGCAAGCATAAGAGTTGCATCTCATGGGTGGATAAGTGCTGCTTAGAATCATGTTCATTCTTATATCGATCACGACGGTGATATTGATCACGGCGGTCCAGAAGATCAAAGAACAAAGACTTGACATCCTCTGCCTGAAGTAAGATGCCTCCTACTCCTTTCAGGACCGACAGTAGCATGAACTGCAGCATGTTCCAAAATATCAACAAGCATCCAAAGCAGGTATCAAAGTTCATGCATTTGCATTTATTTTCTGTGATAGTGATTTAGGTGAGGCGATTGCTGGTAATGTGCAGGAGTCAATGAAGCTGACTTTAGTGATTTGGCTCAATATTGCACAACATGTTAACAGACCTTTCCATAAGGAGTGAGCTTTAAGCCAGAGTGCAAGATGAAATGAAGGAGAGCATCTTTTGTCGGCTGGTCAAATCTGATAACAGAAACAAAGTTAGATTTAAATCTCAATAAAAATAAGTGTACAAGAAAAATGAATTTGTAGAAGAAAGAAATGAAGACAACCTTTCATGAAGGTTCTTAGGAACTGTAATGTCATTGTGTGGGCTTAGGTCTTTGTGTGGGCTTAGCATTGATGAGATATATGCAGAAACAAATTTTGCATCCGAGGTGATCATGGTCTTTTGGTTAACCAATGACTCAAGGAAAATACCAAAAGTTGGAGATGACATGCATTGAGGTAATTTGACGGTGTTACCTGTTGATATGTTAGATCAGAAAATAAACAATGACATCAAGTTGGTCAAGATGAAATAAAGGTGAAAAGAGTTCTAACAGACCATTTCTTGGTAGAGAAGTACTCAAGCGCTGCCACACCAAAGATAGCCCCTCAATACACTTAACAGCAGATGACCTTAAATCCTACAATGTAAGAAAAATAAACGTGTACAGTATGTTAAACAGACAAGCCGTAGCCAGCAGAAAAGAATTGCTCGCAAATTGCCAACAATAACCATAAGTATGAACTGAGATATTCATACCCTGTTCTCATGAGCAAGTGAGAGAATAACAGAAGGAAGGCCAAGTACAAGCTGCATGCATATACTTTCATCCAAGCTACTACTTTCAGAGGAAGCACACTTAGAACAAATAGAAGCAAGCACACGAAGACTCTCCACTTGAACTCTATCTGACAAATCTACATCAAATCAAGAGTTTTCGTCAATTGCAAAAGGATGAAGATAAAAGTATGGATAAGCATCAGATGTGCGGGATAGTGAGTTGAATAAAATATTACAAGAGCAATCAAATTATGTGTTAGCTAACTCATGGCCCTCAATGAACTTGGTTACAATGATGAAAAAACTAGGCATGGCAGAGTGGTGTAAGTTTGTCACAGTAAAACTCGCCAGTGGAGGTCGAGCACCATAAAAAGGGTGAAATGTGGGCCCCTTGGAGCTTGGATGAGCACTACCACAGCAAGCTACACGTGTGCATCGCTAAATTATGAGTCAAGCAGCTGAACATGTTGGGTAATGTGCTTTTTTATATAAATAAATATCCCAGGCATTCTATAAGAGAGTGATTTTGGTACCCCAAGCACCCCCCATCTTCCCATTGCAAAAGGTACATGCTACCCTATACCTGCGTACTTGAGGTTCTCATAGAGGCCGGTTGGTGGGTCTGCCCTTCTGAATATTATTAAGAGATCAACTCCTAAATAAGATAATTACTACTCGTACTACGTAATATGGGCTGTATTACAAAGAGCAAGATAAGTTAACACAGAGAAGTATTAAGCTACGAATATGGTATGTTTTGTCAGACAAGTCTCAGTTCACTAATGACCCAACCGATAACATCATGACTGTTCTTTTTCGTCATTGCATATTCAATGGATAGCGAAAAGATCCATCAATAATTGCAATTTTTTGTATTTCTCATCATGCACTACTTGCAGTTGGGGAGACCAAGGGCCTGGTTGGGTTGGTTTGCAGCCAAAACTTTCCAAATCAGGCCCCAAATCCATAGACCTAACTAATTTTCCAAAGAACGAAATCACAAGCTGACAGAACAATCATTTGGGGCATACAGCAATAGGCTGATTGAGAAATCACATAAGCAATGACTGTTGTTCTTTGTCAGGCACAGGCTTAGTCTTGTAGGAGCAACGGAATAATCTTTTTTTTAAAGCGCAGGAGAGCTGTGTTTCATTGATCAATTAGAGAGAAAAAGGCCCCCATACAACAGCCAACTCTAATACGGGGACCAAGTATGAGAGTTGGAACAACACCCACAAACAGTTAACTAGGCTAACAAGAGTGGCAAGACCTGACCAAACCAGGGATTAGATAAAAATAAACAGAACATCTCTAGATTGAAATTTCAAGAGACAGTTCAGCCATAAACACTACATCCTCACATATCTAAACCTACTTGTGTGAGGGTTCAAGACGTGTATGTTGGCATATCTAAATTAAGCAGAGAACAAACGTAGCAAACCTTCATTCAGAAAGTACTTTGAAATAAATTGGAAAGGTGCTCCAGTGCAATTAATGCTGAGATACTGTAAGTGCTTCTGAAAGACATTTTTGCCAGGTGATGTAACAAAGAAGAGAAATAGATCATCGAGCATTGCATTCCCACCACTTCCAATCTGCATACAACAGAAATACAGAACGGAGCATGACATATACTCAGAAGTTAAGTGAGAGCAATAGGTGATATTGCTATTGTTTAACAGTTGCATACCATAGAGTTCTGCTTAATATAGGAGGACTGCACCTTTAGAAGACCCCAAAATATACAGACAAGGATTCTAGCATCTAATGCCTCTGTGTCACTGTTAAAAATATGCTTTACCAATTCTAAACTGCACTTCTCAAGCTTGTCAATGCTTATCTGGAAAGCAAAAATGAGAGTCCAAGAGTCAAGACCAAAGAATATCAGCTAATCATTGAAAATTCAATTGTAAATTGTAAACACCTCATCACCAGCGCCATTATCTTCAGGATGTACGTGATGCCATTCATCCTTCAGGAATGGCAACCAAGCTTCACAGAGACTCACTTGCTTGTCCAAAGCTGAAATAGAACAAGAAACGAAAGTCATCCTATGTGGATTTCTTGCCATAGCAGCCAACATATCCAGGTTGGAGAGAACTGGAAGGCATTATATACTGCATTTATAAAAACTCAAGACATATTGTTTTAGGGAGACAAGTGAGAATTATCAGATGCCAGATGCTATTTAGTCACCAGGAAACAACAACAACAACATAGCCTTTTGTCCCAAGCAAGTTGGGGTAGGCTAGAGATGAAACCCAACAGAAACAGGGATAAGGAAAACAAACCAGATGCTATTTAGTCACCAGGAAAACAAACCACAATTTAAGAACTTAAGAGTAAGCATTTTCCTGGATGTTTCAATGATAATAGTCAACAAACAATGCTCGGCGACAATAGATTAGTATAGAACGAATTTGTTATTGCAACAATGGTATATCAAAGCGTAACAGCAAAGATGTCCATACCTTCTGAAGGAACAACAACTGTTTGCAATACTATGAGTAGAAACAAAGTTCTAGAAACTCTAGTTCCGTTTCCAGAGTTAGCCAACCACTCCACGTGCATATTTGGGTTCGCGAGCAAAGTTCCAGCAAAAGCTTTGATATTCTTCATGTTAATCGAAGCAATGGAGTCTGCACTCAAATTCTGCAGCAACATAATGAATACAAGAATTAAATAAAAATAAACAGAACATCGCTAGATTGAAATTTTAAGAGACATTTCAGCCACAAACACTACATCCTCACATATCTAAACCTACTTGTGTGAGGGTTCAAGACGTGTATGTTGGCATATCTAACCAAATATGTGCAACATTGTGCTTAATCTTAAAAAGAAATGAATAACATTCATCCAATATGCTTACAATCAAGGTCAACGCAACACAGGCAAGATGAGCTGTCTGGCAAGAAAGAAACCTCACCTTCATTTTCTGAACACTGAACTCATCATATACAAGAGAACTGCTTGTGTAGAATTCCAATTGTATTTTCTTAGCTAGCTCCAAGGCCTTTAAGTTCACTCTAAGGGTCTGTTTCATTTCAACATTAAGAGTGAGAATAAATGCAGGAAAAAAGGGGAAATGTTCTAATAAGTTAACTAGATAACCTTTGGGTGAACAATAAGGAGACGAAAAACTATTGCAGCTATGTCCTTGGCAAGTTCCAAGTGATGCGATTGAAATTCAATAACCATCTTTTCCAAGCAAGAAACAGCGATATCAGACGCCTTTGACGCTTTTGAACCACCTGCAGTAACATAAAACAAAATTCCTTTAGTTGTCATGAACATTTGGCATGGGGTATATCAGAATATCAGGATCACAAAAGGGAAAATATAGGAAGAAGAACCAATAATTCTTAAGACTCAATGAATATACTGAGCAGGAAGCGGTATAGAACAGTGTTTGCCTGGTTTGGCGGTCCAGACTACAAGGCATTACTTGTTGCATTTCCCTCACTCTCCCTCCCTCTGTCTTAACATCTTACGTAAATAGGTTAAGTTATTGTTATCTTTATGGCTATGTATTAAAACTTAAAAGTGCTTCCACGAGGTATGGTGTCTTGGGCACTGTAATGAAGGTAAGCCTTATAAATAATTATGCGCCCTCGTCTTTCACATAACTCACAAAATAAAATCACCCAATTGGACCGCAGATAAAGTAGATATTACAGACATCACGCACCTTTGTTAATGATTTTGATGCATTTGGTAAGCACATCGTCATATGCTTTTAGAAGGCTATCAGGACTGGCAACAGCAGCTAGTCCTTCTATGGACAAAGCAGCTTGAACAACAGTTAGGTCGTCATCATACAGACTGCGTAATATTGCATCTTGCATATTGATAAGTTTCTGCAGAAACTCAGAAATAACAAAATAAGCCAATAGATCATCACTTGAGGAAATCTTCAAATGGGCAACGAACTATAATAACAAACACATGTACAAACAACAATATAAAGATTACCTGTGGATTTAGAGTACTGTCGTTGAATATACCAGATGTAGCAATCTTTGAGAGAGCAGATTGGCGGACCATAGCCTGCATCATGGATGAATTGTACTCCATTAAAGGCTAGAAAAGATAACCATACAAACTAATCTGGGTGCAAGGGCTATCATAGCAAAGTACTCATAGTTCAACAAAATAAAATGGGAACAAGGGCCAGTAATTCTTTTAGAGACTGTGATAAATTCACCAAAATTTAAAAGAAAATCAAGCCAAACTCCATCAACATGTACCTTTGGATGGTCCAGGCTAAACCAAATGTTTGAGTCAGATATTTCAGTTGGCATTTTCTTGCTTTCATCAAACACTAAGCCAAACACCTCAGATATAGAATCCCCTCCCGTTGAGTTAATTTCATATTTCTGATAAAGAAAAATATCAAAATTCAAATAGAAGGTTAACAAGAACAGGGAGAAACAAGAGCCAAACTATATTGTATACCTCAAGAAATTTACGAATAGCGTCATGTAACTCCTGTGGATATTTTATTTCGATCGCACTCAACATTTTCTTAGCCCAAACTCCTGAAGAATGTTATAACATCAATTAAGGGGAAACAGTCATGTAGTAGATGATACTATATGTATGAAACTACTGATTGTAGAGAACACAATGATAAACTTGGAATAAATGTATACACAAAGAAGAACATAAATTATTCGATTAGTATGAAACAGATTTGAAAGAGGTGTTACAACTACCTGTATGATTTATATCCGGATTTTCAGTGGCCCGAGATAGTTTGCTACATCTGCCAAGAACCTTGCTCACAATTCTTTCAACAGATTTCTCCATTGGTAGAGTCTCAATAGTTTCCATGAGGTGTGTGTGGAAGGAATCATCAGAAGTACTGTTAAAGTGTTTAGAGTCAAACATTAAAAAACGTGGGAAGGGAAACTATGCAAAAATAATCACACTGCATAAGCAATTTACCTGTAGTCAACCAACGATTCAACATAAAGCCTAATGAATCTATCGATATTGTACTCATTGGATAATACAGAAAGTACACCAGAAAAATCCCTGAAAATTTTACCACAGGGATTCAATGCTTGATGGCAGAAGGGAAAAACAGAAAAGAACAAACATATACTTAGTATGCTACGAACAAAACAATGGTAAACCTGATGTCTTTCAGAATCACCAATGCTTTCTTCGGGAAGTCATGGACCGATTGTGACTGCAAAATTAACAGACAGTTATCAACACCTGTTTGGGTTCAATATTTACATAGTATGACGGCCTTTTTTATGGATAAGTATAGGAATATGTTAGAAGTCCATACCTGAACAAGACTTATAATAGCCATCACTGTGACACGAAGCCATGGTAAGTCAACTGACTCAAATGCATCATGTTGTGCAGTCCTTGCAACAAAGAAAATCAAATTTTGGACAAGTTTTGGCGCTAGAGTCGCCCGTGTTGCAAGTACTCCAACAATCATCAGTGCACCAGCCTGAGCATAAAGATCCATCACGACAGCACAGCAAGCAAGATGTCAATAAGTATGCTTAAGGTCAAGTGAATACACGAAATATAATAATTGTTCATAATGTGGTGTGTGACAAGTGTACACACAATTCAGTCAATAATTGCAAAATAAAAGGAAAGAAAGAAAGAAATGAAAAGAACATTAAGAGGTCAATCGTTGAAAAAGGTCCCACAAAAGTTACAAATTCAAGCTGACCTTATAATCCTGATCTCCTGTTATTTCCGGATTAAGAGAGTCAAACACAAATCCCAGTACCCTGTGCACTATATCTGTGTCAAGTTTTGGGACAGCACCCAAGCACTCTACAATCACAGCAGTGCAAAAGCAGACGACTGTCCTTGAGTGACTGAATTCCTTTGTTGGTGTAGCCTGGAAGTAAACAGAATCATCAACTAGAAAGTTCCCAAAACATGGCAGAAGCCTACCATAGAAAGTGAAATAACTATTTGACTTACGTAGTTACAGAGGGTCTCCAGAACAGCCTTATCCCGGATGCACTGCTGCACAAGAACACTCCTGGGTGGGGGTGCACCTGAGGACTTCACGCCATCAAGAAATGCCCACTTACTATTCCTGAAAACACATAATCAAGCACACAATAAGTTAGAAATGCAGACCGGGGGAGGGGGCAGATAAACCCAGAGTACTCACCTTAAGTTGAGCAGCTGCACAATCCGAACAAATGCATGTGTATCATGGTAAGGCAGTGCGCTCAGCAGCAGCTCATCCAAATTGTATACATGCACCCTAAATGAACGTTACGCCAGCAAAAAGAGATTAAGCTAGAGGTCACAGATCATCATAAAAGTAGCTGAGCTTAGTTCATACATGTATCGGCGGATAAGGTATTCAAGGGTCTTCAAGGCAGATGGAAGATGCAAATAGCCAGCCAAAAGGCGAAGGTAGGAGGAGATGGACTTGTTGAGTTTGTCGTTCTCTTTGGGAGTTAGCTGTTCGCGGTTCACCTCAAGGCTAGTCTCCCTGAACAGAGTGCTGTTGTACCTAGTAAACCTCCCGTCCACACTGGCAAGGTGCTCCAATCCTACAAAACAAGTTGAATCAAATACTGTAACAGGAGGGAAGCTTTTGATTGAAGTTCTTCATTCATATGCCAAACTAACTCGGTTTGATTCGAGATGTTAGTGGTACATAATTTATTTTGATTTAACATATTAGTGAAGTTTCAGAAAATCACATGAACGACTGCAGAAGCATGTAATTCGGTGTACTGGGATCAACCCGGCAAATAGCAGTGCAAACTATAAGAGCCGAATGAGAAATACGTATCATTTTAGCATGCTCGGGTTAGCCATAAAAATGTTGGATGCTCTACAAAGGCAAAGTAACAGCATGCTAGAATCGATAAGGTCGGTTGTTAGTGGTAGGCACCAGAGAGGGCGATGGGCAGGATGGCGCGTAGGTCGATGTCGGCGGCCTCCTTCGCGTCGAAGAGCACCGACGGCCGGGTGACGGGCCGCCGCGCCGGCTCGGGCGCGGCGCCAATCGCCGACTTGATGGCCTGCAGCTGCGACGCGATCGACGCCATCGCCGGCAACTCGTCTCGTTGGCGTCGGCCTCGGGGTGATGAGAGCTGGTGCCGCCGCCGCTGAACCCTAAACCCTGCGCGAGGGGAGGCGGCGGCGAGGGTCGGGACAGAAAACTGGGGAACTGGTCGGTTTTTGTGGTGGTGTTAGAAAGTATAAAGCGGCCCAGGTGCCGCTATGTGGCCCAGTACTCGGCCCGCTGTTCTACTGGGCCTACGAGCTACAGTAGAAATGGACTGGCTGGAAAAAGGTGTGTCCGCCCGGTTGCCTCGTCTGTTCTGCTATTTGGTTCCTCTAAAAAAAACGATATTTGGTTCATTTTCAACCTTTATTAGTATAAAAAACATTACTGGTTCTATAATCTTCTCAAACAGAAATGATTCTAGGATATTTTAACGGAGAGTTTGATTTTGCGGTTTTCAAGAGCGCCGCTTTGTCTAAAGATATTTGAATTGAGAAATGAAGTAATGTCTCCTAGAGTTTCATTTCACAATTTTATAAGCAGTCTATACCACTTAATTGTGAGGACGGTATTGGATGCGATCAGAGCTCCAATGTCATTTCAATAGGTTTCATAGCTTTGACAACCGTGTACGCCCAATGTCACCATATGAAACTCAGTTCATTCTATGTCTCTTCATAATTATTTTGAAATGGCTGATTTGTCACCTTTTAACGAGAATGAAACCGTTCCAGGGAATAGAAGTTTAGTCGCTGAAGTGTCTCTGTTTTTCTTTATACTGGTTTAAATTAAATACTATTAAGAGCAGCATATCGGCACGTCCGCAGAAGGTGTAAATACATCATTGTGAAGGAAGCAAAACCAACTGCCTTTTTCTATCCTAAAAGACTGTCTTTCTCAAAAATTAGTTTGATTAATTTATGTTAAAAATATGAAATTAGTTTAATTAATTTTATATTAAAAATATTAATATTTATGATATGTATCATATCGACTAAATCTCTAA
This sequence comes from Urochloa ruziziensis, assembly GCA_015476505.1. Classification (NCBI taxonomy): domain Eukaryota; kingdom Viridiplantae; phylum Streptophyta; class Magnoliopsida; order Poales; family Poaceae; genus Urochloa; species Urochloa ruziziensis. The sequence goes on from CM027125.1 coordinate 44,957,517, forward strand.
TTTAATAATTTTTTTAAACACGTACACTGACACGGCTAGTTTTATATTAAAAATATTAATACTTATGATATGTAATTAGTATTATCGAAAAATGTTTTAGTCTAGATTTTTAACAATTTATTTGAAGACACATGTATTTTTATAAATTAAGTGAAATTCGTGACACGCGCAAAAAAACGAAAAGGAAAGACAGAGAGAGTACTTCCACCAGGACGCGTGTCGATGGTAGATGCTTGCGTGTCGGCCAAATCGAGCTCGTCGAGTGTCTCTGTTTAAGACAGCTCACTTCAGTCAATTGAGGTAGGCCAGCATTGTTTTTCTCCCCTTTGACCACTTCTCCTTGGCTAGCAGGCTCCATGGCGGAGATGATCGCCGTATCCCTCTCGGCGAAGGTCGCCGCGTCCTTGTCCGCCCCTGCAGCCTTAGAGCTCTCCTCTCTCTTCGCCATCCGCTCGAGGGTCGCCGCCGCCGCGCGCGAGCTCGAGCTCCTCCGCGCCTTCCTCCGCTCCGCCGACTCCCGCCGCAGCTCCGACGCGCTTGCCGCTGCCTGGATCGACCAGATCCGCGACGCTGCCTTCGAGCTCGAGGACGTCGCGGACGAGTACTCCTTCCTCTCTGCCCGGGGCTTTGTCCGCGGCTGCGCCAATTTAGGCGCCTGGTTCGCGCTCTCGAGGCGACTACAGAGGGCTCGTGAGAGGCTTCGCGTGCTCTCGGTCGCCAAGGAGGAATACGGCATCTTGCCGGCGGTTGCCTCCGCGGATAAATCGTCTGCAGTTGGCGGCAGCATTACCGTCATCACCCGAAAGGTAGCGGATACGGCTCACTTTCTGGGAAAAGAGGAGATCGTTGGCTTTGCGGCGCACAGAAGCTTACTGATGGAATGGCTGACCGAGGACGTGGAGCCCCAGCGGACGCTGCTCGCGGTCTGGGGGATGGGCGGTGTTGGCAAGACCACTCTAGTGACCAATGTCTACAAGGAAGTCGCCGCAAGCTTCTACTTCGATTGCGTCGCATGGGTGTCCGTCTCCAAAAACTTCACGACGGAAGACCTTTTAAGGAGAGTCTTCAAAGAACTTCAGCGGGACGTTCGCACTGGCGCGCCAAAGGACGTGGAAGAGATGAACTACCAATCGCTGGTCGAGGCTTTACAAGGGATTCTGTCCAAGAAGAGGTACTTGGTGTTGCTGGATGATGTCTGGGACGCCGATGCATGGTTTGAGATCCGCAGTGCATTTGTTGAGAATGGAACAAGGAGTCGGATAATCATCACGACTCGCAGTCAAGACGTGGCTAATCTGGCAAAATCCACAAGGATTATCCTGCTGAAGCCACTCCCTGAGAAGGAAGCATGGTGCTTATTTTGTAATACAACTTTTAGGGAGGATACTGATCGAGAGTGCCCGCGGCATTTGGAGCACTGGGCTTCGAAGATACTGGACAAATGCAGTGGTCTGCCACTAGCGATTGTGTCAGTTGGCAATCTTCTTGCATTGAAGGAGAAAAGTGAATTTGCTTGGAAGAATGTCCATGATAGTCTTGTGTGGGATGAAAGCACCGATCATGGAATTGGGCAAGTGTCAAGCATACTGAATTTGAGTATTGATGATTTGCTGTACCACCTGAAAAGGTGTTTCCTTTATTGCAGTATATACCCTGAGGATTTCTTTGTCAAAAGAAAGATTCTTATCAGAATGTGGGTTGCTGAAGGCTTTGTTGAAGAAAAAAATCATGCAACAATGGAGGATGTTGCTGATGATTACCTGAACCAGCTAGCGCAACGAAGTTTGCTACAGGTCGTGGTGAGAAATGAGTTTGGACGTGCCAAGAGGTTCCAAATCCATGATTTGATCAGAGAGTTGATTCTAAGTAGGTCGGCAAAGGAGGGACACTTTGTATTCTCCAAGTGCACAGTAACATTTGAGTCGAACAGTAATTTCCGTCATCTTATAATTGATCGATGCACAAGGAGCGACCTCCCAGCTCCAAAGATGGTATCACTTCGATCCCTCCATGGATTTAAAACAGGCTTGGATGCCTCACTGCTGTCTCGCTTCAGATTATTAACTGTTCTAAACTTATGGTACATTCCAATAGCTAAGCTGCCTAGTTCAGTGACAAATCTCCTCAATCTGTGCTATCTTGGCATACGTTCCACTCTAATCAAAGAGCTACCAGATGAGTTGGGACGATTACATAAGTTGCAAACTCTAGATACCAAGTGGTCCATGGTCCAGAGGTTGCCAGCAGCATAACAAAACTCAAAGCCCTGCGTCACCTCATATTGTTTAGACGTGATAGTGCAGATTTTAAGTTCATGTATCCTGGTAAAGCAGTTGTGCTTCCAAATGGGATGAAAAATCTGACCTGCCTGCAAACTCTGAAATACATTGAAGCTGATGAGAAGACGGTCGGATCCTTAGGAAGCTTGAAACAGATGAGGAGCTTAGAGCTATTTGGTGTGCATGAGGGTAATCTTATTCATTTGCCATCATCCATCTCCAAAATGAACCACCTTCTGTGCCTGGGAATTGTAAGTCGCGATGCTGATGTACAGCTGGACCTCGAGCCATTTTCACCACCACCGGTGAATCTACAAAAGTTCACCCTAAAAGGGAGGTTAATAGGGGGTAAGCTACCCTCGTGGTTTGGCCACTTTAGTAGCCTGATGCAGTTGCAGTTGCGTTCTTCTGAACTCAAGGGAGATTCAATTGGATTGTTGTCGTCACTTCCTAGGTTGGTTGATCTTAGCCTTGTGGATGCTTGCGAAGAGAAGAGCTTGACATTTGCAGCAGGTGATTTCCCTGTACTTAGAAAACTAAGATTAGAAGACCTAGCTTACCTTGCTCAGCTAGAGTTTCAAAAGGGGAGCCTTCGAGGTCTGGAGGAGTTGATGCTTAGCCAGTGTTTTGAGCTAATTAAAATACCCCAAGGCATCGAGAACCTTATGCATCTCAAGAACCTGGAGCTTTCTGATATGCCACTTAAGCTTACAGAAAAGGTACAGGAGAGGCAAGAATCAGAGGGGAAACATCAATACGCTTGGCACACTACAACTGTCAAGGTCATCCATACGCGTAACGGGTTGTTGTTGGAGAAAAAATTTAACATCAACTTATGCACTTTACAAGGATAACATATTCAGAGATGTATGCAGTAACATTGCAATTTCCTAGATCTAAATTTGGCGATGATCATGGGTCAAGCATTTAAATTTATTCAATGCAGGTACATAATTTGACAGCTCATGCTGTGCATCATACTGTTATCATCAGCCTACACTAGATTTATTCAGTTGTTAGCTAGCATATTCCGAACCTGACAGAAATAGTAATTCTCAAGTGACCCTGCAGGTGATCAAGTGCACACATACATCCAGAATGAATTGGGAGCTACTCTGTTGAGTAGCTAGATTTGTCATTTGCACAGTCATTCTAAATGCTCGTCAATTGATCTATATCTGTTTCCGAAGCAATGGCCCATTGCACACCGATCACTGTCTCGCTTCCATGCAACATAATTATGTGCCAAGAGATTATTGGGGGTGAACATGCTAGCAAATTTGATAGTTAGGCATCTTACAGTTAAATTATGAAGGAAAAAGTCCAAATTTGATGCAGCACACTAATTTGGAGGAGCAACTCCAAGGTGCTGATAGGTAGATATAACACAAATTGTTGAAGGAACAGCTTCAACGTGCTATAATATAAAGCCCTAAGGGCAGTCTGAATCCACAGACAAACTATCCGAATCCACGGATAAGAAGAGCTCAATCCAAAGCTCAAGATCTGATACAAGATCTAAGAAAGGAACATCAAGTTCTATTCATAAGGGTAGTGGGTACAATGTAAGTTACAAAACTAGAGGGCATTGCCTCTATTTATAGGCTCTAAAGCCTTACACACTCACATACAACTAGAGGACAGCTACTAGCCAACTATATGGCAGCTAAGAGTACAACTAGATATTACTCATAACAACTCAGCTATTGCTCATAGACACCTAAGAAATAACTGTATAGAACAGCCATGTATCTTCTAGTAATATGGTGACATATCCATGCTTCTTGACTAAGATAACTCTTTGTAGTAGAGGTAAAATTCAAGTTGGCTTCTAGTCTTTGGTAGCAAAATTCAGATTCACTTGTGAGACTTGATAGCTTAGGAATTTCTCATATGATGTCTCTCATCATCCTTCCCTTCTTGATTGGAACTCGACCTCGAGTTATCTTCATAGAGTGCTTGTTCTGGATGATAGAGTGATAGATCAGCCACATTGAAGGTGTTAGAAATGTTCATTTCACTTGGTAGATCAAATACATAAGCATTTTCATTTATCTTCTTCAAAATAGAGAATGGGTCGTATCTTCTTTGCCTTAATTTCCCATGAATTCCTGCTGGCAGTCTCTCTTTTCTAAGATAGACCATCACTTGATCACCAACTTCAAATGACATTGGTCTCCTCTTCTTGTCTGCCAACTGTTTGTATTTGTGGTTAGATGCTTCCAGGACATTTTGGACTTCTTTAAACAATTCAGAATAGTGGTCAGCAAAGCTTATTGCTGATCTTGAATTGTCCCTTGATGGTAGCTTCAGTAAATCAACCACATGACTAGGAACTTTTGTATAAACAATAGAGAATGGACTTCTCCCTGTAGATCTATGCTCTGAATTGTTATAAGCAAATTCAGCAAGAGATAGGGCTAAGCCCCACTGTCCTTTCTTGTTTCCACATATGCAGCGAATTAAATTGACCAAAAACTTGTTCACTATTTCAGTTTGGCCATCTGTTTGTGGATGAGCTGTACTTGAAAATTTCAATTCAGTGTTGAACTGCTTCCATAATGTAAGCCAAAATGCAGCAAGGAACTTGCTGTCTCTGTCTGAAACAATAGGCCTTGGAACACCATGTAGTCTTAACTACTTCTCTAAAGAAAAGATTAGCCACATGATGAGCATCTGTTGTCTTCCGGCAGGGAATAAAATGATTCATCTTAGAGAATCTGTCCACCACAACATAAACTGCATCATTCCCACGCCTTGTTCTTGGTAAGCCAAGTATGAAGTCCATTGATAGGTCTTCCCAAGGTGCACTTGGTACAGCTAATGGCATATATAACCCAGTGTTTTGTGCTTGGCCTTTGTAGGTTTGACATATAGGACATCTTTGCACAAACTTTCCAGCATCTCTTTTGAGTTGTGGCCAATAATAGCGTTCCTGTAAATTTGCTATGGTCTTGTCATGCCCAACATGACCACTAAGATCACCTGAATGTAGTTCTCTAATTAGCTTATCACGTAGAGAACTTCTTGGGATGCACAACCTATTATTTTTGAAAAGATAGCCATCCTGCACCACATACTCCTTCACCTAATGGTTGCCTTTGTAGATGTTTCAACCATATTTGACCAAAATCATCACCATTTTCTTATAAGTCCTTAATCTGATCCATACCCGGAAGTTCAGCTTCAAAAGAAATTAGGAGACAAGCACGCCGACTCAAGGCATCAGCCACTCGGTTTGTTGCTCCAGACTTATGCACAATGAGATAGTTAAATCTCTCCAAGTATGCTGCCCATCTTGCTAAATGCGATCTACATGCTTTTGGTTTCTAAAATGCTTCAAGCACTGATGGTCAGTATAGACGATGAACTCCTTAGGCAATAAATAGAGTTCCCAAGTTTTTAAAGCTCTGAAAACTGCATAGAGTTCCATGTTGATATGTACTCCATTTTTGTCTTGCTTCACTTAGCTTCTCACTGAAGAAAGCAATGGGTTTTCTTTCTTGGGATAGAACAGCCCCAATGCCTACTCCACTTGCATCACATTCCCATTAAAAAGTTTTGCTGAAATCAGGTAGTACCAGGACAAGAGCTTGTGATAGCTTCTGTTTGATATCCCTGAAACTTATTTCAGCAGCTTCATTCCATTGGAATTTCCCTTTCTTCAAACACTCAGTAATTGGTGCCATAATAGTGCTGAAGTTCTTCACAAATCTTCTATAGAATGTGGCAAGACCATGAAAGCTTCTAACTTCTGTAATAGTCTTTGGAGTTGGCCATTCTTTTATTGCAGCGACTTTAGAATCATCAACGTGAATTCCTTCACTTGTAATAACAAAACCCAAGAAAAGAAGTTTCTTTTGTAGGAAGACACACTTTTTCAAGTTTACATAGAGCTCATTCTGCTTGAGAACTTCCAGTACCTTTCGAACATGCTCAAAGTGTTCAACTTCATCTTTGCTATAGATCAAGATATCATCGAAATAAACCACAACAAATTGAGATAAGAAGGGTCGAAGGACTTGATTCATCAAATGCATAAAAGTGCTTGGTGCATTTGATAGTCCAAATGGCATAACAAGCCATTCATAGAGCCCTTCCTTGGTTTTGAAGGCTGTTTTCCATTCATCACCAGGTATGATACGAATTTGGTGATAGCCACTCCTCAAATCAAGCATAGTGAATATATTTGCCCCACTTAATTGATCTAACATATCATCTAAACGGGGTATAGGAAATCTGTACCTTATGGTAATCTTGTTGATTGCTCTACTATCAACACACATACGCCAAGAACCATCCTTCTTTGGTGTGAGTAAAGCTGGTACAGCACATGGGCTAATGCTCTCCCGAATATGTCCTTTATGCAGTAATTTTTCTACCTTCTCCTTCAATATAGCATGTTCTTTTGGACTCATTCGGTAGTGTGGCAGATTCGGAAGACTAGCACCAGGAGTTAAGTCAATTCGATGCTGAATTCCTCTCATGGGTGGTAAATGTTGAGGCTCCCCAAGTATATTCTGAAATTCAGATAGAAGACCCTGAATCTCTGCTGGAATTTCAAGAGCAGGCTGCTCTTCACCCTTAATAATAAGTGCAGCACATAAATCTGCCTTCTTTAAGTCTTCTACAAATTCACTTGGAGTGTGGGAAATAGCCAACATACTCTTCTCCTCCACCTTAGAAGTAGAACCATCCAGCTTGTTAGGTAGAATTACAATTTTCCGCTTATTCCATATGAAAGAATAAGTATTCTCCCTTCCTTTATGTGTAGCATCCACATCAAATTGCCAAGGTCTTCCAAGAAGAACATGGCTGGCATCCATGTCAACTACATCACATAGCACATTTGAGCGATAATATTTGCCTAAAGAAATTGGCAAATTGCATTGCTTTGGGATCCTCATTTTCACTCCCTTCTTGGTCCACCCAATGGTGTAGGGATTTGGATGATCATGGGTGTCAGGCTTCAAGTGTTTAACTAGGTTTTGAGAAATTACATTCTCACAACTACAACTATCAATCACCAATTTGCACACCTTGCCATTTACAGTACACTTGCTCTCAAATATCTTCTTTCTTTGTGTATCGTCGGGTTGTGGTGTGGAGCACAAGAGAAGCTGGATTACACATACTACTTCATCACCTTCTTCGTCACAAAGGTCTTGTTCCTCAACTTCAACTTCATATTCACTTTCACCATTGCTGTCATCATCACTTTCATGGCGTGTAGTGTTGACAACCTTCCTCCTAGGACAGTTGTTGGATACATGTCCTTCCTCACCACACTTGTAGCATTTGGTAACATTTTGGTTCCTCCTTGCTCTACTCTTCTTGACAGCTTGCTTGGGTTTAGATGGCTTTGCTTTGGACTGAGTGGTTTTATTCTCCGTCTTGCTAGCATAGCCTTTTGTTGAGCCCTCCATGTGAGAGTATGATTGAGACTTGGTTATCTTCTTTGCCTTCACAAGTCTCTCAGCTCTTAATGCTAGGGATTGGGCTTGATCTACTGACCAAATCTGTTGCATGACCAACTGATCTCTTATAGCATCATTGAGACCATTGATGTACCTTGCAACTTGTTGATCTTCAGTTTCAGCAAGATTGCACCTTACTTGGAGTCTCAGAAACTCTTCTGTATAGTCTGAAACAGATCTATTGCCTTGAACGCAGTTCTGAAATTCAGTGAACATGATCTGTTCATAATCAGCGGGCAAGAATCTAGCCTTCAAGAGTGCCTTCATTTGATGCCAATATCTTATACGAGGTTCACCCCTCAACCTACGCTCTTCTTGATGACGGTACCACCATGCACCAGCACCTCCCTTCAGCTTATATGCAACTAAAGAAACTTTGCGATCTTGGCTGATATCCATGATCTCAAAGAAAGTCTCAACCTCATACAACCAATCAAGAAAGTTTTCTATATTAACACTTCCATTAAAAGAAGGGATTTCAGCCTTCACTTTATATGTATCTCTGCCATATCCAAAATTCCTCCTTGGTTGTTAATAAAGATCATCATCTTCATGTAGGTCATCTACCTCACCTTCCGAATCTTCACCATGAGGTTTTGAATGTCCAATAGGACGCTTTTGTTTGGCTTTAGCTTCAAGATTGTGTTGCTGTCTTTCTTCCTCCTCTTTTGATGAACTTCCCTTAGTGCCAGTAGCAGGGGTATGAATTTTAATCATCACTGCTAGCTGATCAAACCTCCTATTGAGTTCTTCACGCAAGGTTTGAATCTGCTCCTCTACAACATCCACTCTTTTCCCCAACTCCTCCATGTCTTGCTGCAGGTTCTCTCAAAGGAAACAGCAGCTGGAGATGATCAACGAAGCCCTGATACCAATCTGATGCAGCACACTAATTTGGAGGAGCAACTCCAAGGTGCTGATAGGTAGATATAACACAAATTGTTGAAGGAACAGCTTCAACGTGCTATAATATAAAGCCCTAAGGGCAGTCTGAATCCACAGACAAACTATCCGAATCCACGGATAAGAAGAGCTCAATCCAAAGCTCAAGATCTAATACAAGATCTAAGAAAGGAACATCAAGTTCTATTCATAAGGGTAGTGGGTACAATGTAAGTTACAAAACTAGAGGGCATTGCCTCTATTTATAGGCTCTAAAGCCTTACACACTCACATACAACTAGAGGACAGCTACTAGCCAACTATATGGCAGCTAAGAGTACAACTAGATATTACTCATAACAACTCAGCTATTGCTCATAGACACCTAAGAAATAACTGTATAGAACAGCCATGTATCTTCTAGTAATATGGTGACATATCCATGCTTCTTGACTAAGATAACTCTTTGTAGTAGAGGTAAAATTCAAGTTGGTTTCTAGTCTTTGGTAGCAAAATTCAGATTCACTTGTGAGACTTGATAGCTTAGGAATTTCTCATATGATGTCCCTCATCAAAATTACTTCCCTCAAGTATACTCCCTCCGTCCCAGATTATTTGCTCCTCTAGAGTTTAACAAAAATCCCAAATTAAGTGGACACCAAGCCTATAGAGGTCACCAACACAATATTTTAAGGCCTCGTGGTTGCTGTCCACAATTAATATGACGTGGGCCCCATTTAAAAAATTGAAGCGTCGAGTGGCCTCTGTATCTTCAGCTGTGATTTTTTTTCCATCGCTTCTGGATCGTTCCTCGCCGCTCCTCTCGTTTCTCACCGCTCCTCTTTCTTCCGCTTGCGCATCCGCATCTGCTCCCTGGCGTCGAGCTCCAATCCCGGCTGCTAGCTGCACCCCGCCCGCCCCCTGCTGTGCATGTTCAAGCTCCTCACTCCTCACCACTTCTTCCATCCGCGTGCCTTCCTGGTGCTGCTACCCCATCGCACGCGCCTCCATCTCGCTGCCATGACTAGCGGCAGTAGGTGCCGTCGGCGTCGGAGCTGGATTAGCTGGATCCGCCGGCGTCATGGGGCCGGCTCCAAGCTAAGCAGCCATGGTGGAGGGAACGACGACATCCTATTGAAGAGCTCCAACCGCGACTACGGGGAGTGGATCTGCGTGCGCGGGTATCGCATCCGACGGACGGGTCGCATGAGGGTGGACGCCAACGGCGGCGTGTACGTCCCCGACTCTGAGGATGAAGAGTCCAGCAAGGAGGTTGAGGCAGGCGGCGTTGGCATCGAGGTGACCAATTTGGGGGGGGGGGGGGGGGGGCGCCTCGGTCACTGCAGATGGCATGCAGCTGCCTGATGTTGCAGTCCCCACGGGTGCTGTCGCGATTGGGGCCGATGGGTTCGCTGCGGATGCGGCGGCCGAGGGTGTCCCATCTACTGTGGCTGAGGGGGGCACCGCTGATGGTGTTGAGGTTGCAAACGACGTGGCTATCGGCGAGGAGATGCACCCAAAGGTGGTTGCGCGTCTGAAGACATTGCTTGCCCACATGGATCCATCCATTCGTGATGTCTTCATCAGCATGCTTAAGGTTATGGTGCCTGCCTATTTCAAACCCTAGTTCATTTGCTGTTGCTTGATGTGTGCTGATGAAATGATATTGATGTAGGATCATGTATGTCTAGTATGTGTGATGTTAATGTGCTCTAGTAAATGTTAATATGTGCTAATGAATGTTAATTATCTGATGATGGTTGTATATATGTGACAATGGCTATATATATGTATATGTTATTATGGACGTCTTTACTTTTTTAATGTTAGCATAGTATGTAATTCATGTTAACATTTTAACGTTACTGGTCTTTTGATATTTAATTTGATGTTGTAGTGGCAGTATAGTTAGACTAATGCTTAGTTGAAATGTTAAGGGACAATTACAAGGTTGGAATGGTAAGGGACAATTACAAACTTTTAATTGCTTAATTACATGTACATCAGTATGACACCCCCACCTTCTTTAGCAGTAGCATCTCATTCTCATATGGCCTAATGCTTAATTACAAAAGCAGTACACCCATCCCTCTTTAACAGTAGCATCTATAGCCTAATGCTTAATTACAAAAGCATACACCCAGACCTCTTTAACATCATATCTATATAGCCTAATGCTTAATTACAAAAGCATACATCCAGCCCTCTTTAACAGTAGCATCTATATAGTCTGATGCTTAATTATAAAAGCATACATCCAGCCCTCTTTAACAGTAGCATCTATATAGCCTAATGCTTAATTACAAAAACATATAGTTAGTTCCTTAAAGATTCCATCACACTCTCATATAGCTGGCGGTCAACGCTAAGGCTTTTAGGCAACATTCCTAGTGCCTCAAGCCTATCCTTGTTCATGTGAGGAATCTTGTATCTATTTCCGCCACCATCTTTCATCACCTCAATCAAACATGCTTGTAGTGTTAGGAAAGTCATATTCAAAGTAGATGGGTCATATTCATCAAACTCTTGTTGTACATTCTCAATCAGCTCATCCAAATTCCTAGAAATCGTACATCTGCTAGTGATTGGAGAGAAGCAAAAAATCCTAGGTCAAGTACATTCATATCCGGGGAATTGGGAGGTTGATTGATGATCCGTATGTCTAGCCCTGTCTGTGCTACAGCAGCAACAAATTGTTCATCGTACGCTGGCACATGAGAAGGGGCATTATCTTGCTGGATCCAAATGGTCTTTCCTACATCTTCTCGGGGCCATCTTGCAACAATAGCTGGCAGCACTTTAGCAATCATGTACGAACTCATAATATCTCGATCTACCTTGATAGGCTTGGTGACTAGGGTCCCCCTTCCTCTATTATGGCTTCTACATTTTGCTGGTTCCTATATGAAATGAAATGAAGTAAAGATCAGAAATGAGTACCACAAACTAATGTAAGTAAGTGAAACAAGTGTAGTACCTTTCTGATAAACGCCCACACTACTATCTTTCCATCAAAAGTACAATTACCTTCAACATCATATCTAGGTTTGGCCACTGCTGTCAAAAACATGACTTTCCCAATAGAATTCTTATTTTGCACAGTTCTGTATGGTTCTTCCTCTCCTGGGAGCAAGTAGTACCTCCTGTTTTTTTGGTGAGGTAGTGCCACTTCTCATCTAGGTGGATTATATTTTCCATTTCGATGAACTTAGGTTCGTTTGGTAATGTCCGTGGATCTAACATGCAAATACACCATCGCAACCTCTCTTTTTTGTTTGCTTCCTTCAACAGAGGCTTTAGTGTGTTGGAGTGGCGTCGTAGTTGCCCTTCCTTGAACCTCCTGTGTAGAGTGCTCTTTGCTACTCCAATGGCTTCAGCTAGCGATCGTATAGTAGTCCTCCTATGTAAGGGAACTCGAAGAACTTCAGATAGATCTACTTGTACTTTTTTGCGACCGCAGTTTGTGGGCCTCCTTGATCTAACATCCACTGGACTTCCTTGTGCACGACACGCCTTCACTCTCCGCCAAACACGTCGCACTTGATACTTACTAACATGTAACATTTCAGCAACTCTAGTCGTAGTGTTCCTTTTTAATCTTCCATTCACACTTCTCTCAAGCAATGCCTCATAAATTGCATGCCTTTCAGTTTCAGTCAAGTTCCTGCACTGACGTGCACTATTTTCATTTGCATAGTCATGTTCAAAATCTGAGCCCTCAAAACCATCTTCATGAAAGTCTATGCCCACAGCATCAGGGTACCCACCATAGTCTTGCATGTACTCCATGGTGTCTGCAAAAATAAGTTACAAAATATTTTAAAAAAAATCAGTGCTTGTTATTTTTTACTGTCATCAAAGTTATTGGCATGATGCAATAACCTATTAACCAGTACACAAATAGAGGTAGAAACCATGGCAGTGGCAAGATTTGATGAAATGAGAAATCATGGCAGTGGCAATATTTGATGAAATGATGTAATTAAGAGAACATATTACCTTCTATTTGTTGTTGCAGATGAGAAGCATCAACATTGAGATCTATTCCATGCACAACAACCTGTCCATCTTCCTGGAGGAGATGGGGCTGGGCTTCTTGGACTTCATCTAGTACTAAGTTTAGATCAATGTCAATGGCATGGACTTTAGCTTCTCGATGATGATGGATTTCATCTTCTTGCTCATCTGGTACCTCTTCATTTAGATCAGGTAAAGGATCTTCATCTCTCTCATCTGGAGGTGTGTTTAGATCAATAGCCATGTCTCATGAAGTTTCTTGCAGGCTGGAGTGAAAGTCTCTCGTGCAGTGGCGCTGATGTGCTTATATAGTGGGGGTACTACTGCATGGCGCCCACCAGTTCAAATTTTGAATCCTTGTGTTATGGCGCCATTTTTTGTGTCTGTAATCTGCTCGTGTCATGTGATTCTTTTGTTCTGGGACATTCCAGACTGTAAAACGTGGCACAAGGTGGTTTTCCTTGTTTCTTTTTTAACTGTACCGAGAGTACCATGCTGCAATGATTACTGCCAAGGGAGGGAGTCCAGGCTGCCTTCCTATACACGGGTATAAATGTCATTTCCACCAAATGTAATTTTGTCCGTTCAAATGCTAAACGTGCAAATAAAATGGGACGGAGGGAGTAAGCAAAGTCCGGATAACCCCCTAAGGTATGTTTTGGTTCAGTTTACCCCCTAAACTATGACATTTGGTTCAAATTACCCCCTAATACGATTTTCTTTTTTGTTTCTTCATACATAAGTGAAATCTTGAGTTCAAAATTTACAAGATGGTAGTTGACATCGCAATGTATGTGAAAAAATTATATTATAATTTTTTGTCATTATTTTGACATAATTTTGTGTCTCAATGATTACTTTATTATAAAATATCCTACCATATGAAAATAATGACAAAAATTTTAGGACATATTTTTTAATGTGTTATGATGTCTATTATCATCTCACAAAATTTGAATTGAAAATTCCACTTATACATGGAGAAACAAAAAAGACAAATTGTATTAAGGGGTAAGCTGAACCAAATGTCATAGTTTAGGGGGTAGATTGAACCAAAACATATTTTAGGCGGTTATCTGGACTTTGCTTATACTTAAGGGGAGTAATTTGGACTTTTTCCAATTATGAAATACTCACTCCGTTCTCGAATATATGTCTTAAACGCCAAATATTTAATAACCGAGGTAAATATACTATAAATTTTTATATGACTGCTAACTGAACACTGAGAGCAAAGACTACGGTCCTGTATGACTGAACACTGAATATGTAATGGAATGAACCGTCTGCATGCTATTGTGTTAACCGTCAGAATTTGGAGGTGGGAATTAATTAGGCAAAATTTAAGGGACAGTTCAGCTGTCTTGTAAATGACACGATTTGCATGTGGGCTATGAAATTTGCTTCTGAAGTTGAATGGAAGGGCGGAAGGCTAACGTTGTACTGCATTTGGTTGGGTGGCGATACAATTAGTTGGCGTACATCATGAGCATAAATTGAAAGTCATAGATAATTTCTGCACCCACGCGGGACGCAGTATTTAAAGAAAAATGTTATAAAAATCCATTAAACTGGCTGAAGAGCGTACAATTCCAATCCACACGCAAACCAGCACATTAAAAATCCATCAGCCACGGCACAACCATTACAAACAGAAGTTTATTTATACTTCAATTTGCTACCTCTGTTTCTAAATGCATTATATTTAGTACAAGCTAATTAGTTAAAAATTAAAATAATTTGCTTATTCAAACATCATATATTGAAGAACAGATGGAGAAACTTTGGCGGTACATCGTGGACGTCTGATGGCAGCAGGTGTTGGTCCAACAAATCACTGTCCCCAATAGCTGATGGAGATATTGAATCCACATCATTATCTATGAAAGGGGAACATGTCAATACAAAAGAAACTGGCAGTTGCCGTTTGCAATCTCAGAATCCAAAGTGGCTTAGTAGTTACAAGATACTGAACTGAGGAAACTGAATTCACAGAAAGCAATGGTTGTTCTTGATTCAACCCTATCAAGTCACAAGGCAGACAAGACACGATCACTTTCAGTTTACCAGCTGCTATGAAGCAAACACGTCACCCACAAACTCCTGACTGATGTGCAATAAGCCAATAAATCTTAGTCAAAAGGGGAGAAAAGCAGTATGATTCGGGCAATTTGCACATGGCCAAAACGTCCAAAACGCTATTTGATACTTGCTGGTATGATTAGGATCCCCATTTGATCATCTGTAATCCAATACGAAAATCGACAAGGTTGTTAATTCCTTTGAATCTTTTTTCTTTTCACAGTGCTAGACACCATTGCTAGGGACCTAATCATTGCCGTCGTTTCGCAGATGCTTCAAGGCTAACATATTGTAAGCTATCAGAATAAGTCAGCATATTCTATGCAATCACCGCTCACCGGCGGGAGGGGTTCGTAAATAAAAGACCTAAGAAACGTAAATATATTGTGGAGGCCGCACTCGCACCATTAGAATGAATTACAGACTTGCGCCGAATAATATTTTTACATATCATTTCCATAGATCCCAAACCATATGATTCAATAAAATAAGCATACAAAATAATACAGATTTCAACAAGCAAACGACAGTCACACGGCAAGCGTCAACACTCCAGTCAGCCCTGCTAAATTAACGCTGTACCCAGTCCCAAACTAAACCAAACAAAAGAACACTACAATTAACCAAACAAAAAAAAGAAAGAACACATATATGGATACCACCAAATCAAACAGACATGAACAAGACATCTCATCTGCCACATCAGAGTGCCATCTCAGTATGGAAGATTGGCAGTCACGCCTGAAATTATGGCTAGCACTCCAGATGGATACACAAATCAATCTTGTGTCAGGCCTGAAGATCATTAGCATCATATATATACATATCAAAATCGTGAAACTAAACAATGTGTATGTGTCAAAATAATCTACAATGGTTATCTGCAGTTCCAATGGACCACATATCAAGCACCATGCGCCAAAAAAAGACCACATGGCACACCTAGATCGCTTCCTTCTTACTGCTAAGCTACCTTTCCCATTCTAACAATAGTGGGTCACACATTGTAGAAATCAAACGTCACAAGACTTCACTTGTTCCATTTTATTTTGAGTTAACTTGATGTCTATCACTTTAACAGCAACAAACTGAAATTGTTCCCCATATGCATTATATTAGTCCATTCTAGCTGACAATCCTGCTTTAGGATTTTTTATTGAACTAGTCATTTAGGTTGGCTCAAGGGTTTGATACAAGAAGCCAAAGGAAAATAGAACTAACAGATTCAAGCTTGTAGAAATTACGATGGCTAATGCCCACAGATTCAAGCTCACATCAAACTGCAGATGCAGGTAACATCTGTTTGGAGCAACAACTGTGAGGTTGTGTCCCAGCTGACATCACAATCTTGAAAAACATCCACCACCAAAAAATAAATAACTAATAGCCATTACTTACAGTAAAACCACCATCTAGGTAGGCTAACCTTAAAAGGGCAAAGTAAAGAAGAAAGGTAACAAATAGTTTTTTTTTTAACATGATCCTTGCATCTTTCCATCTACAGCACACTGGAAGAAAGAAGACTTTGAAAAGACATGAAAAAATAATAGAGCACATAACACCACAAAACTGGAGGTAATGCCAGGTGGATGGTGTAACTGCAACATGATATGAAGATAGCTAATACTGGTCTTGATGACTGACCATCGCATTCTTTCACTAGGATAAGAATATGATAATACCATTCCTTCCAATACATCTAGAAAAAACTAATCTCAGCTAACTACCTACCTTCCAAACCTTCAGATGTGCCAATGAATATCATTGTGGTAATATGCATCTTGAGCACAGACTCCAGACTACATCCTGCATGCCGGCATGTCCTACTTGAACCGCAAACAAAATGCCAACAATGTTAAGAATATTAGCAATATACATATATATAAGTAAGTTCTGCACGATTTCCAGTATGGTATGTAATGCTTTGATACCCTAAAGCACATATCAACTACCAATAGTGAGAAACTCGTTACTGTGTTTGTCAGTAGAAAATGTAAAGAAAAAACCAAATCGAAAGCATTAGGTTCATAGAACAATACACAGCATCTCCATTATACCTGATAAATTCATCAAGCAGTAAAAACTCTGGCTGCCTGTGCCAATCTGTCACAAAAACTGCCAAAAAGAACTTCGCAGGTTCATCAGATGCCAAACATGCATTACAAAGTCAATACCAACCAGAAGGGGCATTAAACTTTTCTGCTTCTGATGTTGAGGACTGCCAGCACTTACCAAATCAAGGGGAAGGAGAACAAAATACATGAACAAAGTGAGAATAACACTTATAAGGGTCATCAAACAATAGAGCATTAACTGACATCACATGGTAATCTCAAATAATGACAAGAAATATCATAACAAAAGTATTAGTAGAAGGCTCCTTAAAACAGTTCCAGAAGGAGATAGCAAATATTCCGATGCCTGCTGAGCCAGTAATGCTTCGTGCTTTCTTAAGCATGGGTCCTCTGCAATGGTCACAATAGCACACAGCAAGGTTAAGATGTGAGTCCCAAACTTCCAACAAGAAATAAATCAGGTCGGTATAAGCTCCAAGAAAGATCAAGCCTGTCAAAAAAGTTGAGACAACATAGAAAAAGGTGAGGCCTAGTTAGTAAACAATTGCACATTGAGACAGAGAGGAAAAGCATAAAGCAAGCATATAATCTATTGAAAAATTCTTTTATACACTACAGTGCGTAAGAAAGTGCATTATATCATATCCTGCAAAAATATCCAGGTGGAGTTCCTTTTCTCGATTAAAGAAACAAAAATCTGAAAATATCGTGTCGCATCAAAACTGATTGTTGTCTTGCAAAGAGTTCTACTGACTTCCTTACTATCATGTTAGTCCTAGCCTCATTCTAAATATCAGGGGCAATATGGTTTGATAAAAAACTACATCTCAAAAAATATCCTTGCTAAACAAAAGTGTAGAAATCTTGCACGACTCTGCCATGCAACACCATGTAGGAATTCCATGAATTTTTGCAGTGCAAACTCGCTAAGTCAACCAAACATTGGATACCATATAGCCTACTAGTCTTAGTAGCACAATGGCCAAATTTATTATATATATTATAATGAAAAACATGAAATAACTGAAGCATGGGTCTCCTGGTGAAATAAATAGAAAATCATACCCAGCTGTACCTTGTGCAATTAATAGAAAATAAGATCATGTTAAGTTACCTTGTGCCTTTTGTTGGAAGAATAACCCAAGCTTGGCTCATATCACTTTATCTCTGACATAAACTTGTCATACTCTGCATCAGCACCATAGGAAGATGGCTGATCGCTGGTGGAGGACAAAGGTGGAGGCGGTCGTGGTGCTGCATTGTGGGTGGCCCAAGGTGCAGTAGCAATACTCTGAGAGGGATCAACACTAACTGGTGGTGGTGGAGGCGGTGGCTGAAATGTAGGATAGTATGCGGAGTAACTATAAGGTGGCGGAGGGTACATTGGTGGTGCATTTGGTGCGCCAGAGGATGCATACACTGGAGTTGGGGCAGGGTAAGTGGGTACACCAGAACTCGGCAGTGTTACACCAGGGGGATAATTCTGAGCTCCATCACTAGATGGAGCAGTGCCTGGTGGAGGGATCGGAGCTGCTGGGGGCGGTGGCGGAGGAGGATACTGTACACCATACGGAGGTGGGGCCGTCTGACCTGGTGCAGGGGGTGCAGGATTGTAGACGCTGGAGCCTGGTGGCGGCGGAGGATATGAAGCATAAGGTGGTGGATGCCCCCATGGAACTGGAGTGTAACTCCCTGCTGGAGGAGGTGGTTGTGCCCCCATGTAGGATTGGGAGGAATATCCACCAGAAGCAGGATCTGTAGGAGGATACGGTGGTGGTGCTGATGCTGCTGGTGCAGGCTGAGGAGGCTTGCCTGCAACTCTTACTGCAATAACTCTGCCTTCAAGATGTTGACCATTCATTGCAGCAATCGCTGCATTAGCCTGTGAGACATCTGAATACTTTACAAATCCATATCCTTTGCTGTGCCCAGTGTTTCGATCCTTGATCACCTTAGCCATGACAATATCCCCAAATTGAGAAAACAGACTGATCAGTCCTGCATCATCCATTGTAGGTGGCAAGTACCCAATATAAAGATTTGTCTCGTCATAGTCTTTCTTGATACCATTGGCCCCAGTGGTTGCCGCACCCCCACCTGCTGACCAAGGTGGGTTACTCCCACTACCAGCAGAAGCGCCATTGCTACCACCACTTCCTGTAAGAGCCAACATTGGACTGCCAGATTTTGTCATGGACTCAGGTGCACTACCACCACCAAGCTCAGCCAGGAAGTTCTGGTATTCATCATCCATCTTCTTCCCAGCCGTACCCTTGACTGGACAATCAATTGTCGGGTGCCCACCGTCACCACAGATCTTGCACTGCACATCGCTCTTAAACGTGGTCATCTTATTCGGGCAAGCATACTGCCGGTGACCAGGCTCCCCACATGTCCTACAAAACTCATCATCTCTAATTGTCCCATTGAGTGCCGCAAGCTCCCGAAGCTGCTGCCGCTTGTGCTCGTTCAGAACCTCATCCACCGGGGTTAGCAGCTTCTCCACCATCCCAGCAGCTGCATCCAACGCCTCCTGAGTCTCTGCCTCAACAAGCACATGGAGGTCCTCGTTCTCACTGGGATCCGGCTTGATATCCCTCTTCTGCAACAGCTTCCCTTCTTTTACACTACCCTTCCCCCTGATGACGATCTTCGCACCAGTCTCCTTCTCCATCCGCTTCTGCGTGTTGCCGCGCGGGCCAATGATGAGTCCAATGAAATTGTACCCTGGGTACTCCTTCATGGGGATGTACAGCTTCTTCTGGAGCTTGGGCGGGCGGTAGTCGGAGGGGGGCTTGAAGGCGGGGTTGCGGCGGATGAGCTGGGAGATGATCTCCTGCCTCTCGCGGTTGAGCCGCTCCCGGGCGCGGTACTCTCGGGTGTTGATGCGGATGCCGAGGTTGTCGTAGACGGGCTCGGGCGACGGCGAGCGCGCGCCCTCGGGCCGGTCGTCGAGAGGGAGGCCCGACTGCAGCAGGCGCGAGATCTCGAGGAGGCGCGCGTTGAGGGCGTGCACCTCGGGATCCATCTCGGCGGCGAAGTCCTTCATGAAGTCCGGGAGCGCGATGGCCGGGCGCGGCTCCTCCTCGGCCCAGCGCGTCTTGCGCTTCCGGCCCCCGGCCCCGCCTTCGCCGCCGGAATTGTTGGCGGCGGAGTCGTCGCTGGACTGCTCCCAGCGGCTGCGGCTGCGGCGGCGGCGGCGGGAGGATGAGTCCCCGGCGACCGCGACGGAGCCGTTGCCGTCGCCGTGGGGCTCGGAGGAGGGGTCGCGCGGGGGCTCCGACGAGGCGTCGCGGGGCGGGTCGAAGGAGGTCTCGCGCGAGGGAGAGCCAGCTAGGGTTTCGGCGGACGCCATGGCTCCGGCTGCGGAGGAGGGAGGCGTATCTAGTTCGCCTATATTGTCTCCGGCGAGCTTGGAGCGGCGACGCAGCGGCGCAGCGCGGACGAAGGACGGGCGGTGGCCAGTTGGGCGCGCGGTGAGAAGGAGAACAGCGTGTACGCAGGGCAGAACAGCGGCAGGGCAGGCGCACGGGGCGCGCCGCCGCGCCCCTTCCTGTTTCCCTCGCGAGACATGAGGTGATTGCATCTAAGCCGTCCTGTCCGATCCAACGGCCAAAGAGGAGGCAATGTTTAATGTGGGCTTGATGGGCTCAATGCGCTGATGGGCTGACATGTCGGGTCCATGATCAAAAATACACTACCACCTTGCTCGTACTTTGAGGTGATTTGTTTTCTTACTGTTTGTAGATCTTGGTATGGATATTTATGTCTCAGTAAATTGTTGAGGGTGAAGCAGCATTTCTGATTGCCAGGCATGCTATGACAACATCATAAAATTCCCTCTACAAGTTTACATGATCACTGTAAATGTAATCAAATGAACCTTTTGCGTGCTACTTGGTAGCATCGTAGCATGATAAATCGATATAATTGTCAGGATTAAGATATAGGAATTGAGTAGGCAAGATTTCAGATGCAAATCATGTTGGCATGTCATTTACGCCCTGCAATTTTTATATTTGGTTGGACGGCATGGCACAAATAAAATTAATTGGTGTACATCACGGACAGAATTTTAAAGGTATAGATCATTTTCTGTACACATATAGTAACTGAAAACCAAAAGGACCATGCACAGGGCGCAGCAGCACAAAATGCATAAGCATCTCCACGGTCCAACCCGCACTGACACTTTAAATGTAGGGAGGGTAAGTAGCATTTGGAGTTTGGATGCACCAGTTTGACACAATCCAAGCAGCACACTAAAAATAAATCAGACACCACGTAATCGTTATATATAAACAGAAGTTTCTACGCTTCAATGGTATCCATATGTTACAGCTGTTACAACATATAGTGGCTAATACCACTAGATAAGAATTGGCACACACATGGTTCTAGTATTATCTCTATCAGGATCCACAACCTGGCGCCACTTCAGGCCAGTTCCAGTGTTCCAAAAGTAATGCCAGCATTCTCTAGGACCTTACAGCAAAACTTGAACACAAGTTACTAATGATCAAGGCACTATGACAAAACATAAAATTATGCCATCTCCATCAAGTAGTAGTATGTGCGCTTACAGCAAACTCTTGTGGCAAAGAATCAATACAATAAGCAGCATTCATCTACACCCCAGCAGTCCCACGCCACCAGGAGAAGCACTTCACGGACACCAACAGCAGCAGTTGAATTTATCCTGCTTTGGGAATCCAAAATGGTGGAGTAATTCACAGAAGATCTTTGGCTAGCTTTGGTGGTACATCTATAGAATGGACGTCTGATGGCAGCAGGTGCTGGTCCAACTCTTCCACATCACTGTCCCCAATAATTGATGAAGATATTGAATCCATATCATCATCTATGAGAGGGAAAAGAATTAATAACAGATAAAATGTCAATACAAAAGACAACAGGCAATCAAACAAAATGACACAGCATCAATAAACTAGCTGTCGTTGTTTGCAACCTTAGAATCCAAAATGGCTTATAGATGATAGTTAGAAGATGTTGAAGTATTGAACTGAGGATACTGGATTCAAAGAAAGCAATGATATTATCACTATACCAGCTGCTATGAAGCAAACACTCCCAAAATTCTGCCTGATGTGCAATAACCCAAAGTCAAAAGCGGCAAAAAGGATTAAAAACAGTGTGATGATGGTCATTTTCACATGACCAAAATGTCCAAAAGGCCATATGATTACTTGCGTAGATTTTTATGGCCAATCATTCAAACACCAAGCAATCCAGTCAAACGGCTGTTTAAAATGTTGATCAGTCAATGCATAGAAGCCAGCAAAAATGTGAAATTCCAGATTAAGGTGTTTTTTTTTTTTGAAATGGTGTAGCTAAAAATCATGTGCAGTTCTTTTAAAAAACTCAGGTTACAGCACAAATCATCATAGCCGAAATTCAGGCATCAACTCACCAGAAAACGCAGGATGAGTAGGGACGTGTCTGACTGTAGAAACTTGGATGCTTTCTGGTAGGAGGCAGTTGAAAAATGAACCTATAAACGTCAGGACCCCAAAAAAATCAGCTACCTAAAGTCTCAAGCAAGTCAGGGCAAAGACAGATTAAACTTGCGATACAGACCTACTCTAGCTAGCCGATTCACCCATCCAGGGATTGACTTCCTGGTCAAATTCTTACAGACATCATCTGTAAAATGGTTGCAATTCTTTGAAATCAAATGATACGCGTTGCCATTGTACTTTCCTGCAAGATTTTCAATGAACGAGCGGAACTCTGTCCTAGACATGTTAGTTGTGCCCATCCACACAGACCTTCTATAGATGAAGCCAGGGCAGCTTTTTGGTTCCACCTCAAATACCCCGCTTGTTGGGAACTCGTGTGCTCCAAATCCGTACTCCATGCCATGAACTGTTTATTTGAGCAAACAGAACAAAAACCATTGAGTTTAAGCCCATATAAATCAGTTAGTTTGAACAATGCAAACTACCAAATGCAGTTGAAGACTTTAGAGTAAGTAGAAACTGAACCGGACAACCTTACAAGTAAATGGAACAGGGTACTCAAGGCAAGTACTAGTGTACAGCAGATAAGTGATAGTACAGCTTCTTTAGTTTGACAACACAATACAATCAGAGGTTTTTAGTTTTTCTACCATGGACCACAGTAGAAACCAACCTCACCAGCAAGTTCCAACAATTGCCAATTCATACCTGAACACCTATCAGGTTACAAATTCAGGCACTTTTCTCCATTTCAAAAATGTCCTTTGCCTTCACACCGTTTACCTGGATCGGCTAACCACATTTTTTGCCCTATAGAAACTTCAGAAGTTACCTAATCATCAATTTATGAGGACCACCCAAGAATTTGACTTCGAGATAGCGTTTTTCCTCTCGTGCTGAAAAAAGGGGTATCTCTAACTCACTGAAAAGTACCAGAAGCTGGTTACATACCGCAAATTCTCCTGTGAGTCTTTTGCTCCTTTTCTTAATGCAATGGTATGCAGTTTTCCAGCATATGCCATTAAAAAAAATACAGCAAGTTCACAAACAAACCTAGCACGAAAATCCCTCGCCTTCTCTTCTATTACCCAACCTTTTGAATTTCATTGCAATCTTTACTATAGCTACGAATGCATTTATGGAACAAACTCGAAACTGTTACTGCACGAGAATTTACATGGCATAAAAGGCACACAGGACAACTAACAAACTCAAACTCCGTCAAACATATGCTAAAAGCAAGTCCAAACACACTAAGCACCTTCGATTCCGGAGTGGAAGATGCCGAGGCCGAACCAGTAGAGGTAGTTGTTCATGGGCGTCAGGTCGTAGACGTTGAGCACCACCGGCGCCCCGCCGCCGCCGCCGTTCTGCGCCTCCATGCCCGCCGCCGCCGCCGGAAAAGCCCAGTGACGCTACAGATCCCGCGGCCCGCGCGGCATTAAGCTTCCCGATAAGCGCCCCGGTTGAGTTGAATCGAAGCGAAGGGGATCTCTCGCTTCGCCGCTCGGAATTTTGATTTGGTTCGAAGCGAGGAAGGGGAAGAGCACTAACTAACCGGGGAACAACTAGCACGCGCCCAGCCTTGACCTCTGAAGATATTTTCTGTTAGGCGATGGCGGTGGTGCTGTGCCTGTTCGGTCACCGTCGTGTGGGGCCGATGAAACTTGGGCCTACGGTTCAGTGAGAGGTAAGGTTGTGCGATGGGTGACGGAACTTTGGAGTTACAATTAGTGATGGGACTCTGCTGGGCTTAAAAAGCAGGTCTGCTGATTGATTTGAGTGGGGTGCCACAAAGTAGGCGCGAGCCCGTGTTGGACAGGGAACACTGACGTGCGGGCCCGCGTGAGAAGAGGCACGACCGTCTTTGACTTTTCTCGTCAGCGCCGGAGACTCTGTAGGAAGCTGCACGCTACACAATACACGGGACTCTCGCCAGAATCATGAACTGCAGGTGTGTGTTATTACCCAAGAACACTAGCAGTAGGATCTAGCGGGGAAAAAACCATGAAGAACTTGTCTAGTTGTTGATCCATAGGGAAAAACCGAGAGATAGAGAGGAGAGTGGATAACAGTGATCATACCCTCGCCTTGGGGAAGAGCCGCCGAGTTGGACATCGCGTTCTGTCGGTGAAGTCCGCGCACGGGCGGCGACGGGCGGTGTAGAGGCAGGCCGGCGTCCGGGACGGCGTGGCAGTGGCGGCGGTGCTTCCCGTCACTGGCTGCGCCCCCTTTAGGATCGGTCTAGGGTTGTGTCGGTGGGGTGTGGCGGCTAGCGGTGAACCTCGTACTGCGAGCCGCCGGCCCCCACCTCTCTTTATAGCGCAGTGTGACGGGGGCCCACCAACCATGTAGGGTTGGGCGCCCCCGATCAGGGCGCGGATCAAGGGCCCAATGGACCGTTGGGCCCATTGGTGAAGAGATCAATCTAACATTCTCCCCCTTGATCTCACCGTATACTTTTAACTTCTTCTTTTCACTTTTATTTGTTTCATCATGGATTAGTGTATAGAACTATATCATCGTCACGGTCTCACGCCGATAGAATCAACAGCTACAACACACCTCTCTGTGTTGAAACAAAAACTTTTCTCTTTTCGGGCCCTTTCAATCCAAGGATCTTAGGCTTTCCCTTAAACCCATGCCGGTTAAATGTTCACTGAACACACTGGGTGGGAGGCCTTTCGTTAGCGGATCAGCTAGCATATTCTTTGTTCTTATGTGCTCGAGACTTATAGTTTCATCCTGGATTTTCTCTTTCACAACATAAAACTTTATCTCTATAGGTTTGGAAGCATTACTTGATCTGTTGTTGTGAGCATAGAATACTGTGGGCTCATTATCGCAGTACATTCTGAGTGGCCTTTGAATACAATCTACCACTCTTAGACCGGGTACAAATTTCTTTAACCACATTGCCTGCACTGTAGCCTCATAACATGCTATGAACTCAGCATACATCGTAGATGATGCAGTGAGAGTTTGCTTTGAGCTTCTCCACGATATAGCTCCTTTTGCGAGAGTAAATATATATCCCGACGTCGACTTTCTATCATCTTGGTCCCCCGCAAAATCTGAATCTGAATACCCTTTTATCTCTAGGGAATCAGATCTTCTGTAAGTAAGCATGAGGCCTTTTGTGCCCTGTAGATAACGCATAGCTTTCTTTACCATATTCCAGTGATCTATTCCTGGATTCTTTTGATATCTGCCCAGAACCCCGGTTACGAAAGCTATGTCAGGGCGTGTACATGTTTGAGCATATTGCAAGCTTCCAACAGCGGAAGCATACGGTACCGATTTCATACGCTCCTTTTCATATTCAGTGCTGGGACACTGAAAATGCCCATGTCGATCACCTTTGACTATGGGAGCAGGCGATGGTCTGCACGCATGCATACTGAATCTTTTTAAAACATTTTCTAAGTATGCCTTCTGTGACAGTCCTAAAACCCCATTTCTTCTATCTTGGTGAATCTCAATGCCCAAGACATACGACGCTTCACCAAGATCTTTCATATCAAAGTTTGAGGACAAAAATTTCTTTGTCTCTAGTAGCAGACTAATATCATTGCTAGCAAGCAAGATATCATCCACATCCAGGACTAGGAAAATATATTTTCCATTCTTAAACTTTGCATAAATGCAATTGTCCTCCACATTTGCTTTAAACCCAAATTTCTTTATGATACTATCAAACTTTAAATACCACTGTCTAGAGGCTTGCTTTAATCCATAAATGGATTTCTTTAGGCGACATCCCATACTTTCATTTCCTTTCACGACAAAACCTTTCGGTTGAGCCATGTAAACATTTTCCTCCAAATCACCATTGAGGAATGCCGTCTTTACATCCATCTGATGTAACTCTAAATCAAAGTGTGCCACTAATGCCATTATAATTCTGAAGGAATCCTTACATGAGACTGGAGAAAATGTCTCATTGTAATCTATCCCTTCTCTTTGTGTAAACCCTTTTGCCACAAGTCGTGCCTTAAACCTTTCTATATTCCCTCTGGAGTCATACTTAGTTTTGTAGACCCATTTGCAGCCTACTGTTTTGGCTCCTTTAGGAATTTCCTCTAAGTCCCAAACACTGTTGGAACTCATCGATTTCATCTCATCTTCCATGGCTTCCAGCCACTTTGATGAGTGAGCACTTCTCATGGCTTCTTCATATGAAGTGGGATCGCCCTCCATATGATACTCATCTGTAACCACTTCTGTATTATAAACTTTATAAATATCAGGAATGGCTGGTTTTCTGACTCTCCTAGGCCTGCCAGGGGCCTGTATCTCTGGCACATTTTGTTCCTCAACTTCTGGCACATTCTGTGCCTCATCTTCTGGCACATTCTGTGCCTCATCTTCTGGCACATTTTCTATGTGGGGCGGTTGCTCTTCCTCCTGTGCTACAATGGGTTCAATCGGCTCCTGAAGGACAGGTGCTGGATCTTCACCCAATGTTGACACGGGCGGAGTGACAACAGGTGCTGGCGTCGCAGCAACAGGAGCTGACGGCGCAGCAAGAACAGGCAGTGAGAAATATGGCTCCTCAATCATTGGAATAGGCACATACACCCGCTTTTCCTCAAGATCAACCTTTCTCACAACCGTGCTCCCCCTCATCATTTCATCCTCTAGAAAATAGCATGTCTCGTTTCCATAAACTTTGTATATCCATTTGGACAATAGAAACGAAAACCTTTTGACTTTTCTGGATAGCCAATGAAATGGCAGCTTACTGTTTTGGGATCTAGCTTCCCAATGCTTGGGTTAAACATTTTAGCCTCAGCTGGGCTCCCCCAGACCCGCAAGTGGTTTAAAGAGGGTACTTTTCCAGTCCATAATTCATACGGTGTTTTAGGCACCGATTTACTTGGTACTCTATTAAGAATATGGATAGCGGTTTTTAATGCCTCCATCCACAAACTCAATGGCAAAGTGGAGTAACTCATCATGCTGCGCACCATATCCATCAGTGTACGGTTACGCCTTTCTGCTACTCCATTTTGCTGAGGCTCGCCCGGCGTGGAGTACTGGGCTACTATACCATTCTCTTGTAAGAACCTTGCAAAAGGTCCAGGAACCTGTCCATATGGGGTATGTCTACCGTAGTACTCCCCCCCACGGTCAGACCTTACTACTTTAATTCTTTTATCCAGCTGATTTTCAACTTCAGCTTTGAATATTTTAAATTTATTCAGCGCTTCCGATCTTTCTTTAATTGGATAAATATAACCATAGCGGGAGTAATCATCTGTGAATGTTATGAACAAGTCATAGCCATCCATGCTTTTCACAGGAAAAGGACCACATATATCTGTGTGGATTATCTCTAAAATTCCTGCGCTTCGGTTGGCTCCCTTTTTAATTTGCTTTACGTATTTTCCTTTAATACAATCTATACATTGTTCTAAGTCAGAGAACTCTAATGGAGGAAGAATTTCATTCTTTACGAGGCTCTCTATTCTCCCCCTCGAAATATGGCCTAAACGACAGTGCCATAATTTCGCTGACATACCATGAGTTCTCTTTCTTTTCTTTGACGAGGATACAATCACATTCACATCACAGACAGTATGAACTTTATCACAAAGTGACAACAAATATAACTCATTGTGAAGGAAAGCAACACCAACACAATTATTATCAAAATAAATCTCACATTTGCCACCACCAAAATGGCAATCATAACCGTCTGTGTCTAAGCGGGAAATGCTTATTAAGTTTCTGTTTAAAGAAGGAACATAAAGAACATCTCTAAGTACAAGCTCGAAGCCATCAACTAGTACTAAGCAGATGTCGCCCACAGCTTCTACTTCAGCTTGGACTCCGTTCGCAACTTCAACGTGTCTTTCTCTTCTTTGCGTAGTCCTCGTCGAAAGGAATCCCTGTAAAGAATTTGCAACATGAACCGTTGCACCTGAGTCAATCCACCAAGTAGATTTGGAATACTTTATATACAGGGATTCATTTACAAAAGATATAATGTTCTCCCCATGCTTTGCCATGATCTTCTTTAGGTGCTGTGGACATTCTTTCTTGTAGTGTCCAAACTTCTTGCACTCAAGGCACTGACCCTCTTTCACTGGAAAGGGTTTCTGCTGATTCTGAGACTGGTTCTGCTGTGGATACATGGGAGCTTTGCCATTGTTCTTTGAGGAAGAGCCTGTCTGGAAGTTCTTTTTCTTCTTGTCTCTCACATAGTTGAGAGAACCATTATTTCTTTCTTTGATCTTGTCCTCTTCCTCAACACACATGGCAATCAACTTTTCCATGTCCCAGTTGTCTGGGATCAAACTGTAGTTGGTGGCAAAGTTATCAAACTCTTTAGGCAGTGAAGCAAAGACCATAGTCATCACGTGCTTTGGAGTAAACTCCAAATCATGCGGCTTCAGCTTTGAATTTAAACTGTACATCCTGAGGATGTGCTCTCTTATGCCACCACCTGTGTACTTCTGTGTAATCAGCTGCCTCATCAGCTGAAGACCATAAGTCTTTGAAGAACCAGTAAACTGATTCTTTATCTTTTGAAGGTAGTCACCAGCGGACTCAACCTCCTCGATAGAGCCCAAAATAGTTGGCTCAATCACATTCTTTAGGACCAACATGCACTTTGTGTTAGCATTGGTCCATGTCCTGTTCTCTATGCTCCATGACATTACTGCCTGAGCATGATCTCTTTCCTTTTTCTCCCATGTCTGATCAGTGTCAGCAGCCTCTCTTTCAATCTTTTCCGGCTCAACGGGCTTTGGTGCATTTAGCACCCATGTGACCTCTCCACAGGCGAAAGCCAAGTCAAGCTTCTGCCTCCACTCTGCGTAGTTGTCCCCTTTGAGCTTTGGAATCTCTTTGATGCAAGTCATCAAGTAGTGACCTCCTGAAAGTCACGAGTAAAGGTGAGAACAATAATAACAACAATTGCATATATTAACTCCAACGTTGGTCAAAAATAATATATACAACTGCCTATGCAATTTAAATCTACATCACCGTTGGGCAGAAATAGAAATAAATGCACATATTCTTTAATCATGACAATAATATTAACAACGTTGGTCAGAAAATAAAATTGCCACAATTTATTTCAAGTAATAAACTTTTTAAACTTGCTCAAAATTTAATTTTCCCGTTGGTTCCAATTAAATTAAAGAGCAATAGATTAACTTTACGCAGCGGAAACTATAAAATTTATGCAAATTCAGAAGCAATACACTGTAAAAAACTGTAACTTTTCGCTAGACAAATTATCCCGTTGGTTCAAATTTGAATAGGCATCATAATTCATCAAGAAAATGCTTCTGAAAATGCTAAAATAAAATAAAAAACGAAACTGTGCGGAAACTTTAACTTTCGGCCCATTTGGAAAAATAGCCCACAGGTGAAAGTCTAAAAGACCTCCTCGAACTTTTGCGCGCGGTCGAAAAAACACCCGCGCGGTCCACTGTTCGCTCGCGCTCGCGGCCCAGCTCGCGCGGCTCGGCCCAGCTGGCCACAGCCCATCTACGCGCGCGCTGCCGGGCGGCCCACCATGCCCTCGGCCTGTTTAGCGCCCACGCGGCCCGCGCGCTCGCAGACGGCCCAGCCCACCATTCTTTTCAGCCATCGCCGGCCGTCGATCTCTTAGGGTTTGGATCGGACGGTCGTCCGTCCATTTCGGCGGTATAAAAACCCCCACCCCCGGTTAGAAACCCTAACCCTAAAACATTTCCACTCTTCTCCTTCCCCTTTCTCGCTCCGCCGCCGCGCCATGGCCGGCGGCTCCTCTCCCCAGACCCAAACACCAGATGCTCTGCTCCCCCTTGCTTCTCTCGCGATGAAAAGACCCGAAGGCATGCGACGCCGCGAGCCCTCTCGCCGGAGGAGCGTGATGGCGCCGCTGCGAGCCCTCTCGCCGGCGCGCGCGCTCGCCCTAGGGTGAGCGCGCCGCCGTCGAGCGGCTTCGTGGCTGCACCCCGGAGGTGAAGACGAGGCGCCACACAGGCCGCCTCGATCCGCCCCTTCCCTGTGCCGCGCGAGGCGTCCCTCTGCGTGGTGACTGTGGACGGCGGCGAGGAGCGCCTGGAAGGTAAGCGCATCTAGCGCCGCCGCCTCTTTCCTCTGTGCTGGGATCTAGGGTTTCGGGTAGGGGATCTAGGGTTAGGTTTAAGGGTTTGACTCCTCTGTTTTCTTTTCGTTTCTTTGGATTCGATTTGAACCCCCTCTTTTCTTTCTTCTTTCTTTCGATCTGGACCGACATGATCTTTCTCTTTTCTGTTTGTGGTTCTTTCTCGATCCAAAACCGAAACGCAACCCCGATCTAGGTCTACTGGCTAGACTCGGCTATCTGATACCAATGTTATTACCCAAGAACACTAGCAGTAGGATCTAGCGGGGAAAAAACCTGTCTAGTTGTTGATCCATAGGGAAAAACCGAGAGATAGAGAGGAGAGTGGATAACAGTGATCATACCCTCGCCTTGGGGAAGAGCCGCCGAGGTGGACATCGCGTTCTGTCGGTGAAGTCCGCGCACGGGCGGCGACGGGCGGTGTAGAGGCAGGCCGGCGTCCGGGACGGCGTCGGCGGCGTGGCAGTGGCGGCGGTGCTTCCCGTCACTGGCTGCGCCCCCTTTAGGATCGGTCTAGGGTTGTGTCGGTGGGGTGTGGCGGCTAGCGGTGAACCTCGTACTGCGAGCCGCCGGCCCCCACCTCTCTTTATAGCGCAGTGTGACGGGGGCCCACCAACCATGTAGGGTTGGGCGCCCCCGATCAGGACGCGGATCAAGGGCCCAATGGACCGTTGGGCCCATTGGTGAAGAGATCAATCTAACAGTGTGCACTTGGATTTGACGAGGAGCAAACACAAGAAGGCCATATGGTGATAACTTGTGCTCAATTAGCTTATTCACGAGCAGTCAACGAAGAATGCGGGCCAAATGGGGTGTTGCAAACGTGTGTCACAGTACACAGTGAATTGATTCATTAATCATCACATATTAACTGTTCATATACTTAGTTACTATGCGCCACAAGCAAATTCGTTACCAAGCAAATGGCGATCAAACCGATCCCAATGCAATGTACCAAACATGACGGCACGATCTCGTAACATTTGAGCCAAACAAATCCAAACGCAAAATCATACAGCGCCATGTACGCAAGCAGCGTGCGTGATGCGACGCGGGAAGGAAGACCACGATGACACGGGGGGCCCTAGTGAAGATTCAGAAACCTGGCAATGGCCTCGTCCTGCCTGACGGCATCACCGGACGTGTAGTCCGCCAAGTGAAAGCAGTGGCCCTGCCCGCCGCCTCGACGACCTCCACCTCCCCGCCCCACCCGCTCGCCCGGAGCGCCTCGCAGTACGCGCGGCCGCGGTCGCGGAGCACGTCCTCCTCCGCGAGGCACACGAGAACGCGCCCGCACGGCAGCGCGCGCAGCGCCGGCGCGCCGCCCGCGAGCGGGTTGATCCAGGGGTCGTCGAGGCCAGTGGTCGCCGGGGCCACGACGCGCCACATCTTGACCAAGTTCTCGGCCATGGCGGGGTTCCTCTCCTCGGAGGCCACCCTGCCGCCGCTCAGGAAGTAAGGGTGGACCAGGACGACGCCGCTGATCCGGGCGCCGCCGGGGAGCCCCTCGGCGCCGGCGGCGCGCATGGCCATGTGGTGCGCGATGTTGGCCCCCGCGCTATCGCCGGCGAGGGACAGGCGGGAGAAGTCGGCGTGGTCGGCGAGCCAGGGCTCATCGCCGGCGCCGCTGGAGGCGACCCAGACGAGCGCCCGCCACGAGTCCTCGTACGCGGCGGGGATGGGGTGCTCGGGCGCGAGGCGGTACTCGACGGAGACGACGAGGGCCCCGGCGCGCGTCGCGAGGGAGTTGAGGTACCCGTGGATGATGCCGTTGAAGGCGCTGAGGAGGCAGAAGCCGCCGCCGTGGAAGTAGACAAGGACGGGAAGCCTGCTGCTCCCACCGTCCTTGGCTCCCGGCGGGAGGTAGAGGCGGACGGCGACGTCGGGCGAGATGGCGCGGTCTTTGGACGCAACGCCGGTGCCCGCGTCGGTGGAGGCCGGGAAGGGGTCGGAGCCGAAGTAGCGCTCGACGAGTCCGCTCTTGAAAATACGGATGAGGTGCGTCGCCTCGAAGACGACCTCGTCGTCCGAAGCACCGGAGCCGGCCATGGATGTCTGAAGGTGTTGGGACTTGGGATGGAGATCGGGTGGAACTTACTCTAGGTGAGAACGTGAGGGTTCCGCAGGCAGGTCTCACGGTGGGTGCGGTGTGGTGGTCGGAGAAGAAGGAAGGCGTCGACGGATGAGCGGTTTTGATTTGCGTTAACGTTCAAGTGGGGGAGTAGTTTGGATTTGTTTGGTTGGCGCGTAGACCGCGATGTGTAACATCACGGAGTAATTTTTTAAAAATTTCGATGAGAGAAAAACGTGGGTTTCTTTTCAATGCACGAACAAGTCTGTGCTGATTGTACATCAGGCAAGTTAGGTGGATTCAGCAGGCACACGCATCAGACAACTTCCATGTCACAGGTACCGTTTTTCTTGATGGACGGGTGAATCGGTGATGGAAGAAATGTGAAATCCCCTTCGCCTTCGAATCTTGAAACGGCATTGGCAAAAGCTAAAATTTTCCAGCGGCCGAGCGGTACACACAAAACACCCTTTGGGTGAGCCTATTGCAAATCATATTTCCAAACTTTTTTAGGCTTCCACGCAAACGACGCAGACCATATTTCCAAACTCTTGCTAGTAACGACCCGAGCCGTGTGCCCGTGTATCTGTACAACTCGAGCTCGATCCGGACAGCCGGTGATGTTCGAT
The DNA here is from genome assembly GCA_015476505.1 of Urochloa ruziziensis. Classification (NCBI taxonomy): domain Eukaryota; kingdom Viridiplantae; phylum Streptophyta; class Magnoliopsida; order Poales; family Poaceae; genus Urochloa; species Urochloa ruziziensis. The sequence goes on from CM027125.1 coordinate 44,990,619, forward strand.
CAGTACGCTGACAAGGTCTGAGGGAGTATACGAAACAGACACGTCTAGTCAGTAGTACTAGTAGTCACCGAGGCCATACAGTACACACTCCTCGTCGTTGCATGCATACGATTCGAATCCATGGAACACCAACGCGACCCCAAGAGGCCGCGCACGTCTGACCCGCCGGCGACCGGCGACGATGGCGGTGGAATTGTGGATGCGCGGGAACCCCTTCTTCCGGACGATCTCCTGCTCGAGATCGCCGCGCGCGCTGACGTCGCAACCGTCGTGCGCTGCGCCGCGGCATCCAAGCCGCTCCGCCGCGCCATCCTCGGCCCGGGCTTCCGTCACCGGCTCGGCCCCGGCCACGCCGTCCTCCTCGGCTTCTCCTTCCAGCTCCATCGGCCCGCATCTACCAGGATCCCCGGCGTCGTCGGGATCACCACGGCGCCGCGGCCACACTCACATCCCCTCGCCCGCATCGACCCGAGCCTCTGGGAGTCGTCCGAGCCCGTGGCCTCGCGCGACGGCCTCCTCGTCCTCCGCCGCAGGGGCCGCGACCTGTCCGTCTGCGACACCATGAACGGCGCCGTCACCTCCCTCCCCTCCACGGACCTGCTGTGCGAATACTTCCTGCCCGCCTTACTCGGCGCCGGCCGGGGAGCCGACGGCTCCTTCGAGCTCCTCGTCGCGGACGCGGAGAGGAGGCCGTTCACTACCGGCATCAGGATCCAGACCTTCTCGTCCAAGAACGGCCGGTGGAGCGCTGTCCGCTCCGTGCCGTACCCCGAGCAGGTCTGCCTGGTGTCGCGCGCCCACCCCGCCGTCATCGGCCGCCTCGTGCACTGGCTCTACCCGGGCGGCCTGAGTAACCCGCACCGCGTCCTCGCCGTGGACGTGGACGCCGCGGCGGCGACGGAGGTGCAGCTGCCGCCGAGCTACCGCAGCAGGATGCGAGCCATCGACAACAAGGAAGCGTACGTCCGCCTTGTCGCGGTTGGGGGGAAGCTGAGACTGCTCGTCGGGGAGACCACCGCGGTGTCGATGTGGACGTTGACGGCGTCGACGTGGAGCCGGCAGGTGGTGATCGGCATGCAGGAGCTGGAGAGGCGAGCGGGTTTGCGGCCGGACACGTTCTACTTCTGCCCGACTCTTTTCTTGGGGTTCGCGGAGACGAGCGGGACCGTGGCAGTGCTGATGATGGAGGGCCATCTGGTCACCCTCAACCTGGGGACGAAAGCGGTGACCACGCTCTGGCGCGGCGTGAGGGAGAACAAGGCCTGGGATTCGCAGGTGTGCTTGCACGAGGTAGGTTTGGCGACAGCGCTCCAAGCCATGAAATCTTTCTGAACAATCTCTCTAGCTTTTCTTTATGCGTTATGCTACGCAGCGCTCATATGGTCTGATGAAAGCTCTTCTGATTCTGGGTTCAGAAATTGGTTATTCGCTAAGTCCCCCGTAATTGTGTGTTTAGTAATTGTTGGTTCGGGGTTTGTTCAACCCTTGGGGGTTTGTCCAAAATTAATTACAGAACCTTTGGTTCAACCCTTAGTGGTTCAATCCATGGCCTTGCTAGTTTCCGAGCGACCGGACGGAGCCCCACTAGCGGTCGATCTCAGACAATCCCGCTTTTTTCCTTTTTTGGCAGCGATGGTGGCGCGCGCTTTCTCTTTTCGACATTCCCGCGCGAGGCCGCCGATGCCACCCGCTTTCCCGGTCCAAGACCTAGTAGCTATGAACAGTTGAATTTCCCTTTTATAGTATTTTTTAAAAAAAGTTATTGCAGATGGGAAAAACAATTTAGAAAAAAATCGGAGGAGAAATATTTCAGAAACATTTTCGCAAAAAGATTAAAAAAATCAAAAAAAGTTTTAAAGAGATGGAGGAGAACGATATTTCAGAAAAGTTTTCGCAAAAAATTTCAGCAAAAGTTTTCAAAAAGTCGAGGAGAAAGATTTTTAGAAAAGTTTGCACAAAAGTTTGCATAATTTTTTTCAAAAAATGGAGAAAGATTTTCAGAAAAGTTTGCAGAAAACTTTTTTTAAAAAAAAAGAAAAATGATTCACCTGCCACCACCGTCGGGGGGCAGCCGCCAACGAGCGGAGATTTTCCGCCGTGTCCCTTCCAGCGGAGCCGGGCGCCGCCGCCTCGGGCCCTCACAGAGGGGGCGGATCTCCGCCGCCGCACCGCTGCCTCGCGTCCTCCCGGCGAGGGCGGAGCGTCGTCGCGGCTGCTGCATCCCCCGGCCAGGCGAAGCCGCCTCGCATCCTCTCGGCAGTGGCGGAGCACTGCCGCGACCGCCGCGTCCCAGGCCGGCCACCGCCGCCGCGAATCCACCTGACGGGCGCGCCGAGCTCGGCCACCGCTGCCTCACCCCCTCCATCAATCCATGGGAAACTGTGTGCGGGCGGAGGAATGGATCTGGATAGTTCGGCGGTGGAATGGAAGAGCTGGCAGTGGGCCCTACCACGTGGGTGGGGGAGGCGGAGATCGACCGGACGGAACACTCGGGACGGTCAACGGTAAAGTTAGCATTCCGGTTTGTTCAACCCTTAGTGGTTTGTCCAAAATTAATTACAAAACCCTTGGCCGCTTAAGAAAAACAATCAAGAAAATAATAACTCTCTGTCATTTGAGATAACACTTGTAAAATGATGATTATGTTATATTTATAAAGAAATTGTCAAATTATAGTATTTTAGTTTTGTTTCAGCCCATGGGGCACCCGAGCCTTAGCATCCAATTTTTATGCACCCTCATATTGCTATGGAATAATTGCCCTTCAACTTATTTGAATATTGCCTGAGACTAAATATACATTAGCAACAAACAGTTCCCTACAATCAATCACTTACTAGACTCTAATCAGTGGAATAAAATACAAGATGCCAGTATATACGTAGCAGAATCATACTACATCTTTGTGAATATCCGTTACCAATAGGTGCTTCTGATCTGATCGTTCGTTCCAGCCAAAGCACGTAGCTCCTTCAGAAAAGCAGGGGACTGTGGTGGTGCTTCACTGCTTCCGATGTGCAGAGTGGTCTGAAATTTTTATGTGAAGTGGACTATTCTTAATTGCTCTTCTCAATCCATACACGGCAGGCACATGCATATCTATGTAATGGAACTGCCTACCACTACTCATAGTTCAGTGATGGCAATGAGAGCCCCATCCGAAGGATATGAGTGTGGAATGTATATGATTTCGGCATCAGGATTAAGCAACTCCCATCTGAAAGAAAAACAAGTCCAACCAAAATAATAAAGCAGATGAGGAACAACTGACTACTTTAAATAAATACTCCGTGTGTACACGAATTGCAGACAAGTTAACGGGAGTTTACTTGTAGCCAACGGATAGATGATGCAGCAGGATACTGAGCTGCAGCCTTGCTAGCATGTTCCCCGCGCACATCCTGTTTCCCCCTCCGAACACCTGGTATGTGCCTGGCTTTGCCGGTTTCTAAACAATGGGCAGAGTTGAAGCATCATGGTTCATTTCACACATGACTCAAAATTCAGTGTCAGTAACTAGCTACCTCTGTATCTTTACATGTCTTTGTACAAGTAAAGGAGACGCTGAACTTACTTCCCATCTGTCAGGGTTGAATCTTAGTGGATCGTCGTAGTAATTGGGGTCCGTATGCAGTGACCGCAGCCAGACCACAACCCTCCACCCTTGTGGTATGGTATAACCTGCGTACTCGACATCTCTGAGTGCTACACGATGAACCATGGCAGCAATGTTGGCTACTCGAAGTGTTTCTTCGACTACCTGAGACAGCAAGATCAACGCCGATCCTTCTGATCATGACACTCCACTAAGTAAAATGAATGAGGGTCCAAATTTTTAGTGATAGATATGTGTGCAGGCGTGCAGCATTGGAATAGGAAGTGGTGTCGCTAGTCATTAGTACCTTGGCAGTGTATTTCATCTTTGAGATGTCGTCAGGGGTGATGAACTCCCCGTTATTGTCTCTGCTGATTGCTGCATTCTCCTCCTAAAATACAGTAGATCTACCTTAGAGATCACATGGAGCTCTGACTAATGAAGAGCTGAAGACAAAGGGGGCGAGCAGAGGGCTTACTCTGAGCTTGGCCAGCGCATGTGGCGTTTTGGCGAGGAGGTAGACAGCCACATGAGAGCAGAGGCGGTGGACTGGTAGCCCGCCAGCACCAGCGACACGATGTTGTCCACAACCTCGTCGTCGCTGAGCAGCCTCCCTCTCTCGTCCTCCGTGCGCATCAGCGCGCCCATCAGGTCCTCCTCGCCACCGTCTGCCGCGTCCTTCCTCCTCCGCAGCTCATCCCTGAACACCGCGCTCAGCTTACGCCGGCACTGCAGCAAGGCACACCGTTCCGTGTCAGACTTCAGAAACCAAGTACGCTTATGGCTAGTAGTGGCTGACAGATCATGGATCGGTTTCGATTAAAGAGACTCCAGGAGTACCCGGAGAGCTCGACGGAATGCAGTTCCTGGCAGGTCGAGCGGGAACGCCCTGAGGCCGCCCAGCAAGCCGGCGAACCACGCGTCCATCTCCTCTGTCAGCGGCGACGGCTCCATGCCCACGAACATCTTGCAGATGTTCTCGAACATGACCTGCACAGACGCACAGTGACAGCTGATCACTGAATTAGGCGATGTAGCGAGAAAACTGGAACATAATTCCTAAGAGCGGGCGGGCCAGATTTCGCTCACTTTCTTGGTCTCGACGGCGGCGGCGATTGTGCCCTTGCGAGCCCACGCCCGGAGCGCCGCGGCCACGCGCGGCTGGACGGCGCGCGCGATGCTCCGCAGCGAGCTGGGCCGGTTCACGGCCTCGACGACGCAGGCGCGGAGCCTGGCGTGGCGTGCGCCGTCGGCGTTGAGGATGGACGAGGCGCCGACGAGATCCGGCGCGGGCCAGCACACGCCGAAGCTGCCGGGGGACTGCAGCACGAGCTTGTTGGCGGCGGGCGAGCAGACGAGGACGGCGGGGGAGCCGAACAGGTGCGTCCGGTACAGCCCCCCCGTGGCGTCGCCGTACCGGCTCCTCTTGTCGTGGACGAAGCCGTCGGGGCGGCGCGCGCGGCTGAAGTAGCGCTTGAGGGCGGGGTTCTCGCCGACGAAGGGCAGGCCCATGTGGCCTGGCGGGAGCCTCGCGCGGGGGCGCCCGTGGCGCCACCGCTTGAGCGCGAACGCGGCGCGGTGGAAGGCGTCGTTGCCGTGGCAGATGGCGAGCGCGAGAAGCGGGGGGAGCAGGGCGGCGGCCAGCCACCAGCATCCCCACGGCCACGCCGCCTGCTGATCAGGGACGGACACAATCACCTCCATCGATGGAGATCGGTGGTGATCACTTTGCTGTGTATGTGAATGAAGTGATCACGATAGCTCTCACTAGTCAGTACTCAGTACTACTTGTAGTACCAACTGCCAAGGATGGAGCAGTGAGCTCCTTGTGTTGCTGGAGGCCAGAGTGCTAGATTTGATCATGGTCGTCATCTTTGTTATTTCTTAAAAAAAATGTACCGCATGGACATAATCTATCTTAACCTCAGTGTGAGTCAATCATAGCAACCAAGTACCTTTTGGTTGGTAGGTGACTAACAAAGATTCTTGCTTTCTTTGTCGTTTGCTTTTGCTACGTTTGCACGAATACAGTGGAGGGATTACTCAATAGTAGCTCCATCTCCACTCCATTGCCTTTCTTTAAATGTTTCATTTGGAGAAATGATATGTCCACTACTGTTCCTTCACAAGTTTTGGGGACTTATTGAAGCATTTTTTTTAATGATTCTGTCATGTCTCATAATGTCATATATGCTCATATGTATCATTCAGGTTCATGTAGTGAGGTTTATCACTTATCACAAATGTATTAGTTTCATCTATACTATAAAGCACGACGAAATTTTCGTTTCGTCCGTCGTCTTTCGTTTCTTCCGTCGTCATCTATATCCACACCATCGGATTCTATGATGATCCAACGCTCTAAATTAATTTAAAGAGTCCATATTGACTACATCTCACCTTTAAGCCTACACCGTCGGATTTTATGATGATCGAACGATCTAGATTAATCTAAAAAGTCCATATAGATTACACATCTTAATTAGTATTTTTTTTCCTAAAACACGTGCCGCAACTTCTGCTAGTTTAAAATAATATATAAAAACATATGGAGTTCAAGTCAAAGTAACCTTAATATCAACTAATGTTATTGTTGCGCATCCTTTCTGTATTTATATATGTGATTTATATAATCATTTTTGGCATATCCTTGTTTCTATAAAACCCTATATGTATTGGCGTATTAGTGCAACATAGTGGCGAATCAGAGCAAACTCTCGCTGTGGCTCTAGCTTCGCCCTCAGATATATCAATGTCACTTTCAGATTTGTTTCTAAAAAATCACTTTCAGATTAGCTTCAGTTTTCCTTGAAATCTTTTATACACAGTGATATTTAAAACGCCCACCACTTTCTGAGGTTCAGAACATGCACAACTAGTAACGCAGCCATGCAGGCTACAAGTCTTGAGCAACAACACAAGAACAAAGAGAGAACGAAATGGAATCCTCAGACTCAGAGGCATTCTATGGTCCTCTTTCGCCACTTTCACATGCCACAGGATCATGTTTTAATTTAGCTCGTTTTTCAGATGTTAATCTGCCAGTTTACAGTTTGTTCCAACTTTCAGCATTAGGTGATCCCTTAACATCTTACATACATGTTTTCATATTCGCATGGGCATGGCTTAGCTAAGGCATTCACAAACACACTTTTGTATCTGCAGCACTTACAGAAATTTGTCCAAGTCATGTTCAGAATATTGCAGGGCAGAAACTTACTGCCAAGTTAGCCAGCTGCCAGTGCCAAGCTCAATTCTACCAGCTGTGCAACTGAACATGTTGTTGATCGGGGGCCAAACCGCATGTCTATGTTTATGCCAAACTGCAATGGCCCCAGCGCCTTGCAATTGTTCTGTTCTGTAACGTGGACCTGTGGCCTTGACAGTGTCCAGCGGCCGTCGGGCGGGGAGAACGCCGGAACAGTGGCGATAGGTGACCATGATCGCAAATTCGCAAGCAATAGCATGTATGGAACGCCGCACTACAGGGCGGAGAACATCAGCAGCCATCTTATGCGTAGCTTTGAAAGGGAGGAGACTGTCCAATCTCTTCACGACTTCAACTCTGCAGAGAGTGCAGGACCGAATGGCAAGCACGACCTCCGTCGATCGGCCATGAACGAGCACGCTCAGAGCATCCAACTCCCACATCGCGCCGCGCAACTGCCGCTGCCGCCGCCGCCGCCGCCGGACTCGACGCGCGCCGCCTCGACGCTGCCGCGCGGTCTCTTGCGGCGCGCGGCGATCCCTCCGGCGGGTCGTCGGGGATGGGCTCGGCGCCCATCACGACAACGCCGCACGCCGCTCGCCGGGAGTCAAGCGTGGCACCTACCTGAGGCCTCCAACATTGCGTGCGAGGCGATTCCGAGCACGGAGCGGCCGGAACGCGGCGGCGCTCCGGTGGCATGGCGACCCCGGGGGTGGACGGTAAATGAAATACCGTCCACCCCCTGGGTGCTTCATATCCGTTGGATCTCGATCGAACGGTCTATATTAGCATCCTGGATAATAGAGAGGCAGCCTTTTGCCCTTTTCCCCTTCCCTGACCCTGGTCCCACCACACCGTCTGCCTCACCCAAGCAAAGCCTCCTCGGCGGCGCACGCGAGATGGTTGTTCTCTGCCTCTGCTCCGCGTGAACCCGGCGGCGCCCGCCTTCTCGTCGTCGTCGTCGTCGCCGGACAAGGACGAGGTGATGGAGTTCCTGTACGAGTGCGCCGCCTCCGCGGCCGTCGCCGACGTGCCTGCCGCGCTCGCCGGCCTACAGGCCCGTGCCTCCTTCAGCTGATCCCGTCGGCGACGGCATCAATGGCGATTCCACTGTTCCAGGCCATGGCGCGGTGGCGTCGCCATGCTATCTGGTTTCGATTGCCTAATTGCGATCGCGAGACGTGGATCGTATGGCTGTAAGCTACCTAGAGCCTGAATGGTAAATGAAATGCCGTCCGGGGTGGCTCGGACTCCCGAGGCGGCGAGGAGCCGAAGCCGAGGACGAAGCACTACCTGAGGTAACGCCGGCAGCCTGGCTCCGGGAATCGCGGCCTTTCTCAGGGCTCAGGCGGCTTGGAGGAACAACTCTGCTTTACGAGCGGCGAGGCCGTCAGGCAGGACGCCTGAATATATATGTACTGTTGGACAAACTGGAACAACAAACAGGATTGCAAGGCTGCAACGCTCCGGCTGAATTCGTGCTGCAACGCTCCGGCACCACGGACAAACCGGCTGAATTTGTCAGGAACTGCTGATTTGCTGACAAATCGGGAGCACTGGTTTGGATTTTTTTTATTGTTGAGGATCTGAATACAGATATTCACTATCCAAACTGCAGAAACCGATCTGTCATCGCCTAAGTATCCTACAAATATATTTACAGGTTCGGCAACACACTTGCGGTATTGCCTCGCGCTATCAGCTGTTCCACACACACACAGCAATAATGGCATCAGTAACACTGCTATTTGCATCACGAAACTTTGCACAGCAGATAACTATGGGCTGGTCGTCGACCTGTCCGTCGATCAGGCGGCGCTGCAGTTCACGTCCTCCGGCTCGGCGACGTTGTAGTACAGCGTGGACGTCCGGTCGTCGAACTTGGAGACGACGTGGTGCGGCGTCAGGCCGCAGTAGCACTTCCGCAGGCGTTGAGGATGGACGAGGCGCCGACGAGATCCGGCGCGGGCCAGCACACGCCGAAGCTGCCGGGGGACTGCAGCACGAGCTTGTTGGCGGCGGGCGAGCAGACGAGGACGGCGGGGGAGCCGAAAAGGTGCGTCCGGTACAGCCCCCCGTGGCGTCGCCGTACCGGCTCCTCTTGTCGTGGACGAAGCCGTCGGGGCGGCGCGCGCGGCTGAAGTAGCGCTTGAGGGCGGGGTTCTCGCCGACGAATGGCAGGCCCATGTGGCCCGGCGGGAGCCTCGCGCGGGCGAGGCCGTGGCGCCACCGCTTGAGCGCGAACGCGGCGCGGTGGAAGGCGTCGGTGCCGTGGAAGATGGCCAGCGCGAGAAGCGGCGGGAGCAAGGCGACGGCCAGCCACCAGCATCCCCACCGCCATGCCGCCTGCTGATCAGGGACAGACACAATCGCCTCCATCGATGGAGATCGGTGGTGATCACTTTGCTGTGAATGAAGTGATCACCATAGCTCTCACTAGTCACTAGTCAGTACTACTTGTAGTACCAACTACCAAGGATGGAGCAGTGAGCTCCTTGTATCGCTGAAGGCCAGAGTGCTAGATTTGATCATGGTAGTCATCTTTGTTTTTTCTTAAAAAAAATGTACCGCATGGACATAATCTATCTTAACCTTAGTGTGAGCCAATGCTCTTATCCTCAAACTAAACTACACAAGGGTGTGATTTTTTCATCATAGCAATCAAGTACCTTTTGGTTGGTGGTGACTAACAAAGATTCTTTCTTTCTTTGTCGTTTGCACGAATACATGGGGTTACTCAATAGTATTCTACAAAGAATAAACCAAAACATGGCTGTGGCTAAAAAACAGATAAACAAGACTGGCTGAGTAGCTCCACCTCCACTCCACTGCTTTTCCTTTAAATGTTTCATTTGGATAAATGATATGCCCACTACTGTTCCTTCACAAGTTTTGGGGACTCATTGAAGCATTTTTTTTAATGATCTGCCATGTCTCATTTGGGTTCATGTAGTAAGGTTTATCACTTACCACAAATGTATTAGTTTCATTTAAAATAATATATAAAAACATATGGAGTTAAGGTCAAAGTAACCTCAATATCAACTAATGTTATTGTTACACATCCTTTCTGTATTTATTTATGTAAATTATTTAATCATTTTTGGCATATCCTTGTTTCTATAAAACCCTATATGTGTTGGCGTATTAGTGCAACACAGTGGCGAGTCAGAGCACACTCTCGCTGTGGCTCTATCGTTCGCCCTCAGGTATATCAATGTCACTTTCAGATTTGTTTTAAAAAAAGACACTTTCATATTAGCTTCAGTTTTCCTTGAAATCTTTCTGAGGATCAGCACATGCGCAACTAGTAATGCAGGCTAAAAGTCTTGAGCAACAGCACAAGAACAAAAAGAGAGAGGAACCAAATGGAATCCTCAGACTCAGAAGCATGCTTCACATGCCTCAGGATTATGTTTTAATTTAGAGGTTCTCGGTGAACTCATTTTTGAGATGTTATCTGCCAGTTTACAGTTTGTTCCAACTCAGCATTAGGTGATCCTAACATTTTCACATACATGTTTTCATATCCGCATGGGCATGGCTTAGCTAAGGCATTCACAAACACACTTCTGTATCTGTAGCACTTACAGAAATTTGTCCAAGTCATGTGCAGAATATTGCAGGGCAGAAACTTACTGCCAGGTTAGCCAGCTGCCAAGCTCAATTCTACCAGCTGTGCAACTGAACATGTTGTTGATCGGGGGCCAAACCGCATCTCTCTCTTATGCCAAACCTGCAATGGCCCCAGCGCCTTGCAATTGTTCTGTTCTGTAATACTGTAACGTGAACCTGTGGCCTTGACAGTACCCAGCGGCAGTCGGGCGGGGAGAACGCCGGAACGGTGGCGATAGGCGACCATGATCGCAAGCAATAGCATGTATGGCACGCCGCACTACAGGGCGGAGAACATCAGCAGCCATCTTATGCGTAGCCTTGAAAGGGAGGAGGCTGTCCAATCTCTTCACGACTTCAACCCTGCAGGAGTGCAGGACGGAATGGCAAGCACGACCTCCGTCGATCGGCCATGAATCAGCACGCTCAGAGCATCCAACTCTCAGACGCGCGCCGCGCGGCTGCCGCCGCCGCCGGACTCGATGCGCGCCGCCTCGACACAGCCGCGCGGTCTCTTGCGGCGCGCTGCGATCCCTCCGGCGGGATCGTCGGGGATGGGCTCAGCGCCTCGGGCTCGCCGGGAGTCCTGCGTACCACCTACCGGAAGCCTCCAACATTGCGTGAGAGGCGGTTCTACGCACGGAGCGGCCGGAACGCGGCGGCGCTCCGGTGGCATGGCGGCTCGGGGGGTGGACGGTAAATGAAATACCGTCCACCCCCTGGGTAGTTCAGAGCCGTCGGATCACGATCGTACGGTCGGTATTAGCGTCCTGGATAATAGAGAGCAGCCTTTTCCCCCTCCCTGGTCCCACCACACCACCGTCTGCCCGTCACCCACACCCAAAGCAAGCGGAAGCAGAACCTTCTCGGCGGGACGCGCGAGACAGTGGTTGCTCCGCCTCTGCTCCGCATGAATCCGGTAGCGTCCGCCGCCTCGTCGTCGTCGCCGGACGAAGACGAGGAGATGGAGTTCCTGTACGAGTGCGCCGCCTCCGCGGCCGTCGCCGACGTGCCTGCCGCGCTCCCCGGCCTAAAGCCCCGCGCCTCCTTCAGCTGATCCCATCTGCGATGGCATCAATGGCAGTTCCACTGTTCCAGCCTGGTTTGCCTAATTGACGGGGCGGCGTCGTATGGCTCTGTAACGTCGACTTGTGGTCTTGACAAGACAGGATCCACCGGCCGTCAGGCGGGGCGCACGGTGGCGATTGGTGACCATGATCGCGAACTCGCAAGCAACATCATGTCCGGAACGCCGCACTAGAGGGTAGAGAACATCAGCTGCCATCTATGCGTAACCTTGAAAGGGAGGAGGCTGTCCAATCTCTTCACGACTTCAACTGCAGAAGTTCAGGAACGGAATGGCAAGCACGACCTCCGTCGACCGGCCGTCAATGAGCACTCTCAGAGCATCCTAACTCCCAGACGCGCGCCGCGCGGCTGCAACCACCTCCGCCGGACTCGACGCGCGCCGCCTCGACACGGCCGCGCGGTCCTCTTACGGCGCGCCGCGATCACTCCGGCGGGTCGTCGGGGATGGGGATGGGCTCGGCGCCTCGGCCCGCCGCTCGTCGGGAGTCAATCTTGGCACCTACCGGAGGCCTCCAACATGGTGCGCGAGGCGGTTCTACGCATGGAGCAGCCGGGACGCGGCGGCGCTGCGGTGGCATGGCGACCCCGGGGGTGGACGGTAAATGAAATACCGTCCACCCCCTGGGTGCTTCATAGCCAGTGGATCTCGATCGTACGGATGATATTAACGTCCGGGATAATAGAGAGCCAGCCTTTTGCCCTGTTCCCCCTCCCTGTCCCTGGTCCCACCGGTCTGCCTCACCCAAGCAAAGCCGCCTCCTCGTCGGCGCACGCGAGATGGTGGTGCTCTGCCTCTGGTCCGCGTGAATCCGGCGGCGCCCGCCGCCTCGCCGTCGTCGCCGCCGGACAAGGACGAGGAGATGGAGTTCATGTACGAGTGCGCCGCCTCCGCGTCCGTCGCCGACGTACCTGCCGCGCTCGCCGGCCTACAGGGCCGCGCGATGGCATCAGTGGCGATTCCACGTTCCAGGCCATGGCGCGCCGGCGTCGCCATGCTATCTTGTTTCGCTTGCCTAGTTGTGACCGCGAGACGCGGATCGTATGTCTCTCAACTACCCAGAGCCTCACTTCCGTCGTCCGGGCCTCCGGGGTGGACGGTAATTGAAACCCCTGGCTCGGACTCCCCAGGCGGCGAGGAGCCGAATCCGAGAGGAAGCACTACCTGAGGCAACGCCGGCGGCCGGGCACCGGGAATCGTAGCCTCTTCCCTTTGCGCCCCCCCCCCCCCCCCCCCCCCCCCCCCCCCCCCCGCCGGCAAGAGCGACGTGGACATGCCCGTGCGCTCCGGCGATGGAGATGGACGAGCTGGCGCACGCGACCGCGTAGCTCGGATAGGCTGGAAAAACTGAAGGTTCTCAGGCAGGACGTCGCCACTGACAGGTTTCTGAACATGTAGGAGTGTAGGACTCGTGTTCTTACTTGCACAAACTGGATCATGCATGATTCGCATTGGCTCCGGCTGAATTCGTGCTGTGAACTGCTGATTTGCTGACACATCGGGAGCACTGGTTTGGATTTTTTTATTGTTGAGGATACGAGTACAGATATTCACTATCCAAACTGCAGAAACCGATCTGTCATCGCCTAAGTATCCTAGAAATATATTTACAAGGCTCGGCAACACTACTTGCGGGTATTGCCTCGCGCTATCAGCTGTTCCACACACGCACTCAGCAACAATGACATCAGTAACACTGCTATTGCATCACGAAACTTTGCACAGCAGATAACTATGGGCTGGTCGTCGACCTGTCCGTCGATCAGGCGGCGCTGCAGTTCACGTCCTCCGGCTCGGCGACGTTGTAGTACAGCGTGGACGTCCGGTCGTCGAACTTGGAGACGACGTGGTGCGGCGTCAGGCCGCAGTAGCACTTCCGCAGGCGCTGGATGCAGATGTCCATGATCTTCTGGAACATGTGGTCTTCCTGGATGAAGGGCTGCTTCACGAACTCCTCCAGTGGCATCCACTGAAAGAAACCGTTTCATAATGTCAGGGAAAAAATGTTTTGCAGATTTCACTGACCCAATTTGATGATCTAAACATCGTGTTTTTGGAAATGAGATGTTTAAATTGGCGGGTTCTTTTCAAAGATGATGCACCTTTGCTGCCTGAATCTCTGTCTCGTCAATCTTGATCTGACTTGATACCGGCCTCAGCATGCAGATGAAGAACAGGTCTGACTTCTGAAACGCGACGTTGTGGGCAGTGCCTGATAACAGATATGGGACAAAATTCAGACTCCAGTTTTGCGATACTAAAATATACAGTTATCGGGATAATCGCTGTAGCAAAGAAGGTACAGTAAGTAACTAACTACCTGAAAGCAACAACATCAACGAACTCGGTGTCGACCTGCACAGCGCATCGCAATCACAACACTTGTAAGAATCGATCCCTACGAGGAAGATGGATTGGAACGAAATGGTGGATTCTAGAGAGTTCCATTTCTTACCCCAGTTTCCTCCTTCACCTCTCTGCTAGCTCCCGTATAGATTTCCTCCGACTGCGACCAAACAAAGTTTCAGTAACAGCGACAGATATCATGTTTAGTTTACAATGAGAACGACCTTGAGAATGCATTCTTACCGCAAGAATGAAACCAGTGGGGAGTTTCCACACGCCATCCAGCGACGAACCGCGGTATTTCTCTTGCACAACTAGGACCTGTTGAGGTTGTTCACGAGAAATGCCATCAGAATTCAGAACACAGAGGTTTTCCCATCGAACCAGAAGCACGGTATACAAGTGATTTACCTCCATTTGATCATTGATCACAAAGCCCCCAACTCCAACCTGATGAGAAGCATTTGCTGGGAGCAGGTTTGGCTCGTCAGGGATCCAGTATGTCATCATCAAGTACGATTCCTCAGCGTGGTGGTACTTGAAACCCTCCTGCAGACAGAGTTTCAGAAAGATCATGAGTAAATTCTGAATTTTGTTCTTTAAATAAAATCTGGATTTTATTGGTAGCGAAACATGGCATGACTGAGAATGTGAAGGCTGTTTTGTACTACCTTTACTGCCAAGGGGACGAACTCGGCACGATCCACTGGTAGTTTCAACCACACCCCTTTCTTCCCCTGCAGCATCAGAATCGTAAGCGAATTAGCATAGCGACAGCGCCCTGATATGCATACACGCACCGAACTGAACATCTGAAAGTTTCTGAATTGGATGGACCAGACAGAAATGGGGGGGATTTGGCCGTACCACGGACTTCCAGTAGGAGAGCGACGCCGCGAGGGAGCGCGCGAAGGCGTCCTTGTCGGCCGGCAGCCTATCGGCGTCGACGACGACACCGCCGTACTGGTCGTCGGTGGCCTCCAGCACGAAGTTGTGCTCCAGCGCCGCCCACCAGTGCTGCTGCTGCTGCTGGTGTTGGCCGGCGCCGCCCGTCGTCTCCGGCCAGTTGGCGACGCCCAGCAGGTCGGCCGGGTCGGCCCTGAACAGCTTCTTCCGCGCCGCCGACCGCACTCCGCTCAGCATCCGGCTGATGGAGTGCGAGTAGGACGCGCTCACCCTGCAGTCTGGACGTCCGAAACCGAACGTCGTCAGATTGGTGAAACGAGTGCGCAGAGAGCCAGAGTGCATAGAGCAATCCGGGACACATCATAGCTGGTGATGAGATGATGCGCGTACCTCTGGAGGAGGAGCAGGAACCGCTGAGGAAGCTCGCCGCGCTCCCGGCGCGGCGGCGCCCGCCCGCCGCCGGGCAGAGACTGGCAGCAGCCGCGGCGGTGTCGAGCAAGCTGCTCTCCATCTTCAGCTGGACGCTCCAATCAAAGAGAGAGCTCGAGATACCAAACTGCCGGGAACAGAGATGCAGCTGAGATGCAACCGTCGTGCGTGCGTGTTGCTCGCCTATTGGGCAGTGAACCTGAACTGAACTACGGAGTACCTGCTTGCTCGCTCAGATACCGTCGGGGGTGTGCGACGCGCGAATGGCTGAGCCGCTGAGCTCCACACGCCGCTACCGGGCGCTTATAAAAATATCGCCCGCGACGACGGGTCCACGTCGGTCTCACGAGGGGCCCCGGCCCGGGGCCGGACACGCCGTATGCGTGGGGATTGTCGCGTTCCGGAGCCGGCAAGGACGCTCCCCCGGCGCAGCGCTCCGGCTCAGATTACTAGAAATTCCGCCCGAGATACCATGCACACGACACCGATCCACTCGAGCTCCCGCGGATTAACAACGGCCAGTAGCTCGGGCATGGCGTCAGCTAATCAACCCACCAGTATGTATACGAACAAAACGAGCGCCGGCAATACGATAACTTGACAGCGTGCGGGAGTGCGCCGTCGTCACTGCTAACGATGTGTGTTAGTGTAGTGTTTTATCCCGATCTCGATTACGGGGGACCGTGTGCATGATCCAAAAGGCATGTGGCTACCTAGAAATGCTGTCTGGCTGGACGGGCGACAGGGACCGGCGAGGCTGGGGATCACCGGTTAATTAGGTCGCTGCTCTCCGGACTCCGGCGCCGCTCTTGCTTGGATTATGGATTTGGTTTAGTGCAGTGGGGGCGCCCGGTTAGGTCGAGGTGGTACGTCTGCTCCTGCTTTCCGCCTGCAGCGTGATTGTGCTCCGCGTCAGAGAGCGATAAGCGCACCAATTGATTGATTGGCTGCCTGATCTGAAATCCCCAACTGAGCTTTCTGCTTTTCTCACGTCGACCGACACCACCGATGACGATGCATTATCTTCATGCTCACCGTGTATCCCTCGTGGGTCACGCAGGATGATAGGGGCGTGTAGTAAGCAGTTACGGTAGCGATACGTACGTGCAAGATATTTACAAAGGCTTTCCTAGAGCGGCCGGAGCACCGACCGGCCTTCCGGAAGCAAAAGCGAAGCGATCAAGCGAGGCTCTGGACCTCTGGTCTGTTGTGTTTCGCAGGATGGGGCGCACGTGACTGACGGAGGCGTGCCGGTGCCGCGGACAGGGCACGACGGCGCGGGAGGATTCGTGTGTGGTTTGGGGTTTTTTTGTTCCGTGCGAAATTGCGGCCGGATTACGTGGAAGCAGATGGTGCCGGCGCGAGGCGAGGGGCCTGCGGGCCACGCGAAAGGTACGGCGCCCGGCGGGTCTAGAAGGCGACGGCGCGCGCCAACGCGGCAACACGTGGGAAATGCCCGGGCCGCTCCGGGAACGGAGGAGCTGCCTCCGTTAAACGCGTCAGCACTATGGGCGTCCGACACGCCGGCGACGTGTTCGAAAGCCGGTGCCGAGAGCCACAGACGTCGGCTTCCACCAGATGACTAGCATGCTGCATGCTCCGCAGTCCGCACCGCACATGCTCCGCGAGCTTTCGCGACGCTGTTGGCGATATAGCACTCCAATATTCCATACTGTATTTCCATTGGTCATCACATGGAGATGGAGGCAACCCGATCGACGGTATCGACAGAAAAAGAAAGTCGCAAACTGAATTCAGTTCAAACTAAATTCGGAATTATTTTTTTACAGGCAGACGAACATGCATGAAGGGGATTGATCGTTGGATTTTTATATATTTATTTATTTGCCCAGTGTTCATATAACAAAACAATTGGATACTAGACAAAGCCCATGCGTGCTTTTTGGGCAAGAAGGCCCAATTAGTTGAGCCCGCGATGTGGATTGTTTCCTAGGCCTTAGATTTTTGAGAAATAGCTTCTGGGCCAGCGATTTTTGTCTCACGCACCTTTGCAGTCTTGTACAATGTTGGGCCAGGAAAGTTCCTCTTGCAGGCTGCTGCCTAGCCTTGCACAATTGGGCCAACACGTTTTAATACCAGGCTTGCTAATTGGGCTTCTAGTTACTTTTACCCAACAACGTTTATCAGCCTTGCAAGGAGCCCAGCGGATTTGAGAAACGCAGGTCAGTTGAATATCTTTTCTTGTTTTGAGAAAGGAACGGTGGAAAGTAAGTGGGGAGTTTCATTGCACTCAGAACTAGGTAACTATTTGGCTCAGTGGTAGCGCTCGCAGTGGCGAGGCTGCCCGCCACGGTTCGATCTCCAGGATTGAACCCTGGTTGTCGCACGGGGGATTAACCCCAGTAAAGTCTAAGAAGCCTCTCACGCGTGGAGCCACAAAAGGATTGCGACGTGCTCCTCGTCTATGGAGCCATGAAGTTTCGGTGATCTCCAAAAGGACGCGGTCTTCATTTTTGAGTGTAGTTGTAGCCTGTTTGTATGCGTAGGGTGTGAGTGTGGTGTGCGTGTGTAGTGTAGAGCGTGCGTGCGTGTATGAACAGATACTACACCTGTACCCAGATGAGAGGCGTAAAAAAAAGAACTAGGTAACTATTTCAAACTCCTCTCAGATATGATAAAACTCATCTCATAAATGACCTTGCTAAGTTAGCATTTTTGCTGACATGGCATAATAGTAATTAATGTCCATGAAACCTCCATGAAACTCCCATTGAGGCTGGCCCAGTATCCCTTTCTAAAGTCGACGACAAACCCTGCAAGTCGAGGTCCGGAAATCCAGAGCATTTTGATTTAGGGGGTGTTTAAATTTGTAAAATATGCAAAACTTTAATTAGAAAACGTGTTTCCTCTCTCGAGCACGCTTCTCAATACATACACTTTTTTGTAAACTTTGTAAAATTTGGAGGAACTAAACAGCTCCTTATTTCGAACCTTGCAGACGGAGCTAGCCGTGCCGAAAACGACCAGGAAGTCGACGGCAACGTCGTCAACCGTGTAACGCCTGCGAGCGGCATGTCAACTCTTGATCGTTTATCAACGCAAGCACCCGAAGTTTTGTGTTGTGTTGTCCAATAGATCGCTTCTGACCTTTCAGTAATTTTATTTCAAAAAAAAAAACTTTCAGTGATTCAGTCTGCTTACGAACTTGACAAGTCTGGCCTTCCATCGAGCTGCATGTCAACCCATGGCCAATCATCTACAAGCAGCTAGCAAGTTTTCTTTTATTTTTCTGTTGTGTTGAGTTCAACGGACGGGGTGACCAAGCTGGCCTGGTTTCTACTTTTCTAGTGTTGGTGAATTGCCAAGTCTGGCCGGCCATTGCGAGCTGGCGGCAGCTGCCGGAGGAAGAAAGCAACAAGGCGGCCCATGCAGCCATGCTCCTCGCAAGTCGTCATCATGCCGTGCGCCCGTGCCTGAGCGGTCGCTTGCTGCCACGAACGGGTCGGCCACGACGGTCCGTCTACGCCGCGGCTCTTTTTGATCAGCCTGCGGCGTGACCTGACCCGCGTGAGATACGGATACCGATATGCATGGAGGCATGGAGCTTCTCAACTGTTCTATCTGCTCGGAATGCAGGATGAAGATGCATCACAACCTATACATTTCAGAGCCTGGGAGGACATATGCAGGGATAAAGCACAAGGAGGCCTCGGAATAAAAAGAATTGATCTGGTAAATAAAGCCCTCTTGCTCAAAATGGCTTGGAGCATTGTCTCTCAGCAAGACCCTCTTCTTTCTGCTATCCTCAAAGCCAAATACTATCCAAACAACTCTTTTTGGACAGCACCCATGCACACTCCTAGATCTCTCTTTTGGGCCTCTATTCTCAAAATTAAGAATGATCTACATGACCATAGCTTCTACCAGATAGCCAATGGCAACACAAACATCTGGTCACATCCTTGGACCACTTCCTGGAAAGACATGCATGATAAATTTCAATTAAGTGCACCACGCGACCCCATTCCAAATGTAGTTTCTGATCTATGGATCCCACACACCAAACAATGGGACACACAAAAAATAGAACTGTTCTTTGGAGCAGAAAGTGTACACTGTTAGCTTAGCATAAACGTGATTAACAATAACTTAATCACAGGGTCTCTAGTCTAGATCTAGATCACGCCTAACTCACTGATTAATGCGGAATCTTAGATCTTAACACTTACCAGTATTTGCTCTGTTCATGCTTGAGTGTTGATGAAGTGGATGATGACGAACTTGACGTAGATATAGAAGAACGGACACCGAGCTTCCACGCCTTCCAGCACCTTAGTGATTGATAGGATTAGGGTTTACTAGAACCCTAAAGGCTAACTCGTGATTAACTCACGGATTAGGGAAACCAGGGGGTTTCCCCTTAGTTATATAGTGCTGTAGACGTGGGGCCGGGCCCTTAAATGGGCTGAGTTTGCCTTCCAATCAAAGGCAACTAACAGGGATTAGCCTAGGATTAGGCTTGGGCCCGAAGGCCCAAATAGACTGACCGAGGTCAAATCCAACATTCTCCCCCTTGACCGATGGTCAATAACTTATTCTTATAATATTCAACTTTATTGATCACGTGAAGGTGGATATACACAGATCAATAATCTCCCGCTTAATCGAACAGTCTTAATCTTAAAACTTACTTGTGTTCGTCTTATGTTCACACTCAATACAATAGCAAAACCCAGCGAATGAGTCATCGGCAGACATGACAGACATACCGGGACGTCATTAACCAAAGTCCACTATAGTACCTTGATAGAACACTTACTAACTTATTTGGGAGTTTATTAATTCGGCCTCATCCAGAATCATATATGAGGTTAATCATCAAATCCATACTAATCTCGCGAAAATAGGATAAGAGACGAAACCTTAAATTAGTCATGTTGCTAGCAATTCACTTAAAGCATTAAAATGACTTGATCCTGGGACCCTTCTTTCATAACAATATATTTGTCAATGTACTTGACACTGTCAACTATATGTCATTACTTGAAAGGAATACTGTAATCAAATACAGCGGCATTGATTTGAAAACAATGTTAATACATTAATAATACCGGAATATATCTTATATGCCTGCCTAAATCATGCCATACAAAATTAGCCTTAATTATGCTAATCTTGTTTTAGAGCTTTCTGCAGAATCGCTCAGATCCGTAAGAGTGACGGACGTAAACTTAATGTGCACAATTACATCCATACACTTTTACAAAACTTTATCTGAATAGTACTTAATTAAATAAGCATGTTATTTGGTGCATTAATCTTTTATACACCTTTTCCAGTGGACCTCCCCTGGACTAAGACTAATAAAATTTGTCAAGCATTCCGGCTTGTCATGCTAAGTCAATCACTTATAGATCTTAGCATATAGCTTCTAATTGAAGCATTAGGAACGTCTTCCCATTTAATTAGACTTAACCTTTATACTTATGATAAAATTTGCTACATTACGCAAAGAAAAACAGGCATATCTGTGTACGCATTCACATTTTATCTGAAATCACTTTAGAGCTACTCTTAACATTTGCCCTTTAGTGACAATCCTAATACTCACTTTGGTCCCATCTCAGTGTCATACTCCCCCAGAACTTAGGAGAGCTTCATTAAAATGCATCTTATGATATGACGAAAGCTTTTCCCCGTTGTTGGAATGCAAACTTAATAATGTTAGCTTTATGGAGAAAACATTCACCTTAGAGTATCAGGATAATAATTAATCCACCTTAGCTTTACAAATGAATCATGGTTGCCCATGATACACACAAAATTATTGTGAGCTATGAACTTAGCATCTTAGCTTCTTTTGGAATCACTTTCAAACCTGTAGACCCATCATAGCCTACTGCTTTGACTCCATTAGAAAATTGCTATGAAAAATAACTATACTTATGTTAAAGTTCACAGACTCCTTTATGACCTCTTTATTATAAACTTAAAATAATTGAGGCTCTCACTTTTGTGCCCAATACTTAACTTATCATAAAACATTACTTATCTCTGTTATGGTTAGACAACTAATGTATATCCTCAACAAAGTTAGATAGAGAGCGGAGGAGACACTTATGGCACAATATAAATATATATGAGAAAATCATATATGTATATATATCTTATCTTAAATCATCAATATAGAGAAAACTTATCCTATATCTCATTAAGATTTTTCTTCTCCCCCATTTCCTTGTTTCTTAGTGAGCTTCCATTGAATTCTGAATAACCAGAATATTTATTGTGTCGAACCATAAACTTATCTAGAGTAATTTACAATGGATGCTCTTTAACTTATTTATCTTTGGCACGACATTTACTATATCTTTCTTAGATACCACTGATGAACTTCCCTTGCTAATCTAGCCCACATCAGCGGTAGCTAGAAGATGAACTAGAGAAGCAAAGCTATGATTAAATGTTCATAAAACAGCGGTGGCCAGAATCATGAACATAAATCATACTTCAACCGTCTCAGATTCAAATTGAACTAATCCACAACAGCGGTGGCCAGAGAATGGATAGAACAACAGAACCGGTGAAAATTATCCCGTATTCAGCGGTGGCCAGAATAAAGAATAAATCACACCTGACTTATTTGAGGCAGTTGGTAATTGTGGAGTATGACTCCTATTACAATGGTATTATATCTCGCATTATAAACTTATTCTTAATTGAAGCAATGAGATGTAGCGAGTATTATAAAACTTATTCTTAATTTTGCCATTAAAACTTATGGACAATAAAATATTATGGAGAGAAAATTATAACTCTACTAGACGATAGCAATTCTTAACTAGTATTGTTAGCAGGAGCATCTCAAAACTGATGAGACATTCCATTCTCCCCTTCGAATTTGTGGTCTAAACGTGAGTGTGCCACATATTCGACAAGGTCTCATCACTTCTTAACTCATTTAACTTAAATAACAGTCAAAGACAATTGCGATGAAAAATAAGCACTTAAAAGAACTTGATGATGTATTATTACTTATTGAGAACACAAATATCCAGAATTTCTTAATCTAAAGTACATCATCGGCTGGAAATAAGTCTGAAACTAATGACCTAATGCTAATGTGAGGCTCCAGAGTCTTTGACTTTGATGAAGTCTTGTAGAATTTGCTCCCCTGAATATCCCTTCCTTTAAGGTCGATGAATACCTGAAGGAGGTTTAATATGTGTAGAAACACCTGAGTTATTCCACCAAAATGGGTGGGAACAAATAAACTTAATAAAACTTATGAGACAATTTAATTACCTCTCTTCTGAAGCCATGTAGCTAATCCGGGGCACCAACTTTGCATGTGTCCAGGTTCCTTACAAAAGTTGCATACGCCTAGGGCATAATTCTCAGGGAGGGACGCAGTGATTAAATGCGAAAGCATTGAACTCGAGGTATGAATCCCAAGCACTTCTAGCTTTTCAGCTATGTAGACCATGTTATTAACATGCGCCCTTAATGCACCTTGACCATTGTAACGTGAGGTCACTAATTTCTTAACGAGGAAAGTGGCTAACTTACGCTTATACATTTCCTCAATTGAGTACATAAACTCCTTAACTGATAATTCCTTACCATTGATCTTAGTAGGAAAAGAATCTCTCAAGGCCTCAATGACGGTATGTCTAATGACCATCTTAGCCAAGTCATTGGATCTCTCCCATTTTTCTGAATTTGAGTTGTACTCACTTATCTTATCATCGTAATTTTGAGTTCCAACCGCTGGAGCAGTTGGCTTATCCTCACGTAACGCATAATCAAGATCCAAGGTCTTGAGAATGCATAGCACATCCTGATTCCAACTAGGGAAGTTTGTGCCATCATAATGCTTAATGGTGCTTAGCAACTTTGAATAATCAACTGAAAATTCATAAATAAAACATGTCTCAGTAATAATACAATAAGATGCACATAAAAGCATGAAAATAACCCTACGGTGGTCTGATTAAAATCACGCATAAACAAGTAACAACTTGCAATCACCGGTGGGGAAAACAAGCGAAACTTGACTTAAACTCGTAACTAAACAACGGTGGTTGAATTAATCATAAGTTTACTCTAAATGAACTTCCCGGTGGTTCCATTCAAATAGAGGCATCTAAATGCACTTGGTGGAAAGAGAATGAACTTTCAGCTTAACTTATGTCAAAACAAATAATGCAAAGTTTAAACTTAACTTATGCGAAAGTATGACAAAACTTATTCTTAATATATACTTATCTAAAATAAAATGTTAAGACAAAAGCATGCCAAAAAAAAAAAAAAAAAAAAAAACTTATTCTGAATTTAAAAACTTAAAGTTGGAGAATACTTAATGGTAAGGCAAAGAGACTGCAAGGAAATAAATAAATTGCACCATAAAATTAATAGACTCATGAAAACATAAAACTTATTTTATGAGCACATGAAAACTTAGAATTTCTTAATAGCATAATAGAAGCATGCAAAAGCATAATTTAAAACTCTACTTATATATAACAGTGCATAAACAAATAAAACTTAATAGCTCAAACTTAATTTGCAATTAATAAATAAACTTGCACTGAAAATAATGAGCCACTGACAACTGATAATTTAAAAAAAAAATTAAATATACAACTTAAAAGGACTGTATAACTTAATGCTTAAATTTCTTATGTAAGAAATAATTCCTAATGCGGAAGCAATAAACTTAGAACTTAAATCTTAAAACATAAAACTTAACTTATTAAAAAATTTGAAGATGAAAGAGAACATCAAACACTTAAAATAAAGTTGACTCATGCAATAATTAACTAAAAGTGGGCTTAAAAGAAAAGAGCACTGAAAACTTAAAAGAAAACTTTAAATTCAGCCCGTAGCTGAAAATCAGCCCAAAAAAAAAAAAAAAAAAAAAAAAAAAAAAAAAAAAAAACGGCCCACAAACGCTCTGATTATGCTTACTGGGCCCATAGACCATTTCGGCCCAACGCGGCCCATGGCAGCGTGCGGCCCAACAAATGCGGCCCAGCTCGGCGCGCGCGCGGCGCAACGCGGCCGGCGCAGCCCAGCCCTAAGCAAAGCAGCCCACGCGCGCTCTTAACGGGCCTTCGGCCCAGCAGCACACGGGCAGGCCGCCGAAACGGCCCAGCTCCGTGGCCGTTCCCCGCTCCGGCTGAATCTCAGCCGTCCGTCCGATCGGACGGTCGACGATGGCCCGTGAACGCTTAAATAGCCGAAATCGACGGGGGGAGGAAACCCTAGCTCCATTTCTTCCTTCTCTCCCGCCCGAGCGCCTCAGCGCAGTCGCCGCCGCCGGCCGAAAACGCCGCCGCTCTCCGCCGCCCCTTTCCCTCTCTCCCCCAGATCCGGCTAGCGCGAGAGTAGATCCGAAGGACCTCAAGCCGCTGCACGCTGGAGTCGCCGCCGAGCCGGAGCGCCACGGGCCTCCTCTGCGCGCCGCGTGCGAGTCGCGCGCGGCCCGTCGAGGGGGTTCGCCGGTGCTCTACGGCCGCCGGCGGCGGCGCGGGACTGAAGCGCCGCCATGGGAGGCGAAGGCCGCGGCCAAGGACCCGCTACGCCGTGACCTTCTCATGTCACGAGCGCGAGCAGGTGCCGAGGCACGCCGGCGTGAGGGCGGCGGTCGCGTGCGGCGAATCTCATGCCACGCGCGGCCGCCATGGCTAGGGTAAGCCATCTTTCTTAGGGTTAGGGTTTCGGGGAACCCTAGATTTGAGATCTAGGGTGTTGGATGCGAGATCCTTTTTTTTTTTTTTAATGCTCATAGTGAATCTGAGATGTACTTTCTTTTTCTTTGGGGATGGGCTGAGATGATGTAAAGTTTCGGGTATGGGCTGTGTTGATGCATAGAACGTGTACAAATTTATTTGCATGTGACGGCCGAAACCCTAAAGTAATAGATCTTAGGCTAAAACTTGAAAAACTTAGCATGAAACTTCACTGTTATAATGATCTAGGCATGTAAACTTTATTGTCTTCAGAAAAACTTCACGAAAACATGACTAGATCTAGTGAAAAGTATTTAACTTTGATAGATCTAAGCATAACTGAGAGGATAGGGTTACGGGTAGGAGGGGAAACTGAATGTTCTTACTGTTTAATCTAAAATTTGTGTTCCCCTTCTAATTTCTCTCGGATTCCACTTATTTACTTGAGATTTTGCACGAAAGACATGAATGATCTTTATGAAAAACGAGAGATGGATGCACTAACTCATATCAAAATCCCAAAAACATGGAAAGTGCCGTGGTCTTAAGCTTTTGACTGATTAAAAAAAAAAACGTTGCTGACTAAAAGAAAATCAAGTAAAAACTTGTCTTAAAACTTAAATAACACCTAGAAAACTTATTTGATCTCACGTTCTAGGCATCAAAAGATCACTGACTTGACGTAAACGCAACTAAAGCCTTAACTCAGCATGAACAGAGATTTAGAACGCCTTAGGGGATCAAGACAGACTAGGTTTGGCAAACTGATACCAATTGTTAGCTTAGCATAAACGTGATTAACAATAACTTAATCACAGGGTCTCTAGTCTAGATCTAGATCACGCCTAACTCACTGATTAATGCGGAATCTTAGATCTTAACACTTACCAGTATTTGCTCTGTTCATGCTTGAGTGTTGATGAAGTGGATGATGACGAACTTGACGTAGATATAGAAGAACGGACACCGAGCTTCCACGCCTTCCAGCACCTTAGTGATTGATAGGATTAGGGTTTACTAGAACCCTAAAGGCTAACTCGTGATTAACTCACGGATTAGGGAAACCAGGGGGTTTCCCCTTAGTTATATAGTGCTGTAGACGTGGGGCCGGGCCCTTAAATGGGCTGAGTTTGCCTTCCAATCAAAGGCAACTAACAGGGATTAGCCTAGGATTAGGCTTGGGCCCGAAGGCCCAAATAGACTGACCGAGGTCAAATCCAACATACACGAGTTCCAAAACATCCAGATCCTCAACTACCAGCACGAGGACTACCTATGCTGGGACACCTCCATGTCTGGTTGCTGCACTGCCAAAGAAGCTTATCTAATGCTAGCAAAACAAAACCAAACACCCATTCCCAACCATGGCAGTAGAAGCTCTTCCACAATCCATTATACTCATTCTGAACATCATATGGAAACACAGTTTATTGCAGCCAAGATTCAAGACTTTTGCTTGGAGACTTCTCAGGCAGGCACTCGCAACAGGGCAAAGAGCTGGACGGTTCTCCCAGCACATTGATGAGAAATGCACTCGATGTGGAAACATTGAATCTGACAGCCATCTCTTCTTCTCCTGTGATTTTGCTAGAGCAGTATGGTTTGCAGGCATGCCGTCGATCAGAACAGACCTACTGCCTCAAGGTCAGCATGGAGTGCAAGAAGAAGTAAGCTTCCTTATCACCCCTTCTACCTCCTTGCAGGAAATTCAAAGGATCATCACCACTATGTGGTTCCTCTGGAAGGCCAGAAATGATCTCCGATTTAACAAGGAGTGGAAAGTCTCACAGGTTTTACATGCTGTCAAGGCAGACATGCACATCACACACGTTTCCTCTCAGGAGTTGCTCACACAACAACCTGCACCCATCCTACCAAAACACAACACCACCGCACAGCAACACACATGTTTCTTTGCAGGGACAAGATGCTTTGTGGATGCAGCCATCACACCAGACGTACAGAGATACAACCCACGTCAAGCTGGACTTGGAATTCTCATCCAAGCACCACAACAATCAACACTCAATAACATCCTCATCCAGGCTACTGTCGACACTGCGCTGGATCCTTTGCAAGCTGAGGCTCATGCTCTCACGCTCGCCTCAGCAATCATCAAATCTTTACAGCTTCCTTCAGTGCAATAGCTGACGGATTCGAAACTACTGTCAACAAATCTTCAGCAGCAAGATCCTGTTACTCAGGCAGCTGATTGGAGAATAAGACATTTGCTCGCCGATTTCCTCTGCAATTCTGAGATGGCTGTCTTCAGTGTGATCAAGATTCCAAGACAGAGAAACTCAACGGCTCATTCTTTAGCTGCTCAGGCTAGAACACAAGCTGATTCTTCAGCTTGCCTTTATGTATGTAACAATCCTACTCATTCTGAGACTTGTGCTGTAAAATCTGCTCTGCAGAACATACGGGGTGCTTACTGCCTCAACTTTGTATCATGCCTTTGATATTTGAATAAAGCTTTTAAGTATCAAAAAAAAAAACTGTTCTATCTGCTCTGTCTGACAGCGACGGGAGAGCATGGCGTCTGGTCGTACATTGAAGCAGGAATTGTCGGTTCCAGCTGCTGACTGACGGCCATCGCCGCTGTTTGTGCTGCTGCTTTGAAGTCGTCCGGCCACTCGAGCTGCTGATCCGGCCTGGACGATCGGGTGCCAGATGGTCAACCTGATTGGACTGAAAGATACATGCTGCCGGTACTACTACCTGCTGAATACAATTAAATTAATAAATTTCTTTTTGAATACAATTAAATTAGTAAATTTCAAGGCCCATTCCAATGCTAGAGTAGTGATATGTGCATGTAACATTAGAGCACCTCAATGCTAGGGTGATGTGTGAATGTAACGTTAGAGCAGCAGGGGTATAACATATGCCAAATGGAGTTTAAATGTTGCATGCAAGTGTTAGCCTTTGTAGAGTCATTTGGTGCATGTGTTGCAAATTAGTAGGTGCATGCAAGGTTAAATGCACTTAGTGCTAATTGCTTCCGAAATCTCCACCTTCTGTAACTCTAGCACTGAGAGTGAAGGCGAATCAGATTTTTGGGAAGCGTAGTTTGCACGACTGCTCACTTATTCATCTACTTACCTCGACAACGACTACCTTGACCGGTTGCAAGTTATCTTGAACCACTGCTTCCTGATCGACTACATCGAACAGGCTCGATTACAATGTCGCGGTTAACATCACATCTATTGCCTCTAGCACTGGCCCCATCTTAGGTACTCTCTCATGAACTTGCTAGTTCACATTTCTTGCATTTTATAGTATCCATTGCATGCTTTATGTTTATTAATATAAACACGTTGGATGATGCTCTTGCTTTTGCTATCATATATGTCATGTCTAAATTTATATTTTGGAATAAAATGAATCGTAAAATGCCTCTAATCCCAACACTACCTCTGACTCACAAGTCACAAAGGAAGTTACTCCTCCTAGGACAACTTGCAGCCTCAAAATTGTGGCTACGTTTGTTTTAGCTGATCGAGCCCCCCTTAATTGTGTAGTCACATTCTGTTACCAGCATTCCTGAAAGCGTACTCTAGCTGAGATTGAGACCGCCAGACCTTTTTCGCGGCAGCTTCTTCTGCTAAACACTCGAGCTGTCGAGCGTCGTGCAGGAGGAGCTCAACTTTCTGCTAGGGATTCCTAATGCTTTGGTATATGCAAAATGGGACAAACGCGTGGCTAGGTTTTTAGCGTACAAATAGAGACTAGTTTGAACAGAAAAATAAATAAAACTATTGAATCGATCAGGTTATCCTTCTGTGTTTACAAATTACAATGATGCCATGCTATTTTCCTGTGGTCGTAGCAAGGATTTTGCACCTTGGTATTCATTATAAAAAGAAATTGAAGCCACAATAATAACGAAAGTGAGCAACAACGATCATAGATCCATTTACTAACTAAAGTACAAAGAGTTGATAACATAGTAGCAATATCTCTAAATAGTTAAGCAATATCACATCACAAAATAGGAAAAAATTATAATATGACTTTACGTAGTGACGAACCTAGGGCCCGGCGACCCCGAGCGCCCACCCGGGGGCTCCTCTCAACTCTCATGTTCACTAGCCCATCATCCAGTGACATGTATGCATACATGATTTAAGTATAATCCTTGCTTACCTACTCAAATTGCCTAGGCTCCTAGAAGCACTTGGCCCGCCACTGCTTACGATCCCCCTGTTGGAAGAGATAGATGATATATCACTACTACAAAACGTAGTTAGTGTAACACACTCTTGTAACACATTCATCTATGTGTTACAAGGAAGTTTCATGGTAACACAAAGCTATGTGTTACAAATGAAGGTTGTAACACACACACTTGTTTTGAAATTTTGTGTTACAGGTAAATAATTCTAGTAACAAAAAATTAATGTTACAACTAAAATGTTACAATAATGTTAGATGTTGTAACACATAACTACAAGATGTAAAATATGTCATCACTACATACTTAATAGTAACACATAGTGTTACAAGTGTTACAAATAAAGAAACAAAATATTTTGAGTGGTCCATATGTTATGATCATGACTTACCTGTATTACCCTGAACCATGTTACAAAAATAAATACTACAACAGATGCATTACTTTGTCTTAAATTAAGAAGACAATGTGACTTGTAACATACACAATTCTTGCTACTACTTTTTTGACATCAGACACATGCGGCCACTACGTATTCCATTTATGGTACTACTATATACTATTTGAGAGGCTTTAGGGAATAAAAAAATACGATATATTGTTGGCATATTGGTACTACCCTATTTTTAATCAGCTATATTCACTCACAGCTTTCCAAAATAAAATGGATGAAAAAAAAAGAAAGGTAATCTATGAAATCGAACCCAGGACCATTACGCTTGGATACGAGTACTTCACTGATTGACACTGCTATGCTGATTGCCCTGTTTTGCTGATTTTCTCCCTTTCTTTATTTTAATCATCCATGCACACACGTTGGTCCTTCCTTTTTAATCAATCGACCACTCTTAATTCCGTTGCATACACATACCACAAGATAATCTCCTATCGGCTAATTGGTACCCATCGGAACTACCTCCCATCGGACCATACATGATGAATTGGAATCGCCTCCAATCAGTTCTACTAGATCCCATCGGCATATTCATTAAATCGGATTTAGCTCCATTGGCTATTCATTCAATCAGATTAGCCGATGGACTTTCTTTCAGACTTGATCTATACTTCCTTGCGTAGTTTAGTCAGGCAATGAACATTATGATACTTCCTTTCTCAAGCATTCTTCGTATCCTTTTCTCGTTAATTAAATCAATTAATCCTTGAGCTGACCGATTTAATCATGGACTCACATCAATCAGTCCTCGTTATTCCTCTAAACCGATGCCTTATTTCTTTTAAAAGTCCATGGACGCTAATCACGATAATTATCTAGCTATATTAAACCAAATAACCATCGCTCCGAATAGGATGATTAAGATATGCGCACATAGTGCGGACTTTATTTGCCTTCTTCCTCTTTGTCCAATTTCAAAACACATTTCTCTTTTCCTTTTTGACGTCGGCTCAGACACTTGTCAAAAAACGGTGTCAACACAATTGTTGATTTTTTCTATATGAAACTTATAGAGGAGTGAGGAATCCATACAATATAATCCACTTTGAAAATAATCTCAAAGAATGAAACAATAAAAAATGCTCAAAAAAAAAGAATGAAACAATAAAAAAAGACTACAGAGTACGATGTAGTAGTGCTCCTATATCAACGTCACATCCTTTGCTTGATCTTTACAAGCAGCATCCAACGATCAGCACGTAGGTACCTCTGTTCATGTTTCTTCAGCTTGTTTTCCTTGTTTATACACAGCTCATTCGCATTTTAGATTGTTTATAGGCGGATGTACCTCTGTGCATGGATTGGAAGGGAAACGAAACGATTTCCTTGGCAATCCAAAGGGATTAGGCCAGATCCTTGCCTATCCAAACACGACTAGTCAATTAACGGGTAGCTGTGGAAACCCCAACGTCGGGATCGGTGACGACAGCGGCGAGAGCGGCGGCAGGCCGCCGAGCAACGCCTCCCAGTACTGCTCCCAGCTCCCGCTCGTCGGCGTCACGGGGAACCACTCCGCAACCGCGCCCGTCGTCTCCGCCGTAGCCGACGTCACCGTCGATGAGGCAGCCGTCTCGCGCGTCGACATGGACGTGGTGGAACAGGACACCGCCTGATGGGTCGACGACGACGGCGGCGGCTCGTCGAGCTTCACCGCCTTGTTCACCACCGCAACCACCTCGACGTCATCGTCGTCGGTGTCCTCCCGCTGCTGCCGCTTCCTCTTGTTCGTAACCAAGAGGTCGGCGCCGCGTGTGCCGACCTCGTTGGGGAAGTTGAGGATGGCCTTGGCGCCGCGCATGCGGAACGCGGCGCGATCGTAGGCGCGCGCGGCCTCGACGGGGGTGTCGTACGTGCCGAGCCACACGCGCGAGCCACGGCGCTTCGGGTCGCGGATCTCCGCCGCGTACTTGCCCCACGGCCGCTGCCGAACGCCGCGGTACTTGCGGAAATCCTCGACGGCCGCTGCTGCCGGCGCGGTGGCGGCGGACGCCGGCGCCGCCGCCCGCGCGAACGAGCTCGGGGCCACGGCGATAGTGAGCGGCTGCGGTGGCAAGAACGACATGGTGGGCTCGAACTCCGGTTGAGGGGGCAGGTCGGGGAACGTGACGTCGTAGGAAGCTACTGGGCTATCCACCATGGCGGCGCCGACGCAACCACCAACGCCGAGCAGGTGCTCGCGGATGAAGTCGAGTGCGAAACCGTCGGCGTCTCCAGTAAACGCCATGTCCCGTTTCTTGCTGGACAGCTGGAGCTATCGGACTGCACGTAGCACGGGGAGATGCCACGAGAACTCGAACTCGCAGTGGCAGCTCCTGCCTCCTGCTAGCTGCTATAGGTGAGGTGTCCCGTGTGTGCGCTGTCCCTGAGAGCTATTCGATGCGAGGTGAGGGCAAAGCTTGGGCGGTGCCTGCTCGTATTTATAGGCAGCGCGGAGAGGCAGAGTATAAGAATTTTGTCCTGGTGAATCATCCGAGAACCCCTTGACTAGACTGGGTCTAGTATTTCGGGTCGTAAATTATCATTAACCTTGATTGACCCTTCGGTCGGGCCAGGAGGGGCCCTGATCGGTCTAATGAGTTCGTTTCTCCTGGTGAATTTTCTCATGTGAATTTTCTACCTTATTGTTTCTTTTCTTTTTCTACAGCCATGGTTGGAAGATGTGACGACGCGCATGCATATGCAAATAGTTCAAGTGGCATTATGCTGTTTTAGGTATCTGAAGCTATCAGATTGAATTTTACGGCGTTGGGATGACTTGTTGTGCAACATTGCAGTTGCAGACCTATTCGTTGGAGCTGTCATTGTGAGGTATGGCTTGTTTTGAGCATTAAGAAAGAAAAATGATGATAGAGAAGAGAAATGCTAGGTTTCTGTCTTGACAGATTTGTGCGGCCTTCTTCCCGGGAGAGATTAAGGTTCACATTAGATCTTTTATTTACCAAAAAAAATCTGTGTACAGATGTATATATATAGGCGACCCTTATTCCATATTATCACAACTCACAAGCCGTTGCATTAGAAACAAAATCAAACAAAAGCATTTCGTTTTCAGTCGACCCAAATTGAGTGAGATCAAATAAAATGAAGTTTTTAAATATTTATGGATAGATTTGAGACTTATCTTAGGGATAAGGTTGGAGGAAGAAGAACATGAACAATACACTTTTGAGGGAAAGATGGAATGGATCGATATCTCTCTGGATCCTTCTTAGCCTCTATCTACTACTCCTGCTATTTTACACATTACTCCTCATATTACACTCACTTTACAAATACATACACCAACACTCCCTCTCAAGATGGGGAAAATATATCAATTAGTCCCATCTTACTACAAATATTACAAAATGATCCAATACTTATTGCCTTAGTAAGAACATCAGCTACTCGCTCTGCAGAACGTACAAGTTGAATATCAAGACAACCATTGTCCAAGTTTTCCTTGATGAAATGGCAGCCAATCTCTGTATGTTTGGTTCTATCATGTTGAATCAGGTTGTTAGCAATATCTACTGCAGTCTTATTATCACACTTAAACATCATTGGTATTGTATTGTCATACAATCGAAGTTCAACCAATAAATTCTTCAGCTCACATGAGCCTTATTTATACCCAATGTTCAGTTTTTTTTAAGGATCACCCAATGTTGTAGACACCAACTTTGTTTTTAGACCTAGGTAGACACCGACTAACAAAACAATTCGTACACAAAAAGAATATGCAGAAATATGTGGTGGACACTACTAGACAAAGCCCATGCGTGCTTTTTGAGCAAGAAGGCCCAATTAGCTGAGCCTATGATGTGGATTGTTTCCTAGGGCCTTAGGCCCTGTGTGGATACAAAGTAATTTTAAAGTCTTGAATAGATACCATGGTTTTACGAAATACCTAGGTATTAGAAAGCAACAAGATGTTTGGATGTACTAAATGTTGTGGTTTTGAAAACTGTAGTTTTACTAATACCACAGTAATTTTAGAGTTTTATAAACTCCACCTAGACCCTCTTTTTTCTAAACTGAGGCTCGTGCACTCAAGGAGCTAGCACAACGTGCATACTGCCTGGCATCTCGTGTTATTATTATTTTTTTGTGTGTGGACATGTGCACTACTTTACTAAAACAAGATAAGGATCGAATGATATTGGAGAAACAGAAGCCGGTCGCTATTGGCCTGTTGCTACTGCTCGTCTTCTCGTTGCCTTGCACAAGCATTACTACCAGAGTCAGGCCTTTGGGGTCTTTGGGCTTGGGCGATCAAGGGTCTCGACATTTGTTGCTCTAACATAGCTAAATTGGTTTGATTAATGATTAATCTCTATGCAAGATACAGGCTCACATGAGACCAGGTATATCGTATTATATGGCTTGTTCGTACGAAATTCCAAAAGTTATTAAAACGAAATACTGTAGCCAATACCGCAGCTGCCAAACATGTGATGGTTTGTATAAAACTGTAGTTTCAATATACAGCGGTATTACATGGCTTTGGTTTTTAAAACCATAGTTTATCAATACTTTAGTTTTTGGAAACTTTAACATCCAAACAGGGCCTTAGAGTTTGCGGAAATAGTTTCTGGGCCAGAGATTTTTTGTCTCACGAGCAGTCTTGTGTGAGCCTGTTCAAAAGTCGATGGCAACGTCGTCGACCGCGTAACGCCTGCGAGCGGCATGTCAAACTCTATCTGGCTTGATCGTTTACAACAACTCAACACAAGCACCCGGAGTTTTTCTTTCTTGTTGCGTTGTCCAACAGACCGCTTCTGGCCTTTCAGTGATTCAGACTGCTTCTGAGCCTGCAAGTCTGGCCTATCGAGCTGCATGTCAACCCATGGCCAATCATTTACAAGCAGCTAGCAAGTTTTCTTTATTTTTCTGTTGTGTTGAGTCCAACGGACCGGGCCGGGTGCCCAAGCTGGCCTGGATTATTCTACTTTTCTAGTCTGCTGGTGAATCTGCCAAGTCTGGCCGGCCATTGCGAGCTGCCGAAGGAAGGAAGCAACAAGGCGGCCCATGCTCCTCGCCATCATGCCGTGCGCCCGTGCCTGAGCGGTCGCTTACCGCCGCGAACGGGTCGGCCACGACGGTCTCAAGTCTACCGTCTACGCGGCGGCTCTTTTTGATCAGCCTGCGGCGTGACCCGTGACCGTGAGATACGGATACCGATACCACATCGATACGCATGGAGCTCTTTGTCGACTGTTCTATCTGCTCTGTCTGACAGACACGGGAGCATGGCGTCTGGTCGTACACTCGTACATTGCAGCAGGAATTGTCGCTTGTCGGTTGTGGCTATCGCCTCATCCAATGGTTAGCTTTTAGCTAGCTAATAGAATTTTTTTTCTTATTTAATACAAGAGAGAAGAGCTATTCTTAATTAAGAGATAGTCTCATACACGCATTTTGAGACTACGTGAGTATGACATGTGGGGTCATTCATAATATGAGCTATGTCCTAATAGCTAGATCATTGAAGGGTTGTTTCTTAGAGTGTTTAGAGCTATGTGCTGGCTAGCTCAACCATTGGAGGAGGCCTTCTATCCTGACGCGTGCACCAGTTGCGTAGTCATCGCCGCTGTTTGTGCTGCTTTGTGAAGTCGTCCGGGCCAGTCGAGCTGGTGATCCGGCCTGGACGATCGGGTACCAGATGGTCAACCTGATTGGACTGGAGATACATGCGGCTACGGCCGTGTTTAGATAGGTATTGAAAAGTTTTCGATGGTAATAAATGCATCTTTAATCAATAATTAGGGATATTAATTAAAGGCAGTTTACAAAACTATCTCCACAACCCTAGGTAAATTCTCGAGACGAATCTAATGAAGGTCTTTGACCACACAATTAGAAGATTGTTACTGTAGAGTTACTGTACCAAATCATAGATTAATTATGCTCATTAGATTCATCGCGCAAAGTTGCACCCATCTGTGAAAAGGTTTTACAAATAAACTTCATTTAATGCTTCATGCATACAAGATTCTTTGCATTTAATGCCTCCGAAATTTTTTTCCAAGGGCATCTAAACACGTTCTACGACAACTTGCAGCCTGTGGCTCCGTCAGCTGATCGAGGCCCAATCAATTGCAGTCACATTGAGGCGCTGTTTAGATGTTTCGTGAAATTTTTTTAATATGTTCCCTCACATGTATGACATATTAAATGTAGTCGAAAAAAATAACCCATTATATGGATGGAGTGTACTTCGCGAGACGAATCTAATGAGCCTAGTTAGGTCGTGATTAGACAACAAATTGCTACAGTAACATGTGCTAATGACGGATTAATTAGACTCATTAGGTTCGTCTTGCGATTTACTGACAGAATCTGTAATTAGTCTATATTTAATACTTCAAATGTGTGCCCGACATACTGTAAATTTTTTTCAGGAAACATCTAAACGCGGCTTGATTATGTTACTAGCATTCCAGAAAGCGTACTCTAGCTGAGATCGAGACAGCTATCGAGTCCTTTTTTTTTTGGCTGCTTCTGCCAAACACTCGATCCAGCTGTCCAACCTCGTGCACAGGGAGTAGGAGCTAGCTCGACTTTCGTTCCGGTAAAACTCTTAACTCTAGGAGATCGATATTGGTTTGGTATACGGCGTAGCTATGTTTTTAGCGTACAAACAGAGACTACTAGTAGTCGGAAAGGAAAGCTAAATTTAAAAGATGCTGTATCGATCAGGTTATCCTTCTCTGTTTACAATGATGCCACTATGCCAGCATATATGCTGTTTGCAGTAAGCACACGACCGGTTCAGCATTAAGCAGAATTACACGTGCCGTCCCTCTGCGTCGTCGCTGCTGCAAAGGTAGACGCAGCACGTCCTACTCGTCGCACGCACGTCGTTGGTCAAGCCGATCGTCGATGCGGTCGACAGGCCTGCGCTTGTACGCTATCCAGGGACTGACTGACCGACCCGGGTGATGTTACTGGGCGCGTGCGCGCCGGGAGCAGCTGGCGGCGAACAAGGGCGCCCTTCGTCTTCCTCCCGCGTCCCTCATCTTCCTCCTCAGCTCCCGCGCCTCCCCCGCCTGCCTCCCCCGCCGCCCCAGCCGCCGGCGACCTCGCCGGCGACCGCTCCGCCCACCTCCCGTCCTCCGCCCGCAGCCCCGCCCTTCCTAACCCGGCTGGCCTGCACTCCCCCGCCGCCATCGCCACCACCGGCTCCGGCGGCCTCCGGCCACCTCCGCCGCCGCCCTCCCACCACCGCCGACCCTAATCCGCCGGCCGAGCTCCCCCGCCGCCACCTCCTCCCCCGGCTCCGGCGCTCCCGCGCCTCCGCCGCCGCCGACGACCGCCGCCAACACTAACCGCTCCCGTGGAGCTCGCCACCGTCGTCATCGCCGCCGTCACCAGGAGCTCCCCCCGCCGCCAACCCCTCCCAACCGCCATCCCCCGCCGCCCGCCATCCGGCTCCGGCGCTCCCGCGCCTCCGCCGGCCGGCCTCGCCGCCGTCTCGACCGCCACCTCCGCCGGTCCGGCGACCTCCCCAACCCCCTCCTCTATAGCCGGTGAACATAGAAACCCCCAGCAACCCCAACCCTGAAACCCTAACCCGGCTGGCGGTCGCGGCGACGAGCGGCGGCGAGCGCGGCGGGAGGAGGAAGATGAGCGGGAGGAGGAAGCCGAGCGGATGAGGTTTGTGTGGAGAAAAAAGGGCCACGTCGCCTGTTCGCTGCTAGCGGCTGGCGGCGCGCGCGCACTGTCTAACATTTTCGACACGGCCTTGCATATATACAAAATGGATTGACCGCGGCCGAATTGTCAGGCTACTGGCTTTAGTCGAAGAGAGTAAACTTTCAAAGTAAATAAAGCAGCAAGGGGCGACAACGATTTAGCATAAAGTATATAGCCGTGCCTAATAAGTAGGCCGACATCAACAATTTCTTGCCGTGTTATCTGCTCACCGCGCGATTGTAGAGAGGAAACACACGAGAACTAACACTGAACAACCATAGACAACACACAGCCGGATCGGCGACGACGCCCTAAAAATCAAAAGATGTTCTATCATTTCACTAGTATACTTTCTGTAGCTAGCTATGGAATTATTATTGCATTTATATGCATCAAGCGTTTGCCTGACTCTAATAATTTGGTCATCTGGTAATCTTTTTTCTCGGGGCAGGTGCCGTTTGTTGACCAGCTGGAATCCAACACGTCGACATCGGCAGGAGCTGACCAGCTTACTGCAAGCACACGTACAGTACTACCGTTACTTTCCATCTTTGAACGTAAAAAGAATGTTGAAATCAAACTTCTATCATTATATGTGCCTCGACTTTTCTTAAACAAAAGCAATCTCAATCGATGCCCAAGGTCATGCTTGTTAGTCTGGGGCACCCGGCCGATCGATTAAATTAACAATCAGAAATGCGCTCATGGACTGCTTCCATATGCATGCTGACTGGAAGGAGTGCTGATCGAGTAACTAGCTATCAGTACGTCAGGCAGCAATAACAAATTTCATGCCTTGTACGTCCCAGCAATTCTGTTATTGAAAAGTGATGTTATCATCAGTTCCGTGCTTTGCATGCTCGGCTCTAGCGTGAACAAGATCAAGGCTACCAGCGTTGATTACAACTTTTTTTACATACATTAAGTCATCGACATGTAGGAGTATGCTGTTATCAAACATGTCAAGCATGTATATATCTTTAATATTAACATTGTTTTTCTGTTCCGTACCTGCTGCTAATAGCAACACCTATCTAGTATTCTTCTAAACCGAGTGCTCGCCGCATCTGCAGGCAAACGACCACAGAATATTTCAAAGTTTCCGATACTCCTACGCTAGCTTATAGATCAGGTTATGATGAGAAAACACACTGCAACCCGAAGCGAAAAAAATCGCTAGTTGCAATTTTTTGACTAAGAAAAAACGATGAAAATGGATTTGATCACATCTAAAACGTATTGGTTGCAAATGTGTGCTTCTCTTGAACAAAAACTGAAGTGTTAAGGCTCAAATATTATCTTAATAACATAGTTGGAATATGTTGAAGAAAATTCATTTAATATTTACAATCAAATATTTTCAAAGTTTAATTTTATCATTTATTTAAAATGAAAACGTTTTGATATTTTAAAATAACAGCGATAAGAATCTAAAATTTTTTCTATCTGTTTTTTTACATAACATTGTTAAGAATCTAAAATTATTTGTTGGGTAAATTATTTCCATTAGTTTTTAAAAATAGTTTTGGTAGTCGTTGAATTAGGTTCAAATGTATAATCTTTTATTCTGATCCTAGTACTAGAGGGAATGGCATATGCTGATTTTCTTAAAATAAAAAACAGTGACCATATGACTACATGAATAAACATAGACTAAGAAAAGTCTATCTATGCACAATTGCTCTCCTTTCAATTTCCTGTGTTACCCAAGTCAATGATTTTTTCTTGAAAGATGGCAAGAGTCAAGGAGACATGCTGATTAGCTTTTTATTTTGTTTTGTAACCGTTGATAACCAGATATTGTTGATTGCCCTACATGAAACTTTTAGAGAAGTGAGGAGTCTATACAATAATCGACATTGAAAATATATTTTACACATCGCAAAGATAGATATGAAAATCCATATAATGGATGCACATATCACAGAATTAATCCACAAATTTCGTTTTCTTGCGAGGCCCTTGCAAAGTTGGTATTAGGTCAATCTGGTTGAATTTTTAAGACTATTAAGACATCCATCAGCCTCTGCACCATTGTAGGTAAAATGAATTTGTAAAGTCTCAAAGAATTATGACCTGAAAAAAAAATCTCAAAGAGTGAAACAATGCAAAAATGACTAGAGTAGAAGCCAAGAACTACATTAAACAATAATGCAAACTTAACTCGAATCAAGTTACAATAATGTAGTAGTGCAGATCCTATCAACGTCACATCCTTTTGCTTATTCTTTACAAGCATCGAACGATATGCACGTTTCACTACCTCTCTGCATGTTTCTTCAGATTGTTTTCCTCATCTATACACAGCGCGCTCATTCGCATTTTAGCATGTATAGGCGGATAAGGTGTAAATAGGCCCGATACCCTTGGATTGGCAGGGAAATGAAACGATTTCCTTGGCAATCCAAAGGGATTAGGCCAGATCCTTGCCTATCCAAACATGGCTCCTTGTCAATTAACGGGGAGCTGCGGAAACCCCAACGTCGGGATCGGTGACGACAGCGGCGAGAGCGGCGGCAGGCCGCCGAGTAGCGCCTCCCAGTACTGATCCAAGCTGCCGCTCGTCGGCGTCACGGGGAGCCACTCTGCAACCGCGCCCGTCGTCTGCGCCGTAGCCGACGTCACCGTTGACGAGGCGGTGGTCTCGCGCGTCGACATGGACGACGGCGATGTGGTGGAAGTGGAAGACGACACCGCCTGCGTCAACGACGACGACGGCGGCGCGTCAAGCTTCGCTGCCCTGTTCACCACCGCGACCACCTTGACGTCATCGGGGCCTTCCAGTTCCAGGTCCAGCTGCTGCCGCTTCCTCTTGTTCGTCGCGGCGGCGGCCTTCGCCGCCGGAGCGGGCGCCGGCGCCCAGAGGTCGGCGCCACGTGTGCCGACCTCGTTGGGGAAGTTGAGGATGGCCTTGGCGCCACGCATCCGGAACGCGGCGCGGTCGTAGGCTCGGGCGGCCTCGACGGGCGTGTCGTAGGTGCCGAGCCACACCCGCGAGCCACGGCGCTTCGGGTCACGGATCTCCGCCGCGTACTTGCCCCATGGACGCTGCCGCACGCCGCGGTACTTGCGGTAGTCATCGACGACGGCCGCTGCTGCCGGCGCGGCGGCGGTGGCGGAAGCCGCCGCCCAGGCGAACGAACTCGGGGGCACGGTGATGGTGAGCGGCTGCCTGACGGTGACGGGGGACGAGCGGCCGCTTCTTCCAAACTTTATGACCATCGGTGCCGCTGGCTCCTGCTCCGGGAACGCCGCCGTCGCGGTCGCGTCGCCAACCGCTGGTGCGGCGGCCGCGGCGGCGCCGGTGTACTCGTGGGTCAGGGCCATGCCCATGTAGTAATCTTGATGCTGCTGCTCCTGCTGCGGTGGTAAGAACGACATGGGCTCGAACTCCGGTTGAGGCGGCGGCAGGTCGGGGAACGTGATGACGTCGTCGGAAACTACTGGGCTATCCACCACGCACAACCACCGCCGAGCAGGTGCTCGCGGATGAAGTCGAAGGGCGAAACCGTCGGCGTGTCCAGTAAACGCCATGTCCCGATTCTTGATGGAGCTATCGGACTGCACGTAGCACGGGGAGACGATGTCACGACAACTCGAACTCACAGTGGCAGCTCCTGCTAGCTGCTACAGAGGTGTCCCGTGCGTGCGCTGTCGCTGAGAGCTAGTCGATGTGAGGTGAGGACAAAGCTTGGGCGGTGCCTGTTGGAATTTATAGGCAGCGCGGAGAGGCAAAGAGTATAAGAATTTTCTCCCGGTGAATTATTTGAGAACCCCGGCCCTTGATTAGACTGGGTCTAGTATTTCGGGTCGTAAGTTATCATTAACCTTGATTCTCCCGGTCTAATGAGTTCGTCTGGAGCTGTTTATCAGATCATCACTTGAGCTAGCCTCGAGAGTGAACGTACGTTTCTAGCTACTTGTTTCTTTTCTTTTTCTATACTACGGCCATGGTTGAAGATGTGACGTGCATGCATACGCAAATATTAACTCAAGCGGCATTATGCTGTTTTAGATATCTGAAGCTATCAGGATTGAATTTTACGTATGGCGCTGGGATGACTTGTTCTACTGCAGTTTATTACAGTATTCATTGGATCTGTTATTGTGAGATATGGCTTGTTTTAAGCATTAAGAAAAAAAAATGATGATACAAGAGAAATACAATGCTAGATTTTTGTCTTTGACATATCATCACATCCGGCGAGATTAATGTTCAGGTTAGAGGGAGCTTTGGATGTGAGCTGACATACAATTCAACATTTTTTTAGATCTTTCATTTGCCCAAAAATTATTAGTTGTACATATGCATATAGGTGAATCGAACAAACGCATTTCTCAAACCTGAATCGGGTGAGATCAAATAGTAAAATTTAGGCAACGAAGCTAAGTACGTGTTGCAAAGCCGGCAACCATAAAAACGCGGCTTGTAAAGCTTCGTTCCCTAGTTAACGACGCGTGCTTGGATAGTACATGACAGAGATTAGTCGAGGCTAATTTGGATGGGCTGCAGGGCAGCTGTAGAATCAAGGACTGACAGGGTCTTGGAGTTACCTTAATTGTCAGTTTGCAGGAAGCGCCGTCAACAAAGAATCAGCTTGTATTGCCATAATAAATCACTATGCGCGCTTTAATTTGCTAGCTTACTTGTTCAAAAATCAAAAGTGGAACGAACAGACTATATATATCTCTTGAACGGAGGGAATTATAGCATTCTCATTTTATTTTATTTCATAACTCCCAGGTGATTTGAGCAGGCGCTGGGGATAAAAGTTCGTGGTACCTCGCTAGTCACGGTCAAGTTTCTCGTAGCACTCGTCCTTTGACGTGTCCAGTTCTGGCGCTTGCTAGTATGTTTCTTGGAACCTGCTGACTACTGCGAGTCTGCGATCCATGGATCATCGAATTGCCAGATCGGATGAGAATTTGCTCGCCTCTCTAGCGACACGCTTGCATGATCGGAAGCACGTAAGGTGGCAATGGTTCGAGCCATCCAGCTCTCGCTCGTTCTCTCTCGTACTCCCTTCGTATCGAAATAGTTGTCGTCATTTATTTTTTTTCGCAACGTTTCACCATTCGTCTTATTCAAAAAATTATATAAAAATCATTTATTTTATTTATGACCTATTTTATCATCAAATGAATTTTGAGTTTGTCTTATCTTTTCGTATATTCACAACAATTTTTTGAATAAGACGGATGGTCAAAGTTTGCAAAAAAAGTCAATGACGATAAATATTTTGATACGGAGGTAGCAGTTGGCTAGTTGTTCTGTAGTTGCGGACTGGGTCGTCGTCGTCTCTCTTGCTTGGAATGCACAGTGATAGTATATATAAATCCAGTACTCTTGCCACTTGAGATACTATATATCACTGCGCGCATGGAGATTTCGCAGGTCCCACGAAGCTGCTTCTTGTGTCTGTTTTTCAGCCGCTCTCGATCGGAAGTCCACGGAGGAGTATTTTCGCAGGAGAAATAAATTTATGTTCTTTAAAAGATCTGTCTTACCATAAGTTGCGGCCTGAAATATAATTAAATCTGAATTTCAAAAAAAGAAATAATGAAATCAATGCTATCTTAGATGCAAGCTTTAAAAATATGAAACTAAAATACAATGTCCTTTACCAAACACTTGCTAGTTTACTAGTTGTTGGCCAAACTTGCAAAGTTTGATTTTTTTTAAAGTGCCTTAATTTAAATTTGTATATGCCTTATTTGATGGACTGAAGGGAGCAGCAAAAGATTCCGGTGGCTTCTATTTAATTTTATTTATTTACTCGTTGTTGCTCGACCGTGCATGTGCACAGCTAGCTAATCGGCGGCTAAGCCCTATTCAACAAGAAAACAACAAACGGTGGCTAAGCCTCATCAAGGAAAATAAAACGATGGCTAAGCCTAATTAATAACTACCGGAAGTTCCATTTTGTTTTCTCTACGCGCACGAGACATGCACTGATCACACAACACATAACTCTAATCAAGATCTAATGAAGTACAGTACTATTCAATTACTATGTATGATTTCTTAGAAACTTCTGGCTATTTATTTTGTTTTGTTTTGTTTTCCTATCCAAACCAATGAAACAGAGGTGTTACTGTGTAACATGTGGCCAACTTAATTCTGCAAACTTGCTCACAAAGGTATTTTTTATCAAGGTATATATACTTTTTCATGAGCAGAACAAATAATGTACACATATTTTAGCGGATTAACATTGTCACTGAACTTTTGCCACCAATATTATTTGATGCTATAGAGCTTGTTTTATTATGTTTCGAGCATAATTGCTCAATGTGTTTATTGGATGTGGAGAGTAGAGACTACTCCCCCTTAGGAACATTAATATATCCGCCAATACACCATGTCATTCCTTTTTTGTTAGAAATAAACAAGTAGAATGCATAGGAGAAGGTACACATAACCAACCTATACGACGACTAGGGAACATGCTGTCCCACCTTATCTACTAACCTAAGTCCACTTGAATCTT
Organism: Urochloa ruziziensis; assembly: GCA_015476505.1. Taxonomy (NCBI): domain Eukaryota; kingdom Viridiplantae; phylum Streptophyta; class Magnoliopsida; order Poales; family Poaceae; genus Urochloa; species Urochloa ruziziensis. The sequence goes on from CM027125.1 coordinate 45,034,302, forward strand.
CAACAGCTGACAGACCAAACGAAGAAAGCAGAAAACAAACGAAGTTCCCAAGTTATTTAAAAGGGCTTTTGGACGTCGTACCGAGATCCTGTGTCCCAACTCACAAAAAAAAAAAGATCCTGTGTCCCAAGTAGATCACATCACATTTGTACTGTATTTGAAATCGCTCGCCAACTTAGGCCTTGTTCAGTTCCAAAATCCAAAATCCAAAATGAATGTTTAGACATATGTATCACGTAATAAATGCAGTTGAAAAACAAATCGCATTATATAGATGGTTTGGAAATCACGAGACGAATCTAACGAGTCTAATTTAGGCCATGATTAGACACTAAATTGCTACAGTAATGCTACAGTAAACATGTGCTAATGCCAGATTAATTAGATTCATTAAGTTCGTCTTGCGAATTCCAGACGTAATCTGCAATTAGTTTTTTTATTAGTCTATGTTTAATACTTCAATTGTGAAAAGATTCCATTCCAAAATCTTTTCACCAACGAACTAAACACGGCCTTAGTTATTGTCAAAGACGTCCTACGAAAGACAGAGAAGCATCGACCGAGCCGCGCGCTGGGCCAGGTCAACGTCGCCCAAAACCGCCAGATTGACCTTGACCCGTCCCGCTTCGGCTGGCCGGTTGGGTCAGCTCATACCTCATATGGTCCTCGGCTCGTCGCCCAGATCGGCCTTGCATGCTCTCAAAGCGCTTCGCCCCAAATCCCAAAGCCGGATCACGGATTATTGGGCAGTTTCGGGCAGGTGCGGTGACGATAAGAGTCGGATATCCCAACCCACAGTTTCACAGTTTTCACATATAATACTGCCATGTCAACAACATATCACTCTAGAAATCACACTTTACAAATCATGATATTTTTAATGTGGATCCTTAATAAACTTGCCATCTCTTATCTCAACCAATTATGTTTATTCTCCATCTTTTAAGCCTCCTCGAGTGGAATGAGTTCAGTACCTAACTCTAAGTACTCTAAGAAACAATTATTTCAACGATCTATCACTACAACATACCATTTAATCCGTGACGGAATCCTGGCGACGGTTTCAGAAAACGTTAGCATTTTGCTCTAAGCCCAGAGAAGCCCAGAAAACCGTGACGGATTATTGGCGACGGTTTCAGAAACGTTAGCATTTAGGTTTAAGCCCAGATAAGCCCATAAAATCACGACGGTTAATCAAATCCGTCACAATTCGACCCAAATATCGTGACGATTTAAACAAATCTGTCAGCAACATAAATTAAAATTTGTTATAATTAATATAAAGATTTTTTTTAAAAAATATGTATCATGAGGGTTTGAAACTTGTTCACCCGGCCCCACCGCCACGTCACCAGTTCGCCTCCGCCACGTCAGCCGGGACCCTCTTCGCCACCACGTTAGCCACCCATCTCCACGTCAGCCGGTCGCCCTTCCGGCACAGCAGGCCACCTGCGGCCCGCTCGCAACTGTTCAGCAGGCCAGCCCGCTCGCCGTTAGCAGGCCAGCCCATTAACAGGCCGCCTCCTGCCCACCCTCCACGGCCCGCCCGCGGCGTCTTAGCAGGCCAGCCCATTAACAGGCCGCCTCCTGCCCAGCCTCCACGGCCCGCTCGCGGCGTCGTTTTAATGAAGTGGCAATGGCAAAAATGATATTGTTTCAGGGTCTCGAACACGCGACCTCAAGGATTGGAAGAGGGAGTCTTACCACTGAGCTACAAGGAGAGTTGTGATGGTACCCTGAAGTTAGGTTTTATTATACATTTCGATCTCGTTGGTTAAACAGAGATTCAGAAAAGGATTTTCCTCAGATCCATCCCCCTCCCTTCCCGACAGCGCCCGCCATTGGCGCCGCCACCGTCCCCCAGCCGCGCCACCGCCGTCCCCCGTTCGCTGTCGCCACCATTAACATAGCTGTGGACCTGCGGCGGAAGTCCAAGCGGAGCAAAGACCTGCGGCGAGGCTGCTACGAGAGCCGCACCAACGACGAAGGTCACGCCGCCGCGGTGGACGTTGGCGAGCTCTACGTTGAGGAGGAGAGGCAGTTCCCGTTGTTCGTGGACGTGCCGGTGGCCGAGGACGTAGAAGACGTGACCCGGCTGGTCAAGGTGAGGTGCACGTACCACGACGTCGCGGCGGGGCGGGCGGCCGACATGGCTGTGGTGGCGGCGCTCTGGTAGCCGGCCTACTCCTGCTGCTGGGCGCTCCTGGTTGCAGTGGGCGCTCCTGCTGCTGCTGGTCGCTGCCACTCCTCCTGCAGTGGCACCTCCCCACCATCAGTGACACTACAGCTAAGGTGAAGGTATGAAATTTTCTAAAATTTGTTGAATATATAGATTTGAGTTGGTGTAGTGTTGTCAATTTGTGTTTTTTTTTTGCTGCAATGCTAGATTAGATGGATCGAAGCTGGGTTCATGGCAGATTGTTTTCCACTGAATACATTGATGGTGTCAAAGGATTCATGAACTTTGTGAAAGGAAAATTCAGTGAGAATGTTGAAATCCGGTGCCCGTGTGCGAGATGCCCGAATCATAAGTACCATCCTCAGTCTCTTGTGAAGAAGCACATCTTGATGCATGGCATGGACAGTAGCTATATTTGCTGGGTTCATCATGGTGAGGGCTTCAATTTTGATGTTTCTGAGCAGCCTATTGATGTCCATGACAATGCTGATCTTGCTGGGTCCAGCTATGGGGAAAATCTGAGAGATGACGGCAGTGCTGATCTTGCTAGTTCCATACCTGGTGAAGAAGTGAGAGAGGATGATAGTGTTGATCGTTTGGAAGTGCTTTTAGGAGACCTACATGCTGCAGCAGAAGAAGCAAGACAAGATGTAGAGAATGAGGATGGTGATGCAGAACCTCATGACAAAGAGCCAATTTACAAAAGGGTGATGGAAGAGGCAAAGCGTCTTATCCTGGCTGTACCAAATTTTCAAGTTTCTCTTTTGTGGTACAGATTCTTCATATGAAGTCACTATACATGATAAGCAATTCTGCCTTCACTGCAATACTGAAGAAATTGGCTGAAGCATTCCCGGCAAACAACACACTACCAAAATCGTATAACGAAGCAAAGAATTATTTGAAGGAGTTAGGTCTTGGATATGAGTCAATACATGTGTGCTTCAATAATTGTGTTTTGTTCAGAAAGAGATATGCCTACCTTGACAATTGCCCCGTTTGTGGTCTTTCGAGATGGAAAGATGCAGAAAGAAAGAAGATTCCACAGAAGGTGTTGAGGTATTTTTCATTGGCACCTAGGCTGAAGAGGATGTTTGCTACCAAAGAAGCATCAGAACAAGCACAATGGCACAAGCTGAAGCGGCAGCCCAGTGAAAAGGAAATGACCCACCCAGCTGATGGTGAGGCGTGGCAAGATTTCGACAGAGAATTTTCAGATTTTGCAAGAGATGCAAGAAACCTTAGGCTTGGCCTAGCAACTGACGGGTTCAATCCATTTTCAGAAAAGAACACAAAATACAGCATGTGGCATGTGTTTGTGCTGCCATACAACCTTCCACCTTGGGCATGCAAAGAGGAGTCAAACTTTATGATGGCTTTGCTTATTCCAGGTCCTAAATGCCCCGGGAAGGATTTTGATGTATTTTTGGAGCCTCTTGTGGAAGATTTGCTTGAGCTTTGGAAAGGTGCGCATGCTTATGATGCTCTTAGTCGCAAAATGTTTAACCTTCGTGCTGCAGTTTTGTGGTGCATCCATGATTATCCTGCCTTAAGCACTCTTTTAGGGCGTACCACAAAAGGGTATTTTGCATGTATTCACTGTGACAAGCACCCTCTTTCCTATGGCCTGAGGAGCAAGATTGGGTATATTGGACACTTCCGTTTCCTCCCAGATGGACATCCGCTTCGAATGAACAATCAATTTGCTGGCCTTCATGAAAGCAATGATCCACCAGGTCAATTCTCTGTAGAAGAGTTGTTGGCTGAGTTGAAGCAGGTTGCACATGTTAGACCGGGGAAGCCGCGAGTAGGTGAGAAGAGGAAGCGTTCTGAAGGTGGCCGTGTGAAAATTTGGAGCCGGATGGTTAGTTTATGAAACTTGCCATATTGGTATAAGTTGAAGCTAAGACACAATCTCGATGTCATGCACATTGAGAAGAACATATGCGAGAGCCTGATTGCCACAATTCTCCATATAATTGGGAAGACAAAGGACACAGCTAAAGCTAGACTTGATCTCAAAGATTTGGGAATAAGAAAGGAGCTACAAATTAGCGAGGGTGGAGATTCATGTGAGATGCCTCGTGGTCGATATACCTTGAACAATGATCAGAAGAAGGCCTTTTGTAAATTTATACAAGAGCTAAAATTTCCTGATGGCTTTGCTTCCAACATCTCAAGATGTCTAAGTGCTGATGGGACCAAGGTACAAGTGCTAAGTTCCAACATTTCTAAACTTCCTTGAATTTTGAACTACGTAAAAAACATACAAGCTTTGAACGGACCTGTCACTAGATACCATGGCCTCTTCACAGCTCGATTGGAACGCCGTGTCATTACCTGCTACTATGCCAGTGTTCCAGTGGAGCGAGCCGAGGACTACTCTTGACTCTTGAGAGTGTAAACCAGGCTATCCCATAAAGAAGAAGGGCTGAACTCGGCGCGACCCATGCGGCAGGGATGCCCATACTGCAAGTCCGTAACGAACTGAAGGCTGATGCCGACCTCTTCCAATCTTGAGTGGAAGCGATCAGGGGGTGCTCGTCGCAGTCAAAGGAAATACACAGAAGAGTAAGCGTCTGATTCGTTCTTCGCTCGGTCTGCAGACTGCAGGGAGTGTCCGTTCTACGACCGGGCTGGACAGCGGAGCTCAAAAGTCACGGTGATTTGCACCGGCCGTGAGGCAACGAAACCGCGAGAGCGGAACTCTGGTGATCCGGTCACGACACGCTGCACCGCCTGGGAGAGCCCGCCCGAGACCGCCGAGACGATCAAAGCCATCGAACCAGCAGGAAATAAACGCCGCAATCAAGCAAGACTGAGCATTCGCTCGCGCTTACATGCTTACGACATTACCTGATTTGGGCCCAAACCAGGAATTCGACATGGGCTGATGAACGTTCCTTGGGCCACGTGATGGCGCTCGTTACGTTGCTCGCTCGCCGTGGTGCTTGGGGAAACCATCGACGGCCGCACCGCCGCCGGCACAAGCGCGGCAACGGGCTCCGCCCACGCCCAGGGGTATGAGCTCGGGTGGCACGGCGATGGCCAGCTGCGGCATCACTGCCGAGGCGGCGGCGATTGGCCGACGGGCAATGACGCTCCCAAAGTTGGTTTATCATCACGGGCGAACTTAGCTCAGTCAGTAAGGGTCCTTAATTATGGTGGAACCTGTTCACCAGGATCGTCGCTTACCGGCTGGTAAGGATCGTCACTTGAATTTCGCTTGATATAATATTTACTTATTTTCAGTAAAAATAATTTCACCCCATATAAACACCGCCTTAGACGCAGCTAGCGCTCGTCCTGTGCTCGCCAGTTTAGCATGCATGTTGGTCAAGGTGATCTGGTCTTCAGGCCTGCACTTGCTTGTACAACTGAAGAAGCCAGGGACTGAGCGACCCAACAAAATCTGCCATGCATGCGCACATGGTAAAAGCGAGCAAAGCCAGGTCCAGAAAACTCTCCACATATACGTAACCACGCCCACGCCCACGCACCCGTCGATGAATTGACCGCGCCGTGTTTGACTACACTCGAAATGCTTTCGGCTATAAGCGCTGGCTAACAATGACAGGTGACCTACAAATATTTATGTCGGCAGTAGAAGAGTACGGTGTAAACCGTAAAAATAAGAGTAGACGTACGTTATAGAAATACTGACCTACAAATATATATGTCGGCAGTAGAAGAGTAAACCGTAGCAATGACAGATGACCAAGAAATGACAGATGACTTTTCTTTACATATTTCAGCCAACCGTTGCCTGAAAAAATAAAAAACTCAATCGTTCAAATAAGAGTAGACGTTGTGGACCTGGAATTGGAATCCAAAACCCATCGACGTCGAACACAGGAGCTATCGAGCTTACTGCAAGCACCACACGTTATACGTTAGTAGCTTTGAACGTAAACTTTTGAAAATCAGTCACCTCGATTATAGCTCAGCCGTAAGTGTTTCTTTTTTTAGAATTACATAGTACAATGCAGACGTTCACAATACGCACGCACATTCAAATCTCAAAACGACGGTAAATCCTGAAAAATCTTAAGAGAAAGTGCGAACACCAGAATTTAAACCCTGATGGGTAGCGTCCCACTGGACCGTCCTACCGTTAGACTACAAGCCAACTCACAGGTGTTCGTAGTATTTGACGCCGGTGATTTGCAAACATTCCCCAATTAGCATGCACTGAAATGGCCGTCATTAATTAGTTCACGTCATATACAAATTTAACAAAAACAGAGTAGTATATATATATATTGATCACGCCTCTTGAACTCTCTTCATACTTTTGAAACATTGTTAGATGCCAAGCTCAGTTATTAATTGCTTCATTCATCAGTAAAGTTTACGGCTTGCATCATTGCATGAAGAACAGCAAGAAGTACACGTGCCGCTGATGGACTGCTTCATCATGTCCGACGAGTGTGGGTTGACCGAGAAGATTACTGAACACGAACTGGTACGTCAGTCGTCAGGCAGCAATAACATATTGCATGCCACCCCGGCAAGTCTGTTGTTGACTCGTCGTGACGTTATCGGTTCCGTGCTTGACATGTCCGGCTCTATTAGCCCGTTGGTCCACAGTCAATGGTTCAAGATCTTTTTTTTAACAAAAAAAAAAGATTCAAGATCTCAAACTCATCACAGTTTAATCATCTTCGAGCGTGAACCTGACCTAAGATTACCAGGTTGATTACAATTTTTTATGGGTCTCATTATCTTGTCCGGTGCTAGGAAACCGCTAGCTAGTAAGTACTCCGTAGAATATTGAGTAGTACTCCTACCTGCTAACAGGAACAGTGTAGCACTAATCTTCTGTGATGCATCTAGAAGACTAGAAGTATATGCATGTTCGCCGCATCTGCTCTGCTGGTAAAACAACAAAGACTGGTTCAAAGTTTCCGAAGTGTGAGTCGTACTCCTAAGCTAAAAAATTGTGAGTCGTACTCCTAGGCAGGCTATAGATCGGTAATATTTATGAGAATGCACACTGTCGCCATTTTTTTATTCAAATATTTATTTTAGTGTCTTAACCGTGTTTAACTCAGGAATTGAAGCAAAGTTTAGTATATATACACTAGAGGAGTTGAAACAACTGAATTTTTAGTTACATCATCACTTTATAGAAATTACATAATGTAACACACTAATACAGAATGGTTTTTTTTTTAATAATAACGCATAGGGCAAAGCTTTTGCCTTCTTTTCAAACCAAATGTAGAATATTTGTATCTTCAATTCAAATTGGTTTAGGGTTCTACATTCCTAAAAACACATTTGAATTTTGTTCCCTCTACAGCGTGCGCTCTGATAAAAAAAATAAAACAAGAGAGAGGGGGGGGGGGGGTTAAGTTATGGTAAGTAATAGAAATGCTCGAGATCACGGTTCATATACTTTGCATTTGAAATCCGTCGAGAACAGTATTACAATTTGCATTTATTGGTGTACATGTACGATTCATACGTTAGTATCAGAATCTTTAGTCATACTACTAATCATGTCAGGAAAAAGATATGCATTTCTTGAGAAAAACAAAGTAAAGCTAAGCAAAACCTGATGGAGTAACTACATATTTATACTAACTTAACAACTCCAATTGGTCAATTTAACCATTAGAACAAAATTTCGGTATGTCAAGGTATGGATCAATATATACAAACGACAAAAGAATAGAACCACAGCAACAGCAATTCATTAATTGTTCAAATATTATATGTACTAATAATTAAATAAAAGAAATTGAGCTTGAGTCAAATTGGACACTGGTTGTTCATGTCGAACGCCTCCTCTTGCTTATTTTTTTACACAAGCCTTAGAACGATCTACACACCTATACATACCTCAAATCTGTTTTTTTTTTTCATAATCAATTACTAGTACGTCATGTTTGTTTCTTGTTTGTTATAGCGCCGGTTGGCTTGTTTAGGCGCTAGAGTAAACCCCGATCCCCTTGGATTGCAAAGGAAATTAACCAACTTCCTTGGCGATCCAAAAGAATTAGGTCTCCAATCCTTGCCTTATCCAAACACGGCTAGTCAATAGTCATTCGTTGATTCTCAATTAACGCTGAGCTGCGGAAACCCCAACGCTGGGTGCGGCGACAGCGGCGGCAGGCCGCCGAGCAACGCCTCCCAGTACTGCTCCAAGTTCCCACTCGTCGGCGTCATGGGGAGCCACTCGGCGCCTGCGCCAGCCTCCGTCGTCGATGTCGATGTCACCGTCGACGACGCGGTGGTCGCTGTCACCATGGACGACGGTGAGGTGGACGAAGGCATCTCGATCTTCACCGCCTTCTTGACCACCTCGACCTCAGTGTCCTCCAGCTGCTGCCGCTTCCTCTTGTTCGCCGCGGGAGCGGTCGCCGCCGGCGGTGGGGCCCAGAGGTCAGCGCCGCGGGTGCCGACCTCGTTGGGGAAGTTGAGGATGGCCTTGGCGCCGCGCATCCGGAACGCCGCGCGGTCGTAGGCGCGCGCGGCCTCGACGGGGGTGTCGTAGGTGCCGAGCCACACGCGAGAGCCACGGCGCTTCGGGTCGCGGATCTCCGCCGCGTACTTGCCCCAGGGGCGCTGCCGCACGCCGCGGTACTTGCGGAAGTCGTCGTCGACGGCCGCGGGCGCGGCGACGGACTCCGCGGCCCACGCGTACGAGCTCGGGGGCACGGTGATGGTCAGCGGAGGCCCGATCGTCACGGGGGACGAAGGCTCGCCACCGAACTTGATCATCACCGCCGCCGAAAGCTCCTGCGACCGGAACGCCGCCGCAGCGGCAGCGCTCATGGGCTCGTGCGTCAGGTGTATGTACCTCTGCTGCGGCGTCGGCAGGTACGACGACGGCATGGGCTGGAACTCGGGTTGAGGTTGCAGCACGGGGACGCCGTCGCAACCACCGTCGAAGAGGAGCTCGCGGATGAAGTCGTGGGCGAAGCCGTCGGAGTCTCCGGCGAAGTCCATGTCAGATCGCCCTTGATGTCGTGTCGAGCTGTGGAACTGTAGGCTGAGGCTGGACTCTGGAGTACGCAGCAAGGAGAGATGGTGCGAGAACGTACTCAAACTCTCTGTGGCTCCCTAGAGGTGTACGCGCTGTGCCTGTGTAGCTACTACTGTGCGTGTCGAATCTGAGAAGTGAGAACAAAACTTGGTCGATGGTTCTAAGCTTTATAGGCAGGCGGAGACAGGCATGGAGGAGGGAGAGGGGACGACGGAAGAGTAGAAGACCGCAAGCTTAGGTTTTTCCACCCCACGCCCCGGGTGAAATTCTTTGACCACCTTTTAGGCTTTTAGTGGAGACTCTTTTTTTTTGCGAAACACAGTACAGACGCAGACGCTCACAAACGCACGCACACTCAACCCTATGAACACACGCATGCAACCCTACTCCTATGAGCACCTCCGAGAGACTGAGCCGGCTGATCCTCGAGATTGACGAAGTCACCACTGGCGCCTCGCTATCGACGGGCACGTCGCCTACCACTGAAAGAATAGCACCGGTTAAATCCTGAAATAAATCCAGGAAAAGGTGCGAGCACCAGGATTTGAACCCTGGTGGGGACTCGCTCTAGTCTTTGCGTCGAAATCTCTCCATTAATCTTGATGAGCTCACCGTATTGTTGGATTATTAGTCGAGGTGGAGGTGACCAGTGAGTGAACGTACGTCTTCTCTAGCAATCTTGGACTTTCAGTTTACTGCATTCGTGGTTTTGAAGATGTGACGTCCGCAATTTGCGTAAGTGGCATTTTGCTATTTCTCTTTGTGTTCAAATGGTAAAATTAGTTGCTTCACATAGTCCTCTTTTACCCTTGATGAAGGTTCTCCAATCTCCTCTGGTAGAAAAAAGGTGACATTATATTTTAGCTTAATGCAGTCAGTGATTTAAACATCCACCATTCATGTGTTATGTTTGGATATTTTAAAATGACACAAATTAAATAGAATTATCTTGAAAAAGTATATATTTTCATAAATAGATACTACGGATAGTGCAAGGCCGACGACCATGAAAACGCGTCGTGGCTTAAAGGGACTGTGTGATTTCCTCTGGAAAATGAAGCAAGGACGCGCTGTCTGGATATGTGTGGAGATTAGAACGAATCTGACAGGGTCGAAATGAATCAATGATACGCGTGCCAAAAGGATTCCGAAATTGGCATTTCGACGGAAGCGTGTCAACAAACAACAGCTTGCTATAGCTGGAGAGTTTGGCTGGTGCTCCGACCATTATGCTCGCTAGCTTGCTTCTACTATCAGAAAAATAAAACCGTCAAGGAAGAAATTCACAATGCGTGTTTTGCTTGTGAAATTTCCTAGAAAAAGTAGTTCCTTGCTATTGCTAGTCCCCCTCTAAAATGATCGCTTTCGCCCTATTCGCTTGCCTTATCATTCCAGCCCAGCGGATTATTCTCCTCAGAGAATAGTATTGAACCGTACCAGCCCAGCAGATTATTCTCCTCTCAGACTTTCCAGTCCAGTCTTTTAAGTCAAACTTGTCCAGATTTAACTAAATTTATTAAAAATATATATATTAGCACCTACTCCCCCCGTTTATTTTTATAAAGCGCGCATGCATATCAAGATTCAATCTTTACGATATTTGACTGTTGATTTAGCTAATAATTTTTAACTTTTATATTGCAAACTTGAAATAGTTAGATTTGTAATCGCTTGTAGTTTATAATGATCATAAATTTATAATAATAACTAATATAATATGAGAAAAATAAATAATCAAAGTGTATTTTGGGAGACCGTATCAAGTTTAACTCCGCCTTATAAAGATAGGTGGAGGGGGTACAATATAAACCAATTAAATGTAATAAAAAGGCATATTTGTGTTGGATTTAATGCAACTGATTTAGTATCATACATGTTGGTGTATGGTGGTGTATTTTTCTATAAATTGGCTCAAAATAAAGTCTGGCATAGGACATATATTTTGAAATAGAGAGACTCGTAGTTGTTCTTTTACTTACTACTAGTATAGTTTTCACCGCTCCATGGTATAACGATGAACTTGCTCGTGCCCGTTAACTCTTAAAACTGTTCAATTACTATCGATGTTCAGGGTGGCAACGCACATGACGTCTTCATCGGTCTGGCCGGTTGTTGCAGCTTTATGCTATTTATTAGTACTCCCTCCATCATAAATTGTAGGTCTTTTTTATTTTTTATATACATAGATTTTACTATGCATACATACAAAAATTTATGCACTTTAAAATTGTCAAAACGACATATGATTTGAAACATAGGGAGTACAACAATAAATTTTTGGGAACCGATAATCCAATGCAAGTTAGTCCTGTTAACACATGCTAAGGTCTACTAGCACCGTAAACCAATCAATTCACCGTTGCTGTAAGCACCGAGTCTCCCGCAATGTCGGGCGCGTTGCGCGTACAGGGAACTTAGCTTCTCGAAAAAAAAAAGATTATTTAGCTATTACTAATATGAGCTCTTCCGTATACATGCTCATATTTTTTTAGAGTATTGGGTATAGAATAGTTTCTTGTTTGACAATCTCAAAACTATTAATTAGTAGCTCAAGTGCATACGTACTGCCATATATACCGGGCACATGTGCAGCATAGCATCTAGCTTAGACATCCATCGTCCTGCTCTGGACCCGTCCGTAGCCACGCTCATGCAGAGTCGGTAGGTCCCACGAAGCTCGCTCTGGTACTGTTTTCATTTCCGGCCGATCTATCGGGAGTCGTCGTTGAATCGCGAAGTGCGGGGCAACGAAGTGAGTAGAATAGTAGCACGACTCCGATCCGGTCCGGCGGCTTCTCGTGCGGTCGTGCCAAAGCCAAAAGCTAGCTAGCTTTTTGATGCCTTGTTCAGCGGCTAAACCCAGCTTCTACGTGTGACTTCAATGTTCCATTTGCATGAGGCGGGATTGGTTGTTATACGAATACACAACTGATCCAGACTTTGGCCTTGAGGGAAGTAATTTGAATTGATCCAGCAGACTTTAACAAAGAGCAAAGATACATAGAGAGCAATTCTTTATATTTTTTCTGGCGTTTACATATTCCTGCATCTTTAAGTTTTGCAAAGAAAAAACAGTCATCGATGGAAAACGGGATCAGATATATACCCATCGCCATATCTTCAACAGCTGAGACGTATTGAATGAAGAAGACAAGACGTCAACAACCAACAAAGTTTGGAGTTGATAAACATGGGATGGATCGAGATCGTGTCCCCGTTTCCACATTCCTCCTCCCGTATTCGAGCCGCCTACCATGCATCTTTGGCGCGATCAAAACAGTTCTGACGGGAAGAAAGCACGCAACCGGACGGACGGCCGGCCAGGTCAACACGTACGTATATACGTCGCCCAAAACGGCCGGATTGAGACCTTGACCTCAGCCACTTCGGCCGGCGCCGGGCCGCGGCGCCATTGCCAGTTTCAGAGTTCGACGGACAGAGGCCGCCGCGAGCGCGGCTGGCGTGCGTCCCCTGTAGGCTCCTAGCCTCCTTCGGACTGGTTCACGGCTTGCGGCCCGTGATCTCCGCGCAAAAGCGCCGAGCGAACCACGCCCCGACGGGGAGCCGATGAATTCATTTCCTGGCGCCGCTTCGACCCGGCCGGCCCGACTAGCAGAAGCTGCCCAAGTGCCGACGCGCAGATGTTTTGATCACCACATTATTATCTAATAAAAAATGTTTTGATCACCAATCTGGCATGAGGCTCCCGCGTACTTTATGCACTTGGGCTGCTCGGTTCAACAAGCACAAACTAGAGGCAGCAGTCCTCTAGCAACTGTCTTTCTTTAGAAAGCGAGCACGAGTTACTTGGACTTGAGAGCTGCATGCATATGCATGGGTCGAATAGACAGGAAATGTTAGGGAAATACTCCTAGTATAGTACGTATATACCTACACGGTCACAATCCTAGAAGACGAATACAGTATCGGGCTTGCTAGTTTGCGGCCGGCCGCTCCTAGGCTTTCGTGTGCTCGCGTAGGCTGCCAAAAAGTTGGTGGGCTCCACCCACCCTGCAGTAGCGCCCACTCGCACGCCACACTTCATCGTCGTGAGCCTCACCATGCACGAGCGCACGGCTCCTGCACGCCTTCGACGCCCCCACACACTAAAAAAAATGGCAGGAAAACATTTTTAGGAGAAAAAAATGTCAGGAAAAAAATTTTGAAGGAAAAATTGTTCGAGCAAAACTTGTCATAGAAACATTTCACGAAAAAATATTTTGCAACAAAAATCTTGAGCGAGTGTTTGTGACAAAATTCTTCAGATTTTTTTTGCAACAAAATTTTGTCAACAATTTTTTGCTTGCAGCAAAATTCTTCAGCGCCAAAATTTTTGCAACAAAATTTTATCAGGAAACTTTTGCTTGCGACAAAAATCTTTAGCGCCAAAATTTTTACAACAAAATTTTGTTTAACTAACTTTCCTTAGATCCCACCAACGTGGCGAGTGAGGAGTCCCGCGCGGGGCGGAGCGAGCGCACCGGCGCTCGGCCACAAAATTGAGATCTCGATACAGTATCTGACACGTCACTCCAGTTGCCACATACGGTAGCAGATCTGACTCTGTTCTTGGGAACAACGAGTAAAATGACCAAAGTAATTCACCATCACCGGCAGGTTCCAACTGAACGACAGTGACCTCGGCGTTATACTTCAAGGAATTTTAAACTGCAGCATAGCTTTGAACGTATATGCACTACCCTGTTACCACTCAACATCAGTCGTCAGGGATTCAGGGCCTCTTTCAGAGCCCGATCAGACCGGCGTACCCAACAATGCCAGTTCCAGAGGACTGGGGACTCTCTCTGAGATCTGGGAGTGTACACCAGGCTATCCAGGAAAGTTACCAGCAAAGGCATGCGTCGGTTTCAGTTAGCTTGCTTGATCCACCGAACGACCTCGGCGCCATCGAGGCGGGCACGGTGGACGTGAAAGGGCGATTAGGCAGTCGACGGGTCGACCTCACTGTAACGAACTCGATCGGGACTCCAAGCTGACCAGGGTGTTTATTGTGTTGTTTGTTTATGTTCAAATTCAAAGGGGAAAAATATGAAACTTGCCGAATCGGAGCGGAACAAGTTTGATTATCCCGGTCGGTCTACCGGGAGAGTTTGTTCTACGTCCAGCTGGGGCAGCGGAGTTCGCAGGTCACGGTGGTTTGCTTCGTTCGTGCGGCAACTGCCAAACAGGAGGCGAGGCACAATGCGGTCACGACACGCTCGCCGCTCGTCGCCGCCTAAACAAAGTCAAAACAGCCATCAACCCAGAGGATAACACAACATGGAAATCATAACTTTTTGCTCCGAACAGCGAGGCCGGATTGGACAGGGAGCACGAAACGAAGACTCTGTTGAATTTCAACACCAGATTTGTCAGCGGTGGCTCTGCAGTCCGCGTTTGGCTGGACAACCTCACACAGCTCGGCCGCACAGAAGTTGATGAGCTACGCCCTGTGGGCTACGAGGCGATGAACCTTGCCGGACGGCACAGACAGTAACGTCCCACCTGGGTTAGTTTTACTACAGTCTCTGTTCTCTTTGGATTATCATTCAGCCCAGCAAATTATTCTTCTCACATAATACCATTGAACCAGCTCAGCAGATTATTCTGCTTTCAGACTTTTCAGCCTAACCTAACGAAACAAACATGTCATTGAATGCGTCCCACGGACCTTGCAACCATCACTGACAAAGATGGTGGTAATATAATGAAGGCAAGAAATTCTAAAATGGTGCAACCGCAGTACGTGCGCGCATCAGCTGTGCAAACTAAACAAGGGAACGGTCGAGGTGTTGATCTCATACATCAGCTGATTTGGGGGCTTTGCGCAGTTCAGCGATCAGAGTTTTCAGACACGGCTCCGGGTATGCAAACAGATAAGTAACACCGTTCGAGTGATGCAAAGAGAATGCATCGAGTCAGGAGAGGCGACGAAAACAGGTCTACAAATCTAAAATACGTTCAGATTTACGTCATTGCAAGAGGCGTTAAGTGCAATACCGCTTGGAGCCCACCGATTGCAAATTCAAATGGCGTAGGATGTCGAATTGTCACCTCCTTCTATGTTGAACCCATATCCTAGCCAATATATATAGAGATTCATTGGAGGTGGACGAGACTTTTATCGGCACGGATCTTAGTTCAAACTGGAGTGAAAGAAAAAGCTACTGTCTATTCAGGGCGAACATTTTTTTTATGTGTATTTAGAGTTGTAGCACGGCACCTGAAATTTTTTCCACAATTTGTTAATGTGTTTGCGAAACAGTTCAATTATATGCTCATTGCCTCATTTGTTTGATATTTTAGATTCCCCTGAATTTACAAAGCGCGCTACACCAACTTGGAACTAACTATATTGATCTATTTCTACTTTTTGATTTGTGGTCTAAACAATAGGAAATATGCAACTCCTATATCAGCACTCTGCACACCATAGTCTTGACCGTTAACTAACGATGAGCTGTGGAAATCCCATCGTCGGGTGAGGTGACAGCGGCGAGAGCGGCGGCAGGCCACCGAGCATCGCCTCCCAATACTGCTCCCAGCTCCCGCTCGTCGGTGTCACGGCGATCCCCTCCGCACCCGCGCCCGTCTCGATCGTAGCCGACGTCACCGTCGACGATGCGGCCGTCTCGCGCGTCGACATGGACGACGGCGATGTGGACGTCACCACCTGGCCCGCCGCCGCCGACGGCGCCTCGAGCTTCACCGCCTTGTTCACCACCGCCACCACCTCGACGTCATCGTCGTCGCTGTCCTCCCGCTGCTTTCGCTTCCGCTTGTTCGCCGCCGGAGCAGTCGCCGGCGGCGGCGCCGAGAGGTCGGCGCCGCGTGTGCCGACCTCGTTGGGGAAGTTGAGGATGGCCTTGGCGCCGCGCATCCGGAACGCGGCACGGTCGTAGGCGCGCGCGGCGTCGACGGGCGTGTCGTAGGTGCCGAGCCACACGCGCGAGCCACGACGCTTCGGGTCGCGGATCTCCGCCGCGTACTTGCCCCACGGCCGCTGCCGGACGCCGCGGTACTTGTGGAAATCCACGACGACGGCCGCTGCTGCCGGCGCGTCTGTGGCGGCGCCGGACGACGTCGCCGCCGCCCATGCGTACGAGCTCGGGGGCACGGCGATGGTCAGCGGCGCGGTCCTGATGGTGACGGGGGACGGCGGCTCGCTCCCGAACTTTATCATCACCGGTTGCGCCGGCTGGAACGCCGCGTCGCCTGTAGCAGGGGTAGGCGCCGGAGCAGAGATCATGTACCCCTGATGCTGCTGCGGCGGCGGGAACAACGAGGACGTAGGCTGGAGTTCCGGTTGAGGTTGCAGGACGGGGAAGGTGACGTCGTCGGAAACTACAGGGCTGCCGGCCGCCATGGGGGCGCCGAGCAGGAGGTCGCGGATGAAGTCGAGGGCGAAACCGTCGGCGGCTTCTCCGATGAAGTCCATATCCATCTGTCGAATTTGCACGTACTGAATGAGAAATGGCAGGACAACTACTCAAGGTCGGTCTCAAACTCTCAGTGGCAGATGTGTCCCGAGCCTACCAGAGTATCTGCTTGTATCTGAGGACAAGACTACGGGCGGGGCTGTATTTATAGGCAAGAAACCAGGGCAGGGAGCCGATGAGAATATAGTACAGGTGACTGAAACCCTATGGCTTTTATTTGTCGCGGTGAATTTCTTTGACCGCCTTTGATTAGTGGACGCACTCTACTCTTTAGAAGTACGTCGTAATCTGATTTATCTCGCTTCATGTTGATCGGATCAGTTTGCTCTGGCTGGGTGAACGTGTGGTAGTAGCTATATATCTAGCTGAGTGTTCCGTTTAATTTACTACTGCTGCCATGGCTTTTAATTTTTTTTTCTCGAATACGCAGGAGAGCTGCGTATCTTTGTATTAAGAAGAAAATTGTTGGAAGTTTACAACGTGAGGCTGGAGCTCGCACCCATGAACACTAGAAAGCTATTACACGAAGGATACAACCTGAAAACATATGTTTGTTAACTATCATTGATAGAACAAACCACCTAGATCTTTCGCTCCGGCAGAAATCCAGTCGTCTCCTTCCTTCTTGATTCTTTGAATTTGAAGATGTAAAATTTGTCAAATTTTCACAAATGACATTCTTCGGATATAGATATTTCACGCTATAAGATTTTTGCTACTGTGTTGGAGTGACTCATTCACAGCTACCAGTACAGAACTGTTCGTGTGGTAGAAAAATCGGCTTATTCAATAGTGTTCTGTGAGAAAGAAAAACTAATTGATTCTAACTGACAAAGAAAAAAAGAACAAACTTATAATGTTCTTTTTTTTTCCAAAATTTAAGATCACTTGCTGTGAACATTACAGAGGTTTTCGTGCACCACATTTACCTCAACGATCTGCTAAATGTTACTAATGTTTCACAGAAAGCTGCGATCCAGTTGACTTGCTGTTGCTATGTGCCTGTATTTACAAAGATTTGCTTATATCACGGTTTTCTCTCAACGTTCGTCTTTTTACCGCGTGATCTAGCTAGTTAGTGTGCTGTCTAGCTATGAGCTTGGTCATGTATATCAGTATACGCTATTGGGACATATTCACGATAGCGATCGTACGTTTTGTAGGAGATCGAACATGCAGAGCCGGTTGCGTCTGCTGGGTGCACGTAAGGTGGCGCGGCGAGATCGTTGGCTCACTTGTTGCCCATAGGCAGTTGTGGACTCGGTCTATCTCTTGCTTTAACTGAGCAGTGATTTTTACTTTTTTGGCACTTGAGAGATGGATGTGGCTCGTTCATCGTAATACTGCTTGAGCCAGTTAGTAGCGGTGTTTATTTTCACTGCTCGATCTGGACGTCTCTGCTGATGATACCATACCGTTAGGCATCTCATCACATGCAGTGGTGCTAAAGATTGCTTAGTCAATTCACTCTGATGTGAGGACCGGGACCGGGTCCATCTCTGATGCCATTGATGGCATTTTTGACTTGCTGACGTTCTTATTAGAGATTTAGAGGCCGCATCTGCACTCAAGTAAAGACAGCAACCGTCATCCCAGTCTGAAGATATGAACAAATACAACGAAAACCTGATTTCGAGTGCATACTTGGTGCATGCATGCCAAGGACATGTGCAGCATATAGCATAATTAATAACAAAGAAATGCAGGCATGCAGCTACAGGGAAGCCATGTACATCCACGTATAGCAGCCATGCAGATTCTGCCGCAGGTCCCACGAAGCCGCTCTGGTCTCTGTTTTAGTGGTTTTAATTCATCGGAAGTCGACCTTGAATCTCGAAGCGCAATGCTGTGTGGAGATATCACGTCTAGAAAAGTCTAATCGATCCTAGAAAGATTCCGGCGGCTTCACTTTTACTCGTTCTCGTGCATGTGCCGAGAGCTACTGAATCTGATCAGCGGCTAAGCCCAACTTCTAAGTAGCCCAATTTTCTCCCTGCGTGAGACGGACATGATTGATCGCAACATACTGGAAGGAGAGTCTACAACGTCAACTGATTAATGAGGTAGGACCCTCGCCATCGCTCGTTTCGACGATCCTTGGTTTGGTGACGATCGACTAAATAAACGGCGGGTGCAGAATGGGCACATGCGCATCGGATAACGATGGATATGGACCTTAGTTCTCAGCTCATCATCTCAAGAATGGGTCAGCTAGATGGCCGGGGAGGCCTTGGCTGCTACATTCATATCACCGGTTGACGCTTGAGACGCGATGATGAAGGAGCTAGCAACACTTGTGGCCAGCTTTTTTAAGCTTTTGGACATTAGCGTCATAGTGTTGTGCTAGTGAATTTGTCCGGTGCTTTAGTGAATAACATTTGTCACCAAAAGTAGGACAATGGCCAACCATGAATTAAATTAGTATGTATTTGTCAATGCCAAATGAGTTCTTTCAGGAATCAATTAATTACGATAATCGACCAGAATTCCTTTGTCACCCAAAAAAGACCTATCTTTTTAGAAACTGGAAAATCCGACCTCGCCACTCACAATGAGCGCTAGCATTACACGCAGCAGAAACACTGCACACACCGGTTGTACTCAACCAGAAAGTTTTAAAGTTTAAACTCAACTGAGAAACACCTAAGGTTTAACTGAACTCCAACTCCAAAACAAAACCCCAGACAACAGAACCGAAGCCAGAAAACCTCCTAGAGCTAGGCCTGCAATCGGCTTCTATTCTTCCAACCGAATTCGTTAAAAATCTCCATCACGGTGACTTCCAATCTCCGGCAATTCTCCTTCAACAAGATCATTTCTTCCTCTTTAGAGAGTGCTGCCCAAGTCCTTATCCAGTAGGTTCCCCTGAAGATTGTCTGTAAAAAGGAGTTAGGATAATTTTCCTTGAACACCATCTCATTCCGGCTTAACCAAATTGCCCAACATAGCCCAGCCACCCCAATAAGAATTTGTTTTCTAATCTTTGCTGACCGGCCATTAATCCAGTCACCAAACAAATTGTAACGCCCTGCTTTTTAAAACATTTAGAAATCCAGACTTTACAAAATTTTTCCTTAAATTAAACCTAATCTCTCCCCTAACAATATTCAAAATATCTGTTCTAAAATAAACCATGCATTTAACTGGACATGAGTGTTGCATTTGAATGGTTAGAAATTTCCCCTTTCCAAATCCTTGGATTAATATTTAAATTCAATTTAAATATTATTTCCCTATCCCAAACCTTTCCACATTTTCCAAGTCAATGTTCATCTCAAACCTTACCCCCAAAACCCCTCCCAAATTTGAATCCATATTCAAATTTGAACCCAAACTTCTACTTCAAATACATAGAAAAAGCTTTTAAAGTGTTAATGGGCCGGAGCTCCATTTCAGCCCAGCCACTCCCCAACCAAAAGTCCGGTTCTCCTCCTCCCACTCTCCCCCTCGGCCACCTTTCCTCCCTTCCTCCGACCGACCCGCGGCCCGTCTCTCTCTCTCCCTCCCCCGCGGCCCACTTCCTCCAGCCACCTCACCCCGCCGCGACCCAGTCCGCCTCCGCAGCCGCTCGGCCCGCACGCGCGGCCCACGCCCGCCGGGGCGACGTCACGATGACGTCACCTGATTCCCTTCCTCTCCTCCTCCTTCTTCCTCCCGCGCCACCGCAATGGACCGCCGCCGCCCGATGTGCACGGAGCGGCTGGGATGAGCTCCCCTGCCGCGTGTTGCGACCACTAGCCGCCACCACATCCCCGGTGCGGCGCCGACCACCTCCGGCCAGCCAACTTGGAGCTCGCCGCCGCCGTCATCCTACCCCCGACCGGTTCCACGCGTCGCCGCCCCGACAGCCGCCCGGTGCGACGTGGAGGCCTCACCAGCGCCCCTCCCCCTATAAAAGGGAACGTCGAGCCCCTCCCCTCCTCACCTTCCCGGGATCGAGCTCAAGAGCTCGAGCCACTCCCTTCCCTGGCATCACCGAGCCACCCCATTCCGCCACCCCGCCACCTTCTCTCCTCTCCTCCGTGTCTGGAGCTCCGCCCTGCCGCTGCCACCGATGGCCACCGCCACACGCCGCCGCCGCTGCAAACCGCACCGCCGGCGCAGCATCATCGCACGCCGGCGCCGCCGCGCTCGCCAGTACGGGCGCCACACGGCTCCGCAATGCGCCGCCGCCAGCGAGCCTCGCTAGCCCGCACCACCACCGGCGCTGCCCGCTGCCCTGTGCCGCCAGCCGCTCCCCATCGCCGCCAGCCGCTCCCCCAACGCCGCCGGCCATCCCCCTTTTCCCCTTCCCTGCTCCGTCGGCGAGAAGGAAGCAGAGGAGAAGAAGAAGGGGGGAGACCTTCTTCCCCGCCTCCTACCGCCGACAGGTGGGCCCAGCCCCTCCTACGGCCGGGTAGGCCAGGTCCATGTGGACCGATGGCCCAACAGGCCTCCGGCCTACGGTCGGTCCACGGCGCCCCGCCACCCGGACCTCGGGTGGACTCGGTCCACATAGACCATGGGGAGGCAGCCCCGGTCCACGAGGGTCCACGGCGCCGGCCCACGAAACAGTACCGCTGGCGGACCCCACTGCTGACGCCAGCCTCTGCTGAAAATGCTAGGTACCCCCAATCCTTGTACACAAATCTTTATTTCAAGCCCTTCCTCCACTCCAAAAAATTCTCCAAATTTCTCCAAAAATAATAGGAATATTTCTAAACCTATTAGAGCCATCTAAACCTTTTTAGGATATTTCTTAACCCCAAATCCCAAAAGTGTTTCTCTCATCCAATAGAAAAGCCCCTTAAGTGTACCCCAAATCTAGCCAATCCAATTCCAAAGCTCCATAAAATCCCCAAGTTTTTTCATAAATATTAGGGATTATTCTAAGCATTTCCATGTGCTTAGTGCCCTAGAATTTATATCTTAACCTTAAATCTCGGTCGCGTTACTCCGAGACCCCAACGAAACCCCGTCTAAAAACCCCGCGGGCGTCGTTTCGCCGTCCGATCAAAACCCGGGGTTTTGGTAAAACCCTTGCCGTTGTGCTAACCAAATCCATTTCATATTATTAATTATTTAGAAACTCGTTTCTAAATAATTAATATAATCGCCCGTTAATTATTTCGGGACTATTGCTTAGCTATCCAATAATTCCCAAACCCCCTAATCCAAACCCTTCTTAAAAGCCGTCATCCGGGGGTTATCCCCTAGAAATCCATACAACTCCCCGACCGTTCGATCATTTCCGGGGAGATTACTTATCGATTTCCCGGAAATTCCATTCCATTAAATCCATTAATTATTTACCATAATTGATGGATTATTCCTTAATAACCCTAGTCTCCCCATTCTATCCTTTATTTTCATTCTATAGGAATTGATTGATGTATTGTTATACTGAATGTTATTTTCCATATTTTATTGATCGATAGGTCGATGGCCTGACCAGACCCCGCCCAAGATGCCGAAGCTCCCGAAGACCCAGAAGCCACGCCTGGTCAGCATCGAGCTTACGTACGCATTAGCAGACGTCCAAGTACCATTCAGGAAGGCAAGTCCTGGCAACCAACTCCTTGGTCATGCCAGCCCCAGTTCCTGCATAACAAAATCAACCAAATTAATAACATGGACTGCATATTTTATAAAACTAAGGAAAAACCTCTGTGTTCCGCCTTCCCCTTGATTTAGAGCCATTTCTAGCCCAAAATCCTATTAATAACCCCGGTCACGACCTGTCGCTGACCGAGCGTTATTTAGAAGTAGATTTCTTAGAAATTTCTGAACTATTTGTTCATCTGAAGAAGTTCCGAGAGGTGAGAGAGAACATGTTGGGCTTAAGTATAAAATGAACCAACTAATGATAGAACCCTTAAGGACGGACTTGCGAGCAAGGGAGGCAGCCTCGGAAGAGGATCCTGTCTCAAAGGCTTGCTTTGGTCGCATAAGGACCGGTTCACGGGAGAGTCTTTCTAATGCCAGTACCGCCATACGGGCCAAAAAGGACATAGCCTTCGGGAATGACCTGTAATGTGAGGCCTTGACCCACACCCCGCTAGCAGCTCCTAGTAAATCCATCCCAAGGAGCCGCATGATTGGTGCAGAGTGCCGACTGGCGAACTGGGTAGCGCTCGGTGCCGAGTCGAGCACGCACCAAGTCGGGAGACAGATGTACTGGAGACAGCCCCAGACAGAGGGCTGGGACTGGGCGGCACGGGTTGACTAGAGTACAGGGCGGGAGGCCCTGAAGGGCGACGGCCCTATTAAATGAGCTCATTGACCCGGGTCGATATCCGCGAGGCGGATGATTAGTAGCCCCTGTTTAGCCCCCAGTACCATCTGTGGCTGGACCTAGGAAAGGCTGTCTGGAGACAGACACCGGCGGGTAAGGGTCTCGTAGGTCGGTACCGCCTAAGTACACGGTATGGGCTGACCGACCGTATGGCATAGGGTACAACCTCTGCAGAGTAACCAATCTGTCGATAGCCGTGGCTCTCAGTTATGAGCCCATTTAGTGAAAGCCCCCGTTGATTAGCATACACCTGTAGAAATAAAGTATGAGATGACGAGACGGGCGGAGGCCCAGATGAGTGAGGCATAAGCCGGCCCAGAAGGACCCTGACGGTCTCTGGGAGAGAAAGAGAACTGAAACATGGGGACTGGCAGGGATGAGAATGCCCCTCCAGGACCAAACAACTATTTAATCCTCCTTTCCCACCCCTGTTTACAAACATAACTTTACTTTACATTCCCACCAAATATAACCCTTACACCTCACCCCCTTGCATGCATCGTACTTTTACACAGGATTTGCTGAGTACCAATCATAGATGTACTCAGTCTTGCTTTCAAATGATTACAGGTACATGGACATGTAGGGCACCCCGGCCCATCCCCTCCTTGAATGGGTCATAATGTCACTCTCTGCTAAGGCGAAGGTAGTTATTCTTTATTTACTGCGCGTTTATTGCTTTCAATACTAATCCTGTGTAAAACCTGTATCAGCGTACTGATCCAGGGACTGATACAGGTGGTTAAAGGACATCCGAAGGATGGTCCCCACACAAATCATCAAAACTGTACTCCATATGAATCTTGCCAAATGGCAATAAAAAAGAGATGTTGTATGTTTTCCTCCTTGCTACAGAAACAGCAATTGGTATTCCCCTTCCACTTTCTTTTAGCTGAATTGTCCTTAGTCAAGATAACTCCCTTATGCAAATACCAAAGAAAGATTTTAATCTTGCAAGTTACTTTAATCTTCCAAAAAAAATGCAATAGGAGAATGCGGACATACAGCACCGCACGCACCAGCACAACTTCTATGCTATTGTTTGGTACATTCAACAGTCAACAGCCCAAACGAGGAAAGACAAACGAACAACAAAATTTCGAGTTAATAAAACCTTGGACGGATCGAGAGAGATACAATGCCGATACAATGTTCACATCAATTGGAATTGGGATCATATCGCTCGCCAACTTTGGTACGGTCCAAATAAAATGTCCTAACGGAACAGAGCTGCGTTATCAGCCGGCCAGGTCAACAAGCAGGTACGTACACGTCGCCCCAAACGGCCGGATTGACCTTGACCCTAGCCACTTTCGGCCGGCCGGCCGGATGCCGATCGAGCAAGCCCGTGAGCCAACACGGCCATGTCTACGTGACTCCCTGCCATGGACCGCGTCCTAGCTCGGGGCCCCGTGATCTCGCGCAAAGAGTTTTTTTTAGTCCTCCACTCTGTGGTACAAGATGTAGTAACTGAATGTACAACCAACACAACACACTCAACACCCCACACACGCGAACTCACACCCCTAAGAAGCACACTAGACCTACAACCTATATACACCTAACGCCTGTAGAGAGAGAGCGAAGGCCGGACCCTTCACCTGCGACGAGCACGTCATCCCATTGTGGTCCAAAGGCGCTGGAGGAAAACCTGAAAAAATGAGGACATGCCCCGGTGGGACGCACTGGGTTCGAACCCAGGCGGGTGGTGTGCACTTCGGCACTACCTACCACTGAGCTACGAGCTCGTTCCCCTCGCGCAAAGAGTTAAAAGAACTTTCAGTGCGCGCCCGGTTCGTGCCCGCCGGCCTGGCGGATACTGCCAAAGCAAAGATATTTCGATCTCCAAGTCTGGCATCACGTGACTACACGCGTGAGGTCCCTCCACACGTAGAGCTTGCATACATCGAGTGCTATGCTTGTTTCTGCAATGCAGATTTTTGCTGCAGAGCGACGTGTCTGTTTACAGTTTTACCAGATTTTTTTCTCATGGACCCTACAGTGATTTTATTTTGTTACCGCAAGCTAGTTGAAGCCCTGAGGGTTTAGCTCTACGGGCTTGGGAACAACTTCAAAACGGGACAAGCTACCCTCTCGCGTCACAAAACGCCACTAACTAATTAACTTGTGTTACGATTAGGCCGGCCTTATCCAGTGGTCACATTGAAATACCAACGTTCACTGTCAGTCTGTTATTTTCATTTCTGCGTGTCGTCGTCTGCCCACGTAAAATATTATATTACTGAAAAGCAGTCTTCTATCGACCGTCTTTGTTTACAAAGTGAGCGCAAAATCCCTTGCGGCGTTTAACTGTCACGAGAGCTACGTGGTTATATTCACAAGGCACGGGCTGAAAAGACAGGCGGAAAGATACATTGGAATTGCAGATAAGAACAGTACAACAGCAGCAGATCGGGTTACAAGTAACAGATAAATTGGAATTAAGACGTGGCGCGTCACAATCTTACGAGAAAAATACAGTATCAGTTCAGTTACGAGAGATACTCTCGTGTAATAACTTTATAAGTATACAATTCATTGATTTGACCCTGTTCTTGGGTAATAGCAGGCAGTTCATTAACTTGCATGAATTTATCAGAACAGCAGCTAGCTTAGCTTTGAACGTGTATTATAATGGCATCGATCAATCACCGGGTCAGTCTGTCACCACTCAACATCACGGGTCTTCTTCAGAGTTCGATCAGATCGGCGAGCACAACAATGCAGGTTCCAGAGGAAGGAATGAGGGTAAGGACTCTGACAGTCTGACATGATAATGCAAGGTTATACGAGAAATTCACCAACAAGCTAGCTGCGTCTCTGTTAACGACCTCGGCGCCATCGGCAGACGAAAGCGATCGCTAGTTCGATCAGTGGAACTCGCCGTAACGACCTCTGGCTCGAGGATGACCGGCCCACCGACCCCTTCAAACGGAAACCCGAAGCGTTCAGGTTTGTATCAGAAAAAGAAGAAAAAATACGGCAGCAGAAGCAGCAACAGTATGCGTTTGATTTGTTCTCTCGGTTTGCACCGGGACGGTCACCTGCTGACATTACGGCATACCACCTTGGCCGGATGGAACAGACGATGCTGCCCCATGCGGGTCTCTGCCATCTTCAATGCGTACTGGGGACCTTGCGGCTCTCGCTGAGAAAGACGATGGGGATCGGAGTGCCGGACCGGATCCTCGCCTCATCCACGCCGAGTCCTAAGCTTGCAAGAAAACGATGTGTGTTTTCCATTGAAAAGTTCAAATAGGTGCATGGTTGCAGAGGCTAGCACATGGAATGAGCCCGGTGTACCAC
Organism: Urochloa ruziziensis; assembly: GCA_015476505.1. Taxonomy (NCBI): domain Eukaryota; kingdom Viridiplantae; phylum Streptophyta; class Magnoliopsida; order Poales; family Poaceae; genus Urochloa; species Urochloa ruziziensis. The sequence continues at coordinate 45,060,494 of CM027125.1, forward strand.
ATCAGGTGATTTGGAGCGCTTGAGCAGTTCAGCGGCCAGAAATATTCAGCCCGGCCGTGACCGTGACACTCAACTGCCGAGTGTCGACTCCCATACTGATATAAAGTCCGAGAGACGGGCAGGGAATTGAATGCATCAGGTGAAGCTGAGGTGCGCCGAAGAAACAAGTCTTGCCAAGCCTGAAGAGATGTCCACACTCACGCGAACGCAACTGGCTTCAGGTGCAACAGAAAGTTCGAGCACATCGGGTTTCAGAACCTCAGCGTGATACGGACTCCGCGGAGACGCTATAATCTCTTTCAGAATTCAGATTCTTATTTTTTTTTAAAAAAAATGAAAATTGTAGCCATCGTCAGTCAGAGAGAGAGTCACGGCACCAATTTTCAGGCCCAGAGCTGTGCCTTATGTAAAACGGGCCGCGAGTAGCGGAGCACAAACGTGGGCCGTAGTAGAGGCCCTGAACGCGGGCATCCGTGGTGAATTCGCGCCCCTTCGCAATATGGCCCATGATGAGTAACTCAACGACTGTCTCAGTCTCGTTCGCTCGAGCTCGTCTCTCTGCAGCGAATTATTTTCAGCCCAGGAATGTTCTGATTCTGCGAAAATCGTTTCAAGAACGTATGCAAGTGTCACAATACTGGAAGGAATTGTAGAGGAGAAGGGGATTTCGGTCAGCAATTTAGGTAGAGCGGAAGAACTGAGACGGGAAAAGTTGAGTTCGAATTCCTTGCGTATTGTTCGTGATCCCCTTTACAACCGCACAAGCACTATATAAAGCTATTACAGAGAATGGCCTAAGCCAACTACTGGGCTGGGCCGAATGGATTCGGCCCATTTATTCACTAAGCTTCATCCTCCCGCCTTGGGTACTCGAAGCAACTCTAGCCAGTCCTTCAGTCGTGACACTCCTCCCCCCTTAAGAAGCAGCTTGACCCCAAGCTGGTGCTTGTGGAAAGCGGCGTCGCAAGTCTTGTTCATCTTCCCATGTTCGCAGGGTGGACATTGTATTCCATTCCACTTGTACACATGATGAAGCTGACGATCCTTTAAGCTTGAGTGCACGATCAATCAGAGTGACTGGAAATACCTGAGCAGAGGGGTCCAAGCATACAGATGAGAGATCCTGACTGACAGCCACCTGAGAAGGTATGTGGCGCTTCAACTGAGACACATGCACGACTGGATGTATCTGGGCATGGTCGGGCAACAAGAGTTTGTAAGCAACATCACCAATCCGCTGAAGCACTTTATAAGGCCCAAAGAATCTGAAGGATAACTTGCTATTACTACGCGAAGCCACTGAAGACTGAATATGAGGTTGAAGTTTTAAGTAGACCATCTCCCCAACCTGAAACTCCCTCTCAGATCTATGCTTGTCTGCCTGCTGTTTCATCCTGTGCTGAGCTCGGCTGAGATGTTGCTGTATAAGCCTAGTTAACAGATTTCTGTCCTTCAGCCAGTCTTCTAGATCAGGCACCAAGGTGTCCTGAGGATTAGTAATGCCCAAATGACGAGGTGGATGGCCATATAGCACTTCAAAAGGTGTACGCCCCAAGGCTGTATGATAAGACGTGTTATACCAGTACTCAGCAAGAGAGATCCATTTTGACCATTGTTTAGGACACGAATGAACGAGCATCTCAAGAACCCTGCCAGACACTGATTTAGCCGCTCGGTCTGACCATCCGTTTGAGGGTGATAAGAAGAGCTCATGAGTAAGGATGTCTCACTAAGTCTGAACAATTCCTGCCAAAGGGCACTAGTGAAGATTCGATCCCTATCAGAAATGATAGCTTCTGGAAGTCCATGCAGCTTATATATGTTATGAAAATATAGTTGGGCAATGGACAAGGCAGTGTATGGATGAGCCAATGGCAGAAAATGGGCATACTTAGTGAATTTGTCAATTACCACTAATATAGAATCATTGCCATTTGATTTTGGTAAACCTTCAATGAAATCCAAGCTTACCACTTTCCAAGCCCGATCAGGTACTGGCAATGGTTGTAATAGTCCAGGTAACTTCACGTGCTCAGCCTTAGCTTGCTGACACACAGTACAAGCTTGTACATACTGCTGAACTGTATGTTTCAGGCCATTCCAGGCAAACAATGCTTTGACTCTCTGATATGTTGCTTGAACACCAGAGTGACCTCCCAATCCACTAGAATGTAAGGCTTGCAGGATGTGATCTTGGGCTAACTCATTATTGCCTACCCAGACCCTTCCTTGAAATTTGATAATGCCCTCATCCAAGGAAAATCCTTTGTCATTTGGAGAAACAATTGCTAGCTCAGTTAGTAATTGCTTACTTGCAGGATCATCCTCATAACCCCGCTTCAGTCTCTCTAGCCAAGATGGAGTACTGGAAGAGATAGCCACTATTGATTCCTCTTCCATCACGGGGCAGCGAGACAAAGCATCAGCAGCTGCATTGGTAATGCCCTTCTTATACTGAATTTTGAAATTGAGATCCATCAACTTCAGTAGAGCTTTATGTTGCAACTTAGTGGTAGCCTTGTGATCTGTTAGGAATAGGAGGCTTTTGTGATCAGTTCTAATGAGGAATTCCTGCCCAGATAAATAAGGTCTCCATTTTTCGACAGCCAAAAGAACAGCCATACACTCCTTTTCATATGTAGACAGTGCTTTGTTTCTGTCACAAAGAGGTTTACTGAGATAAGAAATAGGGTGACCGTCTTGCATTAAAACAGCTCCCAACCCACAGTCACTAGCATCAGCCTCAATGACAAACTGTTTGGAGAAGTTTGGAACAGCCAACACTGGGGCATGGATTAATGCTTCTTTTAGTACAGAAAATGCTTCTTGAGTTTGGGGTGTCCATTGAAACTGAGTTCCTTTCTTGAGTAACTGTGTTAAGGGTTTACTGATCAACCCATAATGACGAATAAAGCGTCTATAGTATCCTATCAAACCCAAAAACCCTCTCAATTGCTTGACATTGACTGGTATTGGCCAATGCTTGACAGCTGTAATTTTAGATGGTTCAGTGGAAACTCCCTTGCCCGAGATAACATGACCCAAATACTCCAGTTGTTGCTGACCAAACAGACACTTGGATTTTTTGACAAGAAACCCATTATCAGACAAAGTACTCAGAACTTGAGTAAGATGGTTCACATGATCCTCCAAGGTGGAGCTATACACCAGTATATCATCCATAAAGACTAATACACTTTTTCTCAGCACAGGATGAAAAAGTTTGTTCATAATACCTTGAAACGATGCAGGTGCATTTGTGAGACCAAATGGCATAACTCTGAATTCATACAGACCACTGTGGGTTCTGAAGGCAGTTTTAAATTCCTCCCCCGATGCTATTCTAATCTGATGATAGCCAGAACAAAAGTCCAATTTGGTGAACCAATTAGCACCAGCAATTTCATCTAGTAACTCATCAACAACAGGTAAGGGATGCTTATTCTTTACAGTGATTGCATTAAGGTGACGATAATCCACACAAAAACGCCATGTACCATCTTTCTTCTTAACTAACAGTACTGGGGATGCAAAAGGAGAAGAGCTGTGTCTGATAACACCTTTCTGCAACATCTCTTTAATTTGCCTTTCAATTTCAGTTTTCTGTTGAGGGGAATACCTGTAAGGCCGAATATTAACAGGTTGTGCTCCAGGAATAAGTGGAATGTGATGGTCATCAACTCTCTGGGGAGGTAATTCAGTAGGTTCCTTGAAGAGATGCTGAAACTGATCAACCACAACTTGAATCTGTGGTGGGATATCTTGAGAATCCACTACTGACTCCTGATTTTTTTCCACAGCGAGAACTGTATCAGACTGGAGAGAAACAGGCAATTGCTTGAAGTCCACCAGATGGGACACAGCCTTTCTTCTTAATAATCCCTTCAGTTTCCTGATGGAAATTCCTTTACAGGCAGATGTGTCATCCTTGATACCATGTATCATCACTCTCTTGCCCTTCAATGGAAACCGTAACTGTTTTTTCTTCCAATGAATCCAAGTTGGGCTATGGTCTTCAAGCCAATCAGCACCAATAATCATATCAAAGCATCTTAGAGGTAAAACTCTAGCATCATAGATAAAACTGTGACCCTGGATGTACCACTGGAACTGAGGAATATAAGCTTCAGAGGTCATTGGAGTGCCATCTGCAGTCATGTACCTAGCAGGTTCACATGCTCTTACTTGAGGCTTCAGACTGTCAGCCAAGGTTGGGCTGATAAATGTAGCAGCACTACCAGAATCCAGTAAGATAGTGATCTCATGTTTCTCCACCAGACCTCTAAACCTCATAGTTTTTCTCTTCTTCCTGGTCTTGTCTTCAGAAACTTGTTCAGTAGCCATCACACAAATTTCACCTGCAGCTTCCCCATTATCAAGAGACTCATCATCCTCATCAGAAGGAGATTCCAATTGAAAGATATCCATCAACTCTTGGACCACATGTAATGGTACTTTCTCTGGACATTTATGAGATTTGCCAGACCATTTTTCACCACAAGTGTAACACAGACCGTGAGCTTTGCGATATGCCAACAGAGTAGCCCACTGAGAATCAGTAGCTGGTCGATCCCCTTTCTTGATATCATCCTTCTTATACTGTAATCTTGCTTTGTCTGTGGCAATAGCAATTTTAGCCCCAGATTTCCCCATTTCCTTGTACTCAGTTCTGGAAGAATATGAGCGCTTAGACGCCTCCAGCTCTTGTTCCTGCAGTAAAGCCAAAGCACTAGCAGTATCGACATCTTTTGGCCTATGCAAGGCAATTGGAGCTCTAATGTCATCTCGTAACCCTCCCAGAAAACGAACTACCAGAAAAGTATCATCATAACTTGGGTTATAAAGCATGATATTGTGAGCCAGCTGCTCGAACTGGGCATGGTATTCTGCTACAGATGAAGTTTGTTTCAGGTTATCTAATTGCCTCATGTGTAACTGGTACTGATCTCGATCAAACCGTTTGCAAACGGCAGTGTGCAGGGCTTCCCAAGTAGTGAACCGACCTCGAAGTTCAGAGGTTTGAAGCCACGCTTCTGCCGTTTTCTCAAAATTAAGCGCAGCAAAACGAGGTTTCAACGCCTCACTAACAGCATAAACCTCAAAATACAACTCACACTTATCCTTCCACAGTCTAGGGTTAGTTCCATCAAATTTGGGGAAATCCATCTTTGGTTTGTGACTACGACCGTTGGTTGAGCTAGATTCACCCCCCAATTCAACCGAACGCAAAGGATGAGTCGGAGGCATACCCGTTACCGGGTGTTGGGGGTGAGATCCGAGGATCCCGCCAGCAACATCTCGGTGAATCGTGTCGACGCGGTGCCCATGGGGCCGTTCTCCCGCCGACGCAGGTGAGCGCGCCGCCGGATCCGGAACCATGTTGAGATCAAGTGGATTGACCCAACGCTGAGGTGGAGGCGGCGGTGCCGATATGGGCGGAGGTGCTGCTTCCAGTTGCTGGATCCGTGCCGCCGTCTTGTCGACCTTGTCGAGCAGCTGCTCCCACAGAGGAGGTGGAGGCGGTGGTGGGGCAGTCTCGATGCGGTGAAGTCGGGCGTTGGTGTCGTCGAGTTTGTCGCAGAGCTTCTGCATCAGGGCGTCGAGGCCTTCATGCTTCTTCGAGACATCGCCTTCCAAGGTCTCGAACTTCTGCGCGAGGTCTTCGATGGTGTTCGCCATGGTGATCTGAATCTGCGAAGGCTTGCGGGGCGCCAGATCGGGGTGATTGGCGAGGGAAAAAAAAATTCTGGGAAGAGTGGTGGCGGAATTTGAGGCTCTAGATACCAATTGTCACAATACTGGAAGGAATTGTAGAGGAGAAGGGGATTTCGGTCAGCAATTTAGGTAGAGCAGGAAGAACTGAGACGGGAAAAGTTGAGTTCGAATTCCTTGCGTATCGTTCGTGATTCCCTTTACAACCGCACAAGCACTATATAAAGCTATTACAGAGAATGGCCTAAGCCAACTACTGGGCTGGGCCGAATGGATTCGGCCCATTTATTCACTAAGCTTCATCCTCCCGCCTTGGGTACTCGAAGCAACTCCTAGCCAGTCCTTCAGTCGTGACAGCAAGTCCATTGTGCATTGTCCCTATCATAAAAAGATCTCAAAAGATCAAGAAAGGTATGACAATATCCCGAGAGAAAGAATCTGATTCCTGGAGCCGCTTGACAATTGGCGAAAAAAAATCCATGTAAGCGTATGGCCATGAACCGTGAAGCCATAAGTCGTTATTACCATATAAACACCTCAAATTCGGATCATACTGAAACTGATAAATTTGATTATACATTCTGAATACTCGCTATTGCCTATTTCGTTTGTGATGAACTTATTATTTTTCATTCAAGTTGTGAAAAGTTTTTCTACCTTGCGCAATTCGGAGCTTCAGTGTCTTTATGTTGCTTAGTTGTAGGGATTTCGCCCTAATTAAATAGGGCGTCCATTTTTTTTTGTGAACTGCCTTTGTAATTTTTTTCTTCCAACAGCTAGCACAATTGCCATATGTGTCACGCACCAATTAGGTACCCTCCCTAGAAAAAAGTTCCCAACCACGCCACGTGTCATATTACATAGGGAAACATTTTTTTATATATGATGATAAAAATAAACATAGTACTCAAACTACAGTGTTAAACCTTTCTTCAAATTGCATCATTATATCATTTGAGATCGTATCAAGGCATGAACACGAAAATCACTTTATCCATCTCTACCCTTCTAATATCTCTACCCAGACTGACAAGTTCAAATGATAGCAATACCATTCATAGCATATTCCTAGCCAACATACATGGTTCTCTAAAATATTAAAACAGTCTAACATGAGCTTTGGGATTATCTTACGAGAGAAAGTGTCCAGATTTATCTTATCTCAGTCAGGGCTTGGATCTTTTAGAAGATTCCCCTTCCCCTGTACCTTTCTCCAAGGATCTCTTGGATTCAGACAAGTAGAATTGTGTTATTATGGAGATCAAAGATTGTTAATACAATAAATTCAAATTTTCATAAATAAAAAGTGTGTACAGTCACTCACATCATTGAAGATTTTGTGCTGTGTTGGGTGCTGGGTTGTGTGCTGCTGCCTTTGTTTGCTGCCTTCTATGGCGAGTTTGATTCTTGACAAATTCTACGCACAAAAAGAAAAGTTCAACAAGGAGAAGGGTTCAACAATCGGACCAGTGTATCCATGTTGAGTGAGCATTAGGCTAGCAGAGTATTGTGATGGATCTGGAGCATATATACATATACTATATAGAAATTATTTTCATCAAAATATCTTTTGTTGTTCATGTAATGTTGAAGGTGCAAATATTATGAGTTGTATTAGCTTTTAGATTTGACAAAAGTCTAGTAATATATGGAGGGGAAGCAACGACCACTCGACAAAAATATAACTTACTGATACATAACAGCGTGGGGGTCCAAATTCATTGTTTTTGTCATATACTGCATTAATAATGATACATCATAATTTTTATTAGGCTGAAGCTAAGCGGTTAAATATTGAGGTTGAGAGTTACATACCAAGTGATTCAGAAGTTGTGTTCGCCTGTGTTAAGTCTTCGTCCGACAATAGATCAAAGCTGGGGACCTCTCTATAATCATCATCTTCTATGGCATACAAAATCAAACTAAAATGCACGTGTTTGATGTGATACTCCCTTTATACCTCCTCAGTTCTCCACCCTATCTCCCTTAAAAACTTTGCAGCCAGGGAAGTACCCAAGCTAAAAAACAAGTTGGAGGGCATTTCATACTCTATTAGTAGAACCGCATGCATTAGCATAAATCATGGGCAGATGCAATGTTTTTTCGAAGAATCTGAATGCTTTTAAAGTATTAAGAAATCCTTAAATATCTTAATTTGATTTGATTTGTTTTAAGATAGCAAAAATTGAGTAACCAAGAAGAAATCTGGTTTGCTTATTTAGTAGTTTTGTTGTTTTGAGTTTTTGAGGCTGGCAAGGTTCCATGTTTTAACATAGATCAATATATCATGTAAACGGAGCAGCTTCGTGTTATAGATATGAGATAACGTGTTCATGAATAATTTCAAGCTTAAAATATTGACCAATGCCACCTGAGGAAATGAGAAAAATATAGGTACATAGGAATTCCTCACCTGCACTACATATGAAGGAAATTGTTGTCTAGATTTTTAGCTCCATATATTATGCTTTTCTGATAATGAAAAATGCACTGGACAGTACTTATGACAAACTACAACGCTGCTGGACATTAAAATTAAGTTGTAAAACTAAGCTTTGTGATAATTAATGACTTTGACACATCAGCCACAATCTCTAGCAATCTGCACACTGCAAAGGACATGGGGAGAGAAGAATAGGCAACATGCTCTGATAGACAAACTATCGAGCACATGGTGTGTGAGCATGTTATGGTTAAGTGGTTTCATTTTGTACTTAATGCTATTCACCTCAAATCAATAAAACATCCATCCATCCTTCATCTCATTTGCTATGCTTAATATATTTAAACTCCTTGCTTCAAAGGAACAGAGACAAGTGCTCTGTATGACGAAATAGTGTGAAGTAATGATCAACCAAAGTAATTCAGCAGAAAATCTGCACATACTTGTTTATGCATTTATTTCCATTCACAAAGAAATGCGTGAATTGAAACAAAAAGAGGAGAGCACGGGAGCTGCGACTGAGATATACCATGACTTGATTCAGAATAGCACGTTGTTGAGGCGGGCTGACTACCGGAGCAGCGGGAAGTGGCGCAGCTCCCAGTGCACTCATTCCAGTTGCGCCCTCACTGCTGCAGGTCGCCTTGCGGCGTGCCTCCTTCGTGGGCTATGCAGCGCGCTGCCGCTCTGAATCGCCCCGTGCACTCCGCATGAGTGTTGATCTGTGCAGTGCTGCCCCCGTGAAAGCTGGCCCCTGTCGTTGGTCTCACGCCTGGCTGCGCTAGTCCGCTGAATCGGCGATAGGACGTTGGGGTCAGCAACTCAGCGTGGGAGTCGGGGGAGATGCGGCGGCGAAGGGAGGGGCGACGGGAAGGCCGAGAGCTGCTACGACGGCGAGTCGCCTTCCAGTCTCCTCGGCGCCGGGAAGGTTCGCGAGAGAACGGGTCCGTGGTGAAGTGGGCGAGGGCCCGAACAGACTCGGATCGAACGGTCATTATTGAGAGCTGGGTGGATCCAAAGGGTTAACGGGTGACGTGGCCCGATTGCGCGCCCGAGAACTGTCCGCAGGATTCGTGTTGTAGAGATAAGCATCACAGTATTTCCACGAATTCACAGGCGACACGTGCTACTAAACCAGGACGGTTTCTCTTTATAAAACGGCGGCGCGGCGTATTGCACTGCCGCTGGGTGCGCCCGCGCTCTCACAAGCCATTGCACATTGCCTATCTTATCTTCAGTTCTCTTCATCAGTGGCAGCCCAATCATCATCTCTCTCGCTGCTTAGCAATTTGCTGTGCCTATGAACATGACGCCCTACTGAACTCAAAGACACTTTACAAGGGCAAAACAAAACCAAGCAGCGCAATCTATCAACTTGCAGCAGTTAAATAGCCCGCATCATTAGATTAGGCTGCTTCGAGCCATTGATCGAGCCAGATCGAAGGGATCGCTCGTCGCCTTGCAGCCACACTTGGTGGACGCTACTGGTAGCTGCAGGCCACAAAAGCGCAAAGCGACACCGGGGACTTGGCATTGGTCCCGGGTCATGACACCCTGACGTGGTAGCTAGCAATGGTTCAAGGCATCTGGACGGGGGGAAGTGAAAGCCTCGTCCGCTTCTGAAAGTGGCATGGGTTTCTTCTCTGGTGTGTGCATTGCATGCAGATGCGTTGGTTGATGATGCAGGCAAGCACTGGGCCAGTGACCAGCTGGAGCATGTGTATACACTGGCCAAGTGGCAGCACAGTATATTTATTCACCATCCCACGCATAACAACCATGTTATTTACTAGAAAAAAAGGAATATCATATAATCTAGAGTACAATAGTCTGGCTTGATATCAATAATCTAGAAAAAAGTAATATCATATTATCTGAAACATTTAGTTTCATAACTCCCTCAGTAGTCTGGCTTTGATGTCAATCTATCATCATGTCCCACTGGAAAAAGCCATTCAAATATCACATGGTATAAGTGTAGTAAATTGAACTTTTTTTCTTTACAGTGTCACTTTGACAGTTCCACGTAATACTGACACCAATCATGGGATTCTGCTGCCTTATACATGTGCTATATGCTGCACGAGAGGCTCACATTGTTCATGAGAAGGATCATGACTTTGGCGCGCAAATGCTTTCCCTTCAGGTGGGGGCTTTCGTTTTCCAGCCCGGATGCAACGAACCCAACAAGCACAATCAACTTGGGGAGCCACGTCCATGTAGATTCCGCAAACGATCCTTTTGCTCGATCGTAGACTACTTGATATACATATAGATGCGGATTTTATCACGCCAATAATCTTTGATTCTTATCCCCACAAAGTCTGAAACTCACGAGGACATCGACCAACAATCCACGGAGCATACTGTACTGTACAGAGAAGAAAAAGGGCAGAATTTTATAGCAGAGCATAAAAGAAAAGTGTCTGAAAGTCTCGGAGCTAAGGAGCGTATGTAATGATAGGCTCCAGATTCAGTGTATGCTGCCACACCACCATTAGCCAACGGCCAACCCGTCCCCGTTCCCTAATTCGTGGGATTGTTTCGGTGCAAAAGTTTCAAGCGTTTGTCGTCGTGTGCCCATAAATTAATACACCTACACACACGCCTGATCGACGACATGGAAAAAAAATGGAAGAAGGGTAGGGAATGAAAAGTCTTCGCCTGCGCACGTTTCGCCCTCTGCCAGTGCGTGCATGTACTCGCGCCTGCACAATGAGATGGTCGTGCGATCACGGCCTGTCAGCATGTCATTAGCCCTGTCCGGCTGTCCCTGATCCACACGACGGAACGGACCTGTGGAAACGGAGAGCTTCAGCTCCTTTCTGCAAAGCCCCTTTCACACCCAGCATCAAAACCGTTTCCTTGTCCCGAGTCATGATGTGACATGCACGGCTCTCCGCAGCCAGGGGATCGGGATCCCCGGCCTGACGAGCGTCGGCTTCCTGTGAGCAGGTCAAGTACATTTGCAGCTAGCTTGATGCAGACCGGTGCACTGGCACTGGACTCGACGTCCAGCCAATGAACCAACGCGAAGCCAAGCGTGCTCGCTCCTCGCGTGATCGGTGATTATTCCTAGCATCGTGCAGTGTCAGGAAGCGCTGAAATTCCCAATTGCGTGCGAAACCCTTCGCGTAGAAGCGGAAATGCACAACAATGTTTTCACGAGAAATTGAAGTCCCGGACGTCTACATCGACCGTCTTCCCGGCCGTAGAGTCGTCTCCAGTAATCTGGGGTCCTTTTTCCACGCCTCATTCAACCCAAGTGGAAACGGCTCCGTTGTTGCGTGGATTAGGATGAGGCTCGAACGGTCCGGTCTCCTGGTCATGGACTCATGGATATGGGGTTCGGTGACACCTGCTCGTTTCGAACTCATTTATCTCCTGTATGGGATCACTGTGCGACACTACCTTCGTTGACACAGTCATGAAGCTTGCTACGGATCGAGATCGCTTCAATTTTCCACGTCGACTAGCCGTGGATCGTACATGGCCGCTAGCAGAGCGGAAAGCTCCCGGCAGGTTCGCTCCAAGCTCTCTCTCTCTCTCTTTTTTAAGGAAAGCTCCAAGCTCTCTTGCACTGAACCTTGCCCATCCATCGCATGCAGAGAAGAAGTGCACTCCTTCCAACTTGGATTATTCGTGGAAAGGTCGCACTCGCGTCCGCGCCGAATTGAAAAGGCCGTCCTTGTCATGGCCCCTTGACGATTCTCGCCGCAAAGTTAAGCATGCCCATTAACCAAGCGTGCGGTCACTCGGTCAGAGTCTAGGGGAAGACCGTGGACAAGATGGACTGCCCTTCATTCCCCGGCCTAAACTGACGATGCTTTTGCAGATCACACAGTAGTGAAATCAGAGAGGAAAAGAAGATGCTGCTGTTGGTATATTGAGGATGGTGCTGGAGTCTGCAGCACGTCGATGACCCAGGTCTCCTATGCTTGGACAGTGATGTTGCTGTCGCCAAACCTGATCAAGCTCGGACGGACTTTAGTCAAGAAGGTCCTTTGCCTTCCCCCAGTAGTCGCATCGCTATACTGTGGTACACCCATTCGTATCCCTACACAACACATTGACATCATGACATGTACGTTGCCGACTCCGTATGCCAGCCAGAGTCAATACGGGGCGTCCGTTTCAAATCGGACGAGGGCGACGACACGAAGCACTGTACCTGTACCAGCAGTTACGATCGCAGGCAGAAGCGCCGGAGCGGCAAGGAAGGAGCCGGGAAGCAGCCGCGGCGGAGGACGTGGACCCTGACGTATCCCGCACGCACGAGTAGTGCACGACAGGCCCAAAGTCTTTGCTCCCTACGCCCAGCGCCCGTGACCTCGATCCGACGGATATCCTCCTCCTCCCCGTCTCGAGCCGGGACATGGGGGGATGGGGCCTGCCGCTTCTGATTAGTCCACGGTCAAAGTCCGTCTTGACCTTTGACTAGTCTAACCCCCCTCTGATTCGGAGTAGTGCTGTGCTATGCCACTACTTCAAGGGTTTTCTTTATGAAACCTGTGGCTTCTGACGAATCGGTTGTTGCGTTGGAAACCAACAGCTTGTCAGTGAAGGTGTTCGGCTTACGAGCAGATTCGATTCAGTGTCGAGCGATGACACCAAGTTAAATCCCAAGAACTGGTTAACAAGGACTGTCGTGATCAGCCACGATAAGCAGGCTATACTCTAATAAGCTGAAGCTATGTGCCGATTCAGAGTTTCAGACCTTACAAGCAGCTGCAGCAGGATCACTATCAAATGTGCATAATTTTCAATGGACCCTGACCTAATATTTTTCAATGGACCGGAATGTTAGTGCATGTGCCATTTCATATATAAACTGATAAGAATACGATTCTCCGGTACTGGATTTCGCAGCGTTACCTATTCGCACGGTTCCTCTACATGACAAACACCTGTTGCTACACTCCGCACAGCGAGAGCCGTGTCGCGATCGGATGCTATGACAAGTCCTCTGCACCCCCGTCTGTTTTTCGGCGACTTCCACAAGGCTGATGCGTCCCCCCGGAGTCTTGACACGAAGAAAATCACGTGCTCCGCTGCTTAAACAATGCTCTCGGATAACATGCTTGTGTAAGCAAGCAAAGAGTTCCATTGGCGCGACGCTGCTACAAAAAACGTTGAGCTGTCACTGCTCGCTGCGCCATTATCAGTCGTGCCAAAAACTGTCAGCGTTTCCCTTCGCAACAACTAGAAGCTTTGCATTTAATGGTGGATACGTGCGGACCAGATCACCCGTCTTCCATATCATGGTTCTAGATTTCTACTACTCTTCTAGATGCCGGTATATACTAGAAGATCGGCACGCAGCACGCTACACATCTGCAGGGTTGTAGTACTCTGTTCCTGCGTTCAAAGCTCTACTTGTTTTTTTTTTTTTTTTTTTTTTTTTGTCTGTCCTCATGGTTTGGGCATTTGGGGCCCGGCCCAGCGAAGCTGTGCCCGTCCCTATCCTCTCGTGTTCTTGTGCAGCCACAAAGACGGTCTAGAAGCAATGCACCACATGACTTCCACGCCATTTCTTCCTGCGATGGCAAGCCCCGGGGCCACCTCATTGAATACAGATCCACTAGCCTTTTTGTCAGTCAGTGCTCCGCGCCTCCGGCTGCCGATCGATTCCCCTCGCTTTTATCGGGTTATTACGGCGGAGGAATTTCCCAACGGTGCACCGCCGATTTCAATATCTCGCCAGCTCGTCGTCGTCAACCACCAAGCACACGAGAGAAATGCAGGGCTCGCTGTAATCAACCGAGGTCAGCTGGCTAATCAAGACTAAAGAGAAGAGACCTGAATCCCGATTGCTTTTATATATCAGCAAAAGGCGATAGGAAAAAAGGGTCGTCACGGGATGGCCGTGTGAATAAACGGCGAGGAGGATCTGCGCAGGGCGGGGCGCTGCCGCTGCCTTGACCATCTAGAAAGAAAGCGTCCACGAGGCGGCACGGGCCCAACACAGGCGCCGCGGCGCGCACGACATTACGAACGACACGATCCCCCCGCGCGCGCGCGCCCACGGCGGGATGAGCCGGGCCAGAGGCCACGCCCCGATCACCTCACCGAGCTGACGCCCACCTCATCGCTGACGCCACCACGGCCACCAGCCACGCGAGACTGCTCTGCTAATCCCCAACCCCAACCAACGGCCGCAGTAGATTACAATTAGAGCTAGCATTAGCATCGCCTAACTGGTCCTCGACCCACGATTATTTTACCCCGGAAATCCCCATTCCCTCACGTGGTTGCAGGGGAGGAAAGTTCAACGAACCGCGACGGCCGTGTGAACCCTCCCCCGTCTATATAAACGCACCCCGCTGCTCTTCCCTCGCCGTTCAATTCGATCACTCCGCTTTCACACACAGCTCACTTCCGGTTTCAGTTTGTCAGCTCATAAACCAAACAGAGACCTCTCACCACCAGCAGAGCAGAAACGCCAAGGCAAACCAACAAGGATGCTGCTGAACCCGGCGTCGGAGGCGTTGGTGCTGGACAGCATCCGGCAGCACCTGCTGGAGGAGCCCTTGGAGGCGCGGCCGCCGGCGGCGTACCGGCGGAGCGAGAGCTTCGGGAGCCTGGTGGCGGACCAGTGGAGCGGCTCCCTCCCGTTCCGCACCGACGACGCCGACGACATGGTCGTCTTCGGCGCGCTGCGCGACGCCTTCGCCTACGGCTGGCTCCCCGACGGCTCCTTCGCGGAGGTCAAGCCCGAGCCGCTGCCGTCCCCGGGCTCCTCCCCTTACTCCTACTCCTCCTCCTACGACGGCTTCGCCCTCCTCGAGCCGCCGGAGCCGACCACGCCGGGCAGCAGCGACGCGGCGGACACGCCCAGGGCGGAGGCTGCCGCGGCGGGCGTGGCGAGGGGCAAGCACTACCGGGGCGTGCGGCAGCGGCCGTGGGGCAAGTTCGCGGCGGAGATCAGGGACCCCGCCAAGAACGGCGCGCGCGTGTGGCTCGGCACCTACGACACCGCCGAGGACGCCGCGCTCGCCTACGACCGCGCCGCCTACCGCATGCGCGGCTCCCGCGCGCTCCTCAACTTCCCGCTCCGCATCGGCTCCGAGATCGCCGCCGCCACCGCAGCCGCCGCGGCCTCTGCCGGCGCCGGGGACAAGCGGCCGTCGCCCGAGCCTGCGACGTCGTCGGACTCGTCGTCCTTCTCCACCTCCGCCTCGTCCTCGTCCTCGTGCTCGACGACGAGCGGCTCGCCGAAGAGGCGGAAGCGGGGGGAGGCCGCGGCCGCGACGATGGCCATGGCACTCGTGCCCCCGCCTTCGCAGCTCAACCGGCCGGCCCAGCAGTGGTTCCCCGCCGCGGCCGCCGAGCCGGCCGCCATGGCGCCGCGCGTCCAGCAGCTGGTCATCTAGGCGCCGGCCGGCCGGCCGGAGCAGAGCAGGTCATGCCATGACAATGAGGCAACGGCACAGGGACAGGACAAGACCCCACCCCAGCCTTTTGCATTTGCAACGGTGCGCGACGCGAATGCGACGGCGGGGACGGGGCGCGCATCCCGGTGAAAGCTCCACCGGATGGAATGCGATAAGCTCGGGAGCAACTTGGGGGCAGGGCCATCGGGGTCCGCCGGTCCGGACGAGCTCGGGAAGGCGCTGTTGCTCCGTGCAACTCGCGCAACTTGAAAGAAGCAGTGTGTAATCAAGTGTCTTGTCTGCGAATTTTTGGGTCCCCATGGCTGCTATTCCGTTCAGTGTTTGCGTCATTTTCAGAGTGCTGTGGCCTGTTGGGAGAGCTTGTGCTTTCTTTTGATTAGATTTTAAAAACAAAATGTACAAAAGATGTAGGGAGAAGATGAGATTTGGGACAATCTGCTTTGTTCTTCGCCAACAACAGAAATGAGTGCGGCATCATCTCATCTGATAAAATATCCAGCGGCTAAACTGGAGCGGAGGTCAACAGAACAGCGACCTGAACTCATGACACGAAATCGAAATCCGCCCCCTCAGCCAAACCGAAATTCCACGCAGCAAGTTTTAATTGATCCCTCTCTTAAAAATTAAAATATATACACTGCTAGGGAAAGGTCATGAATTGCCGATAGCTCGGTGGAGCAACAAGAGCAAGTGGGTGAGGGGGCCGAGCAGTGGCGCGAGAGCGTCAGCGTCACCATCCGTTGCGATTGTGCTGGAGACGAGACGAGAGGGAGAAGACGCAGCACGCAAGCAACGAAAGAAGCGGGAGCCCTCGTCTTTACTCCTAACGGACAATAAAAATCTGAGACCCCTGTGCTTATCCGCGATGCAAAGATAAGCATGCGTCCGTCAGTTGATCGTCACAAACGAGGATTAGATTACTACTCTCACAACTGATTCCAGGCAGTATCCATCACAGTGTTGTCGTGTTGCGCAACAGCTGGAGTTGGGGGCATGGATTTTTTTTTTTAAAATTTGATGGACCTGAGTATGAGATGGATTTCCAACTTGTTCGGTATTCTGGGTGGAAAGGTGGAATCAAAAGGGAAAAAAGGGTGTATGATCATCATCTACTTGCCGGTCGATGTGTATGGCACCTGATTGAATACAGGTCATGGGGCAAAAAGCATGCCACTGTTTCGTGAATAGTGGCCCATGAGGAATGATGTGCTGTGCAAGTATACTTATTCGCAAAAAGGAATATTGAAAAAGAAAAGCGAGTGGCAAAGCCATGTTTGGATCGAACTTTGTAGTGGAAAAAGGCCGTACCTTAAATCTTCGTTGCAAAGGCAAATGCATAGTACGAAGGGATGGTTGGACTGCAGCCAATTGGGGATGAGGGGAGCAACCAACCATGCTCTACAAGAGTAGTTTTAAACCGCCGTGGAAGGTCTTCCAAAAAAAAACGTCGTGGAAGAAAGTTCGCTAAAATTCACTTCCGAAATCTGGCAGGCTAATTTTGAGCAGTCTACGGAGTAGAGCATAGCATAGTTGGTTGGACGGTGCCCTAATTCACTTCCGAAATCAGACATGCTAATTTTTGAAACAAAGGGTAGGAAGGGAAGGCAAAGTGCCGAATTAGGGCAATCGGCAAGGCGGCAAAAAGCTTGATGCTACTAGTGGTAGCTTCTATTTTTCCGTTTGAAAAAGTTAGAATGCTAACTAAACGAGCCTAGGTGACCGTGGTCACACTAGCATTGTTTGAACGGCTTGATTCCTGTCTAAAAATACTAGTCATGACTTTTCAATTCCAAGGTCTCCTGGCTTTCGACGCTAGCATCGGACTCAGGTAATCGGCCCATACCAAACATTTCAAATTGTAGGAAGAAATGTGAATGGATTTTCCAAATAAAAATGTGGTTGTCATGACTCATCAGTTCTCAGCCACTGAGCTGAATGGGCCGACAGGCACACTGATTTTGCGGCCCACAGAACCCAGAGTTTGCGGCCTACAGAGATCAAATTACTACCTCCACGGTTTCGCGGCCCACACTAGGTAGATTCGGCCTCCGCCGCCGTCGAGCGAGCGGCCGATCCAACAACGGCGTTGGACGTCCACAACCTCGTACGTATCGCCGAGACGGCGAGTGCCGCGACACCACCCCAGGTGTCGCGGCCCCCGACACGAGCTCCGCATGCGTCCCACGCGGCCGCGCGAGCTCGCGCCCCCGCGCATCCCCACGCGCGCCCCTCCCGCTATAAACACCGCTCCCCCTCTCCTTTCGTCCACCTCACTCACTCCTAGTGCACTCCGGTGCAGCGTGCACGCACTCGGTAGCTATCTCGCTGTATACTCGCCATGGCCGATCAGCACCGGGGCGCGATGGGAGGTGTCGGCGGGGGCTACGGCGACCTCCACCGCGGCGGCGGCGGGTACGGCGGCGGCGACACGCAGCAGCAGAGGCAGAGCGCCATGATGACGGCCCTGAAGGCCGCGACGGCGGCGACCGCCGGCGGGTCGATGCTGGTGCTGTCGGGTCTGATCCTGGCCGGCACCGTGATCGCGCTCACCGTCGCGACGCCCGTGCTGGTGATCTTCAGCCCGGTGCTGGTGCCGGCTGCCATCACGCTGGCGCTCATGGCGGCCGGGTTCGTCACCTCCGGCGGCCTCGGCGTGGCGGCCCTGTCCGTGTTCTCCTGGATGTACAAGTACCTGACGGGGAAGCACCCACCGGGCGCCGACCAGCTGGACCACGCCAAGGCGCGGCTCGCGTCCAAGGCCCGCGACATCAAGGATGCGGCGCAGCACCGCATCGACCAGGCGCAGGGGTCTTAAAGTGAAGCGCGTACGCGAGCGGATCCCGCGCGTGCGGCGCTGCGTACGTGGACGGCGGCGGAGCACGGCCAACGCCGCCGGCGCGGCGCCGACGGTGTGCTGCCGTAGCGTCTCAGTCGCCGCGCTAGCTACCCGTTACCGTTATATGTTGATGCTTTTTATTTGTATGTGCATGTGTCCGGGGCTTGCTGTGTAGTAAGTGCGTTTCTTGATCGGAGTGGTGGCGGAGGATCGGATGTACTGCATGGTGGATGTCTAGTTTGGATGTCATGTTTATAGTGATGAATAAAGCGCAGTGTTCATTATTTGCTAAGAGTTTCAAATTCAAACTGCCATATGCTTGTATTATGTAAGATCATTTAGTATTATTTTCCAACACAAACGACAACATGTGGCCGGGGATTGAAGATCCCGGCAACCATTGCCGCCGCTGCCCAAACCTCCAACTCGCTATCGACCTTCACCAATGGGGATGAGATCCTATGCTCACGCTCTTCTCGTTCCGCTCTGATCGTCATGTTTATGCTCACGCTCTTCTCGTTGATCGTCAATTCGTCATGTTTCCGCACTCAACCGCGGCTATGCTCCGACGGAAGTTTGGCCGCGACAAGTTGCTGCCTAGATCCACCTTGCGAAGCTGGTGTGCAGGCGCGTTCACCGGCACTAGAGGCGCGGCCGCCATGGGCGCGGCGGCGGGACAAGGGATAATGGTGGCGGAGAGAGACGGGAGGGAGGGAGAGGGGGCTGACAGTGGACCCATATGCTAGGTCCACGTCAATAGCCAGTAACAGTGCCACGTAGGTGGTTTAGCACTAGTTTTGAAGAGTCAAATCCCGCATTAACTAATTAGCAAATTTTAAGATTCGCCATCAAGTTAAAAGGCCGGCGGCAACGAATTTTGTTCTTCTTTGGCCTCGTGGCTAGGCACTCTGTCACGTGAGCGTTTGGTTTGGTTATGTAACAAACGACAAAAACGTGCAGAGACAAGGTACGAGTTATCATGGCCGGAAGGCGACAAGCCTGAGAGTGACAAGTCCCTAACGAACGGCGCAGCGGCGAGCGGTGAACCAGACAACCAGCGGTGCAAGCTTTCGCAGAGTTCAGACGACGAGCCTGATTGGGAATTTGGATGAATCTGTCGCGCCCAGTCTAGTCTCTGGACACGTATGCTACTGCACGCATAGAGACGAACGACGTGGCAACGCCGAGGGCATCACAGCTGGGGAATCTGACAAACGTGCTTGTCCACTGCTAGTGCTATTGATTTTGAACTTTGGCAAAATTCTGCCGGCCAGCCGGCATCGTCAACCAACCGCCCAAGGTTGGCCCCGTGCAGGCTAGTACTTCTCCTTCAAAGCTCAGTGGCACCAGTTGGGAGAGAATGGAGAGACGCAGCCCGCAGGTAGCCCCGCGCGCAATTCGCGCAAATTGCTGGATGCCGCGTGTGCGGTATCACGGACGTCCCCGCACGTGCCCCGAGGCCCACCCAAGCGGGCAGGTGCAAAAGCAGGTGCGCGTCAGCGCTGCAGCCTGGTGGGCCTGCCCGCGACTCACGATGGTGTTGACGACATGATGGATGCATGTGAGCCTCTGTTTTTTTCTTGGGTTTTGTTTCTTCTTCCGTTTTTCTTTTTTAACATGTGAAACAAAATCATCTAGGGGATAAAACATTATCATATAGAAGCTAAAAGTGGAACAAATCATAACTTGAGGAAACAAAAATATCACATAGAAGAAACATAAATATTAACATGTGAAATAAATCATTTAAACTAATTATTTGAAAACAATTCGCATGTATACATTTTTGTTCATGAGTTATATAATTTGATTCAATAGTCATATTTTGCACTATTTATTTTTATATATTTTTTCCTCATGTATAATAACTTTTTCTTTAAGTTTCTGATTTGTTCCACGTGGTTAAAATTTATGTTCCTTCCATACGATATTTGGTTTCACAAGTTTATATGATTTGTTCCACTTTAACTTATGTCTATAAAGTAATATTGTTCCACGAGTTAAATTTTATGTTCCTTCTATACGATATTTTTGTTCCGCAAGGTTAGATAATTTGTTCTGATTGCTAAAATGAAATGGATTGTTTATAAAAAATGATTTATTTTTAAAATTTCAAAATATAGCCAAGTGTGGTCTAGTTTTGAAGCTCTCGTCATAAGAAATCTAATGGTGCAATCGGAATTTGATTTGGATATTCGCTTCGTGAAATGCAAATTGTTTTTCAAAATCTCTCCTCGTGGGCCCCGCTAACTTGAGACTCATGGAAGCTGGCGCTGACAGGCCTGGCTGGTGTGAGGTGTCAGACGCGGTACGGACGGAAGGTTGCGTGAGCTGTTTTTTAGGTGTGCGGCGATGCGCGGGGTACCGCGTACGCGGTATATAGTTGCTCCCCGCAATTCGTGCATCCTTTCGCTTCCGCCACTAGTACGAAGCGCCTGCCGCACGCATCAGTCGTGACTCTGTGTGAGACTGCAAGGGCCAAGCAGTGTGACGCCGTAGCAGCCATCACGCGGCGCAACCTCCGTTACGACTATCATCAATGCATCATGCATTTCTTCTCGAGGGAAGCGCAAATAAAATGCCGTTCTCTGAATCTGAATCTTCTACGTACAGACAAACTAGTAGTTCAACTTTGATGTCTCCCATCTTATTTCGTTTACCCGTGTTCGAATATTAAAACAACGGCAAGATTGTTATACTGAATACTGCTACTTATGTTGGACTCTAACTGAGGCTGCAGCAAACGGAACCCGCAGATATCCGGAGCTAATGTATATATCAATTGCTTGAAAGAGCCATGACATTGAAGTTGTTGGACTCAGGATACAGTGCGGCCCTCACTTTTATAACTTTTGCAGCATCCTGCATACAAAGACGTCCAAAACCATAAAAACCTTCAACATTTCTTAATGGAAACAAAGAGCTATCGACAGAAAATCTCAAGAGTGGATCAATTTACCTGCAACAAGGTATCAGGGGACGAAGGACCATGAGATATTGGCCCTGAGGTACCTCCATCAAGCTCATAAAGTTCTCCTGGATTGAAAAAAAAAACAAAGGGATATGAGAAGTGATCAGCTGATCAATGGTTGGAGATTTGCTAGAAGATCCAACTATGCTGTCTTAGTAGGCGATTGTATGCTGCATACCATCGACACAAGAGAAACAAACATAATGCTCAGTTACTCCATCCTTGGCCTGCACAGTAAAATAAGATGTTAGATGGCAACCAATGATGAAACAAGAGGCTATATCATATATATGCATCTTCCACCACAGTTTCAAATGATTGTGATTCTCAGTTCTTTAATAACCCTTTAGACTGATACTGTGAATGAATGAAAAGTGCTCAATTGCCACTCACAATGACATTATCAGCAAAATTCACCACAGAATCCAGATATTCAGAATGACAAATGCATTCAGACAGACAGCAAAGAAAACAAGGTTATGGGCATGGTCAGAAAATCTGGCTGCAAACCTGTAACTCTAGCTAGTAAGCAAACTGGTATATTTTTAGATGAGCAAAATGGTGTTAGCAGTTAGTTTCCAGATGGTCTCAGATATCTGGAAACCATTTTGATTCATGAAGCACTTTCTTAAGAAAAAAACAATGGCATATGTAAATTTCAACACAGCAATATCCATACATCTCGTGCAAATATTAATGTACTAGGCACATGTTATAATAACCTCTGTGTCGCCGGCAGAAACAGCAACAGAATGAGCATCCTCCATTTCTTGGTCCTCCTCAAGAAATGCAGCACGCTGAAATTATGAAGTACCCAATATTTTAGTTCAACATAGGAAGCAATCCCTCATCATGAAATGAAAGCATTTGAATGAAACACATGAACCACTAACCTGGACTGGATCCATATCAGCAGTTCGTTTATAAAATCTATCAAAATATGATCCTTCACCTGCAAACAAAGTGCTGATCAGACCTCAATACAAGTGAAAGCTAGCTACAGTAAAAGGATGGCGTTGAAGGTTGCATGGTCTTAAGGATCATGTAGAGTTACAAATTACTGTTTAGTTTTCTAAAGAATTGCAAATTACTGTTGCCTGTTGGTGACCAAATGGATTGCAACACCAGACAAGGGAATTGACCTGAACATTGACCGAATTGTGATCAATCAAATATTGCTAAGTCCTCGTATCTACTACCGCTCGGAACTAGACTATGTCTTTTGCAGGTAGACAGATAATTTAGCATGATTAAGGCAAGTGTGTGGGATTACTTAGGGCAATTATTTTTTCACTTTTCACATAGGCAAGTGTGTGGGATTACTTAGGGCAATTATTTTTTCACTTTTCACATACATTTGGAGTTTCATCAAATAACCTCCCCATATTATTCTACGACATCGAAAGTTCCAAACAGAGAGAGATACCTAGCTTGATTCTGGAAGCAGCATTCCCCAGTGCATGAATAATACCAACTGTTCCACAGGCGTTTCCAACGGTCTGTCTCGTGAAATATACATTCTTGCTGGGCTCCTGCTTCATTTATAGGCCTTTTAGGATTAATGAGGGAAAAAAAGCATAACTATACTCTTGACAGTTAACAAAGTTCAGTAGCAGTTAACTTTCACCTGCATGATTCGAGCCATACAAACTAAACCAGCTTTATCTCATGCATTGATTCAAGCATTTGATGAAACTGAAACCTTTGGTTTATGTGCTTAGAATGCATCAGTGCAGAGCGAATTTGGCTACCTATTGATACTTCTATATATAACAACCTCAAACCTATTGCTACTTCTAGATAATGATGCGTATCCACCTCAGAAAGGTAAAACTAGCAGATTTTTTATTTAAAGGAAGAAGCAAGTTAGGTTCATCAACAAACATGAACCTGCTTACCTTTCAATAATAGTAACATTCATAATATAAGTTTGAAAGTAATCTAAAGTATACGCCAACAGTATGTGCAAACGATAAAAACCATTCTGATTGATGTTCACCTACAATATAAGTTAGCAAAATCACACCAAAAAAAAATCAATATACAAATTTGAAATCTATTTTCCCACTTTCCCTGCATCTACAATGAGAAGCAGTCAAGCAACTAGTGTACCACGGAATAAACTGCTTTGGATCAATAAAGGCGTTGGCCGTTGGGCATCTTCGATATAAACTAACTATCGAACAATTGTTGGGGAAAAAAAAACACTACTGAACAATAATACAATTCAGAGTTTCAGACTCACCTGGTCTCCACCGGTGAGGCAGTCGAAGCATGGGATTCCTTGTTCCGGTCCTGCCCACCGAACCGTCAAAGTAATGAGCTCCTCCGCGCAAGCGATTCAAGCAATCTCAACAATCACAGGCCCAACTGGGAATAGGGGATCACCTGGGGGTAGAGCAAGATGACGGCGAGCACGGGCTGGGGCACCATGGCGAGCAACTCGTCGTCGAGGCCGTACACGTCGCAGAACCCCACGTGCTCGGGGACCCCCAGTCCCCACATGAACTGCATCGGTCGTGAAGGGGCAGGGCGCCCGCCGTGAGCGAGGAGAGATCGAGAGGCCCAGGCGGAAGCAGAGACAACCACGAGTACTAGAAGAGAGGAGTTGGTGGGGTACCTGATTCATGACGTCCGGGTTGGCCTCGAGGGGGAGCCACCGCTTCCCCATGGCAGCTGGCGAGCCGGAGGAAGGGGAAGACGACGGCGGCGGCGGAGCTTTGTTCAGGCTGCGTACTTGATGAGTTCTCTGTTTCTGCTGCTGTGCGGCGAATCGGCGTTTTTTACTTGGGTTTTCCCCCCGCTTTCGCCGCTGCGGTTGTTATTTTCACAATTGTAATTTAGTCCCTCCGGATTTGCAAAAATGACTACTACTCCAAACTGCGGTTACCGGACGTCCTGTCCAACTGAAGCTCCAAGTACGGAGTAAGAGGGTGCTTGGATCCTTTAGTCCCATGACTGAAAGTAGTGGGACTAAAACTTGCTAGTCTCACTCATACTTAGATCCAAAATACTAAAGAGATTAAAATCAGTTAATGAGCATTTATTATCCTCTCTCCCCTAATCCTCCCTTTCCCTCCCGCCATCTACTCCCCCACGGCTGTAGATCTTGGCTGTAGGCGGAGCCGGCGGCGGGAGGCGGAGCCGTGCCGGGGCGGCGGGAGTCGGACCCAGCGGCAGGAGGCGGAGCCGGCGGCGGGAGTCAGAGCCGGCGGCGGGAGGTGGATCGAAACGAGACCGAGACGAGGGAGGGGAACGGTCTGCGGTAAATGACGGGAGTTAAATGAGGAGAGATGGGACTAATCCACGTTTTAGTAGGGGTTCCACTGACTAAAGAATTTTAGTCCCAAGGCTAGTTTTAGCTCCTCTTTAGTCACAGGTGCTTGGAAGTTTAGCCCCTCAAAGAGACTAATTTTAGTCGGGCTAATTTTAGTCTCTTGGATCAAGCACCCTCTAAATCTCCCGCATGCCTTCCAAAGCCTAGCATCTCCAATAATTTTGTTGCCTTGACACGCCAACACGCCGGCACGACCGCACGAGTTAGGCCACCGCGCGTCGAAAACCCCTCCGGCACGAAGCCATCGCATCGCATGCGGTGCGGAGCCAAGGGCTATCTGTGTTCGTTGTGGACTCGGCGGCAGTGCCGGCCCCGGACGCCGGCAGGCCGGCAGATCGGGCGCCCACTCAAACCGTGCAGCACTTCACATTCACAGGACGCCTGCCTACACGGCGTCTAGTCCTCACCGTGTGCACCATGAACGCACGCGGTGCAAGGGCAACGGCGTGCCAAGCGACGCCGGCCGGGGATGCTCTATGCGACACCCGTGTCAGATCGTCCTCGCCGTGTCCTACGGGCTACGGCACCAGCCACCATCGCCGATTCGCCGTGTCCGCAAGCCTTCCTCTGACAAGAGCCGTCGTTTCGTTCTTGCCGTGCGCCTTTGTATAGCCTTGTACCTCGATCTGCAGCTCGTTCCAGTCGTCAACCATTCTCGCATCTCTCGTCTCGGCTCTCGACAGATGCAGATACGTGGCCCCTTGGTCCATATGCACGCGCGCGAGGGTGGCCATGGGACGGTCGGACGGCGGTGGCGCTCCGGCGATGCGCGGCATGAAGCGGCGGCGGCGTTTGTTGCGGCTGCAGGGGCGGACGTTGTTTCAGGTACCGTCCGGGGGTGGACGGTATTTCAAATACCGTCCACCCCCTGGGTACCCCGGATCCGTCCGATCCGAATTCTGCGGCCCGGATCAGATGAATTATAGGTGGCGCTATTTCCTCGCCAGGGCGCGGGCGCGGAAGGCCGTGGACCGTGGTGGTCCGCCGGCCGCCCGGGCCCAGGAGGATCGGAGGCGGGCGGGCTGCTCACTTCACCGCTGGTAGAGATTATCGGCGGGCCTGGCCTCCCGTGCGCCGGAGGACTTGTTCACGCCTTCTGTAATCCAGCGCAGTTTACTACGCTGCCGGTGATCCATGGGCCATGGCCCGCACCGCACCTTCTCGTGTATTGCTTTCGCGACATCCGCAGCGATTCCGTCCGTCGGGGATGATTTCTATTGCCCGGCAGGCCCGTTGGAGAACGCTCTACTCCCGCGTGATCGGCCCCATCAATGCCATCGACATAGCACTGCCTGCCCGCGACGCCGTCGGCGGCTTGGCTTGCAAATCAGAGGCCACAACCGCGCCTTCCCGAACAATTGATCCGAGCATCAAACGGCGTCTGTTTCTGCCCACATACAATACAACACCCCAAACGAACACACCGCCATGGAACACGGGCAAGAGCAAGCGCATCCCGGCGGCAAGCTCACGGGAAGCAGACACAGTACCAGTAGTACCTGAGACTCTTGCCCGTACTTTTTAGTAGGCAAACACTTCTATCTAATTCTGGCCAATTCAGATCCGTGAGTTTTGCATCGATGGCGAAAACTGCCTGGGAAACTGTAACTTTATTTGCTGGTCAGAAAACAGTTCCGTGGACACGGAGACATGCCAAGCCGGCAGCCGCCAATGACCAGCCGGAGGCCGCTCGGCACGGCCGTTGGTAGACGCTGGCACGCTGCAGCTTCTGTCTGATAGGTTCCATTGCACAGGTGACCTCCGAGACGCGCGGCGGCACTGCCTACCTGCGCCGACGCGCCATGCCGTCCCTCCCACGTCCCCGACGCCGCCGCCATCATTCGTGCCGTGCGAGTCGCGAGAGGGCTTGGAACAAGGCCTCCGAGAGGAAGAGCAAGGGAGCCACAGGCGACGCAAGGGACTGCCGGACAGCGGCGGCGCACCGGCGAGGCACCACATGACGCGGGGTAGGCGCTTCTGGGCGTCCCCTTGGGTGGACGGTACTGTCAGATACCGTCCGGGGGTGGACGGTATTTGAAATACCGTCCACCCCCTGGGTACCAGGATCCGTCTGATCCGAGTTCTGCGGCCTGGATCAGATGATTGCGCGGGGCGTTCTTCCTCGGAAGGCGTGACGCGCGAGCCGAGAGGACGAGGCCCGTGGGCCGTGGCCCGCCGACCGCCGTGGTGGACCCCTCAAAAAAAAAAGGAGGAGAGGATGGTTGCTTCGCACTCGGCCGGCGAAAAGCGCCGCGACACGAGGCGATGCGCTTGTGGAGATGCCACAGGCACTCGGCGGTCGTGGTCTCCGGCGCCGACCGCGCGCCGCCGCGTGCCCTCAGGACATGCATCCATGCATGGCTTATTTTTCCAGCGCGGTTTACTATGTCGCCGGAGGTGATCCATGGCCGGCACCTGCTCACCTGTTGCTGTCGCGAATGGCATCGGCCGATCGGCGAGCCTGTTGGTGAAGGCGTGATCGGCTCCATAAATGCCGTCGGTGGGAGCGAGGTAGCACTCCCTGCCGTCGACGCCGTCGGCAGCTTGGCCAGTCAGGCCACAACGCTCGCCTTCTCTGAACGCCTCGCCCACCGAGAGCACCGAACGGCGTCCGGACCTACTCTTCACCAAAAGAACGCACCGCCGCCATGGAATACACAAAACTGGCTGGGAAACTGTAACTCTGGCTGGCTGGTCAGCAAACAGCAACCGTCCCGCTGACGCGGTGACATGCCAAGCCGGCAGCCGGCAATGACCAATGACCAGCCGGAGGCCGCTCGGCACGGACGTTGGTAGAAGCTGCAGCTTCTGTCTGATAGGTTCCATTCAACAGGTGACTCCGAGACGCGCGGCGGCACTGCCTGCCGGCGCCGACGCGCCATTCCGTCCTCTCTAGCTCTCTCTCCATATCCGACGCCGCAGCCACTGTTGGTGCCGTCCGAGCTGCGAGAGGAAGCGCAAGGGAACGACAGGGGACGCAAGGGACTGCCGGACACAGCGACGGCACTCCGGCAAGGCACGATGCCAAGCGGGGGAGGCCGCCAGGCCGGAGGCGTTTGTGGGCGTCCCCAGGGGTGGGTACCCGAGATGCGTCCGATCCGAGTTCTGCGGCCTGGATCAGATGATTGAGGGACGCGTTCTAACCTCGCCAACGAGGCCCGTGGGCCGTGGCCGCCGACCGCCGTGGTGGTCTGTGAATTTTTTTATTTTTATATTTTTTATTTTTTGTTTTTTCAAAAATAAATACCTGGCCAAAAAATTAGCAGATTTGGTCTTATGTCGCCAGATGAAAGGTTGTTGCACAGGCCACGTGGCGGCGTTGTAGGGCTTTTCGCTGTTTCAAACGGCTATAGCCGTCTGAACCGGCGAAAGGTTGCTGCACAGGCCACGTGGCGGCGTTGCAGGGCTTTTCGCCGTTTCAAACGGCTATAGCCGTTTCACACGGCGAAAAGCTCCTGGCCCCGCTTTTCGCCTGA